>CM065589.1:420213658-420849333 GCA_033119425.1 Bufotes viridis
GCTACAGACAATGTTTTCGGATGTAGTACAGTATTTGTGTAGTGTACGGGAGTTGAGATGCCCGACACTACAGAAGGATGACTTGGGTGCTGTCGTTCCCCTCATTTGTGGGGGAGATTGGTTGTATATATATTGTAATGTCATTTACCTTTAATGTGCTACCATGTACAGGCCTGCAGGAGCATTATGTAGATTATAGGCCACAAGGGGGAGCTAGAGAGCTAGGATATAAATAGCTAGGCCAGAGCAGGCTAGAGTTCAATGCAGACCCAGGAGTCTGTGAAGGCCACATGTCTCAGGCCTAGGCAGGTTAGCAGGAGCAAAGCTGTACCATTCCAGAGGTACTACAAATACCAGAGGAGGTATTACTGATTATTATAACCAAGGATAAAAGCCAGAGATAGGGCATTGGGGCCTTGGAGTATATTTGCCAGCCAGGATCAGTCAGGAAGAGAGTAAAGCCGCCTGTACTGCAGTAGTCCTGTGTTAACCCTCTGTGTATTACCTTGCTGTACAAGTGCCTGCCATATTGGAACTGTAATCTGTAACCTGCTGAAAACCAATTGTCTTCTAAGGAACTGTCAAGAGAGTGTATGCTGTTTCTACTGTTCAGTAAAGTGAAGTTCTGGTTTACTATCCAAGCCTGCACCTCAATTATTCCTCTTGCAAATCGGTGTGCCACTGTTACCGGCACTGGCGTAACGGACATCAGTTAAATTTGCGCTAAAGAAACAGTTTTTGGATGGAGTACGGTATTTGTCACAGAAAGCCACACACTATGAGAAATAGATTAGGCCCAGATAATTTAAATTTGCGCTACAAACAATGTTTTCGGATGTAGTAAAGTATTTGTCACAGAAAGTCACGCACTATGGACACTAGATCAGGCCCAGATTATTAAAATTTGCGCTACAGACACTGTTTTCGGATGTAGAACAGTTTTTGTCACAGAAAGCCACACACTATAGACACTAAATTAGGCCCAGATTATTGAAATTTGCACTACAGACACTGTTTTCGGATGTAGCACAGTTTTTGTCACAGAAAGCCACACACTATGGACACTAGATTAGGCCCAGATTATTTAAATTTGCGCTACAGACACTGTTTTCGGAAGTAGTACAGTATATGTCACAGAAAGCAACACACTATGGACACTGGATCAGGCCCAGATTATTTAAATTTGCGCTACAGACACTTCTTTTGGATGTAGTAGAGTTTTTGTCACAGAAAGCCACACACTATGGACACTAGATATGGACATTAGATGGGCCGCTGAGCCATCATAAGCCGTAACCAAAGATCCGTTGCTTTAACTCCCCACCCAATCTCTGGGTGAAGGGCCAAGCGCCTCCGGAACTCCTCGTCATAACATTTTCTGTTCGCGAACGGCGAACGCGAATTTATGCAAATGTTCGCGAACAGGGCGAACCGCCATAGACTTCAATAGACAGGCGAATTTTAAAACCCACAGGGACTCTTTCTGGCCACAATAGTGATGGAAAAGTTGTTTCTCAATCTTCATTATATAATTCTAGCAATACAACCATTAGGAACCCAGCTCTAAGTTAAATTCACAATGCGATTAATACAGGTTATATTAATCGCATTGCGATTTACAATTACTAACACTGCAGCTTCAGAATGAATCTAAGATGGATGCCGTCCTTGCTTTTTGATAGGAGGTGGGAGGGTCTGGGAGGGAGGGTATGCTGATTGGCTGGAATGTGTCTGCTGACTGTGAGGTACAGGGTCAAAATTTGCTCAATGATAAAGTATAGGGGTGTATGCGAACATCGCATATGTTCGCCCGCCTCGGAGGACGCGAACTAGCTATGTTTATCGGGAACCGTTCGCCGGCGAATAGTTCGGGACATCTCTAGCTGTGGATTTGCAACTGGGTATGGTGCAGCTATAAACACAGCTAAGGTATGAATTTTAATAGACAAATTTTACTTCATAAAACTGCTTGTATGCTATGTAAACGTGAGGATCATACGCTATAAGGACCATCTTTTGGCATACGTCAGTCCAACTGAAGGCTTTTTGGACACATACAGTAAAGATACTGTTTTTGCATATATCGACTGATGTATAAGAATCTATTCATGGTCGCCGTTCCCATGTTGTAGACATGCCTCATCTTTTGCGATGTGGAGGCACGGACCCGAAAGTCCACTGAACGACTTCCAAGTGTTTATGTGGGCTTCTGATCCGTGCCTCGGCCTCTCAAAAGATAGGACGTGTCCTATCTTTTGCCGCATCTTGTGGATCGCGGACCCAATAAAGCCAATGGGTCCGCATCCGCAATGCGGACTTCCCACGGCCGGTGCCCATGTTTTGCAGACTGACATTTGCGGTTCGCAACATCGGCACAGTGGCAATACGGTTGTGTGAATGGGCCCTAATACAGTATGTATTTTTGCATGTAAGGAGGAAATAAGTAAAAGTGCAGAGTCCCACATTTGTGTGAAAGGGACACTTTAAATCTCTGTGTTCATCTAATGTACTGAATGTATGGTATTTCGCATTTACCAGGCTGGCAAAGTCATTTCACCCATTTGCCCGTAGGTGGTGCTGGCACCAGTTATTTATATAGCTTGGGGTGTGTCTAGCTCAGAGTAGAAAGCAGAGAGTCAGTGCTTCAGAGTAGAGTGAAGAGGAGAGGAGTGTGTATGGAGGAGAGAAACAGGCCCAAACCAACATGTAGCAGTTTTCCTTTTCTCTGGGCCCTGATTGAGCCTGGAGAAGACCAATACAGCACCCAAGCACCAGACAGTGAGTCTATGTATAAATATGCAGTAAGCCTAGTGAGGATTAGAGCTGAACTCAGCCTATGGACTTCAACAGCACAAGTGCCTGAGAGCAATTCTAGAAGTGCCGGGACACATATGGATAATTTAGTGGCCAGAATTATCTTTCTTCACTATTTAGGCCTTCCAGGACATAGTGAGAACTCAAAACCTTTGTAGAAGAGCATCCTGCAAATAATGAAGCAGAAGACTGACAAGGGAACTTTCCCCTAGTGCATTCCAACCTGCGGCTCTCCAGCTGTTGCAAAACTACAACTCCCAGCATGCCCAGTCTGCCTACAGCTATCAGCCTACAGCAGGGCATGGTGGGAGTTGTAGTTTTACAACAGCTGGAGAGCCACAAGTTGGCCATCCCTGCCTTATTGGATAGCTCAAGATAATTAGAAACCAGCATATGTAGTACCAGAGTGCTATAGTTTGGACTTAAATACAGAAGTCTTGCTTGTAAAGTGCCAACCTTAAAGTGAACTCCTCAACTGAAAATTGCCTAAACCTGATAAGTGGAATACAATTGAACCTATTTCGGAGTCATCACGTATGCCATTCTGATGAACTGTGTCTGTATTGACTGCCTGAAGACAAATGATTTAGTAAATGTTCAACTGTTTGATGACAACTGACTCCTCATCATTTCTACTGCTACACTCATCATTTGCACCTAACGGTGCTGGCATCACGAACACAGGGGCCCAGCTGCCAAAGCACCCTAAACACCACCACCATCAAGGGCACTGCAACCAACATCTGGCTGGTGTTCCCTGCAACCGAGAGTGACCCGGAGGAATTCATGCTGTCTTCCTCATCACTGCACTGCCCCCCAAGGAGGCACCTGCTAACCGTGAGTAACCAAAATTACCTACTACACCCATCAGCCCACCACGTACTCATGCATTGCCCCTGTGGCCTGGTCATTGCAGAAGGTTGTAGAGGAGAAGACAGGGGAGCAGTGGTCTTCCTAAGGTGTTTGACACCCAGGGCCGGTCCTTTCTCTGGCATAACCAAAGCTCCCCCCCCACACACACACACACACACACTTTTAAACATTGTGCCACCTCCCGGTTGTTATGCTTTAATTTTTCCCCTTCACAGTTGCTATTCCACTTCGTCAGCTTTGATTCGCTTATCTCTACTGGCAATATAAGGAGGTTGAGTCAAGGTGTTAACTCTGATTTATCCATATAATACTATTGGGTATACAAACACAGTAAATCAGAACATTTCACAAAAAATAGTTATACAACAATTTACCATTTTGCAGTTACTCAATTCTGGAGTACTGCAGGCATCAGGATGATATTCAATTAAAATTTCCTCCACTTTATTAATAATGTTGGAAATCAGAAATCTTGGACATTGCACATGTTCTGCATTGCCTGGGAGTGATTGACACACGTACACTGGGAAACTAGGTGCAGGGGGCCCTGCTATGAGATCTCTGTTTGTACCCTTACTGCTTCCATAGGAATCAAGAGGGTAAGTAGCAGTCCGGTGCTGCTAATCAAATCGTTTGATTACTCGAACTGTGACTAGTTCTTTAAAAACAGAAGTTTAGGCAGTTAGCTGGTTTAAGACATTCAGGTGTGTGTTAACACAATGCCAAGGAAGAAAGACATCTTAGGGAAGAAAATGTTGCTGTTCATCTGTCTGGAAAGGGTTTTAAGGCCATTTCTATACAATCTCAAGTAAATAATTTTTCTTACTGTAGAATGATGAACAAGTGGAAAACATTTTAAGACAGTGGACTATCTTCCTGGCAGTGAAAGTGCCGGCAAATTAAGTGCCAGGTCAGACAATGTAAATGAATGCTCAGAGAAACTGCAAAATACTCAAAGAGCTATACAGTATCCCTCAGTTAGCATGTAAAATGTTCAAGTTCTTGACATTACAGTTAGAGAGACTGAACAGTCATAGTTTATTTGGAAGAGTTACCAGGAGAACAGCTGAGATGTACAGTATCATTATAGCCGCTGTGATCAAGCCACTTCTTGGCCCTGCAGGGACTGGAAGCAGCCAACAAAGGAGCAGGAAGGAGACCATGGACAGATTAGGCTACTTTCACACTCGCGTTTTGGCTTTCTGTTTCTGAGATCTGTCATGGGCTCTCAGAAGCAGTCCAAAAGGGATCAGTTTTGCCCTAATGCATTCGGAATGGAAAAGGATCCGCTTAGAATGCATCAGTTTGCCTCTGTTCAGTCACCATTCTGCTCTGGAGGCGGACACCAAAACGCTGCCTGCAGCGTATTGCTGTCCGCCTGATGAAGCCGAGCCAAATGGATCCATACTGGCACACAATGTAAGTCAATAGGGACAGATCTGTTTTCTCTGACTCAATAGAAAACTGTTCCGTCCCCCATTGACTTTCAATGGTGTTCATCATGACGGATCCGTTATGACTAGTGATGAGCGGCAGGTGCCATATTCGATTTCGACGAAATTCGCGAATATTCGTTTCATATTCGTCCAAATCGAATATTCGTCATTATTCTAGTTATCGCGATTAACCACTTCAGCCCCCCTAGCTTAAACACCCTTAATGACCTGGCCACTTTTTACAATTCCGCACTACACTACTTTCACCGTTTATTGCTCCGTCATGCAACTTACCACCCAAATGAATTTTACCTCCTTTTCTTCTCACTAATAGAGCTTTCATTTGGTGGTATTTCATTGTTGCTGACATTTTTACTTTTTTTGCTATTAATAAAAATTTAACAACATTTTTGCAAAAAAATTACATTTTTCACTTTCTGTTGTAAAATTTTTCAAAAAAAACTACATTTCTATATACATTTTTCTCTAAATTTATTGTTCTACATGTCTTTGATAAAAAAAAAGTCCAATAAGTGTATATTTATTGGTTTGGGTAAAAGTTATAGCGTTTACAAACTATGGTGCAAAAAAGTGAATTTCGGCATTTTGAAGCAGCTCTGACTTTCTGAGCACCTGTCATGTTTCTTCAGGTGCTAGAATGTCAGGATAGTATAAATACCCCCCAAATCACACCATTTTAGATAGAAGACACCCCAAAGTATTCGCGGAGGGGCAGGTTGAGTTCATGTATCATTTCATTTTTTTTTCACAAGTTAGCGGAAAATGACACTTTCTGAGGAAAAAAATAAAAATAATAAAGTTTCCATTTCTGCTAACTTCTGGCAAAAAAAATAAAATCTCCCACGGACTCACTATGCCCCTCAGTGAATACCTTGGGGTGTCTACTTTCCGAAATGGGGTCACTTGTGGGGTGTGTTTACTGTTCTGGCATTTTGGGCGGGGCTAAATTGTGAGCAGCCCTGTAAAAGCTAAAGGTACTCGTTGGAATTTAGGTCCCCTTTGCGCACCCAGGCTGCAAAAAAGTGTCACTCATGTGGTATCGCCGTGCTCGGGAGAAGTAGGGCAATGTGTTTTGGGGTGTATTTTTACATATACCCATGTTGGGTGAGAGAAATATCTCTGTAAACTGACAACTTTGTATAAAAATTTTTAAAAGTTGTCGTTTAAAGCGATATTTCTCACACAAAGTATGGGTATATATAAAAATACACCCCAAAACTTATTGCCCTACTTCTCCTGAGTACGGCAATACCACATGTGTGACACTTTTTTGCAGCCATGATGCGCAAAGGGGCCCTAAAACCAATGAGTACCTTTAGGATTTCACAGGGCATTTTTACGCATTTGGATTCCAGACTTCTTCTTACGCTTTAGGGGCCCCTAAAATGCCAGGACAGTATAAATACCCCACATGTGACCCCATTTTAGAAAGAAGACACCCCAATGTATTCTGTGAGGGGTATGGTGAGTTCATGTAAAATTTTATTTTTTGTCACAAGTTAGTGAAATAAGAGACTTTGTAAAAAAAAAAAATATATATATATATCAATTTCCGCTAACTTGTGCCAAAATAATAAAAATTCTGTGAACTCGCCATGCCCCTCACGGAATACCTTGGGGTGTCTTCTTTCCAAAATGGGGTCACATGTGGGGAATTTATACTGATCTGGCATTTTAGGGGTCCTAAAGCGTGAGATTCCAAATGCGTAAAAATGCCCTGTGAAATCCTAAAGGTACTCATTGGTTTTAGGGCCCCTTTGCGCATCTTGGCTGCAAAAAGTGTCACTCATGTGGTATCGCCATACTCAGGAGAAGTAGGGAAATGTGTTTTGTGGTGTATTTTTAGATATATCCCTGCTGGGTGTGAGAAATATCTCTGTAAATGACAACTTTTAAAAAAAATGTATACAATTGTCAATTTACAGAGATATTTCTCTCACCCAGCATGGGTATATGTAAAAATACACCCCAAAACACATTGCCCTACTTCTTCTGAGTGTGGCGATACCACATGTGTGCCACTTTTTTGCAGCCAAGATGCGCAAAGAGGCCCTAAAACCAATGAGTACCTTTTAGGATGGCATTTTTACGCATTTTTCTTCTCACGCTTCAGGGCCCCTAAAATGCCAGGGCAGTATAAATACCCCACATGTGACACCATTTTGGAAAGAAGACACCCCAAGGTATTCCGTGAGGGGCATGGCGAGTTCACAGAAGATTTTTTTTTTGGCACAAGTTAGCGGAAATTGATTTTTTATTGTTTTTTCTCATAAAGTCTCCCTTTCTGCTAACTTTTGACAAATAGTTAAATTTTTCACGGACTCACTGTGCCCCTCAGCGAATACCTTGGGGTGTCTTCTTTCCAAAATGGGGTCATTTGTGGGGTGTTTGTACTGTTCTGGCATTTTGGGTGGGGCTAAACTGTGAGCAGCCATGTAAAAGCTAAAGGTACTCGTTGGAATTTGGGCCCCTTTGCGCACCCATGCTGCAAAAAATTGTCACTCATGTGGTATCGCCGTACTCAGGACAAGTAGGGCAATGTGTTTTGGGGTGTATTTTTACATATACCCATACTTTGTGTGAGAAATATCGCTGTAAATTGACAAGTTTGTATAAAAAAAAATTAAAAAGTTGTCGTTTACAGCGATATTTCTCACACAAAGTATGGGTTTATGTAAAAATACACCCCAAAACACATTGCCCTACTTCTCCTGAGTACGGCGATACCACATGTGTGACACTTTTTTGCAGCCAAGATGCGCAAAGGGGCCCTAAAACCAATGAGTACCTTTAGGATTTCACAGGGCATTTTTACGCATTTGGATTCTCACGCTTTAGGACCCCTAAAATGCCAGGGCAGTATAAATTCCCCACAAGTGACCCCATTGTGGAAAGAAGACACCCCAAGGTATTCCGTGAAGGGCATGACGAGTTCACAGAAAAAAAAATAAAAATTTGGCACAAGTTAGCGGAAATTGATATTTTTTTTTTTTTTTTTTACAAAGTCTCATATTCCACTAACTTGTGACAAAAATAAAATTTTGCATGAACTCGCCATACCCCTCAGCGAATACCTTGGGGTGTCTTCTTTCTAAAATGGGGTCACATGTGAGGTTTTTGTACTGCCCTGGCATTTGAGGGTCTCCGCAATCATTACACGTATGGCTAGCATTAGGAGTTTCTGCGATTCTCCGTATATTGAGCATACGGGTAATGAGATTTTTTTTTCCGTTCAGCCGCTGGGCTGAAAAAAAATGAACGGCACAGATTTTTTCATTCGCATTGATCAATGTGGATGAAAAAGTCTCTGCCAAAATCAGTGACTGCGGTGCGGTGGGCTGGGCGCTAACTACGTAACAAGTAGCTAACTAACTGGCGGTGATAGGGGACCCTTATGCCCCATTCACACGTCCGAAATTCTGTTTGCGGAACGGAATTGCGGACCCATTCATTTCTATGGGGACAGACTTTGTCCCGCTCGGATCCGGAATTGCGGATCCGCACTTACGGGTCTGCACTTCCATTCCGCAAAAATATAGAACATGTCCTTTTCTTGTCCGCAATTGCGGACAAGAAAAAGCATTTTCTATATAGTTCTGGCAATGTGCGGATCTGCAAAATGCGGAAAGCACATTGACGGTGTCCGTGTTTTGCGGATCCGCGCCGCGGATCCGTGGATCCGCAAAACACATATGGACATGTGAATAGAGCCTTACAGGGGGTGATCAGTGACAGGGGGGTGATCAGGGAGTCTATATGGGGTGATCAGGGGTTAACAAAGGGTTAATAGTGGTTATAAAGTGAGGGGGGTGGGGGGTAGTGTAGTGTTTGGTGCAACTTTACATTGTTACCTGGCCCTCTGGTGGTCGATCCCAGTGGGACCACCAGAGGACCAGGTAGCAGGTATATCAGACGCTGTTAACAAAACAGCGTCTGATATACCACTTTGATCTAATTTATTTTACATTTACAGCCTGCCAGCGATGGATCATCGCTGGCAGGCTGTAGTATAACTGCAGAGCCGCGCTTCACAGCAGATCTCGCCTCTCGCGAGATGACGCACGGATGCGTCCAGGAGGAACAAACATGCCGCCTGGACGCATCCGTGCGTTAGGCGGTCGGCAAGGAGTTAATATGCGATTTAAATAATCGCGTATTGCGATTTTAACTTAAGGCTACTTTCCTATTGGTTTCATATCTAGAATTATAAGCGAAGATGACGAATATGACGAATGTAGTCGTCATATTCCTCAAAACGAAGATAACGAAGTATTCTACATCTTCGTTTTAGCAACCTATTCGTCAACTTCGCTAATTCTAGCAATCAAATAGAAAGGTTGACTATAGAGACAACTGTGTTTAATTCGCTATGCGATTATATAATTTTTTTTAATAAATAGAATAATTATAATAATTATATCAAGTAATATAATTATTCTATTAAAAAAAAATCGCATAGCGAATTTAACACAGCTGTCTCTATAGTCAACCTTCCTATTTGATTGCTAGAATTAGCGAAGTTGACGAATAGGTTGCTAAACGAAGATGTAGAATACTTCGTTATCTTCGTTTTGAGGAATATGACGAATACATTCGTCATATTCGCTATTCGCTAATTCTACCAAGCCAACCATAAACTTCCGTGCTCATGGAGCGTCCCCATCACCATGGGAACGTCTCCATATACTAAAATGTACTGTCGGATTTGAGGAATTACGTTGAAATCGCAATGCGATTAATTCAAGTTATATTAATCGCATTGCGATTTCAACTTAGAGCTGGGTTTATAATGGGTCAGCTTGCTAGAATGAACGAAGTTAACGAATATGGAATATAGCAGCAGTGCTAAACATCATATTTCTATGTTTCTATGTTAGGACCTCAGGAGTTGGCTCCAGGGTAAGGCAACCCCTTTAAACTGACTGACTATGTTATTATGAAACATTACCATTTTTTTTTTTGTTACTGGCACCGGCCTTATAGTATGAACTATGGTTCCACCAGTGGTCTACTGGTGGTAACAATAAAGAAGGAAGTGATATTTATTTCTCAAGTATCTGAATTTACATTTCAAAATTATTACATTAATCAACAAATGCTGGACAAAATAGCACAGCATGCTGACTTATTTTTGTCCAGCAAAATGTTGGGTCACATGACGGAAACCCGAAGGACCCCATTATAGTCAAAGGGGTCCATCGGGCTTGTGTTATTTTGCAGTTCTTTTCCTATAACGGAACCAAACAACTTTAATAAGAATGCGGATGTTATCCCAGTTTAAGTATAAAGCAAGGTGGGGAACATCATAGCATCACTTCTATTAAGAAAAGCCAGATGTGTGCATACCTAGAGCAGTAGGTGGCAGCAGAAGGCAGCATCAGAAAATCATGTCTGTTGAACACTGAAGAAAGAGACATAGGCAAAGGAGATGCCGCAGGCAGACGTGGGACAAGTTGTACACCACAAGTCATATCATCTAATTGCTTATGGTGTATGGCAAGAATAGCATAGTACTGTGTTAGCCAGAAAAAAACAATGTGACACTGATTACTTTTGTGTTAATAAATACAAAAGTAAAAAGTGATACCTCTATAGGCTAACCAGAAAATGTATTGCAAGCTTTCAGAGCACAAATGCTTCTTCAGGCTGTATTACAGATGAAAGATTCTATATTATATTACAGCAAAACATGTACATGGGGGTAGGGGGAATGCCTAATTAAAATAAGACCGAGCAACATGTGGATACAGTCAGCTGAGACAATGTAGATTAGGGATTGGGAGTCAAACTGAGGGAGGTGTGAATTTTGTCTGAATAGTGGGTCAAAAAATTAGGGTTGAGATTTTGTCCATCACTTAATGAGTGGAATGTAGTCATCATTTTAAATTCACAAGTTTTTCTGTCTCTATACTTCTTAAAATTCCCTTTGAGAATTAAAACCTTTAAGTCATCCATGGAGTGTCCTGGGCCAGAGAAATAGATTCCTAAAGTTGTATCGGCCTTGTGGTTTATCTTATATCTGCACGGGTTTATTCTGGATCACTGTTTCTGTACAGTCTCCCCAATATAAGTTCCTTCATTAGGACACCTTGTACAGTGTATTATGTACAGTACACCACATTGGAGGATTCACATGAGAAGTTGTCTGTGATCTTATAGGTCTGTTGACTGTTGAATAGGCGTACTGTATTTATGGATAAGACATGTGTACAGGTCTTACATTTTTTGTGGTTGCATGGAAAAGTGCCCATCTGTGATGGTGATGAGAGGGGACTGAATTACATGCACTCTGTCTGGTTGTCCAGCAGGTGGCAGTTTATCTGACAGAGACCTTTAGATAAAATGTAACTTACCTTTCCATTCTTCCCCTGGGCTAGTCTTGCTTCCTACCAATATATATATATATATATATATATATATATTCAACCCCCCCCCCCTTTTCCCATACTATTAAAATATAAAAATAATTTTCCCATATGGCAAATGGCGGGAAAAAAAATTCAAAATGGATGATTTCCCATTTTTGGGTCGCTTCACCTCCAACAAAAATTTAAATAAAAAGTGGTCAAAAAGTCTTACACGAGGCGTGGCTTTGACATGGCAGCATGAGGACACGTTCACTGACAGCTCCGTGACTGGCCGCAGCAGACTGGTCAAAGGGTGCATTACAGCAGCACTATTCCGGGCCATGACCAGAGGCAAGAGGTCCAGGAGCCAGCTTGCCGTTCCCATTAGGTCAGACAATCGGCGGGTTCCTCCGCTCTGGCCCCGCTCACCCACCCGCCGCAGAGTTACCTAAGATGGCGGACGCACGGCCGGAGCTGCGGCCTTCTGTACCGCCCTTCTCCCCAGAGCTGGTGCACAGTGATCGTGCCTCTGGAAGTGACACCCCGGGAGGATATCTCTCCTCAGGCCCAGCTGCACATTACCAGGGGGCCCGGACCCCAACACAGGGATCCACACCAGCGGTGCAGCCATCTACAACCAGCTGTGCAGGTACCGCTCTCTCCTCAGGCAGTGGCCGAGACCCCTTCACTCAGCCAAGGTATGCTGGCCATATTTTCCCCCACACCACAACCGGGCAGACTGTGCGATTCACCCCCACCAACCACACTGGACTGTGCATTACCAGAACTGTGGGGGATGGTGAGAGCTCTACCCACCAGAGCTGATCTAGAGGCCCAAGTGGTCTGCATAGAAGCTAATCAAGCCCAGGCCTTACAGGCCGTGCAGGCCACAATTCAAGCCATCGATGAGTGGGTATCGACCCTTGAACAGCAATTTGCAGCATCCTCATCTATACTGGCCTCATTCTCGGATATATTGTCCTCCCATACTTCTCAAATGAAGGACTTTTCACTCCACCTAGACGACGTGGAAAACAGGGGTCGCTGTAACAATTCCAAGGTTCGGAACCTGCCTGAATCAGTCACTGGCGACCGCCTATACGCCACAGTGGTGTCTATTTTTATTACCATCCTGGACCGACCCCTACACAGTGAGATTGAAATGGATAGGGTCCATAGGACCCAAATAGACCACGAGATGTCATTTGCCGGGTCCATTTTTATAGAGTAAAAGAGGACCTTCTGCGCAAAGTTTGGGGGAAAAAAGAAATATTCTTTGAGGATACTCCGGTATTGGTCCTTCCTGATGTTTCCCTGACTGACCCTGTACATGAGACGGCTGGTCCAGCCACTTTTGGAATCCGTTAAGCAAGCAGGTGCAACATATCGCTGGGGCCACCCGTTCCACATTATTGTAAGGGAATTGGGCGGCCAATCCTTCTCTGTTAGATCTCCGGAGGACTTACCAGAGGCCTTTGCATTCCTGGGCATCCCGCCTATTTCAGTCCTTGACTGAACTGTCCCTCCCATGTTCCAACCTCGCACCTTTTTTGGGGACCCTTCTGGAAGACCTCAACATCCCCCCCGGCCACCGCACACGATGAGTGATCGCCTTAATAATACCTGGGACCGCCACCGGCGTCTATCACCAGCGAGATCCTCTTGCACTCGACCGTGTTGATGGTCCTGAACTGACAGCCAACTGGTCTCTATTAAGATGGAGGCCCACAAAATCCTCCGTTGGATCCATCTCTTAGTTACCATTTGTCACCTAGATGACCTCTTTCATCCGGATGCCTCGTTGCCTGGTTCTGACTGTCCTGGCTCTCCTGCCAGAGGCGACGGTTGTGTACCTCTCTGACGGACCGTTTTGCTTCCTCTCAATACTGTACCTGCCCGATACACAGGTGACTCACGGTTGCTCTTTTTATGTTTTTCTGCTGCACTTCCGCTGTCAGTTGTTTCTCTTCCCCCACTAGGGCACTGCGTATTCTGCCACTTCTGGCTGATTTTCCGGAGTGGACAATACACAATTTATTAGCGATATTGCGACCAACTAGTATTGTCTTTGTTATTTGATTGTACTTTACCAAATTCCCAGTCTCCCATAACCTTCCCTTCCCCCCTCTTTCCTTCCTACCTACCTCCTTCCTTCCAATTACAACCTCCTGTCTATCTCTTTGCCTTCTCACTCTCAAGTCTTAAAACTGCAATTTGCTTATTGTGAACATGTCTGACATTCTGTTGGTTTCTCTTAACACACAGGGACTGAACATCCCTGAAAAACGATCCTTCCTCCTCAGACTCCTATGGAAGAAGCGTGCGCACGTTGCGTTTATTCAGGAAACGCACTTTCGCTCAGACGCTATTCTCTCACCGACCGCCGGTTTCCACATGTGTATCACAGTACCTTTCCTGACTCCAAGATGAAGGGTGTCTCCATCTTGATCTCTGGTGCCATACCCTGGGACTTGGCTGGGGTTCGTACTGGTGGAGCAGGACGTTACCTCTTCGTGAAAGGTACTTTAGTGGGTAGAAAGATCACACTAGTCACACTTTACGCACCTAACTCGGGAGAGATACCCTTTTTGGATGAGACTCTCACAGATCTGGAAGGGTTTACAGAAGAGGTCCTGGTATTAGGGGGAAACTTTAACTTCTGCCTTTCCCGCTCTTCGCAGACAAAAGTTAAAGACTTGTTGCACACACATCAGCTTTTGGACACATGGAGGACATTGCACCCAACCTCTAGAGACTACACGTTCTACTCCATTCCTCATGACACATACTCTAGACTGGATTACTTTTTTATTCCACATGGCAACTTAGAGGTGCTGACAGGAGCGCATATAGACCCGATAATGTTTTCAGACCACCCGAGGGTCATGAGGGTGCACCTCCCGGGCGCAGCAAGAGGAGAGGAGCTGACAGGAGGGAAGCGCTCAGCGCTCCTTCCTGTCACTCCATTGTAGCGTGGCCGAGCTCTTTATGGCCGCGGGTACAGGAGCATCTGTCTCCTGTACCCGGCCGGACTGACATGAAGTGCGCACACAGTGTGCACTTCATGTCAGTCCCTTCGGGTACAGGAAACAAAAGCTCCTGTACCCGTGGACCATAAAGAGCTCGGCCGCGCTAAACTAGAGGTGGGGCGGGGAGCGGGTGGTGAAGAATGACAAGGGAGGGAGAGAATGACAAGGGGGAAGAATGACAAGGAGGGTGAAGAATGACAAGGGGGAGTGTTAAGAATGAGAGGGGGGGGGAGAATTACAAGGGGGGGAGTGTGAAGAATGACAAGGGAGGGAGAGAATGACAAGGGGGGGGGAAGAATGACAAGGGGGGTGAAGAATGACAAGGGGGGGTGTGAAGAATGACAAGAGGGGGGAGAAAATAACAAGGGGGGGGGAGAGAGAACTGGCGTTAATTAAAGGGATCTATCAGCATCTGATCGGCAGGGGTCCGACACCCGGGACCCCCGCCGATCAGATGTTTGAGAGGGCAGCCGCACTGGCAGTAGCACCTCGGCCTTCTCGCTGTTTACCGCAGGCGCAGTGACGTCACGACTAGTATCACTGGCATTGGCGGGTTAAGCTCTGTTCACTTGAATGAAGCTTAGCCCCACCCAGGCCAGTGATACTAATCGTGATGTCACTGCGAGAAGGCTGAGGCGCTACTGCCAGCGCCGCTGCTTCTCAAACAGCTGATTGGCGGGGGTCCCGGGTGTCGGACCCCTGCCGATTAGTTTAAATAAACTGCAGAACCCCTTTAATATGGCAGATCATATGGGTGGGGCATTGTGATGTCACATGGGGGGGGGGCGGCAAACTTTTCTTTTGCCTAGGGCGGCAAAAATACTTGCACCGGCCCTGCTTATCTCTATTACACTTTCACTCCCCACTCACCAACCAAGAGCCTGGCAGTGCCGTCTGAACACGGCACTTCTGCAGGACAGATCTGGAAAGAACTAACCGACTATTTCTCTCTAAATGTGACCCCTGAGAGTAGCCCTATTACTACTTGGGAAGCTCACAAGTGCGTCATTAGAGGGATCTTCATTAAACTTGGGGCCCGCCACAAAAAAGAGAGGGCGGCGACCCTGACTGCCCTGATCTCCAAGGTACCTGATCTTGAACGGCAGCACATGACCACTCCGGTTGATCAAATAGGAACTGACATACGCCTCTTAAGAGAACAGATCCGCTCGCTATGCCTTTCCAAAGTGAGAGCATCCATAGTCAAATGCCGCAGACTATGAACACGGGAATAAGCCGGGTAGGACACTGGCACGGGGACTACACAAATCAAGATTAAGCTCCTATGTTCCATTTTTGACTGATAGCTCAGGCAACCTGGTTACTTTGCCCTTAAAATTAACTGAAACTTTCAAACAATATTACCACTTACTTTACAACATTGACTCTTCCTGCACTGATTTAGAGGGCCACACGGCCACCATACAAACTTATCTCTCCACTTCTAGCCTGCCTCGTCTCCCTCCCGAGGCGATCACTGCACTGGACTTACCATTAACTGACACTGAGTTAGCTCTAGCCATCAAGGATTCCCGCACAGGAACGGCCCCCGGCCCTGATGGCCTGCCCTTGTCGTACTATAAGACGTTCAATGACCTACTAGCCCCACATCTCCTAACTGCCTTTAACAGTTTTGATACTCTACAGAACCTCCCACCAGACACCCTCAGGGCACATATTTCGGTTATCCCCAAAGAGGGGAAAGACCTGTCACAATGTCAGAGCTACCGTCCGATCTCGTTAGTTGATGTTGATCTTAAATTATTCTCCAAAATTCTGGCCACTGGCATGATCCCCTATTTACAACACCTTATACATTTAGATCAGACGGGTTTTATGACCATGAGAGAGGCTAGAGATAACACCACCAGAGCCATCAACTTGATATACCTCGCAGTCTCGACTAAACTTCCCATGCTTTTACTTTCAACAGATGCTAACAAAGCATTTTACAGGGTGAACTGGCATTTTATGTTTGAAACCTTGAAATATATAGGTCTAGGGGGGACCATGATGGCACGAATCCACAACCTGTACTCCAATCCCTCTGGCTAAGGTGAACGGTCAGTTCTCTACCACTTTTCCAATTACCAATGGGACCAGGCAGGGGTGTCCCCTTTCCCCTCTGATATTCATTCTGTGCCTGGAACCATTACTAGGACATATTAAAGCGAATGCTGATATCTCGGGTGTAGACATCAGGGGATCCCACCACAAAGTTGCCGCTTATGAGGACGATCTGCTCTTCTTTCTCTCAAACCTCAGAATTTCTATTCCGAACCTGTTGCAAGTATTGAAAACTTATGATCATTTGTCGAACTATAAAATCAACTTCCAGAAGTCTGAAGCTCTCAATGTCACGATCCCTGCTACCACAGTTGGCGACCTATCGGTCGGGTTTCCGTTTAGATGGGCACGGACATCTCTGAAATATCTGGGCATTCGCCTAACTCCCACACTAGCCGATTTTTCCTAACTCCCACACTAGCCGATTTTTACCCAGAAAACTACCCCAAGCCCCCCCGCACTGTCAAATACGCACTGATCTAGACAAGTGGCACACAGGTACATTCTCCTGGTTTGGGAGAATCTCAATATTTAAAATGAACTACCTAGGACTACCTAGGACTACCTAACTTTGTGGCCTACCATAAGGCTTTGCATCTAATGCACTTGAGCACATCAGCCTCCAGTGTTTCACTGGGCATGCACTCAGTTAAACAGGAAGAGCGCAGGAGCCGGCTCGGTGGATGTTAGTGAAGCTGGAGGGAAGGAGTAGGCGGGGTTATCGGCTACTAGTGACATAGCCAGTGGGGGCGGAGCTTGACGGCAGTCGCAATGCAAGGGACATATGGTATGAGCAGAGAGAGGGACAGGCCTGGGCTCTGTCGGGGGGAGGCGGGCCTGGGCACTGGATGGAAGGCGTTCCTGGGCACTTTTTGAATGAAAATAACGCCCCTATGGGCACCTTCAGGGGTCATTAGCATAAAGAAAAAAGAGGATTTTTATGAAGATAGAAAGCCAGGTCCAAGTGTAAAGAACACCTATGGAAAGAAGGTATGAAGAGCTATAAGAACCTATGTTTGGCTAAATATTGATTTTCCAGGTGACAGAATCCCTTTAATGGTGCCAGAGAATAATTGCACTAAAGCCTGCTGCTACTGTATGTATTGCAAGTTCTAAGTTACATTTAGTAAAAAGGACTTTGTTACGTTCAACTCTGGCCTTATTCTTCCGTGCTACAACTGTCACTGCAATTGACCCCTGGGAGCAACGGCCTGAGGTAGGACACCATGACTCAACTACCACTCCTATCCTCTACACCAGATCTCCCGGGGGCTTGTTACAGATATTGCTATTATCATTTTTCAAACATTATTTAGAGGTTTCTCCAATCAATCTCATAATACAACGCTAAGGCCTAATTTTGCAAATCTGACATGTGTCACTTTATGTGGTAATAACTTTGGAATGCTTTTACTTATCCAAGCCATTCAGAGACTGTTTTCTTGTGACACATTGTACTTCATGTTAATGGTAAATTTGAGTCAAAATGTTTTACCTTTATTTATAAAAAAAAATCCCAAAGTTATCCAAAATGTGAAAAAATTCACCGTTTTCTAAATTTGAATCTCTCTGCTTTTAAGACAGATAGTGATGCCTCAAAATATTTATTAATTAACATTCCCCATATGTCTACTTTATGTTGGCATTATTTTAGTAATGTAATTTTATTTTTTTAGGGCGCTAGAAGGTTTAGAAATTTAGAAGCAATTTTCGAAAAATTTTAAGGACAAGTTCAGTTCTGAAGTCACTTTGTGGGGCTTACATAATAGAACCAACCCATAAATGAACCCATTTTAGAAATGACACCCCTCAAACTATTCAAAACTGGTTTTAGAAATGTTGTTAACCCTTTTGGGATTCCACAGGAATCAAAGCAAAATAGAGGTGAAATTTCAAAATTTCACTTTATTTGCAGATTTTCCATTTGAATCAATATTTTCCTGGAAAACATCAAGGGTTAACAACAAAACAAACCTCAATATTTATTACTTTGATTCTGCAGTTTGCAAAAACACCCCATATGTGGTCGTATACCGCTGTTTGGGCACACAACAAGGCACAGAAGGCCAGTAGCGCCATATGGTTTTTGGACGGCAGATTTTGCTGGAATGGACTTTGGGTACCATGTTGCATTTAAAGAGGCCCTGAAGTAACCCCACAGTGAAAACCCCCAAAAAGGGACCACATTTTGTAAATTACACTACCCAAGGAATTTTTAAGGAATGTAGCGAGCACTGACTTAAGGGATGGAAGATTACCTTCCGTCCACAAATCCCCCCCCCCCCCCAACCATTATACCCCTTAAATGACAACAGACTACAAAAATTTTGGTAAATATGGCCACGTCGGCCACCTTTATTAACTTAACATACAAATAACCATCTTGTCAACATCTTATTATGTAACACAATATCAAACCCTTTCATTAACATATAAACCATTGTAGTCCCTGCAAAATCCTGGGAGGCAACCCCAAACCAGATGAATTCCTGACCACGATTTACTTAGACCTTCCTTACCCTCGGCCGCATACACCGACCCAAGGGCACCATATCCTCCAAATGACCGTAAAACCCCTGCGGGCCCTCTCTTTTGCCCGAACAGGAGCCCATTCACCATCTTCTTAATCCGCAAGAGAGCGCGCATTCCAAGTGTCACGCCTCTCATGGCCAGGAATTGCCCCCAGGATCCCACATAAAAGCAGCCCCAGCCTTAGCAACACAACACCAGGGAGGGTGGGCGGGAACTTTCTCCCTATTCTACCGGACTACTGCCCCCTAAAACTCCTCCCCCTCCTTTTGTACCCCCTAATGCAACCTATAACTCCTCCTACTGACCTGAAACTCACCTAACCGCACTAGTCTGCCCTTAACCCCTAGTTGCCTGCAGACTTCCCCCAAGTCAATGCGCATTCCGCTAGGCTGCGCCCCGCTCCATCGCTCCTCTGACTTAAGGGATGGAAGATTACCTTCCGTCCACAAATCCCCCAACCATTATACCCCTTAAATGACAACAGACTACAAAATTTTGGTAAATATGGCCACGTCGGCCACCTTTATTAACTTAACATACAAATAACCATCTTGTCAACATCTTATTATGTAACACAATATCAAACCCTTTCATTAACATATAAACCATTGTAGTCCCTGCAAAATCCTGGGAGGCAACCCCAAACCAGATGAATTCCTGACCACGATTTACTTAGACCTTCCTTACCCTCGGCCGCATACACCGACCCAAGGGCACCATATCCTCCAAATGACCGTAAAACCCCTGCGGGCCCTCTCTTTTGCCCGAACAGGAGCCCATTCACCATCTTCTTAATCCGCAAGAGAGACGCGCATTCCAAGTGTCACGCCTCTCATGGCCAGGAATTGCCCCCAGGATCCCACATAAAAGCAGCCACCGACGACCACCGGTGACACCTCACCTGTGGGCGTCCCGCCAAACCTTGAGTGCCAACTCCAAGCCATCCTGAATGCCCAAAGCCCACATATCAATCCCCAGGTCATTCAGATGGACCCCGTCCCGCTTCAAAAATTGAGGCGAAGCAGCCTCCAACTCCTGATGACGCACTACCAAGCCGCCCTGCCGCCGGACAAAGCGCCCCACCTCCTTGTTCAACTTAGCACGCGCTTTATTGAGACGCTCCACCGACCGCGCGAACCGCCATTGCCTTCTGGCGACCACCTCGGACCACACAACAATCAAGTCCGGATACTCCGACAATAAACGAAGCAGGTCCAATTTAATGTCTCTAATCACGTCGCGGGACGTGCGTACACCAAGATCGTTACCCCCCACATGGAAGACAACGACATCTGGCACCCTGTCAAGAGATACGTAATTATGAAATTCAGGCAGGACCCTGCCCCACAACAGACCGCGCAGTCCAATCCAACGAACCTGCATCTCTGTCGGAGAGAACCCCAGCTGACGACCATTTCGACGCACATCGGCCCGCAAGGCCCCCCAGTAGACGTAAGAGTGACCGAATATCCACGCCAAACAGGACGCAGGCCCTACAAAACAAACAAACAGAACACTTCAAAAACAGCTCCACCGACCCGAAACATCAGCACCAAACAGACCCCCCCCCAGTCAGACCAAATGCGGCCTAACATACGCCCGAAAACAAGCTGACTCCCAGCGCCCGATACGTTTAATAACATCCGCACCAAGGCCCCAGCGCGCAGCCTCCGTCGCAGCACCAATCCGAAACGAATGCGAGGCATATTCCCCAGCTGGAAGACCTGCAGCTGCCAAGCATTTCCGGAACACCGCTACAAACTGGAAAACCGACAAACTGGACCCATCCTGATGTACCAGCAACGACCCCGGGAAGACCGTCCGAACAGCTATGTATTCCTCAAAACAACGCACTGGACACAATACCGACCCCACAAAGGGCCTCAACCACAACACTACCCCTCTGCCTTCCTGATCCGTTTTCGATCTACGAACCACACAACGTAAAACTCCATCTTGAACACAAACATCACCCCGAGACAGGCCCCCTGCCCGCTTACGACTGGAAGAAACCAGTTCGAAATACGAAATGCCCCAAAAAGGCTAACGAAAGGCGGCCCTGAACAAAAGAACCTCATAAGGAGACACACAGATCTCCCCCGCCCGTGTCCACAGCTCCTGCAACACAGCCAAAGACACCGGCCGTCTCGTATCCCTCCGCAGCGAACTACGCCGATATCCTTTCAACGCTTGCCTCACCATAAATCCTTTGGTAACATCCACCAACCCCGCAGGCGCAACCAGAACGCTACAGCAGCCACTCTCTTAGAAGCCACCGAAAAAGACAACCCCTCCCCAAAAGAATTCCCCAACCAAAAACCAACAGCATCTGAAAGTCCTCCACCGAACTACAACCCCCAACACGTTCCAATAACCCCTCCCACAAAGACCAAACCGACGCATAAGCCGACCAAGTCCCTCTACTCACAGACCGGCGAATCAGCTCAACCGAGACCCCAAGGCCACGCTCCAGAGCCACTGGGGACAGGACAACCCCTGGACCTCCGCCTCCGGCGCCAGCTCTCGAAAACGATCCCACTGAAAACGAGAGAGGGAGTCCGCAATGGAGTTATCAACACCCGGAATGTGAACCGAAACAAAAAATGCATTCAAACGCAAACCATTTAACACCAACAACCGCAGCAATCTTAACACCGGTGGAGAAGAGGCGGACTGACTGTTAATCACCTGTACAACCCCTAAGTTGTCACAATAAAACGCACACGTTTATTGCGGAATCTGTCCCCCATAACACTGTAGCCAACACTATTGGAAAAAGCTCCAACAAAACCAGATTACCAAGCAAACCCGCCTCCTGCCACTCAACCGGCCACGGTCCCGCGCTCCACTGCCCCCACAATACACTCCATACCCAACCGAACCAGCCGCATCGGAAAACAAATCCAAATCAATACTAGACACCGGCGCCTCCATCCACATAGCCCGACCATTAAAACGTGACAGAAAAACCTGCCACACCCTCAGGTCGTCCCTAACGTCCCCAGAGAGCCGCAAATAATGAAAAGGAGCCGTAACCCCAGCCGTAGCCTGCGCCAACCGTCGACAAAAACCCGGCCCATAGGCAGGATTCTGCATGCAAAGTTCAATTTCCCCAGAACCGACTGAACCTTCCTCAACTGAACCCTCTTCGCGCGAATCAGAAAACCCAACTCCTCCAGCAACCCCGGACCTTATCCTCCGGCAACCGGCATTCCATGGCCAGACTATCAATCTCGATACCCAAAAAACGAAGGACCGTGGAAGGACCTTCAGTCTTATCCGGGGCCAACGGTACTCCAAACCGCCCTGCCACCGTCTCCATGGTCCTCAACAAAACTGAACAAACCCTGGAACCTGCTGGACCGATAAACAAAAATCGTCCAGATAGTGTAACACCGAGTTCCAACCCGACTCCCGCTTCACTACCCACTCCAAAAACGTGCTAAAACACTCAAACAAGGAACAAGAAATCGCACAACCCATTGGTAAACAACAATCCACGTAAAAACTCCCATCCCAATGAAAACCCAACAAATGAAAACTCTCCGGATGAATGGGCAACAAACGGAACGCCGCTTCAATATCCGTCTTGGCCAACAGAGCCCCCGGCCAAAGCGGCGAACCCACCGCACCGCCGAATCGAAGGACGTGTAAGAAACAGAACAAAGCTCCTCAGCGATGCCATCATTGACCGCTCCCCGGCGGGAAGGACAAATGATGTATCAACCGAAACTTATTCGGTTCCTTCTTTGGCACCAGCCCCAACGGAGACACCCAGAGATCCGACAACGGCGGCGCCTGAAAAGGACCCACAACACGACCCGCCCCAACCTCCTTCGCAATTTTCTCAGCCACCACCTCTGGGTACCGCAAAGCAGAAGCCAAATTCCTCGGCACTGACCCATCCCCACTAACTGACAAGGGATCTTAAAACCCCACTGAAAACCCGCCAGCAACAAAACCGCCGCTTCCCTATTTGGGTACATCTCTAAATACGGCTCCATCTCTGCCACTCTCACCGGCGTCACCCCTCTTCGCAACAGCCTCGGATCCCTTGAACTTCCCTCTTTTAAAACACTTGGACAGGCTGTGTGCGCCTCCGCAACCGGAGCACTCATGCTTGAACCGACAATCCGACATGAACCGGCAATAACCTTCATTGTATTGCCAACAGCACCCTTTCGTCCCGCCCCGTGACCCTCTCCGGCCGGGTTACCCCGGCCGAACCCCGAAGGGCGAAGGACCCACTTTTGGCGCGGCCATCAACCTCATCCACAAGCTGATATCCTTGTGGTCCCATCTAATGCAGGGACGCACCGCCTTCCGCTGCCTGAATTGCTCGTCATAACGAAGCCATGACAGGCCCCCATAAACCCGATAAGCCTCCCCAATGGCATCCATGTAACAGAACAACGCGGAACAGTGTTCCGGCGCCTTCTCCCCAATTACACTCGCCAATATGGCAAAGGCCTGTAGCCAATTCTGGAGCGTACGCGGGATAAGCCGGTACCTTCTCTTCTCCTCCTCCTCCTTCTTACTATCATCCGGCCTGCCCCGATCCAAGTTAAACTTCTCCAAGGGAAGTAAGGAAAAATTTCCACATACTCATCACGCCAAATTTTCTCCCTAACGTCCTGCTTCAAATGAGCCCTCAGCGGACCCTCAAAGCAAACATAAACTTCCCCTTTCGCCGAATCCGCCAACCGAACACCATCACCAACTCCCCTCCAGGATTCGGCAACGCACCCGAAGCAGCACCAACCCCAGCCTCAACCAGACCGCCCGAACCCCCAGCACCCGACACCACCCCCGTTCCAGTGCCACCAGAGCCGGCCCCCACACTGCCGCCGGCGACCCCTGAGAAGCCTGCCCCAACCGTGACAACAACGCCAGCATTCCCGATACCAACTCCTGTGCCACACCCCTGACCCCAGACCCCAGACGTACTCACAGGACCCCCCAGACACCCCTCCCCCTCTACCAACCCCGTCGTCCTCTCACCTGGCCGTCCCTGGGACGACGTCCCAGCAGCCGCAGCTCCTCCTCCAGACAACGTCGCCGGCATCCTGGATACAACTGGCTCGGCAGCAGGCTCCTCACACTCCAGGCGACCACCAGCCGCAGGCCCGGTCTCCATGGCCAGCTCCCCTCCTCCAGACTCCTCTCCGACGACGAACCTCCACTGAAGCCCCCAGTGAGGGTGCAGGTCCCCGTCTCAAGGACCCTGTCACCACGCCCGGCCATCCACCACTCTGCTGGGCCCAGCGCGCTCAGACTCAGCAGGTGAACCCCTGCCAGCCGTAACATGCGCCTCCTCGCGCCTGCAGCGCAGCCGAACAGGGGACAAGCCAGGTCCCGGCTCCCCGCAGTCGCTCCCCTGTCATGCCGACCTCCGGCCACCAGGGGCCGCTCTTCCCGCCTTGCCGCCTCTTCCTGGACGTCCCGTCCCGGTCTCCACCACCCGGCTGCCTCCTCACCTCCGCGTCGGCCGGACCAGCCGCAGGACTTCGCTCCCGTCGAGGTGCAGCCCGCGCCCGACCAGCAGCATGCCGCTCACCTCCAGGAGCCGGAAGGACCTCACCCACACCAGCAGGTGAGTCCGCAGTGCGCCGCCGTCCCTGGGCCGCAGCCGCCGGCTGACTTCAGCCCCACCACCGGGCCCAATCCGCACAGGGGGCAACCTCCCGAGGCCCCGACCGGTCCCCCGCTAGCCTCCCGCGCACCGCAGCCGACCTCCCGCTACGGCGTGGACCAGGGGCAGGAGCCAACGGTGACGAACGCCGCTGTGGGTCGCGGGATGGGCTCCGCACCCGCCTCCGGACACGAGGGTCACCTCCGGGCTAAGTCTCTCCGGGGAACCGACCGCCGCACCCTAGACCGTACCTCCTCGGACGGACCCAGGGCCGGCGCCGCATTCAGGGCACCAGACAGTTGATCCTGCAGCCACGCCACGCCGTGCAGCCGCGCCGCCGCTTGAACCGCCACCAACAGCTCCTGAACGTCCGCCATAACTTACTCCCTCAACTTTCTCCCTATTCTACCGGACTACTGCCCCTAAAACTCCTCCCCCTCCTTTTGTACCCCCCTAATGCAACCTATAACTCCTCCTACTGACCTGAAACTCACCTAACCGCACTAGTCTGCCCTTAACCCCTAGTTGCCTGCAGACTTCCCCCCAAGTCAATGCGCATTCCGCTAGGCTGCGCCCCCGCTCCATCGCTCCTCTTCACTCAACAGCTGTTTCGTAGAATTACAATTACAATTACAATTTTTTTTACCAGAAAATGGTTCTTTAGGCCCAAACTTTCTATTTCACAAAAGATAACAGGAGAATATCACCCCACAATTTGCTACCCACTTTCTCCTGAATACACTAACACCCCAATTGTGGACGTAAACTGTCATTTAAGGATACGCCAGGGCTCAGAAGGGAAGGAGCAGCATCTGCATTTTCTAACATAGAACTTTCTGTCATGTTTTTTAGGAATGAATGATAACTTTTATTACTTTTTTTGAATGAGCTTATTTTGTGTGAGACAAGCTGTTATTTTTGTTGCCACCATTTTGGGGTACATTTGGCTTTCTGCTTGCTTCTTATCTCTATTTTGGGAGGTGAAGTCACAAAAAAAGCAGTTTGGTGTAATTTTTCTATTTTTTTTTTCACTCCGTTCACTTGATGGGGTAGATCATGTGATATTTTTGTAGAGCCATTTGTTACGGATGCGGCAATACCAAATATATCTATTTTTTTATTTTTTTTTTACATTTTACACAATAAGAGCATTTTTAGAAAAAAAAATCATGTTTTTGTGTTGCAATTCTCATAGAGCCATTTTTTTTTTTCAGGCTATGGTCTTGTGTGGGGGCTTATTTTTAGTGGGATGAGGTAACATTTTTATTTCTACCATTTTAGGGTACATACAACCTTTTGATTGATTAACATTATGTTTTTTGGGAGGTGAGTTCACTAAAAAATCTGTTTTGGTGCAATGTTTATTCATATAATTTTTTTTACGTCCTGGGTAGATGATATGATATTATTATAGAGTTGAGATGTCACGAATAGTGTTGAGCGAACAGTTCGAAAATCGTTCGGGTCCGTAACGAATTTTGGGGTGTCCGTGACACGGACCCGAACCCGGACATTTTCAAAAAAGTTCGGGTTCGGGTCCGGTGTTCGTCGATTTCTTCCCGCTTTCTGAAGGGCTGCACAGCAGCCAATCATCTAGCGTTTTACTTCTTGCCCTAAGAGCCCATCACAGCCATGCCTACTAATGGCATGGCTGTGATTGGCCAAGTGCAGCATGTGACCCAGCCTCTATTTAAGCTGGAGTCACGTAGCGCCGCACGTCACACTGCTCTGACTAGTGTAGGGAGAGGATGCAGCTTCTGTGAGGGCGAGATAGGCAGGGATAAAGAAGTGATTGAATGATCTACCTTTCTACACCTGTGCATCAGACCAACAGCTGAGCTGTTCACTGAAAGTCACTATTTTGTTGAGACTGGCCAGAGCGATTTTTGCTGGCACATGTAACTGGGCTGACCGGCGGTGGCCATTTTGGGACTTGTGGTGCGCCAGCACAAGCTGCCACAGAGTCTAAACCAAAGCTCCAAAGAAGTGAAAAATCTACACCTGCGAATCAGAACAACAGCGATTCAGCTGCTCAGTCAAAGTCAATTTTTTTTCTGGCTGGGCAGACCGTTTTCTGGCACATGTTACTGGGCTGATAGGCGGCGGCCATTTTGGGACTTGTGGTTCTACAGCAAAAGCTGCCACAACGTCCAGTAATCTCATGTAATAGTCGATTTCTTCATAGATATACTACATCAGGGGTTTGGCTGTGCTTGTGTCACCCATACTAACTGCAAAGATATTTAATATATCAGTGGTGAAACTGAAAGTAACCCACTTGGATAGCAAATCCCATGAATGTGCTGTTCCAGCTAGGCTAGCCAGTGCCACTACAGCCAAGTCCAATACTGTCAGCCAGAAATATTTTTTTTTTTATGTGCCAGAAATATAAATTAGAAAAAGCTTTCACCGTAATAATAAAATTATTCTGGTGTTAGACCAGAAGAAGCACTCCTGTTGTAATTAATACTGTAAAAAGGCTTAGGCAATATTTCTCCCAGTGTGGGAAATTTATCTAGCAAAACTAGCATTTTAAAAATTCCGGTGTTCTGAAATACCAGCAGTCCTCTTGTAATTAATACCGGAAAAAGGAATTATATCTTCCAGTGTGGGAATTTATGTACACAAACTAGCATTTTAAAAATTCTGGTGTCCAATTAGCAGCAGTCTTCTTGTAATTAATACCGCAAAAAGGCATTAAATTGTCCAGTGTTGTAATTTTGGTGAAAAAAAGGCCAATTTAATCAATCTGGTGTTAGTTAGACCAGAAACAGAAGGCCTTACGTTTTTACTCCTGTAAAAAGGAATTAATACCGCAAAAAGGCATTACATTGTCCAGTGTTGTAATTTTGGTGAAAAAAAGGGCGTCTTATTGCAGTGTGCAGACTGAACAGGAGGAGGTCAGGGAGGAAGACTGGGTGGAAGACGATGCAGAGGACGATGAGGTCTTAGACCCCACATGGACTGAAGGTCGTGCCACTGACTTAAATAGTTCAGAGGAAGAGGCAGTGGTGAGACCGAGACAACAGCGAAGCCAAAGAGGGAGCAGGGGGCAAAAGCAGAACAGCCGCCGTCCAGAGAGTTCGCCTGCTATTGGCCAGCACCAACAGGGACCCAGCACCCCAAAGGCATCTTCAAGGAGTTCCCTGGCATGGCACTTCTTCAAACAATGTGCTGACGACAAGACCAGAGTGGTTTGCACGCTGTGCCATCAGACCCTGAGGCGAGGCATTAACGTTCTTAACCTGAGCACCACCTGCATGATCAGGCATCTACATGCAAAGCATGAACTGCAGTGGAGTACACACCTTAAAAACAAGGAACCCGCTCAGGCTCCCCTGCCCCTCTACCGCTGCTGCCTCGGCTTCCGCCTCGAGAGGAATGTTGCCACCTGCCGAGCAGCAAACAGAGGATGTGCCACCGGCACCACCACCACCAC
Organism: Bufotes viridis; assembly: GCA_033119425.1. Taxonomy (NCBI): domain Eukaryota; kingdom Metazoa; phylum Chordata; class Amphibia; order Anura; family Bufonidae; genus Bufotes; species Bufotes viridis. Next base: position 420,241,849 of record CM065589.1, read on the forward strand.
CGTCACCTAGCGTCTCCACTATTTCACACAGCAGCGTTCAGCTCTCCATCTCTCAAACCTTTGAGAGGAAGCGCAAATTCCCACCTAGTCACCCTCGAGCCCTTGGCCTGAATGCCAGCATTTCTAAACTACTGGCCTTTGAAATGCTGTCATTCCGGCTGGTGGACACAGACAGCTTCAAACAGCTGATGGTCATGGCTGTCCCCCAGTATGTGGTTCCCAGCCGCCACTATTTCTCCAAGACAGCCGTGCCTTCCCTGCACATGCAAGTGTCCGATAAAATCAAGTGTGCACTGCGCAACGCCATTTGTGGCAAGGTCCACCTAACCACAGATACGTGGACCAGTAAGCACGGCCAGGGACGCTATATCTCCCTAACTGCACACTGGGTAAATGTAGTGGCGGCTGGGCCCCAGGCGGAGAGTTCCTTGGCGCACGTCCTTACGCCGCCAAGGATCACAGGGCATCATTCTATGCCTCCTGTAGCCGCCTCCTCCTACTCTGCTTCCTCCTCCTCCTCTGCTTCCACCAGCTCATCCAGTCAGCCACACACCTTCACCACCAACTTCAGCACAGCCCGGGGTAAACGTCAGCAGGCCATTCTGAAACTCAGATGTTTGGGGGACAGGCCCCACACCGCGCAGGAGTTGTGGCGGGGTATTGAACAACAGACCGACCAGTGGTTGCTGCCGGTGGGCCTCAAGCCCGGCCTGGTGGTGTGCGATAATGGGCGAAATCTCGTGGCGGCATCCCTTGCCTGGCGCATGTGCTGAATTTGGTGGTGCAAAAGTTCATTCACAACTACCCAGACATGTCAGAGCTGCTGCATAAAGTGCGGGCCGTCTGTGCGCGCTTCCGGCGTTCACATCCTGCCGCTGCTCGCCTGTCAGCGCTACAGCGGAACTTTGGCCTTCCCGCTCACCGCCTAATATGCGACGTGCCCACCCGGTGGAACTCCACCTTGCACATGCTGGAGAGACTGTGCGAGCAGCAGCAGGCCATAGTGGAGTTTCAGCTGCAGCACGCACGGGTCAGTCGCACTGCGGAACAGCACCACTTCACCACCAATGATTGGGCCTCCATGCGACCTGTGTGCCCTGTTGCGCTGTTTAGAGTACGCCACCAACATGGCCAGTGGCGATGCCACTGTTATCAGCGTGAAGATACCAATTCTATGTCTCCTAGAGAAAACGCTTAGGGCGATGATGGAAGAGGAGGTGGGCCAGGGCCAGGAGGAGGAGGAGGAGGATGACGGGTCATTTTTAGCACTTTCAGGCCAGTCTGTTAGAAGTGGCTCAGAGGGAGATTTTTTGCAACAGCAGAGGGCAGGTACAAATGTGGCCAGCCAGGGACCACTACTGGGGCGGAGGAGGATGAGGAGAAGGTGGAGGAGGATGAGGATGAAGCAGGTTCACAGCGGGGTGGCTCCCAGCACAGCGCAGGCACATCCCTGGTGCGTGGCTGGGGGGATACAGAGGATGATGACGATACGCCTCCCACAGAGGACAGCTTGTCCTTACCTCTGGGGAGCCTGGCACACATGAGCGATTACATGCTGCAGTGCCTGCGCAACGACAGCAGAGTTGCCCACATTTTAACGTGTGCTGACTACTGGGTGGCCACCCTGCTGGATCCACGGTACAAAGACAATGTGCCCACTTTACTTCCTGCACTGGAGCATGATAGGAAGATGCGCGAGTACAAGCGCACACTGGTAGACGCGCTCCTGAGAGCATTCCCAACTGTCACAGGGGAACAGGTGGAAGGCCAAGGCAGAGGAGGAGCTAGAGGTCGCCCACGCAGCAGTGTCACGGCCAGCTCCTCTGAGGGCAGGGTTAGCATGGCAGAAATGTGGAAAAGTTTTGTCTCCACGCCACAGCTAACTGCCCCACCACCTGATACGGAACGTGTTAGCAGGAGGCAACATTTCACTAACATGGTTGAACAGTACGCCTGCACACAACTCCACGTACTGACGGATGGTTCGGCCCCATTCAACTTCTGGGTTTCCAAATTGTCCACGTGGCCAGAATTAGCATGTTATGCCTTGGAGGTGCTGGCCTGCCCGGCGGCCAGCGTTTTATCTGAACGTGTATTCAGTACGGCAGGGGGCGTCATTACTGACAAACGCAGCCGCCTGTCCGCAGCCAACGTGGACAAGCTGACGTTTATAAAAATGAACCAGGCATGGATCCCACAAGACCTGACCCTCCCTTGTGCACTTTAGTCCTTAATAACTGCCTTAAACCATGTTGTCTTGTACTCCTGGCCACTTCTTCATTGAAAAATCAATTTTTTAAATTAAGTAGGATCTTGTGGTGCAACCCAGAGTTGAATGAACCTTCCCTCTGTCTGGGTGCCGGGGCCAAAGTACATGAAAGTGTCCTTCTCTTGTGCTGGGTGATATGAATGTTATACTTGTGCTGTCTGACATGTCTCCTTTGTGTGGGTGCAGGGGGCCAAAGTCACTGAAAGCGGCCTTCTCCTGTGGTGGGTGATCGAAATGCCTGATTCTCTGCTGTGGGACCTCTCTCCTCTTTCTGGGTGCAGGGGTCAAAGAAACAAAAGGTGGCCTACTCCTGTGGTGGTTGACATGATGCCTGATTCTCTGCTGTGGGACCTCTCTCCTCCGTGTGGCTGCAGGGGTCAAAGTCTATAAAAGTGCCCTTCTCCTGTGGTGGTTGATGTAAAACTGATGCTTGTGCTATCTGACCTGTCTCCTCTGTCTCGTTGCTAAGGCCTAACTCACTGAAAGTGGCCTTGTCATGTGCTGGGTGATATAAATGTTATACTTGTGCCATCTGACATGGTTGCAGGGGTCAAATTAACTAAATGGTGGCCTACTCCTGTGGTGGGTGATATGAGGCCTTAATATGTGCTGTGAAAACCTCTCTCCTCCGTCTGGGTGCAGGGGTCAAAGTCTCTAAAAGTGGCCTTCTCTTGTGCTGGGTGATGGAAAACTGATGCTTGTGCTATCTGACCTGTCTCCTCTGTGTCGGTGCTAAGGCCTAAGTCACTGAAAGTGGCCTTCTCCTGTGCTGGCTGATATAAATGACTGAATCTCTGCTGTGGGACCTCTCTCCTCCGTGTGGCTGCAAGGGTCAAAGTCTCTAAAAGTGCCCTTCTCCTGTGGTGGTTGATGTAAAACTGATGCTTGTGCTATCTGACCTGTCTCCTCTGTCTCGTTGCTAAGGCCTAACTCACTGAAAGTGGCCTTGTCATGTGCTGGGTGATAAAAATGTGATACAAGTGCCATCTGACATGGTTGAAGCTATCAAATTAACTAAAGGTGGCCGACTCCTGTAGTGGGTGATCAGTAAAACTGATGCTTGTGCTATCTGACCTGTCTCCTCTGTCTCGTTGCTAAGGCCTAACTCACTGAAAGTGGCCTTGTCATGTGCTGGGTGATATAAATGTTATACTTGTGCCATCTGACATGGTTGCCGGGGTCCCATTAAATAATGGCCTACTCCTGTGCTGGGTGATATGAGGCCTGAATATGTGCTGTGGGGCCTCTCTCCTCTTTCTGGGTGCAGGGGTCAAAGTAACTAAAAGTGGCCTTCTCCTGTGCTGGATGGTATAAATGTAATGCTTGTGCTATCTGACATGTCTCCTCTGTCTGGGTGCTAAGGCCTAAGTCACTGAAAGTGGCCTTCTCCTGTGGTGGTTGATATGATGCCAGATTCTCTGCTATGGGACCTCTCTCCTTTGTTGGGATGCTGGGGTCGAAATAATAGTAAGCGACCTTCTCCATTGGTGGGTGATTTGAAGCCTGATTCTGTGCTATGGGACCTAACTCCAATTAATATTGGTTAATTTTATTTTATTTTATGTTAAGTCATCATTTCCCTATCTACATTTGTTTGCAAGGGATTTACCTACATTTTGCTGCCTTTTGCAGCCCTCTAGCCCTTTCCGGGAGTCTTTTACAGCCTTTTTAGTGCCCAAAAGTTCGGGTCCCCATTGACTTCTATGGGGTTCGGGATGAAGTTCGGGTTGAGTTCGGATCACGAACCCGGACATTTTCCGGAAGTTCGGCCGAACCTCTCGAACCCGAACATCCAGGTGTTCGCTCATCTCTAGTCGCGAACATAAAATTTTCTGTTCGCGAACACGAACTTCCGCAAGTGTTCGCGAACAGGCGAACCGGGCGAACCGCCATAGACTTCAATAGACAGGCGAATTGTAAAACCCACAGGGACTCTTTATGGCCACAATAGTGATGTAAAAGTTGTTTCAAGGGGACTAACACCTGGACTGTGGCATGCCGGAGGGGGATCCATGGCAAAACTCCCATGGAAAATTATGTAGTTGACGCAGAGTGTGGTAAGTTGAATTCGCAATGTGATTAATATAACCTGCATTAATCGCATTGCGAATTCACTTAGAGCTGGGTTCCTAATGGTTGTATTTCTAGAATATAACGAAGATTGAGAATATAGCGCTATATTCTCAATCTTCGTTATATTCTAGCAATACAACCATTAGGAACCCAGCTCTAAGTTGAATTCGCAATGCGATTAATATAACCTGTGTATACAGAGATCTAGGAAACAGGGAAACCCAGGAACGATTAGCATGCAGCTGCCATTTCTAAAAGGACGTTCCAGAACGTCCATTCATAGATAAACACGACCGCGCAGGACGTTTAATAGTCAATGGGCGGTCAGAAAGTGGTTAAATTCTGTGCTCTGTACAATGTACCATAGTAAAAGTGCCTTTATGTTACCATACTATAATGCAATCCATAGTAGAAGACATCTTTATAAAATACATTGAAATTATTAACTACTTTTCTTTCTTTTGGGGCATTAGTCAAGGCTATTTCTTTAAGTTAAACATTAACTCCATAAAAGTGTTACATAAATGTAAATGAAGACCAACAACATAAAGTTGAAACGGTTCCAACAGAAGTTAATTTTTAACGTGTTTTGTCAAACCTTGAAAAATGAGCAAATCCAATAGAAGGCATTTTTATTTTGAAGGATATCTAGTTGTCATGGCGCTTATCACAAAGTGTTAATTTGTATTTCAAAGCCGTTCTGTTCTATTCTACTAAACAGTCATGTGCATCATTGCATATTGTAAAACTGTAACAATACTTTTGCCTGAAGAGCTTTACAGGTCAACTGTTATGTAGGGCAGAAAATACACAGGGCAAGCATGTAAAATGTGCTCACCTGCATAATCCAAGCCTATAAAACACAGGGCAATTGAGGCTCATATGTGCAAAAACAAGATTTTATGGAGTTTAGATACATCTTTAAACCTAACACTTTTAGAAATGCTACTTCAGCCTTCCTACACCACCCCTCCTCAATACGAATGATTTTCCTACTTTTTTGGGGCTCTTAAAAAAAAAAGTCCCAGTGATTAATCTGGCATGAAACTAATAAACATACCTAACCAACTAATATCATACCTATCTCACTAGTTCAAGAGGGTCTGGATGTATTTCTGGAGGGTAATAATATTACAGGTTTTTCCCTTAGGGCTCATGCACACAAACGTATGTATTTTGCGGTCTGCAAAACATGGATCCGCAAACAAAAGCGATGACATCTATGTTACATTTGTTTTTTTTACTGACCCATTATAACAATGCCTGTCCTTGTTCGCAAAACGGACAGGAATAGGACATGTTCTAGTTTTTTGTAAACCTGACTTGCAGACATGCGGATATGGAGTGCACACGGAGTCATTTCTGGGGGTTTGTTCTGTGGCCCCATTGAAATGAATGGTTCTGCGAATGAGCCTAAAAAAAAACCTACACAGACAAAAAATACGATTGTGTGTGTGAGCCCTTTAAAATAAGGAAAATTGGTTTCTACCTCACGAGGGTTTTTTGCCTTCCTCTAGAATTCAGGGATGTCAAATTCGTGGCCCTCCAGCTGTTGCAAAACTACAACTCCCATCATGCCTGGACATCCTACAGCTATCAAGGCATGCTGGAAGTTGTAGTTTTGCAACAGCTGGAGGGCCATGAGTTTGACATCTGTGCTCTAGATCAACTTTCTAGGAGAACAGGTTGAACTTGATGGACATATACCTTTTTTCAGCCTTACAAACTATGCTACAATGTAACCACAACCTTTTTTCCCACACACTTTACAAAAGTGGTATGGGTGGCGTAAAATAGCAAAATGTTACACACTTGAGAAAGTCATATTATGGACCATGTCCATTTTCCTTTCAAGACTGTAAAAAAAAAAGAAGCAACACACATGGATGCAATACTGATATCTCCATGGCATTACATGCATCCGCTTTTTCTAAATGTAAATCAGAATGGCCATCTAAATGACTGTAGTGTGTATGAGCTAAAAGAGCCTCTATTTGGCTATATTTTTTATGCGAAGTATGTGTACTTTTACACTTGCGGCAGGACGGATCCGGCAGGCTATTCAGCCTGCCGCATCCGTCCTGCTGCAAGTGCCCGTGCACTGCCGTGCTGCCGCTCCGTCCCCATTGACTATAATGGGGCGGGGGCGGAGCTACGGGTCAGCACGGCAATGCTACTAAAAGTCCTGCATGTCCGACTTTTCAGTCCGGTGATCTTTGCCGTGCACTGCTGTGCTGCGCCGTAGCCCCGCCTCCCGCCCTATTATAGTTAATGGGGATGGAGCGGCAGCACGGCAGTGCACGGCCACTTGCGGCAGGACGGATCTGGTAGGCTGAACAGCCTGCCGGATCCGTCTTGCCGCAAGTGTAAAAGTACCCTAATCTAGACAATGTAGCTCATGGGCATGCTGGAAAATATAGCAATGCTCTATATGCCTTTTGTAAAATCAAACATAGTTCTAAAGATGAGTACATAGTAGACATTTGACATTTTCTCATGGACTGACTGAAATCTACTATTGTGAAAGTTTTATGTAAGCGTCTTCTAATGCTGTGCATTGTATGCCATTTTTCAAAATCAGTGCGTGGTGTGAACATCAAATTTCCTTAAATGTACCATAGTGAGAGTAAAACCTTCAACTAGGCATAGCATTTGAATGCAGGAGTCCCTGCAAGAAGTTTATCTGGTCCTTAAGGGCAGGGACAGATTATATGTCATGTAGTGGGAGTTAATGCAGTAGCCTCCATACAATCCATCTACTAGTACAAGCAGAGCAGCTCCGCTAGAAGAATATATTGTTCTATTCCACAGAGTTGGTATAAGTCCAGGCATTCCAGGCGTTCATCATGTGTGTTAGGAGAGCTGAAAACAGCTTGCTGTCTCATACAAGAAGAAGCTTATCCTTTAACAGTTCTGTTGGTATGGGTTACTGTTGATCCTGTTTTAGTAGCAGTACCACCCAAGTTAAACTTTCAGAACTGTTTCTAGGACCATTCTAGCTCTTCACCTACAATGCACTCGTAAAGTTTTTTTTCGCATTTTATGTTGCGGGCTTTTGCTCAAATAAAAAATACCCCATACCCAATACCCCATAATGAGAAAAATAGAGATTTTTGCAAACATGTATAAAAAGGAAAAACTAAAACCTCATATGGACATAAGTGTCTAGACCCTTTGCTATGACATATGAAATTTAGCTTTTGGAGCCTCCCCTTTCTCTAGATTATCTTTGACATGTTTATACACCTTGATAAGAGTCCATCTGGGGTAAATTTTGTTAATTTGAAATAATTTAGAAGGATACACCCCTGTCTATATAAGGCGTCACAGCTCAAAATCATATCGGAGGAAAAATCAAGCCAATGGGATGAAAGAACTGCCTGTAGAGACAGGATTGCCTGGATGCACAGATATGGAGAAAGGTACAAAACATTTCTGCCATACTGAAAGTTCCCAAGAGCAGAGTGGCCTCCATAGTTCTTAAATGGAAGTAATTTGGAACAAACAGCGCTCTTCACTCTTCCTAGAGCTGGCTGTCCCGCCAAACTAAGTAATTGGGGGTAAGGACTTTGGTAAGAGAGGTGACCTAGAACCCAATGGTCACTGGTTGAGCTTCAAAGATTTTGTTTGGGGAGATCAACTATCACTTTAGTACTCCACCAATGTGGGCATTATTGCAGAGTGACCAGAAAGAAGCCTCTCTTCAGTAAAAGATACATGAAAGCCCATTTGGAGTTTGCAATTCTCTGGTCTGATGAAACCAAGATTTAAGTTTTTTTGGTCTCAGTTCTAAGCATCATGTCTAACCCTGGGTTCACACGTGAGCGTTTCTGAGACGCGCGTTTTACGCGCGTATTACAGCGCATTTTTGCAAATAGGAAACGCGCGTCATATGCGCGTTCGTGACTCTGGAGACCAATTGAAAAAGGCATATCTACACTTTAAGGCGTGTTAATAGCAAGTTTTACGTGCGTTTTACGCGCGTTCCCATTGAAGTCTATGGGTGCAAACCCGCGACAAAACGCCCCAAAGAAGCTCAAGAACTTCTTTGAGCGTAGGACGTTTTACAGCGCGTTCAAACGCACTGTAAAATGCTCAGGTGGGAACCATGCCCATAGGGAAACATGAGTTTTCTCCTGTTGAGCGTTTTACAGCGCGTTCGAACGCGCTGTAAAACGCGCAAGTGTGAACTGAGGGTAAAGGAAACCAGGCACTGCTTATCACCTGCCCAACACCATCTCTATAGTGAAGCATTGTGGTGGCAGCATGGGGTATTTTTTAGCGGCTGGGACAGGAAGACTGGTCAACGTTAAGTGAAAATGGAGCAAAATACAGAGATATTGTTCATGAAAAGTTTATCCAGAATGCTATGGACCTTGGAGATGGAGATGAATTCCAGTTGGCAATATGCACTAGATGACAAGTTTAGGGGCTACAACAGATGATCTTTTGACAGAATTTATACAGGGAAAAGAACGGAAGCGGTAAATGAAGTACATTAGTAAGTTGTAACTATGCACTGGCACTGTCTATGGAGTTTAGTTACTGTAACTTTCATGTGGAATCCAACAGAAAAAAATATTTGTATACCTCGTGATTAAATCAGAGGCATACAGAAATACTGCAGGGCGCCATGGACTACAGAGCAGTAATGTGTTTGTGGGTGTGATATGTAGGGCTCTGCTTTATGGTTTACTCAGGGTTAATAAATGCATGGCTCAGATCATAGTACATGACTATGATAAGCACCACACAGCGTAACACGACCTTGACTTTGACTGTATACATTGAATGTAAGCAGGAGGTTACAAATCAGTGCTTAATTTTCTCTTTTTAATAGATTTTTATTGATTTTCTTTTTCAAGAAACAATTAAAGACTTTACAGTTAGTTTGTTACATTGCTGGGCAGATTTTTCATTACAGCAATGAGACTTAATCTTTCCACAAAATAAAGTCATATAAACATTAAACTTTGTCTGTCCGACCGTGTTCCCTATTAGACTGCATTATATCGTCCTTTGTACTGATTCTAGTGGTTTGCTTCCTACTGTAAGTCACAGAAATGGAAGATATGTAAAGTGTGGGAAAGAAAATAATATTAAAAATAGAGAAAGAGATGAAATACTCCAAACGATAGATAACTCAGAGACAACTGTTTAACAGATAATCTATTGCGCTCCATTAAGCAGAAAACGTATTGCAACCAAGTTCAATTATCTACCAATGAGATATGCCTCGAAGAGATCCATGGTGCTCAATTTTTAATGTACTTATCAGTTGTATTATTGCTTCTGGCAATCATCTTCTCAAAGCTACAATTGATGCTCACCTTCCTAATATTTGGGATATAGAGGGGATTAAAGATTTTCAGTTTTGCGCTATACTTTGGGTATTTCGTTTTCAATAGTGAGCAGCTTTTTTACATTCTTACCACTTACAAGAGGCTTTAGTTTCCATTATCTGTGATAGAACAAGTAGGTGGTAATCCCATAATTAATGTAAAAAATGAAAGACATGATGATCAGACATTACAATACATGACAACACCTTTCTAACAAAGCTAGAACCAGCTCTGTACCTCACATGTAACCAGAGATCTCCACATTCATTGCTGTGCTGGATTTCTTTCAGGCTGTCAGTTTAGGAAGTATGTCCTTTCTGCTACAGCTCTCTCCCTGTCATAGCTCAGGAGACTATATCTTTTTTGTTACAGCTGTCTCCCTGCCACAACTCAAGAGGTGTGTCCTTTCTGTTACAGCTCTCTCCCTATCACGGCTTGGGAGGCATATCCTTTCTGCTGCAGCTTCTCGGAAAAGTCCTTTCTTAGGAGGTGTTTCCTTTCTGCTGCAGCTCACTGCCTATAACTGTCAATGCTTCTAAAAATATACATGGTTGGTCAGTGGCGTAACTAGAGTGTTATGGGCCCTGTTGTAAACTTTGGATTGGGCCCCCCCCCCCCAAATTTATATAAAGGCGGCAAGTTTTTTTACACTAAGGCTCCGTTCACACGTCCGTAGTGTGTTTTGGGGATCCACGGAACACCGGCAATGTGCATTCCGCATTTTGTGGACCGCACATTGCCGGCACTATATAGAAAATGCCTTTTCTTGTCCGCAAATGCCTTTTCTTGTCCAGAAGTGCGGACCCGGAAGTGCGGATCCGCAATTCTGGATCCGAGCGGGACATAGTGTGTCCCCATAGAACTGAATGGGTCTGCAATTCCGTTCCACAAAATGCGGAACAGAATTGCGGACGTGTGAATGGGGCCTTAGCCCAATGTATGGCTACACTCACCCATTCCTAACTAATAAAATCCGGTCCTACGTCATCCAGGGTGTCGCTGGCGTCGTTTTGATGTCTGCTGGATCCAGAACAAGGTCCCTGTGGTGAGAAAAAAAAGAATAATCACATAAGGAAGGGATGGTACAGCAGGGTAATCTAGGACATTTCCCCTAAGTGCTACCACACAGCACTAATGGCCACATTGTGGCCACTCACAGTAGTGAAGCACACCTTGTGGCCCCTTCACAATAGTTATGTCCTCCTTGTGGCTCCTGACACCTAGTTATGCCTAGATATGTGCCCCCTCACAATGGTTATGGCCAAATATGTGCCTCCTCACAGTAATATGCCCAGATAGGTGCCCCATCACAGTGGTTAAGGCCAGATATGTGCCCCCTCACAGTAATATGCCCAGATATGTGCCCCCTCACAGTAGTTATGGCCAGAATATGGGCCCCCTCACAGTAGTCATGTCAGATTAGGTGCCCCCTCACTAAAGTTCCCACTTTTGTGCTCCCTCATGCTTGTTGGGCGACCCCCTCCCTTTTGCCTCCAGTCTACAGCTTTATTAAAAATAAAAAATAAACATACTTACCATCTTCTCTGATCACAGGCTCCCACACACATCGTGCTGCTGGCTGTTCTGGTCTCTGGAGGCTGATTCCCGGGCTTCAGCACTCCTCCCACAGCCAGCAGTGCAATGAGCAGCCAGCAGGGGGAGCTCCAGCACTGTTAAGGTAAGTGAAGCAGAGAGCGGAGAGAGCTCCCTGCTTCACGCTGGAGAGGACAACCCGGCAGTGACAAGAACTGCCGGGTGAGTATGCGCGCCACCTCCTACTTGCCTCTGCGCCCCGTCTAGTCTCTGCAGGGGCGCATATTATACATGCTTACAGAGTGCTCTAACGGGGCCCGGCATTGTCACTGTGCTTCATGCCGGGCCCTGTCAGAGCACTCCCATTACATGAGATCGCAGCGGGCCCCCTCCCCGGCCGGGCTCGGTCGCAGTCGCACTCTCTGCGACCGCGATCGTTACGTCCCTGTGGTTGGTAGTTGTTGAAGGATGGAACTGAGTATGTGAGTCCACAAAAAAATAAGGAAAAGTACAAACTACATTTTATTGAATTACTCAGTGGCTATACAACATTTTTAATAACATGCTATTATAGTGCAAAAGTATTCCAATCCAGGAGCAGATTTTCCCAAAAAAAAGTAGAATATTTTTCGTGGGTCAACCCCTGTAACATAAAATACGTGACAACTAGTTGAGAGCAACGATCCCGTAAATGGCCAACTACTGTACTCGGGTAATTCTGGGACTCCCATAGAGATAACTGAAGCAGCAGTGCACATGCTTGCCCTGCTACTGCTTCATTTCAGGGACCCCATAAGGGGTTGGGCCCCGTTATTATGATTGTTGGGTCTCCTATTTGTAGGACCACCACCCATCAAACAGTTATCCTCTAACTTGCTTCAAATGGAATATCCCTGTGCAAATAAATTGTATACAATAGTCAAATTAGACAAAAAACTATTTGCAATCTCTAATAATAAAATCCCTGTGTGAGTGCGCTGTGTCCATGTGTGTGTGTACCCAGTTTTGCACTGGGCATGCGCGACATGGCGTCCAATCAGGACACAGCGCTCCACACGGACACAGAGCTCCACACAAGTTTCCCTGCAGGGTGTCAGCAGCCTGACTGCTCATGGATACCTCCGAGACTATATAGGCAGGCCACAGCACACCGCCGCTGTCTGCTCCTACCACAGCTCCCCCGCCGCCGTCCGCTCCTGCCACAGTTCCCCTACCACCGTCCGCTCCTCTCTCAGCTCACCAGCAGCATAGCGCACAAACAGCCAGTGCGCATGCACCGCCTTTGCTGTACAGACCTAATAAGTGGCCATGAAGGAGACGCGCGCATGTGCAGTATTAAAGCCCGCCTGCACTGCCTACATGCCATTTAGTGCACTGCGTCCGTGCGTACACAGTTTTACACTGGGCATGCGCGGACACAGAGCTCCACACATCGCCCACACAAGCGCGCCGGCGAGTAGGATACGGCGCTGAAGAAGCCACCAGTACCACCCACACACCATTCGTGTCCACAGACGGCGCCTGCACCGCCCACACCTGCGAGCCATTTTAGTAAGTCAGTCACAGTGCCATTTCTGCTCGTCAGTCATCAGTCACAGCACTATAACCCATATAGAGAGGAGCCCCTGTTAGCAGTCTGACCTACTAGTCTCTACCAGCAGTCTCTGCACCAGCAGTCAGTGCCAGTCATCCAGCCACAGCAACCAGTTACAGTGCCAGCTGTGTAAGCCACCAGTCAGTATCAGCATTCTCAGACACCAGTCGCAGTAGCATCGGTCAGTGCCAGCCGTGGCAGCCACCAGTCTTACCCACCAGTCAGTGTCAGCAGTCACAGCCACCAGTCACAGCGCCAGCAGTCTCAGCCTCAGCCAACAGTCTCGGTCATAGCCACCAGTCTCAGCCGCCAGTCAGTGCCAATTAATATAGACTGTTCCTACTAATGCTTATGCACTAATGTTCTAGCTCCCGTTACTGCCTGTCATCTCCCTTGCAGCAGCGGCACATTGTAATTACAAGTACTCACTCCATTCAAGTAAACCGCCTTCTCTTCAAACAGCCGATCGGGGGCATAAATTGGGCCAATCAGATATTTATGACCTGCCCTTAGGAATAACACGACCTTGGTTTTGGTCCGCATCCGAGCCGCATTTTTTGCGGCTCGGGTGCGGACCCATTCACTTCTATGGGGCTGCAAAAGATGCGGACAGCACTCCGTGTGCTGTCCGCATTCGTTGCTCTGTTCTGTGGCCCCGCAAAAATTAAGAGTCATGTTCTATTCTTGTCCGTTTTGCAGACAAGAATAGGCATTTCTATAAAGGGCCGCCAGTTCCGTTCTGCAGATTGCGGAAGACACACGGGCGGCATCCGTGTTTTGCAAATCCACAATTTGCGGACTGCAAAACACGGCACAGTCGTGTGAACAAGCCTTAAAGTGTATGCACAACCCCTCTAACATAAAAACTAGATTTAAACAATAGATAATTTTCTGGTGATAAATTCCCCTTGTCTTCCACCAGCTTAGCTTCAGAAGAAACGTATTGATTTCCACAGCTGACATTTGGATCCATTGTATTCCTATAATCTTTATTAAACAGGTTAATAAAGATTATACCAATACAATGGATCCAAATGTCAGCTGTGGAAATCAATACGTTTCTTCTGAAGCTAAGCTGGTGGAAGACAAGGGGAATTTATCACCAGAAAATTATCTATTGTTCTGAAATAAAGAGGTTGTCCAGCAAATTAGAATTTTTAAAGGCTCAAGTGTAAAATAATAAAATAAGTCATGCTCCCCTTACTGCTCCTTCTCCGCTTCTGTGGCCACATGAACCTTGGCCTCCCACTGAAAACAATGTGAGACATATCCTGTTATCCTGTGCGGCCGTGACGACTTTTGAGTATGCTGCAGAATCCACACCAAACGTCTGACTTTAAAAGACACTGCGTAAATGGGGCCCTATTCAGATGGCTGAACCGAAAAATACATTTTGTTTTAATATGGAAATCTTCTGGTTTTACAAAAGTGAGCTGTTGTTAACCACAAGACTAAGTTACGAGTAAGAACTGGTATTTTTTCTCCAAGTCATAAGTTTAATGTTTCATTTGATAAACATGTGATCCACCCCTTAACATTCAGTAAAATAGAGATATTGTAATCAACAAAATGTTATCAACTTCAGACTTAAAGGGATTCTACACTTTTTTTTATTACTGATGCTCTATCTTTTGAATACATCACCAGCATCTGATCGGCGGGGGTCCGACACCTGGGATTCCCGCCGATCAGCTGTTTGAGAAGGTAGCGGCGCTCACAAAAGCCTGTTTCCCTCAGGCCCGGTGTCCCCACGACTGTTATCACTGGCCTGGGCGAGCCGGAGCAGAGTATGGGAGTGGTATTGGCTCTGATGAGATGTTGTAGTATCACGGTGTCGTACCTCATGCTGTTGCTCCCTGGGGTCAGTGCAGTCAAGTAGGGACAACCTATATTCGCTTGGGCACTCCCTTTAGTTGTGGATTCCCTGTTGATGGTAGTTGGGGTGCTTTTGATGTTAATGTCTAATTGGGTACCTGGCAGGGCTCTTAGGTAAGGCAGTAACCAGCGTGTGGTGTTAGGAGAGTCAGTAACCAGGCCAGATTAAACGTAACCAAAGTCTCTCTTTACTTTGCACCAAATAGGAGTTATAGTACATTCAAGGGGTCATTTATTAAGACTCTGATCTTAATAACCCCTATAGCTGGCAGTGGATCCACTGAAGTTATGAAGAGGCGCAAGCCTCTCCATATCTTCAGCACATCCACCACCAGTCTAAATGTAAGCCAGCTTCCTAGATGCCTTACATGTAGACCATTGTCTATGCCTAATGCAGATGTAGATAATGACGAATAAGACAGGCCAGGGAAAAGTCGTAAATTGCGGTGCAACTAACCGTTGTGCTCATAGGCGTGCGCAGCCTATTGCATTAGGGTGTGCACCCTAAAGCACAAACACACACGCCGCGTGCGTATGTGTATGTATGTATATATATATATATATATATATTATATACACACATATAAATATGCACAAATACACTCTGCATACATACATACATACAGACCCGCACTTATAATTATCATTATAAACAAAAATAAAAGTTATATTACCCCCTGTATAATTTACCCTGATACCCCTCAGGGTACATTATATAGGGGACAACTGAGGAGGGTTAGCACTGTAGCAGGGACAGGGTACATATTTTATAATGCGTTATATTATTTATACAGCGGGTCTCAGCCAGGGCACTAGGCAAAATTCTTGTGACAGTCCGGATCGAAGCAGCTAGGCAAGTGCCAACACTATCACACCGCCGCCGCTATCTTCACCTCACTAGCAGGCGGGGTACGCAGCGTGACATCAGAGGGAGGCTGCCACCTAGAGGGAGGCTGCCATGATAGGTTTTGAGGACAAGATGACGTCAGGGGAAGTCATAGGAAAATTGTAGGCTGTGAGAGGTTAAGTTAGGTGGAGGTGGGGCTGATGAAAGGGGGCGGAGTTATGGGGTTTTTAAGGAAGCAGAGCAGGAAACCAGGCGCTATTTTAGTTGGAGAAATCTGCTACACTTACCTCAGTAATGGAGGCCCTCTTTTAAAGGCTTAGGGAGGCGGCGGAATCGCGGGGCCTGGAGTGGCTGGAGGCACAGGTGGCAGGCGTGCTTGGTGGGGAGGCGGCGGGCACGTCCAGCTCAGCGCCGGAGGGCAGACGGCCGCTGCGGGTAGGCCTGCCGGCGCGCCTTAGCCCAAGCGAGACCCCACGGGCTCGGCGCCGAATTGGGAGCCCCTCCAGGGGAGGCGCTGCCAGAGCTCCGGCGGCTGCCTCCAGGCGCAGGAGGAATCCCGCTGTACGGCGGAGCCCAGCGCAGGACTGGGGGTTCACCTCCCCTGTCCTCTCCAGCAAGCGGCGGTGGATCGGGACCTGGGCCTGCGAGATCCCCCTCCTTAGCGGGGGCGGGGAGGCCTGCGCGACAGGGGAGTGTGTGGTCGGGACACGAGGCTGGGCCCGCTGCTGGACGGCAGAGGCCCAGGCCTTGGGACACAGATGAGGAAGAAGCCAGCGTGGGCAGACAGCAGCAAGGGGAGGAGCCAATGACGTCATCTCGAAGCGCATCCAGCACCGTGGAGGCTGGGATCCGGATCCAGGGTGGAAGCGATGCCCGATGACATCACGTCACAGAGGACGATACAGCTGGACTCAGGAGGGACGGCTGCGGGGTTCACAGCGCCCGGGCAGCCAGGTAAGACTCTGGAGGGATTGTTAAATGCAGTTAGCCCCCAAGGTGGGGTGGGGGCAGGAGGGAGTCAAGGGGACTTGGTTGGGTGGATGAGTCATCTTGGGGGTGCTGGTTTGTCCCCTGGTTTGTGGGGCGGAAAGTGGATGATTCGGCGTTGGGGGAGGTGTATGTGTGTTTTGCGGGTCCACTAGGGGCGCATTTGAAGCACGACGTGAGGGAGCGTATTTGGAAGGGGGAGTATGTTGAGATCTTCTCGTTACTGCCATTGGAGAGGTTTAACTTGGACAGGGCGCGACGCGAGGAGGGGAAAAAGGAGGAGGATGAAAAAGGCAGGTATCTGCTGATACCGTGGACCTTTTCCAATTGGCTGCAGGCTTTCGCCATTCTGGCAAGTGTCATTGGAGAAAAGTCACCGGAGTGCTGCTCCGCGCTTTTTTGCTACATGGATGCGATTGAAGAGGCGTACCGGGTATATGGGGGCGTAGGATGGCTGCGGTACGATGAACAGTTTAGGCAGAGGAAAGCAGTCCGCCCTAACATGCGGTGGGACCATAAAGATATCGGGTTATGGATGCGGCTGGCGGCGCCGGGGAGACAGGTGCAGTCCTTTCGGTGGGACACAGGGAGCGGGGCGGGACAGTCAGGGATGTCCATGGCCGTGGCAAAGGGATTGTGCTTCCTTTTTAATGAGGGGAACTGTAAATTCAGGGCAAAGTGCAAGTTCAAGCACGAGTGCTCTTCCTGCGGGGGCGCCCATGGGGCATCCAGATGTTTCCGGGGGGGGTAGGCAGAAGGGCGGCGAGACCAGTGGAAAAGGGTTTGACGCCGGTTCGGGTGGAAAAGATGGAGCTCTATTTAAATAGATACCTGTTGCGGGAGGCGGCTCAGTTATTGTTAGACGGTTTTAAGTTTGGTTTTCGTATCCCGTCGGATGCTGGGCCGACATTTTTTACGGGAAAAAACTTGGCGGGGCAGCATGCGGACGTGGTGTCAGAGAAGCTAGCGAAGGAGGTGTTACTGGGGGCGTATGGACGGTCCTTTTGAGGCTCCGCCGTTAGCGGAATTCAAGGTCTCACCTTTGGGGGTGGTGCCGAAGAAGGAGCCGAACAAGTTTCGGCTGATTCATCATCTGTCATTCACCAAGGGCGCGTCGGTCAATGAGGGTATAGATCCTGAATTATGTTCGGTGGTCTATACATCTTTTGACGCAGCTGTAGCATGGGTGCGGCGTTTGGGCCCAGGGGCCTTGTTGGCGAAGACGGACATTGAAGCGGCTTTTAGGTTGCTCCCGGTACATCGGGAAAGCTTGCATTTGTTGGGATGGGGTGTTTTTATGTGGATCGATGTCTGCCGATAGGCTGTTCACTGTCGTGTGCTTATTTTGAGGCCTTCAGTTCTTTTCTGGAGTGGGTGGTGGTAGACGTTTCAGGTTGTCGGTCAATCATCCATTACCTAGATGATTTCTTGTGTTTGGGGCTGGCAAGTTCGCGGGTTTGTCAGTTATTGCTTTCCATTTTACAGTCGGTGTTTGCGTCGTTCGGGGTTCCCCTGGCGGAAGGGAAGACGGTGGGGCCCACGACCGAGTTGAGTTTCTTGGGGATTGTTTTAGACACGGTAGCTATGGAGTGCAGGTTGCCGGAGTTGCCGAAGTTGGGGGATTTGCGGGCTGAGGTTGGCAGGGCGAATAGGGCAGTTAAGATTCGTTTGAGGGATTTGCAATCTCTGTTGGGGAAGTTGAATTTTGCATGTCGCATTATACCTATGGGTCAAATATTTTGTAGGAGGTTGGCGGCTGCTACGGCGGGGGTGACAGTGGCCCATCACTTCATTCGGCTAGGGCGGGAGCTACGGCGTAATCTGGAAGTGTGGGCGAGTTTTTTGCCAGAATTTAACGGGAGGGCTTTGGTGTTGGGGGATGCAGTGGATAGTGTGGATTTTGAGTTATTTTCGTTGGTTTTGCGTTGTTTGAGGTTGAATGTGTGGATGGTAGCTGTTCATGTGCCGGGGGTTTCTAATGGTATTGCGGATGCTCTTTCTCGTTTGCAGTGGGAGCGTTTTCGGCAGTTGGCACCAGAGGCAGAAGTCGTCGGGCTGGAGTGTCCGGGGACGTTGTGGGAGATCTTGGAGGTACTGTGAGGGGGCTGTTTAGGGCCTCTCTGACGGCTGGCACGTGGTCTGCTTACGATGAGGCGTGGGATGGATGGGTGAGGTGGTGCGGATTGCTCGGCGTGGGGGTGGATGCGGGCGAAGTTCCGCTAGTGTTATTCTTGGGTTGGAAAAAGGAACAGAGGTGGTCAGTGTCCCAGGTGAATAGGTGTATGTCAGGGTTGGCCTTCGATTTCAAACTGCGGGGGTTACAGGACGGTACCAAGGCATTTTTTGTTAGGCAGGTGTTAAAGGATTGGCGGAGGGGTCAGAGGTCTGTGGATAGGCGCCTCCCAGTTTTGTTTGAGTTGTTGTTAAAGCTCGGGGGTCTGTTAAAGACGGTTTGTAGCTCTAGAGGAGAGGTGAAGCTGTTCAAGGCAGCTTTTGCGCTGGCCTTTTTCAGAGCTTTTAGATTGGGTGAATTGGTGTGTAGGAGTGTTCATTGCGCAGGGGGTTTGAGGGCAGAAGATGTGGAAGTCTTCGGTGACAGGGTGGTGGTCAGGTTACGAAGGTCCAAAACAGATCAGGAGGGGCGGGGTTGTGACGTTTGCTTGTTTGAAGTGCCGGGATGTTCCATGTGCCCTGTATCCTGCTTGCGGGAATATTGCGTTGGGCTGAAAATGGGTAGGGACCCCCTCTTGCGGCATGCAGACGGGTCCTTCTTATCAAGATTTCAGTTCCTGGCGGTAAGAGGTGTTTGAGGGGGGTGGGAGTGGATTCACAGGGTTACACGGGGCATTTGTTTAGGATTGGGGCGGCGACTGAGGCTGCACGCCTGGGGATGAGTGAGGAAGTTATTAAGAGGATTGGGCGGTGGGAATCGAGTAGGTTTCGATCCTATGTCCGGCTGGGCGTGTCGTAATGGGGGCTGATGGCGGGTGTGGCATTAATGTGGCTGTTTTTTCTGTGTTTTCTTTAGGTACTTCCCTGGCTTTAGTGTGGATTATCGGGCACTCCTTCGTTTTCTGGGTAGCTTTAAGGGCTGATGTGCGACCTAACGGTCGACAGCTGGGTTTTGACAGGGAGGCGGCGTCCATCCGGTGGCTGGGTTATCGAGGTATGTTGTGGGGCGGGCTTTTGAGGGAGGTGCATTGTTTTGTGCAGTTGGACAGGCCTCCGGATGTATTGGTGTTGCATGCATGTGGGAATGACTTAGGGATGAAGCCGGTGAGGGAACTAATCAGGGATATTAAGTTTGACCTGTTGTGGTCGTTGTTCCCTGGGATGGTGGTGGTCTGGTCGGACATCGTTCCCAGACGGCGTTGGAGGGAGGTGCGGTCAGTGGAAAGGATAAACAAGGCTCGCATAAAAGTTAACAGGGCAGTTGGAAAGTTTGTGGGCAGGAATGGGGCAGTGGTGGTACGGCATTTCGACTTGGAGCCCGGAGTGGGCGAGTTTTGGAGGGCAGATGGTGTCCACCTTAATGCGGTGGGCATCGATCTGTGGTCTTTAGGGCTGCAAGGGGGGATTGAACGAGCCTTGGGGGTGTGGAGGGGCGCGCAAGCTTGAGGGGGGGGAGGTCAAGTTGCGCTTCCGTGGCGGAAGGAGGTCCTGGAAGACGGTGGTAGGGCTTGGTGTCTTGTGGATGGGAGGGCCTTAATTGGTGGGGCTGGACTCCCAGGGTGGAAAGTTGGTTGGTTCCAGTGGGGTGTCCATTATTATTATTATTATTATTATTATTATTTATTTTTAGAGCGCCATTCATTCCATAGCGCTGTACATATCATAAGCGGTGCACATACATAATAAGACAATAGCCTTAAGCATGAACGAGACAAGTTACAGACTGGTACAGAAGGATAGAGGGCCCTGCCCGTGAGGGCTTACAATCTACATGGTATGGGGGATGGAGACAGTAGGCGAGGGTGAAGCTGGTCATGGCGGTATAGAAGCAGCAGTGTCACTAGTCGTAGGCTTGTCTGAAGAGGTGGGTTTTCAGGTTGCTTTTGAAGGATTCCACTGTAGGTGAGAGTCTGATATGTTGGGGTAGAGAGTTCCAGAGTATAGGGGATGCACGGGAGAAATCCTGGAGGCGAGTGTGGGAAGAGGTGATAAGAGGAGAGGAGAGAAGGAGGTCCTGTGAGGATCGAAGATTGCGTGTGGGGATGTATCGGGAAGTAGCTCAGAGATGTAGGGAGGGGACCGATTGTGGACGGCCTTGTATGTGTGGGTTAGTATTTTAAACTGAATTCGCTGGGCAATGGGGAGCCAGTGCAGGGACTGGCAGAGGGAGATGCAGAGGAGTAACGGGGGAGAGATGGATTAGTCGGGCAGCAGAGTTGAGGATAGATTGTAGGGGTGCGAGAGAGCTAGATGGAAGGCCACAGAGGAGAATGTTGCAGTAGTCTAGGCGGGAGATGATGAGGGAATGTATAAGCATTTTTGCCGATTCAAAGTTGAGGAAAGGGCGGATGCGGGAGATGTTTTTGAGTTGGAAACGGCAGGTGGTGGAAAGGGCTTGGATGTGTGGTCGGAAGGAGAGGGCAGAATCCAAGGTCACTCCAAGGCAGCGGACTTGGTTGACCGGGGAGAGTGTGCAGTCATTGATTGTGATAGATAGGTCTGTTGGGGGAGTGAGCAAGATGGGGGAAAGATGATAAATTCTGTTTTATCCATATTAAGTTTTAGAAAGCGAGAGGAGAAGAAGGAGGATATGCGAGATAGGCATTGTGGGATTCTGGATAGTAAGGTTGTGATGTCTGGACCAGAGAGGTAGATTTGTGTGTCGTCAGCATAAAAGTGATACTGGAAACCATGGGACTCTATAAGCTGTCCCAGGCCGAAGGTGTAGATAGAGAAGAGCAGGGGTCCTAGGACGGAGCCTTGCGGGACACCAACAGAGAGGGAGTGAGGCGAGGAGGTGGCGTGAGAGTGGGAGACGCTAAATGTCCGGTCTGTGAGGTATGATGTGATCCAAGAGAGGGCCAGGTCAGTGATGCCAAGAGATGAGAGAGTTTGTAACAGAAGGGAGTGGTCGACAGTGTCAAAGGCAGAGGACAAGTCAAGTAGAAGGAGGACAGAGTAATGTTTTTTGGTTTTGGCAAGTAGTAGGTCATTGGTGACTTTGGTGAGGGCAGTCTCGGTTGAGTGGTGGGGTCGGAAGCCAGATTGTAGCCGGTCAAAGAGGGAGCAGGAGGAGAGGTGAGAGGACAGTTCAGAATGGACATGTTGCTCAAGTAGCTTTGAGGCATATGGAAGAAGTGATATGGGGCGATAACTGGACAAAGAAGATGGGTCAAGTGATGGCTTTTTGAGGATGGGTGTAATGGTAGCTTGTTTAAAAGCAGAGGGGAAGAGACCAGAGGTTAGTGATAGGTTGAAGAGATGAGTTAGGGCTGGGATAAACACTGTGGTGAGGTTAGGAATGAGGTGGGATGGGATTGGGTCAAGTGCACAGGTGGTGAGATGGGATTTGGAGAGTAGAGTGGAGAGTTTTTCTTCTGTAATAGCGGAGAAGCTGGTTTTGGGTGAAGAGGACGGAGCAGCTGTGTGGAGGGTCTGTGGAGACTGTGTGTTGAAGCTTTCTCTGATGTTGACTATCTTTTGTTTGAAGAATGTGGCGAAATCCTCAGCTGAGATGAGAGGAGAGGGTGGGGCGCTGGTGGACGGAGAAGAGAATTAAAGGTGTTAAAAAGTTGTTTTGGGTTGTGGGATAGGGAAGATATGAGAGATGAGAAGTAGGCCTGTTTTGCATCAGCCAGTGAGGATTTGAAAATGAGGAGGGATTGCTTGTATGCGGTGAATTCATCTTTAGAATGGGATTTCTTCCATCGCCGCTCTGCAGCCCTGGAAGCTTGTCTGAGATTTTTGGTCAGGTCGGTATGCCAGGGTTGTCTGTTAATTTTTCTGGTTTTGTTGTGTGTAAGTGGGGCAATAGTGTCCAGAGTTGCACTTATTGTGGTGTTATATAGGGTGGTGGCAGTATCTGGGTCTTGGAGGGAAAAAATTGAAGAGAGCGGCAGAAGAGAGTCGGAGAGCAAGCGAAAGTCGAGATGTTTCAGGTTCCTGCGGGGGTGTGCTAGTGTGTGGACCGAGGGAGCAGCAGAAGAGACCAGTGAAGAGAAGGTGAGTAGGTTGTGGTCGGATAGGGGGAGAGGCGAATTAGAAAGGTTAGATAGGGAGCAGAGGCGGGTAAAGATAAGATCCAGAGTGTGACCATCTCTGTGTGTAGGAGCGGAAGACCACTGTGAGAGGCCGAAGGAGGAAGAGAGCGATAGGAGTTTAGAGGCGGCTGAGTGGCAGGTTTCAATGGGGATGTTGAAGTCACCCATGATGATAGTGGGGATGTCAGCAGAAAGAAAGTGTAGGAGCCAGGTGTTAAAGTGGTCAAGAAAGATGGTGGCTGGGCCTGGGGGGCGGTAAATAACAGCTACTTGGAAGTTGGAGGGAGAGTAGATGCGAACAGAGTGTACTTCAAATGAAGTGGGTGCAATGGAGGGCGGCAGTGGAGTTGGGCTGTAGGAGCAGGTATCTGATAGGAGCAGACCAACTCCTCCACCATGTTTGCTGCCAGGGCGGGGGGTGTGAGTGAAATGAAATCCACTGTCCATCACTCGGTGTCTCCGAGCTGGAGTGATACGGCTGGAGGCAAGTGGATTTAGCCGGGTGTTTTGTACACCAGTTGGAATCAGGGCTTCTAGGACCTCCTTCGTCAGGTTTATGTATATATGTATTTTGTTATGTTATATTAATAAAAGGCTGCTGTGGCCATCTAATTCCAATACTGGCTCTGTGTATTTCGTCGGGGCATTATGGCAAATAGCAGGGTGGGGGACTCTGAGGGGCCAGGGTAGGGGAATAGAGGACACGAGGGAATTCCACAATAACCTAATCATGCGCCTGCACACACGGCTCTGCCTCTACCAGGTCCACCCCCACTATTTGAATTACTAGCCACCGCCCGCCAGCGTAACAGCCAGAGCCTGGTCTCGGGAGGGGCACTTCCAGATTGTTTTGAGGCGGCAGACATAAAATAATGTGGTGCTTACTTTTTTTCTTGTTTTTTTTACAATGTGCAGATAGTATTGTACCCCTCCATCCCACTTCTCCAACCACCCAGCACCCTTACTCACATAAAACAAGTAATATATATAATATCGCTTACAGTGAATGACTGTAAATACTTACAGTTCTGAAGACTCCAGCAGGCTCAGGATCAGTGCTCTGGGCAGCTGGACTCAGGGCTGGACGTGGGCACCGCTCTTCAGTTCAGGAAGGAAACCTATAAGACGCACTGGCCCATAAGACTAGGTTTTAGAGGGGGACAATAAGGAAAAAAATATTTTTCATTACACCTCAGGTCAGACCAACCAATCAGACCCCCAATGTTAATCAGACCTCAGGTCAGACCACCAATCAGACAACCAATGTTAATCAGATCTCAGCTGACAGTCCCAATCAGACTCCCAATCTTAATAAGACCCCAATAAGACCTCAGATCAGACCCCCAATCAGACCTCAGATCAGACCCCAATGTAAATGACCCCCAATAAGACCTCAGATAAGAGCCCCATGCCTCTCATCACCCCCATATCAGCCCCCATGCCTCTCATTAGCCCCCAAAATTAGCCCTTATGCCTCTCAGCCCCCATTATGCCTCTCAGGATTCTCAGCCCCCATTATGCCATTGCCTCACCGAGTCAGCCCAATTTATGCCTCCCCCCCCCCCATTATGCCTCTCAGCCCAATATATGCTTCAGCCCCCCCATTATGCCTCTCAGCCCAATAAATGCCTCAGCTCCCCATTATGCCTCTCAGACCAATTTATGCCTCAGCCCCTCCATTATGCCTCTCAGCCCAATTTATGCCTCAGGCCCCCCATTTTGCCTCTCAGCCCAATTTATGCCTCAGCCCCCCATATTATGCCTCTCAGCCCATATTATGCCTCTCAGCCCATGTTATGCCTCTCAGCCCATGTTATGCCTCTCAGCCCCCCTCCATTATCCCTTTCATCCCAATATATGCCTCAGCCCCCCATTATGCCTCTCAGCCCAATTTATGCCTCAGCCCCCTCATTATGCCTCAGCCCCCCTGTATGCCTCTCAGCCCATATTATGTCTCTCAGACCCCCCCCCCCACCCCCATCATGCCTCTCAGCCCAATTTATGCCTCAGCCCCCCATTATGGCTCTCAGCCCAATTTATGCCTCAGCCCCCCCATATTATGCCTCTCAGCTCATATTATGGCTCTCAGTCTGCCGCCCCCCTTTTAATTCTTGCCTCTCAGCCCCCAGCATCCTGGCCATTATGCCCTGATTGCCCCCAGCAGCCTCAGATAAAATAAATAAAACACTTACCTCTCCAGCTCCTGGACGCTGCTCCTCACCGGCGCCTGGTCCTCCAGATCCTTCACCGCTTCCTGGTCCTCTGATACTAATCAGCGCTTCCAAAATGGAAGCGCTGATTAGTATTCACAGCCTTAAAGGGAAATTGGCGGGCGGGGGGGGGGGGTCGACGGACCCGGGAGCGCGGCTTGATTAGGGTGTTCCCAGGCACACTTGGCACACCCCGTGCGCACGCCTATGGTTGTGCTGCAATCTGCGCCAGAAATTTGCCTAATATAGGCGTATTTCTGGAAAATAAATGACCCCCTCAGTCTTTATCTATCCTACTAAAGTTTCTAATCCTGGAATTTCCAGCTAAGAGCATCAATTTATCACAATGTTTGCAATTCACACGTCCTGTAATTTGACTGCCCAAAATTGTCCCGCCAGTGTTCACACGTTTTTCTTCCACTGCGAACCTGAAGTAAGCAGAGTTTGTTTTACCGCATTTTCCCCCAACTGCAGCAAGGCCCGTAATGCTTGACGTTGGTCATCTTGCTGACTCTTACACTGTAGTTTTAGAATTCTACTTTATCTTCTTTCTCTTCCTGTAGAAGTGGCAGAGGACACACAGGGAACTGTTAGTCTCTGGACACTTCTAGCCGAATGCCTGGGGACAGGAACGCTTGCAGTGCACTCCTTCTCCCAGGATCCCAGGAACCGTCTTCTTGGGTGCTTACTCCTAGAACACGAGCATCTTCTCCTGAAGTCAAGGGGAAAGGTCAGCCCCCATCCTGAGCTCCAGAGAGGGCTGAGCCAGAATAGTTAACTCCAGCCATACGTGAATCCTGCTCGGACATTCAGACTGTGTGTTACATAGAAGCATATAACATGACATTAAATTCAGCACATTACAGCAGTGCAACAACAAAGAATTTCAGATACACTATCTGATGTACTCTACATGCTCCCTGCATTGCTTAGACCATTAACCTAGTCGTACAACTCTATAAAAAAAAGTACACTGGCTTGCGCAAGGTGCTAGCGATGTCCAAGAGACTGTCCTCGCATTTCAGCCTTTCTTACATGGCGAGGAACGCTCTCCTGGACTGGCAGCGACAGAACTGCCTGATGCTACACTGCTTAGTCCGTGACATTTCAACTCACTGGAATTCAACATTGCATGTGCTAGAGCATTTGTACGAGCAGGAGAAAACCATGAATTTATCATGTACAAGACCGCCTCAGCAGAGAGCATGTGTTGTTTTGAGGTCAGAGAGTGGCCGCTCATCCTAGAGGCCTGTTGGGTGCTGAATCCCTGTGAAGAGGCCAGATACAACTGCAGCATGAATGATCTCATCCTCCTCATATTTATCTTAGAACTGATGCTAACACTCATGCAGCAAGGGATGATGGTGGAAGGAGAACAGAACAGCTGATATATCTTGCTGTTCTTCCTGTAGCTGTTGGGGACCCACAACGGGGGACACTCTCATGGAGGAGGATGAGGAGCTGCCACTGGAGGAGAGGGAGCAGTCGGAGGTGGAGGAGCAAGAGGATGATGATAACAATAGCACCACCCATGACACCCAATCGTCTCAGTGAAGGCAGAGCTGGAAAGAACTGGCTCAATGGGCACACTGGCCAGAATAGCGTGTTGTATGTTTGCTTGCTTATGCACTGACATCAAACAGTCTGATGATTACTGGATAGACATGCTTTTAGACCCTCTCTATCAAGGTAAAATGGGGGAATATTTTTCTCCCACTGAAAGGGAGGACAAATTACATTATTACTAGGAAACACTGTGTATGCAGCTTGCCGCAGCTTTCAGCGAGCAAATGCCTACTGCCAGCATGTTTGAAAAGGAGGCCCCTCTCCACCCCTGCAGAGGCACCTACCTCCCACTGCCACAAGCTACAGAAGCTGCAGCCCTCTGGCCTATCTCCAGCACAAACCCTGTTCCCTGACCCCATGGGTTTCTGGAGAGGCAGAGAGACAGGCACAGTGGAACAAACTGGCACAGTATGCTCTCTTTCTTGCCCAGCCTCCAGTGTCATCTTGGAGAGGGTTTTTTAGTGCTGCAAGGGGCATGGTGACACCCAAACAGAACAAGTTGTACTCTGCCAGTATCCAAAACATCACTTTTGTCAAAATAAACCAAGCCTGGATTTGGGAGGATTTCAAACTCCTCCGGCTGAGGCCGATGAATAGATCTAGTTTTGCTGACAGGGCCCTATCTTGTCACTGTTGCTGTCTGCCTTCCTTCCTATCTACCATCATATCCCGTATGGCTGCTGCTGCTGCCTCCAACATGCAACCGCCGCCATCATGCCACTGCTGCTGCCTGCCTACCTACCTTCATGTTCCATGAGGCTGCTGCCTCCATCATACCACTGCTACCAAAATGCCACTGACGCTGCCTGCCTACCAACCTGTTCTGTAAGGCTGTTGCTGCTTCCATCATGCCTCTCCCATGCTGGTGCCTGCTTCCATGATGCTACTGTCTGCCTGCCAACATGTACCATATGGCTGCTGCTGCCAACACCACCCCAGCTTCTACTCCTTGATGCTGAGCCCCTACTGCCACTACTAATAACGCTATGCATTTGCCACTACTACCACTACTTCTACTACTACTACTACTACTACCATTAGTACAACTAGTTCCACCTCCCATATACAGACGATCTAATGCCTTGTATGTTCCTTGCTATGCTGCTTCTGCTGCCATTACTATTGTGGCCACGTGCCTCTAATACCCTACCTTTTCCACATCCACACTGTACTGCTGCTGCTCCTGAGTCCCAATTAGAAGGGAGTACTTTTATAGGCTCTTTTACAACAAGCCACTTTTTCTTCTGACAATTAACACTTGTGCGTGTTGTGTGGGCAGGCATTCTGACCCTGTCATGGCATAATTTTTAGACTCTTGGTCCCCCTAACACAGTGTATGTTTAAACACCATCTGCCCCTGATAAGAAACAATTTTTGGAAGCTCTGGAATATGAAAAAGCATAACACATGCCACAGCGTGATATTTTTAAAAACATGCTGTTTGTTAACGCCGTCAAACATACGTTTACCCATTTATGTATGTCAGTGTCATTCAGACATGATTTACTATTGCTGTCATTGCATTCAAGAGCTTAGTGGTGGGTGAGTGAAAAAGAAAAAATTAACAGAAAGAGTCCTAGGAGACTAGAGGTTGTTACAGTATATACCAATATCCAGAAAATTGGAGCCAATTTGGTTTGGCCCAAATCGATTCGGGACAAACAAAACTTTTTTTAAATGTGGCGAATTGGTACTGAACCGAATCTTGACAGGTTTGCTCATCTCGACTTCTAACATCTCTTGTATCAGGATAAGGTCACTAGTTTTTACAATGTTACGATAATTGCAAAATGGTACAGTGCTGGTAGATCACTTTGAGCTGCTTGTTTTTCTGTTCCAGAACAGTATGATAGGGTTTGTTATGTCACCTACTCCTGCAGGGTTTTTACTAGCTGTCCAGACCCAGCACAGCACTCATGAGGCCTTAACTTCTTCATCACACAGGGTCAGTCCACCCACTCTGCAGACACACTGTCACATCACTGACTGGCAAGAACACACCCTATCCTAAATATGCTACCCCACCCCAGATAGGCAACACAGTTCCTTTGCACTTCTATAATAATATATAATAAATATAGTAAATGTCCATGGTATCTGCACCATCTCACAGAACTATGAGCTGAAAGTGTGCCATTGAGCCAAAAAATTGCTCTTCATATCCATGTCCCAGTGTTCATGTCATCAAGCTACAGTTCTACTGGGTCACACAAGATCTCATGGAGAACAAACAGTCTACAGTATCTCCAGTAACAGACAGTATGTCCTCTCCCCATATCTATTCATACCCATTGGATGGGATGTATAAACTTAATTTTGTTAAGGTGCCGTTCAAATCAGAGGTAAACACATGCATGTACAATGTACAGGCGTACACTATATTGGAATCAACAATGGTAAAGCCACTATTGCTAGTGTCTACATGAACCTGGGCACACGGCAAATGCCTTTAAAATACAAATGGGGGCATTTAATAAAGAGTAAATATTACAATAGAAAAACATACTCTCTTAAATGTGTAAAGTGTAATCTAGTAGCAAGGAAAGTGAAAAGCAATTAGGTCAAACGCAAATGCCAGAAAAATAATATTCTAGTAATCTTTATGGACACATCATTAAAAACTATTAAAATATGAATCAAATGGAGGGCAGGGGGTGGGTTGGGCTCGCCAAAGGAGAGGAGATTTACAGGCAACAAAAATGGTTTAGAATTTATGACTACTGCATCAATAAAGTTCTGGAATATTTCCAACTGCAGTAAAAAAGACTGTAACCAGCAGTACCTACGACAGATACCCTTTATGTCTGACATACTTTTCATACTTCATGGTTCTGGCTCAGTCTGGTCTTTCATTTCAACAAGAATATTGACATAAAAGTGTTTCTATAGTATTAGGGTGACCACTTTCATAACCCAGAAGTAGGGATGGGCGAACTTCATGTTTTGAAGTTCGAGTTCGGGTTGTGGTATATGCTGAATTGCATCGTGGATTCCGTTACCACGGACCAAAACGCAATTCCATGACAGAATGCATAACGGAATGCGTTTAGAGGCATTCCATTATTCATTTCGTCATAATAGAATTCTATGGCCAGCATAACGGATCCGTCCAGTTTTCGTTATGCTGGAGTCCTCTCCTACATAACGGAAATGGAGGCCGTAGAATTCTATTATGACGAAATGAGCCTCTAAAGGCATTCCGTTATGCATTCCATCATGGAATCGCGTTATGGTCCGTGGTAACGGAATCCACAACGCAATTCAGCATATAACACAACCTGAACACGAACTCGAACTTCAAAATATGGAGTTCGCTCATCCCTACCCAGAAGTTGAGGACAGCATAAAGAGGTATAACATCTAGACAGCACAGTCCATGGTCCATAAATCCGACCCATACATTACTGTGGCGGAGCTAGCGGTGTTAGATCCTGGCCTCAGATCCCAGCTTGCATATTCAAAGGAAAGTAAACCGCATCACTCTTGAGGTCAATTTCAATCCTTCTTTGTTGTCCCAGCCAGGGGCGGATTAAGTGCATGATAGGCCCGGGGCTGTCTACCCAACTCGGGCCCCTCCCTCCATTTTAAGTTTATGTTTTCTGTATGAAGAGGCTGCGGTGCTTCGTGAGCGCTACAGTCTCTTCCTATGCCATAGGACATCACATTCATCGTTCACATGGCCTAGCTGCAGGCGCAGCTCTGTCTCATCTGAGTGATTGGGGCTGAGCTGCAATACCAAGCGCAGTGCTATCAAATGGACAGCGCTGAGCAAAGAGGCTGCGGTGCTCACTGGGACATCGCGGTCTCCTCTAACAGCGGATTGGCAGGGGTGCCAGGAGTCGGAGCCACACCATCTCATAACTCTCTGAGTACAGATGTTATAGATGTTACCTGCAGTCCTATGTAACACCCCACATAACACAATAGTTCACTGTGTTATGTGGGGTGTTACATAGGAACATCTACTACATTATCTGCACACAGAAAGTTATCACTGTTATCTGGGCTGTTACATAGGACTGCAGGTGACAAATTACAATATGATTATAATAAAAAAGACTTAGGGGAGAAGATGAGATGTAGGTCACAGCAGTGAGAATACAGCACCACATACCTCTTACATCCAGGGATATCTCCTGTCATGTAGAACTTCTCTTTCCTCTTCTTCTCCGTCTGACCCAGACCGCCATGACAAATTCTTTCAGCCGCATCTCGTCTCTACAGGGTTTGTTACACAGACATGTTAGGTTTCTCATAATTGGGGTCATTTATCAAACTGCTGTAAAGTAGAACTGGCTTAGTTGCCCATAGCAACCCATCAGATTCCCCCTTTCATTTTTCAGAGGTGATGTCAAAAATGAAAGGTGGAATCTGTTTCTATGGACAACTAAGCCAGTTCTACTACAACAGTTTGATAAATTATCCTGAAAGGTCCCTGTAGTGTCTACAGCAGTTTTAATGTCCCCTAGAGTGCCCCCAGTAATAATAACACCCTATATTGTGCTCCAGGTAATAATCCCTGTATAGTGTCCCCAAAAATAATGTCCCCTAATAGTAACACCCCCCACACTGCCCCATGCAGTAATTTCCCCCACACTGCCCCATATACTAATTTCCCCCACACTGCCCCCATACAGTAATTTCCCCCACACTGCCCCATACAGTAATTTCCCCCACACTGCCCCATACAGTAATTTCCCCCACACTGCCCCATACAGTAATTTCCCCCACACTGCCCCATACAGTAATTTCCCCCACACTGCCACCATACAGTACTTTCCCCCACACTGCCACCATACAGTACTTTCCCCCACACTGCCCCATACAGTAATTTCCCCCACACTGCCCCATATAGTAATTTCCCCCACACTGCCCCCATACAGTATTTCCTCCCACACTTCCCCCATACAGTAATTTCCCCCACACTGCCCCCATACAGTAATTTCCCCCACACTTCCCCCATACAGTAATTTCCCCACACTGCCCCCATACAGTAATTTCCCCACACTGCCCCCATATAGTAATTTCCCTAAAATGTCCCATATAGTAATTCCCCCAGACTGCCGCATATAGTAATTCCTCCACACTTCCCCTATATAGTAATTTCCCCACACTGCCCCCATATAGTAATTTCCCCCACACTGCCGCCATACAGTACTTTCCCCCACACTGCCCCATATAGTAATTTTCCCCATTCTGCCCCCATATAGTAATTTCCCCCACACTGCCCCATATAGTAATTTCCCCACACTGCCCCCATATAGTAATTTCCCCACACTGATCCATATAGTAATTTCCCCACACTGCCCCCATATAGTAATTTCTCCCACACTGCCCCCATACAGTAATTTCCCCCACACTGCCCCCATATAGTAATTTCCCCCACACTGCCCCATATAGTAATTTTCCCCATTCTGCCCCCATATAGTAATTTCCCCACATTGCCCCCATATAGTAATTTCCCCCACACTGCCCCCATATAGTAATTTCCCACACACTGCCCCCATATAGTAATTTCCCC
This sequence comes from Bufotes viridis, assembly GCA_033119425.1. NCBI lineage: Eukaryota > Metazoa > Chordata > Amphibia > Anura > Bufonidae > Bufotes > Bufotes viridis. Next base: position 420,273,878 of record CM065589.1, read on the forward strand.
CACACTGCCCCAGATAGTAATTCGCCTCCACACTGCCCTCCCATGAAAATATTTGCCCCGACACTGTCCCCATGTCCTCCTCTGGCCCCCAAAGGCACACACAGAAAAAAAAACAACAACTAAAAGCTAATACTTACCTGGGTTCGGGATGGTGAGGCAGGCCGCAGGCGCGCAATCCTCATTGTCCTGCGTCCCGGCGCAGGCACGTGATGATGTCATCACGCACGCCTGCACCGGGAATATACTACCACATAGGCCTCAGGCCTACTAGGCCTGAAGCCTATGGTGTTGATCGGCAGCGGGGCAGGGAACTATGCGCTTCTGTGCCCCGCCGCAGTATGTGGGCGCTCGGGCCGGCATTGGGCCCCCCAGTGATGCCGGGCCCGGGGCTGCCGACCCGAACGCCCCTATGTTAATCCGCCACTGGTCCCAGCATGCAACGTTTCGACTCAAGCTTGAAAAAGACTCAGACAGAGTCGAAACGTTGCATGCTGGGACAAAAGAAGGATTGAAATTGACCTCAAGAGTGCTGCGGTTTACTTTCCTTTGACCAGAAGTTGAGGACAGTGAGTGAATATAAAACACACAGAATGGAAACCGTAATCTATATATCAGCTTTAGAGGATGTTACAGGAAGGAGGTATGGTATAAGAGGAGAGGACTACAACTCCCAGTATGTCTGGGTGGTTATTATGGGATATCAGAGGACATTTCACGGAGGAGGCATAAGATGAGATGACTACAGCTCCGAGCATGTCCAGGCTAATATAATGTGATAGTAAAGTACCACAGACCTCGGGGTATCTGCAAATTGTTTGCTGTTCGTGTATTATGATGTTATGCATAATTCATGTAATTTTGGCCATAGATTCCAATAGGATGGATAGTTGGTGAATGGTTGGAAGGAACAGGGCTAACCACCGTGTTCCTCCCCGCTTGCTAGGAGTGGGCTAGTCCCACTTCTTGCCAGGAGGGGGAGTTGCAGTGTAGACAGAAAGGGGAGAGGAAGTACACTTCAGAGGTTCTGCTCCTGGTAAAGATTCTCCAGAGAGGTAAACTTGAGTGAGCATCAAGAAAAGCGCTTAAAAAACAAGACAGCAGAGTGAACAGCAGAAAACTGTATTTTAGACACTGCTGTAAGGTGAGAGTCTAAGGTTCAGACACACATCATGCAAACTACCACTAGGCCAGATACGTTTCTGAACCTGACAGTGGACACTTATACCAACAAGTAATCATCTGCAGCCGTCCAGCTTGCCTCTATACCTCCTTAACTGGTGCCAGAAACTGCATTTTAAATCTTCTGCTGTTTGATGCACCATAAGTATATTTTGCACTCAGTAAAAAAAGACTGTTCTACGTTCACTCTCATTCTTCAAATTACTGAACCGATCCCCAGAGAGCGAAGGCCTGGGAGAGCACATCATGGCACAACATCTCATCAGGGTCACTACTACTCCCATCCTCTGCACCAGCTCCTCAGTGGCTCGCTGAAATCGCATGGCACAGTACAGAACTGAGGTATAAGAGGAGAGGACTACAACTCCCAACATTTTCAGGCTGATATTATGGGGTATCTTAGGAAGGGAGGTGTTATAAGTTGAGAGAACTACAACTCCCAGCATGTCCAGGCATATATAATGTTACATCAGAGGACATCACAGGAATTAATTAAAGAGGAGAGAACTACAACCCCAGGCATGCCCAGGCCATTATTATAGGATACCAGAAAATTACTTAGAGAAGGGATATGAGGAGAGTATTACAACCCCCAGCATGTCCAGGCCAATATTATAGGATATCAGAGGACAATTTATAGATGGAGTGTAAGAGGAGAGGACTACAACTCCCGGCATGTGCAGGCCATCATTATGTTATATCAGAGGACAATTCAGAGAGGGGGGTATAAAGGCTCTTTCATAAGATGTGTCCCTTGCGGAAATCACTCTCCGTGTGAGAGAGGGCTCCTGCATTGTGGACTTACAGAAATGCAGGGCATTACCTTTCTTTTAGGCCTTTTTCACACGAGCATGACAGATTAGGTCCGGATGTGTTCAGAGTGCGTTCAGTGAAACTCGCACCATTTTGCAAGCAAGTTCAGTCAGTTTTGTCTGCGATTGCATTCAGTTGTTCAGTTTTTTCCGCACAGGTGCAATGCGTTTTGATGCGTTTTTCACACGTGTGATAAAAAACGGAAGGTTTACAAACAACATCTCCTAGCAACCATCAGTTGCAAATGTAATGCGTTTTTTACGCAGCCCCATTTCGCTGCGTGAAAAATGCAGAATATAGAACATGCTGCGATTTTCACGCAACACCGAACTGATGCGTGAAAAAAAACGCTCATGTACACAGACCCATTGAAACAAATGGGTCAAAATTCAGTGCGGGTGCTATGCGTTCACGTCACGCATTTCACCCGCGCGGAAAACTCGCCCGTGTGAAAGGAGCCTTACAGAATCATACTCACATAAAGCTGTCAAAAGTATGGCACATCTGCATGCCTAGCAAGACATGGTCCATGGTCAGTCTGGAGTAGTGTTGGGCGCAAATATTCGAATTGCGAATTTTAATCGCGAATATCGCAACTTCGAGAATTTGCGAATATTTTGAATATAGTGATATATATTTGTTTTCCAAATATTCTATTTTTTTCATCTGTAACCTCCCTTTTTGCTTGTGGGCCACTGAGAAGACTGCAATATCTTTGAGCTTAGCAACATCCGTAGCAACCAAAAGGAAAGCTGCCTACCCCTTACTATATAAGAACCTCCCCAGCAACCACTGTATGCAGTATTTTGCAGATCTGAGAGAGATAGCAGTGTCATTGCTGTGCTCTGTGCTTTCCTGGGTCATCACATTAGATAGTTAGTTAGCTTATATATATAATACAGATAGTTAGTGGGAGATAGTCAGTGTAGGTTGTGATATAGTGTAGCTGTGCAGGGTGTTAGGTAGTGTGATAGGTTCTGCTGTCCACACATACATGCTACAGACATAGTGCTGTATGTATGTACTGTATGCTACATACATACATAGTGCTATGATGTCACAATTCACAACAATACTTAGTGTACCAATCACTAATATGTAGTCAGACCTGGTAAAATGTCAAGTTGCCTCTTTTGCGCAAAAATATGCGCATCATTAATTGCCGATTTGCGCAATCGCGAATATATTGAAGCACTCTATCTGCATATAAAGCTATTGTAATGTTTTGCCGTGCCAACCATTTTCCCCAGTCTCAGGAAATTTCTAGCAGCTTGAAAAATGTAGCTATAGTGATGCACGCGTGTATTGCGCGCGCATTACGCACATATTACATTGCCGATTTTCACAATCAAGAAAATAACCGCAAATTCGTGAATATATGATGAATATTCTACCAAATATTCGTGAAATATCGCAAATTCGAATATTACCCCTGTTGCTCATCACTAGTCTGGAGGGTCTGCAGAGATCCACAGCTCAGGTGGGAGAATCTGTCCACAGGACAACTATTAGTCATGTAGTCCACAAATCCGGCCTTTATGGAAGAGTTGCATTTTTGAAAGCTAGTGATAAGAAGCCCGTTTGCAGTTTGCCACAAGCCATGTAAGGACAAAAACATATGGAAGAAGGTGCTCTGGTCAGATGAGACCAAAGTTTAACTTTTTGGCCTAAATGCAAAACGCTATGTGTGGCAGAATACTAACATTGCATATCTCCCTGAACATCCCCACTGTGAATCATGGTGGTGGCAGCATCATGCTGTTTGGATGCTTTTCTTCAGCAGGGACAAGGAAGCTGATCAGAGTTGAATGGAAGATGGATGGAGCTAAATACAGTGCAATCCTGGAGGAAAACCAGGTAGAGCCGGGATCAGCAACCTTTGGCACTCCAGCTGCTGTGAAACTACAACTTCCAGCATGCACACTTGCTCAGCTGTTCCTGTAACTCCCATAGCCGTGAAAGGAGGATTCTGTGAGTTATAGTTTCAGAACAGCTGGAGTGCCAGAGGTTGCTGATCCTTGTGGTAGAGGCTGCAAAAGACTTGTGTCTGGCGCAGAGGTTCACCTTCCAAGCCTAAACATACAGCAGAGATACAATGGAATAGTTTGGGTCAAAAAATATTCATGTGTTAGAATGGTCTAGTCAAGGTCCAGACCTATAACCCATTGAGAATCTGTGGCAAGACTTGAAAATTGCTGTTCACAGACTCCCCCCTATCCAATGTGACTGAGCTTGAGCAATTTTGCAAAGAAGAATGGGCGAAAACTTTAGCCTCCAGATATGCAATCTCTATAGACATACCCTAAAAGACTTTCAGCTGTAATTGCAGCAGAAGGTGGTCCTGCAAAGTTTTGACTCAGGGGGACTAAAGGCAAATGCATGCCATTTTTGAAAACCATGTATCATTTTCTTTTTACTTCACACATACTTGCTACTTTGTGTTTTTGTCTATCACATAAAATCCCAATAAAATCCCAATAAGATACATTTATGTTTGTGGGTGTAACATGAAAAAATGTGGAAAAGTTCAAGGGGTATGAATACTTTTTCAAGGCACTGTAAATGAAGATAAATACGGTGGAGCCACTGGCTCTGCTCCTTTCCTGGTGCCGCCGCTCCCCATATTCGTGTTATGGGGGCTTTTAAACGTGATAAATCCACAAACCTGTGATGAAGTGCTAGATGCCCAGTTGTGTCACCTGTTTATAGGTGGCTGACCAGTAAGCAAAGCTCTTTCACAAAAAAATAATTTTGGAACCTGATGGTCTCCCGAATAATCAATAATTCAATGATTACAAGGGTAATCTCTCTGTAAAGCTTATATCTATAGCAAACTCTTGCTACATTGTTTTTTCTGTGCAAATTTAAAATCCATGTCAAGAGGTGAATTGTTGCTTAATGACTTGGATAGCACTGTGGGATTACCACATGCCGATTAACCCCAGGCTAATACATGTGTAGACCAACACCAGTTGAAACTGCAAATCTGCAGCAGAAATCCGAGTCACCCTTGGATTACTGCCTCAAATTCTGCATCAGAATGTTCCAGAAGATTGAGTTTGTCATGTCAAAATCACATTTATAAAGCAGTTAAGACGCAGCCAACATAAGAAACAGTAGAGTGAGGGATTGCACAAGGAATCTTTTATGTATCGGATGTAAGATAGCAAGGATAGGCGACAAATAAATCAAATATCTTTCCAGGAGTCAAGGCCAAGACAGTATTATGACATAAGTCTATGAGGTTATGCTTATGTTGTTGACATGTGGAACATTAAGGAGAGTGAGAGGGGGTATACCTTACAAACTATCTTTAGGCTTAGTTTATTTGAACCGCATACAGTATATTGCGTGTAACAAGTTGCCCTGCGGATGACTCAGGCTTAAGTTTCAAGGTATGTCCACCAATTTCAACAGTCAGGTGTCCGTGTCAGTGGCTAATGTTTCTCCTGAATAGCTATAATGGTAAGTCCCTGTTTGGCATAGGGTCTATTATATACTGTATGCGGTAAGGCCATTTTTTCTATAATTTGATTAATGTGCTTTTGTGGTATGTTGGCCCGGATGCCCATCATTGATGTTCTAAGAGGCAGGTAAGACCGGTATCTGCCAATATTGTGTGGGCACCTTGGCCCATTGTTTATACTGGGTGAATGGTATTTTGCTGCCATATCGCCCCGTCTTGTTGATAGCTATTTTAGCTGGACACTTTGCCTTTACAGTCACATTCTGTGCAGGCTTTGGACCTGCCGGCTGGGAGGTGACTGATTCATTCTCACCTTACACTGGATTTCTATTTGAACCTTTTATAGCAAGTAACATTAAAAGTTACGTTTTATATTCACTAGTCCACTGTTAGTTTAGGATTTGTTTTCCTTTTACATAATAAAACATTTTTGAAACAAATCCTTTTTTAGTGTCTCCATATTCTGAAAACCATATTTATTTTTTATTTTTGGGCAACTATCTTATCTAGGGGCTCATTTTTTTCAGGATGAGATCACGGTTTGCTTGGTACTATTTTAGGGGGCATATACATTTTTGATCACTTGGTATTACACTTTTTGTGATGTAAGGTGACAAAAAATGGCTTTTTTTACACAGTCTTTATTGTAGTTTTTTACTGTGTTCACCTGAGGGGTTAGGTCATGTGATATTGTTACGGGTTGTTTTACGGATGCGGCGATACATTATATGTATACTTTTTTTATTTATTTAAGTTTTACACAATAAAAGCATTTATGAAACAAATAAAATCATGTTTTAGTATCTCCATATTCTGAAAGCCATATATTTTTTTTAATTTTTGGGTAATAGTCTTATGTAGGGTCTCATTTTTTGTGGGATGAGATGACTGTTTGATTGGTACTATTTTGGGTGCATATGACTTTTTGATCGCTTGGTATTGCACTTTTTGTAATGTAAGGCGACAAAAAATGGCTTTTTAATTTATTTTTTTACTGTGTTCACCTGATGGGTTAGGTTATGTGATATTTTAATATACCTGTTTTTTATAGATGCGGCAATATCTAATATGTCTACTTTTTTAATATGTTTTCTTTTATTTTTAACACAAAAAAAGCATTTTTGAAACAAAAAAATCATGTTTTAGCCCCCTTTTACAAAGTGAGTTTTCAGCGTGGGTGCAATGCTTGACGTAAAAGCATTGCACCCGCACTGAATCCTGACGTATTCATTTCAATAGGTCTGTGTACATAAATGTTTTTTTTCACGCATCACTTCTGCATTGCGTGAAAATGGCAGCATGTTCTATATTCATTTGCATATTCATATGCATTTTTCACGCAGCCCTGGCCCCATAGAAGTGAATGGGGCTGCGTGAAAAACGCATTGCATCCACAAGCGAGTGCGGATGCAATTAGTTTTTCACTGATGGTGGCTAAGAGATGTTGTTTGTAAACCTTCAGTTTTTTATCATGCGTGTGAAAAACCCATCAAAACGCATTGCACCCGTGTGAAAAAACTGAACAACTGAATGCAATCGCAGACAAAACTGACTAAACTTTCTTGCAAAATGGTGCGAGTTTCCCTGAACGCACTCTGAACGCATCTAGACCTAATCCGTCAGACTTGTGTGAAAGGGGCCTTAGAGTCTCCATATTCTGAGATCCATAGTTTTTTTAATTTTTTGCCCAATTGTTTTATGTAGAGGCTCATTTTTTGCAGGATGAAGTGACGGTTTGATTGGTACTGTTTTGGGGGGCATACACCTTTTTGATCGCTTGGTGTTGCACTTTTTGTGATGTAAGGTAAAAAAAATGGTTATTTTAGCACAGTTTTTATTTTATTTTTTCTACGGCATTCAGGTGATGGGGTGGATGATGTATTATTTTTATAGAGCCAGTCGTTATGGACGCAGCAAAACCCAATATGTCTGTTTTTCTTTTTTTTCAATTTTTTTTTTTACAATTGTATGTGCTTTAATTTGGGAAATTTTTTGGAACTTTATATTATTTTTTTTAATGAAAAACACTTTTTTAACTTTTTTTAAACTTTTTATTTTTGTCCCACTCTGGGACTTTAACTTCTGGGGTCGGATCCCCTCTGCAATTCATTACAATACATTCTGTATTGTAATGCATTGCCTGTCTGGGGCTGCCTTCTCTGCCATCGGGTCCCCGTCACTGCAGCGCGGGGACCCGATGGGGAAGCAGAGGGGGGAACCCATACCCTCCGCAAACTCTCTGCATGCCGCAGTCAGCTTTGACCATGGCATACAAAGGGTTAATACGCCAGGATCTGTGTTTTCACTGATGCTGGCGTATGCAGCAGGGGCCTGGTTGTCAGTGACCGCTCCTGCACTCACCCGATGTACATGTACAGTGCTGGTCATTAAGTCACATCTACCAGCGCCGTACATGTATGGCGCGGGTCCTCTACAAGTTAAAGGGTTATTCCCATCCCAGTTGGTCATGGCTGAGATTCGAATATCCATCCTATCCTGCAGCCAGAATATGGTACGCAGCAAGCTGCACTGAAAATGGTTGTCCGGTCACAATACACATGAGGTTGACGTGTTTCTTTGGACCTGTGCATTTGAAAGTCTGGGAGCTAGTGAAGCTGGGAGAAAGGCTTCTGCAATGAGACTGCTGGAGTCTGGTAGTAGCCAGAGGTAAAAATATCAAAATGTGGGCCTTTAAAGAGGTCAACTGAGAGTGTGGCAGCTTTACCAAGAAGAGGATGAACTAGAAGATCCAGAATCTTCAAGGCCTTGCACTGTAGTTAGTCAGTAAGGTACTGTGCCTGTTTAAGGCTGCATTCACACGAGCGTGATTTCCGCGCCGGTGCAATGCGTGATGTGAACGCATTGCACCCGCACTGAATCCTGACCCATTCATTTCTATGGGGCTGTGTACATGAGCGTTTTTTCTCACGCATCACTTCTGCAACGCGTGTAAATCGCAGCATGCTCTATCTTATGCGTTATAAACGCATCCGCAGCCCCATAGAAGTGAATGGGGCTGCGTTAATAACGCATAGCATCCGCAAGCAAGTGCGGGTGCGTTGCGTTTTTCACTGATGGTTGCTAGGAGATGTTGTTTGTAAACCTTCAGTTTTTTATCACGCGCGTGAAAAACGCATCAAAACGCATTGCACCCGCGCGGAACAAACTGAACAACTGAATGCAATCGCAGGCAAAACTGAATGGCTTTGCCTGTGAAATCGCACAGTTTTCACTGAACGCATCCGCAACGCATCCGGACCTAATCCGGACACGCTCGTGTGAACCCAGCCTAAGGCTGATAGAGACTTTGCTGCTGTGAAAGGGAATATTACCAATGCAACCTCCCACACTTTGACACTGTCCTAGTCAGCCATATCTTAATCCTGTACCCCTCATTGTAAGCTTATTGCCAGACTTCAGATTCTACAGAAAGAGAGACTGTGGAAGAATAATGAGGAGGAGTACCACTGCGAAGAGAGAATTATTTTCTACAACTGGCCTGGTTACTGACTTCAGCACCATTCACCAGCCATAGCACCTACATCTCCTGCCTTGCAACCTTACAAAATGTTTAACACCTACTAGGGCACCCTTAATACCATTAGGCAGGAGCCTCCACATCAGGGTGTGCCCGAGACAAGAAAAAGTGTGCCCTCCTCTCACTGCCAGGCCGTAGAGAGTATTGGTGTGAGGCTTGCCACTGTGATTGCTATGACGTTGCTCATTGCAGGTGCCACTACTACTCCCATCACTATGTTCCTCCTTGCTTGTGGCCTGTTGAGCAAGTAAATGAGCATTACTGGTATAGGAACTGAGAGAATGGTGTTGTGCAGGAGGTGAACCTACTGGTGTTCCATGTGGCTCACAGCCTAGACAGTAATGGCTAAGGTGTTTCATCATCCCATGCATTTAGCTAAGTAGAATCTGCTGCAGTAATGGCAATAGTTCACTATGGGAATCAGTGTTGGTGTAAAATGCTGGACTGGTCGGCACTGCTAGACAATGGCAGCGCTGCACGTGTCTATGGGTCGGTGTCCCCGGAAACAATGTAGAGATAAAGACCGGCACTCGCTTCAGTGGATTTTCAATATTGCTGCTTTATTTGTCACATAATATCTAAGTGACGCGTTTCGGCACTAATATGTGCTTTCATCAGCACATATTAGTGCCGAAACGCGTCACTTAGATATTATGTGACAAATAAAGCAGCAATATTGAAAATCCACTGAAGCGAGTGCCGGTCTTCATCTCTACAGTGTTGGTGTAAAAGGTGGCATATTTAGGTCCAGTTGTGATTAGAGAGAATACACTTTTATTGGGCTGGTGAGATCTCTGCATTGGGAACTGGTTGTCTGCAGGCCTGAGATATGACCTGGTAGTATAGTTTTGAACAAGACAGCTGGCTGGAGTGGACAGTAGGACAGATTCTGTAGGAGGAGTCCTGGTGTGACAACTTCATTACTGTCTTTATGAGAATGAGTGTGCAGTTAGAGTGTAATACTACCTACTAGACATAACTCGAGAGGAGTGTGTAAGACCCTTGAGATGCAGGGAATTGTGAAAGACTGGACAGAACTTTTGAGACGCAGGAAACTATTGCCAGGATAGGGTGCCCTTGGGAGTATGGAGTAAGAATGAGAAACATTGGACATCTGATATGAGGCAGGTGTTGAGAATTTGGCATGAGACTGTGTGAAGTAGCATAGTGTGGGCATGGTCTTTGTGAAGCAAATAGAGGCCTGACAAACATTAACAATTCAGTGTATTAGGCTGGGGTTACACGGCAATCTTGGCTGGGACACCCATCCTATGAACAACAATCGCTGTGTAGCACTAAAGCCATTGAACTAAATTGATGTCAGTATGACTCGTAAGTTGACAGGACCCCATTCAGTTCAATGGCTGTAGTGGTACAAAACAATTGTTGGTAGCACGATCAGTGTTATAGAAAATATCGACATGCAGCCCCAGTTCATTGTAATTGTGTCTTGTGTACTTGTAATTGTGTTTAGTAAAGTTAAGCTAGTTTCAAACCTGCCCTTTACTGCCTAGCTGGATACTGCTTTCACTGCCAAACTTTATTGACTATAATGGAATTCGGTGGGGATCTGGACAGTTTCCAGGTTTTGGCCGGACAGATATACAACCACGGACCATAACGCAATTCCATGACAGAATGCATAATGGAATGCCTTAAGAGGCATAGACTTCTATTATGACAGAATGAATAACGGAATGCCTCTAAAAGCATTCCGTTATGCAATCCGTCATGGAATTGCGTTATGGTCCGTGGTAACGAAATCCACAACGCAATTCAGCATATACCACAACCCGAACACAAACTTCAAAATATGAAGTTCGCTCATCCCTAGTTACTGTTATACAGTTCTGGTATACAGTAGGAGGACTGTTGCTTGTTCTCATATAACAGTCCTGTTGCTTGTCCTGGTATAGCAGTACTGTTGCTTTTTCTGGTATAGAACTGCATGTTCTGATTTAAATCGAGTACTGTTGCTGGTTCTAGCATAGGAGTATTGTTGCTTGTTCTGATAAAGGAGTACTGCTGCTTGTTCTCATATAAGAGTCCTGTCCTTGTTCTAGAATAGGAGGAAGGTTGCTTGTTCTTGTATTGGACTGAGAATGCCTGCACTGGTATCAGAGTAATTATTCTTGTTCTGGTACTGGAGTACTGATTCTTGTTCTGGTATAGGAGAATTGTTGCTTTTTCTTGTATAGGAGTGCTGTTTCTTGTTCTGGTATAGAAGTGCTGCTTGTTTTGGTATAGGTGTACTGTTGCTTGTTTTGATTCAGGAGAATTCACAGACTGCCACTCAAATAAAACGTAGCCTTTAATAAAAATACATTAAAAAGTAACCACCTATCAACATGAAGAAGGTAATAAAAATACACAAAATAACAAATGGGTAATTAGGATAGGGCTCTTGTAAATGCAAAGTTTGAGTCCCTGAATGGAGACTTTCCCCAATCCTGCTCCTATGCTTTCGGCCCTTCCTACAAACGGAATGGCCGCCCAGACAGGGGTGATCCCGTATTCAGGAACCTCCTGAAAGCCCCTAGATGACCCCTGCAGGAGGGCGGCCCACCGTAGTGGTATGACCTAGAGCAAATATATTTGATGACCTACGGTAACCTAAATGCCAAGAGCAAAAAACAATAATTATAGATATACAAGTTATTCACTAATAAAATGTTGGATACTCTTTCCACTCGCAATTAAGCAAAATATACAGTCACCAATAATTAGCAACTCATTTCGAATCAATCTCATTCAATGTCCCATATTCTGATCCCGTAGTCCCAATGCGTTTTGCCCTGTACAATTTAAGGGCTCATCAGGGGACCATAAAAAAATCACTGTCAATTATGCTGCCCTCAAGCAGTGGTAACCCAGATATATTTATCCGACAGAATACTGCTACCAAATCCTCATACTACCTCATCTTGGACACCATACTGCTGTGTGCTCTTAACCACACATCAGGAGCAATAGATGACATTAAAGTTGATGGGAAGGAATGACAGCTTCCTTCTGCTGACATTGACAAGTCCTGACTGCTTGAGAAGGGGTGCGGGCTGGTGGAGGATGCAGCGGTTTCTGCATCAGGCTGTAAAACTAAATAAGTGGCACGGTCATGCTTGGTAGTTGCAGGCCTAAAGAAGTCTGCAGCAAACCTCTCCTCCAAGTCTGTGCTGGCCTATAACTGCTGAATGTCCTCACAAAGCTTATTGGTGTTGAAAAGCGGAGCAGACCTGGTGACTATCATTACATGGCTAGCAGTAGGAGCAGCAAAGCAAGAGGCAGGTTCAGGACAGAGGAGGGCATAAAGGCAGTTCCTGGGCCATACCAAGTAAGCCTGTTGTGGCTGTGTGTGTCTGATATCACCTGAGATGATGTTGAAGAGAGAGTCAAACATTTCAGTACAGCTGGATTATTGGTCAAAACTTGACTGCTGGATGACAGCGGCAGCTTTGGCTTGTTACTGCAGCCGCCACCCCCCATCCCTTCTGCTGCTACTTGTGCAGGCAACAGCGACATTTTTGCCATTGCCCTTTTTGCCACTGCTTTGTAACAGTAACAGTATTACTAAAATAACAGGTTAATTCTGAATGTCGGTGCACTAGAACATGATGCAAGCGACAATATATGACATCTGCCTTTAATACTGAGGCACGCTAACTTTATCACTAAAATAACGGATTAAGTGTAAGTATTGGTGCATTACAACGTGATGCACACAGAGATATGACAACTGCCTTTAATACAGAGGCACACTAACTGCATCACTAAAATAATGGATTAACTTTGAATGTCGGTGCACTAGAACATGATGCGCACGGCAATATATTACACCTGCATTTAATGCTGACAATAGCGGAGAATGTACAGGATGAGGGTTTTATAGGACTGGGACATCACAGGGGATGGCTATCTGTGGTTTCACTGGCTGCACAGCATTATGGATAATCTTGTGTTCCTGGGCTTCTTACTCTCACTTTGTAACATGTGCAGTCCCCACTGATCCGTTACCACAAAGTGCGAGGAAATTCTTATTCGTTGCAAATCAATGTTTATTTAAACTTCGGACCAGATTCCCCTTTGAATGCTTGACTTTGCTCAGCACTAGTTCTCATAGTCCTGTTGCTTATTCTGGTATAGGAGTACTCTTGCTTGTTCTGGAAAAAGAGGACTGTTGTTCGTTCTCATATATAAGTCCTGTTGTTTGTTCCGGTATTAGAGGACTGTTGCTTGTTCTGGTATAGGAGTACTGTTAATTTTTCTGGTATAGGATGACTGTTGCTTGTTCTGGAATAGGGGGACTGTTGCTTGTTTTCATATATGAGTCCTGTTGCTTGTTCTGGTATAGGAGGACTGTTGCTTGTTTTGATATAGGAGGACTGTTGCTTGTTCTCAACAGTCCTGTGGCTCAGTTGCAAAGTAAGAAGTCACAATATCGCCTTCTGGGCTTTAAATATGAATCAATGCACCAGTGTCATTTCTGAGAGAATGGACATAGTATCCAAAACCATGACTGAAGCCTCAAGGGCATTACATCTAAGTTCTTTAGAATCGGCAAAGTTGATTGCACTTCAATGGCAAAGTATCCTACTGCACAGGGCAATATCCATACCAGGTGCTGGGGCATTACTGGCTATAACAGTTATAAAAAGAAGTGCAAAAATGCATTACTCTTCCAATTTTTTTTACTCTGTAATAACGCTAGAATTACACACAGAGTGCATGTTTGCCATGAAGATCCCTTTCAAGCTGTAGGATGAAGAATAATCCCCCTCAGCTGTTATCCAGTGTGCCGTAATGAAAAACATGATGTGTGTCTAGAGACGTTCCATTTTGTCATGTTTATACTAGATAAATAGCTTTCTCACATGCTACAGGATGCCAGGCATGCAGATACTTTCCCTTCTGTGTGCTGATATCGATAAGCTTCATGTTTGTTTAAAATGCTGTATCAGAAGTTACAGGAAAAGGTCAGTGTTGAAGAGAAAATGAAATAATATGGCCTCTTCTCAGATTGTAAATATACGCTAGATAAGTACACGGTAGTAGATACACATGAGGTATGGTGCTGTCTGTGTTAGTTACTGGTAATGAAAAGAGAAATTGTTGAAACTGTATCATTAGAAGTAAAGCTTCTGCAGAAAGTTTGGATATAGGGAAATTGGTCAAAAATAGAGAGAAGTTCATGTCCACAAGTGACCCACCCTCCCTTGTTACACAGTGTTACCTTGCCCTTAGTGTCCTTTCACATATGAATCTGGCACCCAAAGTTTTTGCTGCTGTTTTTTTCTGGAATTTTTTTGCACACAGTGAGGGTCGTTTAATATACCCCTGCAGTGGTGTGGTGTAAATGACAACTTTTTCCATTTTTTTATACAAAGTTGTCAATTTACAGAGATATTTTTCACACCCAGCATGGGTATATGTAAAAATACACCCCAAAACACATTGCCCTACTTCTCTTGAGTACGGCGATACCACATGCGTGCCACTTTTTCGCAGCCAAGATGCGCAAAGGGGCCCTAATTCCAATGAGTACCTTTTAGAATGGCATTTTTACGCATTTTTCTTCTCACACTTTAGGGCCCCTAAAATGCCAGGGCAGTAAATCTACCCCAAATGTGACCCCATTTTAAAAAGAAGACACCCCAAGGTATTCTGTGAGGGGCATGGCGAGTTCATAAAAAAATTTTTTGGGCACAAGTTAGCGGAATTAGATTTTTTTTTGTTTTTTCTCAAAGTCTCCCTTTCCGCTAACTTGTGACAAAAAGTTAAATCTTTCATGGACTCAATATGCCCCTCAGTGAATACCTTGGGGTGTCTTCTTTCCAAAATGGGGTCACATGTGAGGTGTTTGTACTGCCATGGCATTTGAGAGTCTCCGCAATCATTACCTGTATGGCCAGCATTAGGAGTTTCTGCTATTCTCCTTATATGGAGCATACAGGTAATGAGATTTTTTTTCCGTTCAGCCTCTGGGCTGAAAGAAAAAATGAACGGCACAGATTTCCTCATTCGCATCGATTGATGTGGTTGAAAAAATCTCTGCCAAAAAATATGCAAGAAAAAAAAGAGGGGCCTGGCGATTGCCAGGACATAGGGGCTCCGCCCAAACATCCATACCCACTTCAGCTCCTATGTCCTGGCAAACGTGATTTCTCCATTCACATCGATCAATCGATCATTGTGGAGGAAGACATCTTTGCGAGATTTTTGATACAAAGTGTTTGCCAAAGCATATGAACTCCAACACCTCTCCTCAGCTCATATTCCTGGGCAAACGTACCTGTACTGCAGAGGAGAAATCTTGTCTTGCAGCGCCGCATACACCGACTTCACGTGTCTTCTGACAGCAGCGCAATGCTTCTCTCAGAATGCACATCAGTGCTGCAGCATTTTCATCGGTTGGTCCGTTGGTCTACCTGGAAAATAAAGGGTGGTTAGGGGGAAAAAAAAAAAGAAGAAAAAACAGGCAGCAGGCTCATAAACTTGAACGTTACAAACTTTATAAAACCTGAACATAAAACTTTTTTTATCAAACCTGAACATCAAAACTTTTAAAACCTGAACTAACTCAAGATTTATTTTTCTTGCTACCTGTTTAATTTTCTTTTTCTTTTCACTCTTTATTTTCCTTGCAGAAACCTCTCCTCTCCCATAGGACAATGTGTAAAGTGTAAATCACACAGAGATGGTGCGAAGTACATTATGTACATTATGCACTTTATCCCAAGTGAAAGGAGACGTTTCTACCGTTTCACATTTCTGCTGTAGCACACCAGCACCCCTATGTGTTAGGGTCTCTCAAAACCTAGTATCCTGAGAGACCCTAGAGCCTGATTGTAAAAACTACCTGTGTTGTGCTGTCCCTATATCCGTAAGTGTACCGAGTGTGGTACTTCCGGAAACACTCCCCTAGGCATAGGGCAGGGTGGTCAGGACAGTCAGGACAGAAATAGATGGTGTCACGCCTCATTCCACTCCTGCTATAGACACGACATCTTTTTCGGGGTGGCGGTTGGGTTGAGGTACCAGCAACGACATTGGGGAAATGTTGCTCGTGTAGACGGCTCACTACACTGGTGGTTGGGGCCACGGAACCTCCTGGATACAGGAGGTTCTCGATGATCTCTTCCTGAAATTTGAGGAAGGATCCTGTTCTCCCAGCCTTACTGTAGAGAACAAAACTATTATAAATAGCCAATTGAAATAAATATACAGACACCTTCTTATACCAGCGTCTGGTGCGGCAGGAAATCAAATACGTGTCCAACATCTGGTCATTGAAATCCACCCCTCCCATGTGGAGGTTATAGTCGTGGACTGAGAGGGACTTTTTAATGACACTGGTTGCCCGTTCAATTTGTATTGTCGTGTTTGCGTGAATGGAGGAGAGCATGTAAACGTCACGCTTGTCTCTCCATTTCACCACGAGCAGTTCTTGGTTACACAAGGCAGCCTTCTCCCCCCTTGCAAGACGGGTGGTAACGAGCAGTTGGGGGAAGCCCCGGCGACTAGGTCGCACGGTGCCACAGCAGCCAATCTGTTCTAAGAACAAATGCCTGAAGAGGGCCACACTTGTGTAGAAATTGTCCACATAAAGATGGTACCCCTTGCCGAATAAGGGTGGCACCAAGTCCCAGACTATCTTCCCACTGCTCCCCAGGTAGTCAGGGCAACCGACCGACTCCAGGGTCTGATCTTTTCCCTCATAAATCCGAAATTTGTGTGTATAGCCTGTGGCCCTTTCACAGAGCTTATAATATTTGACCCTATACGGGGCGCGCTTGCTTGGGATGTACTGTTTGAAGCCAAGGCGCCCGGTAAAATGTATCAGGGACTCGTCTACGCAGATGTTTTGTGCGGAGGTATACAAATCTGCAAATTTCAGGTTGAAGTGGTCTATGAGGGGCCGAATTTTGTGGAGCTGGTCAAAAGCTGGATGGCCTCTGGGACGGGAGGTGGTGTTGTCGCTAAAGTGCAGGAAACACAGGATGGTCTCAAATTCGTGTCCTGGACATGGCAGCAGAGTACATGGGCATGTGATGAATTGGGTTCGTGGACCAATATGACCGCAATTCACAGTTTTACATTCGGAAACTTGGAGTGGTTTCCACCGGAAAGGTTGGGCATAGAAGCTTTCCGGGTTGGCGGTTATAAATTGAGTGGCATACCGATTTGTTTCTGCCACGAATAAGTCATAGAGCTCCGCAGTGAAGAACAGCTCAAAAAACCCCAGTGCCAATCCGATCTGAGCTGTCTCCACCCGAACTCCTGACTGGGTGATGAAAGGGGGAACTAATGGTGCGGCTGAAGATAGGGGCTGCCAATCAGGGTTTGCCAGCACCTCAGGGATTCTAGGGGCTCTACGGGCCTGTCTGCACGGTGGCTGCGACGGGGGAATTACTGCACGTGCCACTTTACCAGCTTCAACTGCCCTTCTGGTGCTCGCCACTTCACCATGTTGTACGGCAGTGCTGGTAGTAGGTCCAGGATGGGCTGCGCTGCTGGTGTATGCCTCACCACGTAATCCGGCAGCGCCAGCCCCACTCTGCTGCCCTTGAAACTGATCCTGCGCTACCTGTGGTCTAGCGACACGGGGCCGGGTACGCCTAGTGGTATCAGGGACCTCAACCTCCTCGTCCGAACTTTGGGTCAGACTGCCACTGCTTTCTACAGGTTCGTATTCTGACCCGCTAGATTTGCTAGATGAGGGTTCCCATTCCTCATCCGACTGGGTCAGAATCCTGTATGCCTCTTCAGGAGAATACCCCTTATTTGACATTTGGACGACTAAATTTAGGAGGTATTCCCTGAGACTACCCAAGAAAAAGAGCAAGCCTGTCTTACGCAGCGCTTGAAGTGATTGTGCAGTAATTACAAAAAAAAAAATTTTTTGTCACTGCGGCGGGGCGGGCATGGGTGAACGCACGTGTGGGCGACCGATCAGGCCTGATCGGGCAAACACTGCGTTTGGGGTGGAGGGCGAACTAAGGTGACACTAATACTATTCTGATCACTTACAGATACTATAAAAGTACAAATGCTGATTAGCGCTACGCTATTCAGCGAATTAGTGACTGCGGTGAGGTGGGCTGGGCGCTAACGCTAACTACCTATCAAAGGGGCCTAAAGTAATCTAAACCTAAAAGTCAATCCTGGTAAAAAAAAAAAGTGACAGTTTACACTGATCACTTTTTTCCCTTTCACTAGATGATTGACAGGTGATTAAGGGGTTAATTGGGGTGATGGGGGGTGATCAGGGCCTAGAAGTGTGGTGCTTGGTGTACTCACTGTAGAGATGTGCTCTCTCCTGGGTCCAACCAACGAAAAGGACCCAGGAGAGGGCACAGAAGCCATTTAATGCATTATATTTATAAATATAATGCATTACATGAATCTTGATTCGTTTTTTTTTAAATCACCAGCCTGCCAGTGACGATCATTGGCTGGCAGGCTGGTGACGAACTTCTCCTGTGCTGGTCCCGATAGTCTGTGCGCCTCTCGCGAGATGATGTGCTCTCTCGTCAATGAGAAACAGAAGGACCGCCGAGATCACGCGTATCTGCGTGCGGCGGTCCTAAAGAGGTTAAAGTGGTTGTCTCATCATGGACAATGGGGGCATATCGCTAGGATCGCTAGGATTCCACAACTATATCGAGAACAGAGCCCCGCAAGTGAAGGAGGGGGCACTGAACATGCGCAGCCGCCCTTTATTCATTTTCTGTGGCGCCAGCGAAAATAGCCGAGCACTGACTCGGCTATTTCCGTTGGACCCATAGAAATTATGGGGAGTCGGCTTGGTGGTGGCCAGACCGGAGTCCTCCAGCCACCACCTTGCGGGGTTCCGTTCTCGATATAGGTGCGGGTCCTAGCGATATGCCCCCATTGTCCATGATGAGACAACCCCTTTAAGCCAATAGTGTGAAGACCTGTGATGTTAATAGGCAGATGTATAATAAGTTTGATCAATGCATATGTTTGATGTTTATGAATGAGTTATATTACTCTTTTAATCACCCCATGAAAACGGACAAATTAATTCACGCATTTTACATGAGAGGAAATGGTGGCAATTTGCTCTTAGGAATTTTTATTAGTGTTATTTTGCCGAGACTACTATGGTATATCCCAGCTTTTTGTGTCTGTTTTTTTTTAATAGCTAACTAAATGTTCCATATTTTGCACACGGCACATATGTCTGCACTCGTCACACTTACAATGTCAACTTGTGCAAAAGGATTCAACTTTAGCCTGGACTTTTCAACCTCTGAAGTTCATGCAAAGCAAAATACACTACTAGACAGTTCAAAGAGAAGACATTCCCCACCTAACCATTGAGACAACCGCTGTACTGTGAGCTGGCCCAGTGCATTAAATCCCAAGTTCAAACCAGAGCCTACATCCAATAAAGGAAGAGTTGGTGCCAACCAACACAAACTACTCATATTATAGGGCATAAAATCAAGTATTTAAAAAAAAATCAGCTAAATAATCATCAGCGGAAGGTTATGAGCCACTAGCCTTTATCTATAGATAATTATGTATGGCCAGTTTTGAATAGAGGGAAGAGATTGTATTAGATCAGTGGTCTCCCAGTTACATGGCTACATGATTGTGACACGGATACAACATCCACACTAACTATATTGCAGACACTAGAGATGTGAAAATCGCTTTAAACGAATCAAAAATAATGCTTGCCATTTTACTTTTAAAATTCAGTACACTAGCAAAGAAAACAAGACAGAGAGGATGAATTCAGAAGATCAATCGTATGACCCCAGCTGGCATGCTTCCCTATAATACCTTTCAGGAAGCTGGATGGCCAATCAGGAGGGAGGATATTGGCTGGTTTATTAGGCACTTTTCTATAGGGATCGACCGATATTAATTTTTTAGAGCCGATACCGATACCGATATTCTGTGAACTTTCAGGCCGATAGCCGATATTTTATACCGATATTCTGCGCATTTTAAATTTTGGATTTTTTTTTTTCTGTTACAGCGTTCAAAAAATATATTTTAATAGTTTGGACTTTTTGGGCACGGCGATATGTTTTTTTATTTATTGTTTATATATTTTATATGTAAAATTGGAAAAGGGTTAATTTATACTTAATATTTAAGTTTTTTTTTTTTACTATTTATTACTATTGCCCCCTTTAGGTGTAGAACCTGGGCTCTTTACATCCCTTGTCCTATTCACCCTAATAGAGATCTATCAGGGTGAATAGGATCTTACACTGTCCCTGCTGCCCTGTGCTATGGGCACACAGCAGCAGGAACTGACCATGGCAGCCAGGACTTCAGGAGCGTCCTGGTTGCCATGGTAACCGATCGCCGATCGGAGCCCCAGCATTACACTGCTGGGGCTCCGATCAGAAGAGAGATGGTGGGGGACCCTGTGGCCACTGCCACCAATGATCTTAATACTGAAGGGATGGGGGGGGGAGGGGGGATGGGGGGGCGCACTGGCCACCAATGTTTTTTATACTGTGGACAGGGGGGGCTGAGGGCGCACTGGCCACCAATGATAATAACGTTTAAGATATTACAAACGCAGGCATTAGAAACACATTGCCCAGACCCTGCCTCTGATAGAGCGCTGCGATCCGCAGCAATTAACCCATCAGGTGCCGTACCTGAGGGGTTAATTGCCGCAGATCGCAGCGCTCTATCAGAGGCAGAGTCTGGGCAATGTGTTTCTAATGCCTGCGTTTGTAATATCTTAAACGTTATTATCATTGGTGGCCAGTGCGCCCTCAGCCCCTCCTCCTCTTCTTTGTCCATTGGTGGCCAGTGCGCCCTCAGCCCCTCCTCCTCCTCCTCCTCTTCTCTCCATTGGTGGCCACTGCGCCCTCAGCCCCTCCTCCTCCTCTTCTCTTTGTCCATTGGTGGGCAGTGCGCCCTCAGCTCCTCCTCTTCTCTCCATTGGCAGCGCGGCACAGGGGGAGGGAGAGACACTGCCTCCTTCTACCCTGTGCTGCTGAGGGAACATGGCCGCGCTGAGACCGGTGCGCTCATGTTCTGTGATAGCACAGTTATCGGTATATCGGCCTGGTTAGGTGCCGATACCGATAACTGTGCAAATCATGAATATCGGCCGATAATATCGGCCAAACCGATAATCGGTCGACCCCTACTTTTCTAGTTGTGAAGAACAAACACCATTGTGCGTTCAGCCACTGGTGCAAGAGGATGTGTCTGCCATGTCTCTGACAAACACAAATTACAGCCATCTTAGGGTCTTGCAGGGGTAGTATAGGGATTATAAAAAATAAATAGTTACAATAGGTACATTGAATTACTAGGTAGAAAGTTAGGTTTTATCAGTAGGGACAGCATAGAGGCAGATAGTGTAATAGGACTCAGTGTCGTACAGTGCTGGCCGTTGCTGGAGCTGTTTATTTCTTGTACTGCCTGCACAAAGATTCAGTACAAAGATCGTTTGAAGATACAGTACTCTTTTTTTCTTTGAATAAGACAGTTTTTGTTTCCAAAAACCTGTTAAAAAGCTTCTACCTATGTTTTATAGGCAGATACACACACCACCATGAGCATATATTTTGCTGCATAAACTGAGCAATTGCGCCTTTTCGTTCCAAAAACCAGTTGCAATTTAACTACCATTTATATGTCACAGTGTAGTTCACTATGCCACGGGTTGCAGTGTTGCTCGCTTTAGTAGCTCTCGGGCTTACTGGCTGCGGTGGATTCCATGTAGGCTGGTTGCTATGACCTACATGTAGTTGCGGCAGCCTGTGTGTGTACTAATTCTAGTGTTTGCTTGCTCCCCTACCTCTTGTCTCGGTTCTGGTAGTGTCACAGTGTGGTCACTGTGACACGGGTTGTTTGTGCTCTGGCGTACTGACTGTGGTGGACTCCATGTATACTTGTTGCCAGGGATAACGTCCAGTACTGCAGCCTGTGTTCACTTCTCACTGTTCATGCAGGCTCCCCTCCCTGTTTGGGTCTGATGGGGTTTATGGTCTTGGTCTGGTCACTTGGTGCTTTTTATATACCTGTGTGCCTGGGCTTAGAGGTGGGTCTGTCTCCAGCCCTGCTAGGAGCAGGAGCTATGCTCCTGACCTGGGTGATTCCATCTGCCCTGTTTGTGTGGCCACCTACTAAGTCATCAAGGTCACCTGGACGTCCTGCCTTGCCTGGTTCTATATCTGGTTCTGTGTCTGGTCTGTGACTGCCATGCGTAGTCTTGTATGGAGTCCAGACATTTGCATGTCTGTGCCATGTCTTGTCCGTGGTTTTGTGTCTGGTCTGTGACTGCCATGTATCCTCTTGCATGGAGTCCACACATCTCCCTGTCTGTGCAGCTCTGTCTGTTCGCCCATGGACTAACTGCGCATGGGGAACAGGCATCTGCTTGTCCTGTCCGTGCCTTTGTGAGAGGGCCCGTGTTCTCCGGAGGGGAGAACATCTAGTTCCTGGTTCAGTTCTGCCTGTGACCCCAATGTGTCGGTCTACATGAGGGCCAGGCAGCTGCTTTTGTACTGGTTTCTGTTTGTCCTGTCTTCCTGGTCCTTTGCGGTTGTCTGGGTTCCAGTAGCTTGCTCAGGTTCCAGTCCTATTTATATTTGACTGCTGGTGCTTCTCCAGCAGTCTCTGCAGGTAAGTGGCCAAGTGCACCAGGACCATCCTGGAGGTGAAACCAGTGAGCCTCGACTAAGTTAATCCCTACCATCTGGAGCTCTGTGAAGAATGGGGCTCTCTGGGTTTTGCACCAAATAAAACCAGTGCACTTGGTCCAGTGGTATTTCTTGTCACTGAGCCCTTACCTGCTTATCCAGTTTCCTGCTTACTGTCATATCTAGTCTCTGCTTGCCGCGAGTGCTTGTGTGTTTGCCGTAATATGTTCTAGCGGTGGTTGTTTCTTGTTAGAACATGGCATTATAATTGCATATTTAGTGCATGTTATTGTAATGTGTGTTCATAACGGAGATGTTTAATTGCACCTGTGTTTATTACTCAAAAAAGTGCAATTTTGTTACTGTTAATAGTTGTGTAATTTAGTGCATTTTAGTGCGTCAATACCAGCATACAGTGTGTTTGTAGCAGAGAATGTTTAATTTCTCCTTTGTTTATTACCAAAAAGGTTGTAATTTTTCTACCTTTCATAATTGTGCAATTTGCAATAAAGTAATGCATCAATACCAGTGTACAGTGTGTTTGTGACAGGGGATTTTTAATGTGCCCGTGTTTCTAAAAAAAAAAAGAGAAGCATAATTTTGATACAGTTTATAATTCAGCAATTTAGAGCATTGTAATGCGTCAATATCAATGTATTCGTAGCAGAAGCTGTTTAGATAGGCCTGTATCACTACCAAACCTGTCTGTGGATTGATAACTGGCTTAGATTTCTTCCCTTGTCGCATCCTTAAGGCTTGTAACAGAGCTGGATCTTGACATAGGTACCACTTAATATGGTGGATCTGATGGTCTCTAAAATGGGGATACCCCTTTGCTTGGTTTTCCTTCACCCAGCAATCTGACGGTATGCAAACACAACCCCCAGGGAACTCCTTTAGGGAACTGATAGTGTGTGCTCAGTCTGAAAGGAACATACCTAGCCTCCATTATTTCACAAATATGAAACATCCCTGCCTGATAATTTCACATGGTGGAGAATGTGGGCCAATCCCTGTCATTGTCACTAAGTGGACTCCACTGCCAAAACTGGAGAAACTGATAAAGGGATAGTCCAGGTAGAAGTGAACCTAGTTGCTCAAGGAAAGTAGATATCTTTCACGGCCCACTGGGTCATTTGTTGCACAGCAGGAGCGACACAACTCCATAGCAAGAAAGCCAGGTCCTATTGACACTTCCATATTTGTGTAGTCAGGTTCCCACACCAGACGCTTATCTACCAATCCCCTCCTTCCTATCATATGTGTAAACTGAAGCGTGCTGTCTTAAAACTGATGAGCCTGGGTGAAAGAAGCCAGTGGATCAGTTGTTACAGTTGCTAAAATGCATCAAGCAGCAAATATCCCACTGGTTGTCTCCACGCTAACAACCAGTGGGCAAGGTGGCCAGTGACAATGGCAGGAACATCTTGGTTGTGCTGCAGTTGGGTAAAAAAACATATTCTGCCTGTATAGCGCACATGATAAATTTATTTAGGAGGCGGGGGTTAGTTAGAAACACAACAAGATGCCAGATCAGGTGACTTCTGCCCATATGTGGCAACAGGCACCATCTTGGATATGGGCAAATTCTGACATAGTGGGCAGCGTCACTTCCGGTGACACAGTGCAAAGACCTGAAGCGTGTTTGAGCCTATCCAAACCATTGGAGGGTGATTTAAAGTGCCCCTGTTGGTCACTTTAATCTGACATCAGAGGGAGACTTGTCGGTCCCCATGTGGTTGAGCCCCAGATACTAGACCCCGGGATCACCAAGAAGGGGGATAAGTATACCAACAAAGGGGGATGGGAAGATTGCAGCTTACAACACAGTGCTATATATCAGATCGGGTAAACATCATGCAAGAGTTCAGCTTGGGCCCCCTGTCCCTCAGTGCTTTGTGTGTCTTCTTATGCGGCACAAGGGTCTTTGGGCCCCCTCAGGCTCCTGGGCCCGGTAGCGACTGCTACCTCTGCACCCCCTATAGCTACGCCCATGCATCCAAGGTGTATATCGTGACCTACCCCACTACCAACAAGTTAGATATAACTGTGTGGCTTGTGAACGTTTCAAACACTATATGCTGAGGACCTAATACTCTGTATTATTATTAGTGCACCTTGTTGTATACCCTGCGGTTTTGAAAAGCCTTATATAGGTTTCACCTCCTAAGTAGCAGTGTGTGTATAAGTATAAATATAGGCCTGAATTACTGATAGGAATAAGAGGTATAAGTTTTATATGCATAGTGACCTGCTCTGTGTTGTTGACATTAGTTATTTGAGTATGTGTGGCTTCATATATATTGTGTATTCTCTTTAGGTATATTATACTTATACCAGGGTGATCGACAAAATACTACAAGGACTAAGAAAGCCCCTGAGGAACCCTAGGTTAGAATATCTCTGGGGGGAAACGCGTCAGGTTTTTGATCTGCTTAATGGCTTATTTTCCATCGAGATATTGCTTTAACTGTGCACCAGAAATGTCAATGCTTGTTATCTTGAGTATATCTGGTGCAAGAAAATACATAAAGTATAGACTTTGTATACTGGGTACTATGTTCTGCATATCCACTATTGATGTAATTAGTGAGTAGGTTTCTGCGGGTGATTGATATATTTACTCTAGTCCCCCACTCGGTTCTAGGTGAGTTGTTCCCTAGTCAGGTTATGGTGTGCACTGAGCGATTCAAAGGCAGTGGGATTACTCTTATCAGGGCGGCTATTCAGCTTTAGGTAAGGACAGAATAGGTCCTGCCATTTTGGACCAAGAGAGATGGGACATATATCTCTCGTACAGAATCCGAATACATTATTTTAATATTAATAGTTATTGGGGTATAATTTTGATATAATAAAGGTGTTTTTTTTAGGGGAGGTTTTATGTTAGCTGTGATTTTTGTTTGATTACCGGCCCTCTATGTACTAGGCCCCACTGGTGGCGTGAATACCAGTTCCCATGGCTGACAATGGAACATAGGTAGAAGAGGAGGAGTCCGAGCAGTAGAAGTAGAAATGGATAATGACAATGTGAAAGACATAGTACTACCATTAGATGGACCGGGAGAAGGAGGGAGCTTCTGTTGCAGTAGCTGGCCTTCCACCTTTGCTTGGAATGGGGTGATACCGCTTCATGTGGTTCAATAGAGCTGTGGTGCCTACATTTGTGTTTGCCTGCCCACGTCTTGCTTTGTTCTTGCACAGCTTGCAGAAGGCAGTGTTTCTGTCTTCAGGCAGTGTGGAGAAAAACAGACAGGAGATACTCATGCAGGGCTAGAGGCAGACAAACTTGGCTTAGCTCTGGCACATTTTG
The DNA here is from genome assembly GCA_033119425.1 of Bufotes viridis. Classification (NCBI taxonomy): domain Eukaryota; kingdom Metazoa; phylum Chordata; class Amphibia; order Anura; family Bufonidae; genus Bufotes; species Bufotes viridis. Next base: position 420,299,833 of record CM065589.1, read on the forward strand.
AGACTAATCCATCCACAGTGTCAACAGCATCACTAGGTCCCGAAGCAGACATGGCAATAGCTGTTCTTTAGGAGGTACATTGACTCTGCTCTTTATTGCTGCTGCCACCACCCTTCTCCACTGATACTGCAAACTCCTCAGCACCCAGATCCAGCTCCTTGGTCTGGCCTAGCACACAATAGTCATCAAAGTCCTCACCTCCCCACCGCTTTTATCAGACTGTAAGATTTGGCCCCTCTCCCCTGCTCTGCATTTGCCCTGACTGCCACTGTCACTGCTCTCAAGGCCAATACCATTTACGAGTGCCACTACTACCACTACCAACACAGCTATGCATGTGGTATGTGCAGTCAGTAAAAACGCTGACTGCTTTTACACAAGTCGTCAACAAGTAGACTCTTTTGACTATCTGTCATAAGGCATGGTGGGGTTTTCCTGCCACTTCTTAGGAAAAAGGAAGGCGCCCCACTAGGAAGGGGCAGTAATGACTGAGAAGACTTCACTGAAAAATGTCTCTGGGGCTCCAAGGAGGAGGAGCAGGGGGGATGCTGTGATCCCTGGCTCCATGACACGGTGTCAGACTCTGAAGTCACCTTCACATCATCCTGCTGTCTCTAAGAGGAGGACTGAGCCATCCAATCCAATATCTTATCCTCTTTCTTTTCAAAGATAAGATTGTGCCTTTTTGAAGCCAGGGAAAACTGAAGCCTACTGCTACTACTACTACTTCTGGCTGGGTAGCTGGTACTACTGCTACCCACATTCTGGCTCTGGGTCTTTCATTTGGAACCTTTCCATAGCCATGACATTTTTTGGCCTAAATATACACAGTCACACAAAGTATTGAACGGTTTGCAAATCTATTTTCTGAAAATGAAAGTCAGGGAGGTACGATAAGATGTCCTTCCCTTTCCAAAAACACCTTTTGCTCATTAAAATATTCAGATTAAAAAAAAATTCTCCAGTGTAAAACACAAATTGAAAAACTACTATTAGTGTAGAGGAACACTTCACAATGCTTGGGTGCTCTACCGAGCACAATGGAAGTCCCCAAGCATTAAACTAGGCACCCCCTGCTCTGAAGAGGGTAGGGTGTCGGGACTCTAGTTCGTCTTAGGAGTCCCTGCTCTGACTCTGATAGCTATATCCATATATGGAGTCAGTGCTTGGGGACACATCAGTGTATTTAAATTTAATTTCTGCCGGGATTTCAACTCCCAACCTTGTACATTAGAGGCAAGGACGTTAACCACTACATTATAGAGCTACATGGTAACCTGCACAGAAATATAAAATAAGTCTTCTGCTGAATAGGAATACTCATTACATCAGAAACTACTATGAGGTTTTTCTGACACAGTTTAGCCTTCAGCTTTATAGCTGAGAGGATAAGGTCCTTACCTCTAATCTACAAGCTTGGGAGTTCAAATCCCAGCAGAAACTTTTCAGAAATAGATGCTAAATTACATTTAGATACACTGACTCAAGCATCGCTCTCGAGCACATGCAGTGTTCAGCCGAACTCCAGCAATGTGCTGAGCATAGCGATGCTCGAGCCAAACTGGTGTTCGGCCGAGCATGCTCGCTCAACACTAACTACTATGCAATTGCTTAACCCCCACCACCAGCACCACCACCAACAGTGGAAATGCCTAGAGATGAAAATGCAGGGATTTAGGCCTAATGTTACGTTATCACTCAAAAATAATATTGTGCACTACCCTGCGTCTTGTAAGACACTTAAGCACATACATACTGGTTTTAATAAATTAAACAACCCCCTCAAAAAATGGAACTATTTGGAGATAAAAATAAACAGAAACAGACTGATGCCTTATATCATGGTATCACTCAGATAATTTTGCGCGCTACCCTTCATATTGGCATAGTAACCACCTATTTGCTGGTTTGAATAAATTCAGCAACGCCCCAAAAACCTGAAACTGTGTGGATAAATAAATGGAAATGGATTGAGGCCTAATATCTCATTATCACTTACAGATACTTACTTACTTACACACAATTTTGTGCATTCCCCTGTGTATTGGTGCAGTAATAATGACCTATATTTTAGTTTTAATAAATCCAACAACACCCCCCCCCCGCAAAATAAAATAAAATTGCAACTGTCTATAGATAGAAATAAACATTAATGTACTGAGGCCTAATATAATGTTATCACTCACAGATAATGTTGTGTGCTTGTGTGCTACTCTGTGGATTGGTGTAGTAGTCACATATATGCTGGTTTTAATAAATTCAACAACCCCCCCCCCCCCCCCCCAAAAAAAAAAATTGGAACGTTGTGGAGATGCGCTGACATGGAGTTCGAACCAGTATTTCAGGTGTTTTTTCACTGAGATTTAGAATGCTACATCAAGGGTAAAACACACATTGTACATTTTTTGTGCTTGTTTGTTCCACCCAACCCCCCAAAAAGAAAGGATTTGTGTTAAGATGAGAAAAAAATGAAAGTAATGTCCCTGCAGGTAGCTGCTTTTGAGTTTTGCAGCAGCTACTGTTGTTCAAGGAGGCATACTCATCCTCAACTACTCACTTCTCACTATTTGGCTGACAGCTTTCCCTGCCTGTCCTTATTCTACACACATAATTCTTCTTCTTTCTAATTCTAGCCTTTCCTTCTTTGTCCCAGGCAGTAGAATACAAGCTTGATTGTGACATTTGACTGTCCCTGATTCCCTAAGATCATTGTTCTGGCAGTGACTGTAAAATTATTCCACCCTCATTTACAGCCCAACACACAATGACGTTCTACTCATGATTGGCTCATCCAGGCTGTCTGTTGGCCTATGTGCCAATCAGTGCAAGTCCTCCCCTCCACTTCCTCTGAGGGTCATGTGAGCACCCTTCTTCTTCCTCTCTAGTGCTTTTTCCCTCCAACATGTGCTTTAAAATGGCCCTACTTGTCGTTTTACTGGATTTGACTGAAACAAACCTAAACGAGTTCAAGTTTGTGCTGGCCGAAAATGTGCAAAGTATGTAACAAACCCAGTTCATTACAAACTGGTTCGCTAGTCTCTGTCAGTAGAATCTATGGCTGGCAACAGTGCTTTTGCAATTATGCCTGTAATACGCACGGCGGAGTAGAGGATGAATGATACAATTGGTCATTCTTTAAGTGTGTAGGGTCTCTTACCGGAATCCATCCACGGCAGTAAAGACTGTTTTGCTCTGAGTGGTGGTTACCTTATCAGCTGACTTTTGTCGCTCGGCCATGTAGATTTCTGTACCTTCTCCTTTCTCTCTTGCTGTAGATCATGCAGCAATAAAACATGGACTTTCATCCTTCCTCCCCATAGTCCTTCCTCAGACTCCTAGAACACTCTAGAGCTAGATGTGGAGCCAGCCAACACCTAGCAACCTCATACAAAGGGCTGTGTCAGAGATTGTTAAGTCAATCATTATCAGAACCATAAAAAGCTATAAATTCACATAAAAGAACAATTCATTCACGTGGCTGTGACCTTTACAATGTACCTGAACAGTTGCCTCAATTCTAGGTATGACCAGGGGCTGTGACCTTTTTAGGCTAGTTTTACACTGGCGGCAGGGGAGTCCTTCAGGCTGTTTCAGTGGGTGAACAGCCTGTAGGATCTGTCCTGCCGCTAGTTCACGTGTGCCCTGGATTGCCGCTCCGTCCCCATTGACTATAATGGGGGCGGGGGTGGAGTTCCAGCGGCAGCACGGCAGCGCACGGCGAGGGGCAGGCAGACTAAAAGTACTACATGTCGTTATAGTCAATGGGGATGGAGCGGCAGTCCGGGGGCACACGGCCCGTAAACTGATAAAATAAACGTTTGTGTGTATGAGGCCTTAGACTAACTCACTACACACGAAAGAACCATGCCCAGAGGTTAGGACCTGCCCCTTTCTAGAGACTATCTCCAGGGGATGGAAATGAACCCTATAATGCAGCCTTACACTGCTTACAAACAGCATAAAACTGTTTGAAATTAAATAAGGCCACAAAACATCAGGTACATATCTGACACTGTCTTTGATCATTGAGCAGTGGCCCACTGGGTCTCTGCACATCCTGAACCTGTACAGAACATGGGCATGTCATTGTACACACATATCATTGATAAGGTTTTAATATAGTTTATTTGCAAATCTTGCCATGTTAAACAGTACCTAGCGGCTAGTGATTTACTCCAAAGCCACTGCCAAATAGGGTTATCTTCTGCTCAACCATTAGGACCCATTACTTTCTTTCAGAACCAGAGCATCAGGAGCAGTCTGGTGGTCAGTGTAATTTGGATGTCATGATTTCTGCAAAACGCCAACTGTGAATTGCCTATATATTAAATAAGAATTTGGGACATGAGCAAGGCACAAACTGTAATAGAAATGCTGTAGAAAGGTATGTTCATTATTGTATTAATACTATAGGAGGGTTTATTTGAATCCTTTATTGTTTTTTATTCAGGATCAAGTTCCTATCAATCTTGTTTCATCATTTATATGATGTACTGAATAATTTGGATTTCATTACATATGAATTAAGATTTTTTTTTAATAGTTTGTTTTTGGTATATTTTTTCCAATTTATTGATGCTAGTTTCCACACTATATAGGGTTTATAGTTGCCCAAAAGGTTGAAAATATGGAGGCCTGGTGTCCATTTATAGGGAAGTGAGTATGTAGCATGGATCCTTTAAGTCCTTGGCTAACAGAGCACTTAGAGACCTGATGTGGCCATATTACTGTAGTTTAACAATACCTACCATACAAAGACACTGATAATTAAAGGATTAAAAACAAACTCTGCCATAAAGGCTTTATAGCATTTTTTCAAAAACCTACACTGAGGGTAAACATAGGTATTGATTTTGCTAAAATAGAACGTGCAGTTTATTAAAATTGCTTTTACATATTGGTTAACATGGCGCAAAATAAATAAGGCAATAAGAACAACACCACTCGTTCTAATGAAGCAAAAGATAACATTTAGTCCCAGCAAACAAAATAAAATTAATTACCTGCGATTCTGTGGATTTCCAGTTCTGTACCTAGTAACATTCATTATCATTGCTAATCAGATAACACTAAAGAGGACAACAGCTGCTCAGTCACTTTTAGTATGTGCTGCCTGCCATGAAACCACATGCTCATGTACCACAAGAAATGGACTGTATACATGACATCAATGTGCCACTTTAGTATTATTATTAGAGATGAGCAAATTTCTCAAAAATTCGATTTGGTCGGTTTGCCAAATTTTCCGAGAAGATTTGATTCAATCTGAATTTATTTGTGGCGAAACGCGCTATAAAACAGCTATTTCCTGGCTGCAGAGAGCCTGTATAGTGGTGTAGAACACTGTGCCTTGCAGTAATACGCGTAGGGAGTTGCTCTTAGAATCACTGCACACTTCACTTTTTTGGGGTTATGGGGCCAAAACTGACCAAATAACTCAAGCATCAAGAAGAAGCCCACTCCTTTTACACCTTCGTCAGCTGATTCCACATAGATGTCTACAGAACCTGTTCTATTAAAAGCTTATACAAGTAGAGCCCCCCGACAGAGTGGAGAGGTTGTCAGCAGTAAGTTTGTGTTGATGTCACTGATTATTTTGCCCTTTCTCTGATCCGTCAGAACAATAGCCCCCAAAAAACGGATCCTGTCTGTTGAGCATCCGCCTTACTCGGTCAGCATTTAGTCAGTAATCCACCAGTATTGCTAAAGCAAAAAAAAACAGTGGATCCAAAACAGAGATGACACGTGAATGGAAAATTTGCATGTCTTCTGTGTTTTGTACCCACTCCTGCTTTTGGCTACCGAATCATAAGCCAATTCTGATGCAAAATAGGGACCATGTCATACAGGCCTTACAGCTGCTACATAGACAGGATCCGTTGTGAGTCTCATATTTTTGTTACAAAAAACCTTATTGTAGATTCTTATGTATTAGGTATTCCTTTACAGCAGAATTTCCATTTTTTTTGTAATTGTAAAAAAAATGTATGGCACAAAATAAATGTGTAATAACAAAAAAATATATATATATATATATATATATATATAAAATCATACCTCTGATATATATGAATGCATAAGATATGGGAAACTACTACTGAGGTTTTTAGCCATAATATAGTTACAGCAGGTTAACATGAAGCTCTATAGATCAGTGGTACTTAAGGGTCTTGACTTTAATGTAGAAGGCTGTGAGTTTGAATCCCAGCATAATCATTAAAAAAAATAGAGACTAAATAAAACTTAAATGGACACACCAAACCTTTTAATTTATGTAACTATTATTTTTTGTTGGGAAAGGTGGTAACCCTAACAGAACCCCTGCTCCCCGGTGACCCCCATAACTTTTTTTATAGTTATGTCTACGGAGATGTGTGGGGGCTGATTTGAGGCAAATATGTCTTTTTTGAGCATACCATTTTGGGGTGTGTATGACTTGATCACTTTTTATTTAATTTTCTTGGGAGATAAAGTGATGAAAAAACGGCAAATCAGCCTTTTTTATTTTTTTCTGTTACATTCTTCACCATATGAGCTAACTTTTTATATTTTAATAGTATGGGTGTTTTCGCATGTGACGATGCCTATAATGTTATTTTTTTTGTTTATTTTTATTTTGGGGAAAGTGGGGTGATTTTACTTTTTATGTTTTTTTTATATTTTCAAAACTTTTTTTATTTTTTTTTAATTACTTTTCATCAGATTGCAACTTATACAGAATAATGGAAATTGCTTCATTATTCTGTATAGAAATTACTATATCACAGTTTAGTGCTGCCATCTAGTGGCCTGAACTGGGATATAATAATAATGAGCCTGGAAGCCTGCGCAAATGCCACAAGGGGGCCCACTGAGATTTATCGCCCAAGGGTCCACATGAACCTGAAGCCAGCCCTAGTCTGGGTCCTCTACCTGGTCTTCCTCATTGCCCTGTAGCTACTCTGACTGGTCCTGCTCCTTCTCTGTCACCTGTGTAGAAAAACCACCCATTTCTCTACACATTGCTTGTGCTCGAATGTCCTCCTCCTTTTCCTCTAGTTTAGCCCCCACAGGGCCCATCTGGCCGTGAGATGTAGTCACCATGTCTCCTATCCCATGGCCAGCCAGATTTAGCAGCATCTGTTCCAGAACATGAAGCAGTGGAATGACATTGTTCCTCCCATAGTCCTGGCGAGTCGGCGACTGATAAATAAAGTGGCCTCCACAAAGGACCCGAACAAACGGCAGGTGTCACACATGAGCTGCCACTGGCTAACATCAAAGTTACACAGGGGAGTACCTCAGTCTGCCTGTATCATCAAGAAATTGTTTATGGCCTTTCTCTTTTCATATAATCGGTCTAACATATGGAGGGTGGAATTTCAACAGGTGGAAACGTCGCATATCAGCCTATGTTGGGGGACGAGGTTCTGCCGCTGCAGCTAACGGTTCTCCCAGGCCCCTTTATGAAATTCCTATAGCAGTGAATGGAGAGCAGCCTGTGTACAGTCGTGGCCAAAAGTTTTGAGAATGACACAAATATTAGTTTTCACAAAGTTTGCTGCTAAACTGCTTTTAGATCTTTGTTTCAGTTGTTTGTGTGATGTAGTGAAATATAATTACACGCACTTCATACGTTTAAAAGGCTTTTATCGACAATTACATGACATTTATGCAAAGAGTCAGTATTTGCCGTGTTGGCCCTTCTTTTTCAAGACCTCTGCAATTCGACTGGGCATGCTGTCAATCAACTTCTGGGCCAATTCCTGACTGATAGCAACCCATTCTTTCATAATCACTTCTTGGAGTTTGTCAGAATTAGTGGGTTTTTGTTTGTCCACCCGCCTCATGAGGATTGACCACATGTTCTCAATGGGATTAAGATCTGGGGAGTTTTTTCTATATTGCATGCATTTTTATGGTGTTTTTAGCAGCATTTTTTGTAACTGACTAGGTGAACCACATTTTTTCTAATGTTTTTATGTAGACAAAAAAAAGAAGAGGTCGAAGCACCAGTAAAAAAAATGCCAAAAGCTTCAGCATACTTAATTTTTCAAAAAAATTCCAGAGACCCAAAAATGGCAGGAGCAAATAAGGAAATATGTTTCATGTTTCCTATATTTTATATTTCTAACATCTGCTGTTTAAAAATAAAATGCAGGTGAACAAAATGCACTAAAAATGCTAAAGTGCACAAAAGTGCAATGCAAAAACAACCCTATGTGTGAATCCACTCTAAATGAGTTTCTACTTTATATAAATGAGAATTTACCTTGGAAGTCTGAAGATGATTGAAGAATTAAAACCAAGAATGTAACGATTTGTGTCAGGGGTACATGGGCTCACTCAAAACGTTCAGCTGTCACCGGCAATGGACCCTCTATATCATTGAAGGCCAGTAAGTGAGGCAGCTAGTGACCTATGAATTAGGCCTCATGCACACGACCGTTGTTTGATTCCGTGTCCGTTGCTCTGTTTTTCGTGATTTTCTGCGGACCCATTGGTTTTCAATGGGTCCGTGGAAACCTCGGCAAATGCACCGTTTGTCCTCCGCGTCCGTGGTCCGTGATTCCAGTCCGTCAAAAAAATATAACCTGTCCTATTCTTGTCCGTGAAAAACGGTTCACAGACCCATTCAAGTCAATGGGTCCGTGAAAAAATGCGGATGGCCATCCGTGTGTCATCCGTGTTCCGTGTCCGTTTTTTTGCGGATCCCTTGGCAGGCACTTGGGAAAAATTGTCAGCCTGTCTTTTGGTAAAATCTTTTGGGTCATGTCCGCTAAAAAAAACGGAAGACACACGGAAACACAACGGAAGGCAAAAACGGACACGGATCACTGAACAACCGAACCCCTTTTTGCGGACAGCATAAAAAAACGGTCGTGTGCATGAGGCCTTAGGGTACTTTCACACTTTATTTGCACAGACGGATTCGCACCTATAATGCAAACGTTTGTAACCGTTCAGAACGGATCCGTTTGCATTAGTTTTAAAGAAAAATGACAAAGTCCAAAACGGATCCGTTTTGAATTACATTGAAAGTCAATGGGGAACGGATCCATTTTCAAATGCACCATATTGTGTCATTAAAAACGGATCCGTCCCCATTGACTTACATTGTAATTAAAAACGGATCCGTTAGGCTCCGCCTCTTCAGACGGACACCAAAATGCTGCAAGCTGCGTTTTGGTGTCCGTCTCCAAAACAGAATAGAAGCGGAACGGAGCCGAACTGATGCATTCTGAACGGATCCTTATCCATTCAGAATGCATTGGGGCTTAACTGATCCATTTTGGACCGTTTGTGAGAGCCCTGTAACAGATCTCACAAACGGAATCTAACCCTTAGCTATAAATTTCAAAGGGGTTCTTTGGAATTTACATATTGATAACCCATCCTCTGTGGGGCGGCCGCATACGGATTGCGGACCCATTTACTTGAATGGGGTCCGCGATCCGCATCTGACGGTCCGCACTGCAAAAAAGTAGTGCATGCACTACTTTTTTGCGGTGCGGAGGCACGGCCAGAAACCACACGGAAGCCTGTTTGCCCGGTGGTCTACAGTTGTGAAAGTGTTATCTAAGGCCTCATGCACACTACCGTATGTATTTTGCGGTCCGCAAAAAACGGATCCGCAAAAAATACGGATGTCGTCCATGTGCATTCCGTATTTTACAGAACGGAACAGCTGGCCCCTAAAAGAACAGTACTATCCTTGTCCGTAATGCAGACAATAATAGGCATGTTCTATTTTTTTGCGGACTTGAAATATGGACATACGGAAACGGAATGCACACGGAGTAACTTCCATTTTTTTTTGCGGACCCATTGAAAGGAATCAGCCTTTTTTATTTTTTTCTGTTTCTGTGTCCGCAAACAAAATGGAACGGGCACGGAAAGAAAATACGTTCATGTGCATGAGGCCTAAAGCAGAGGAAGGTTTAGGCTACTTTCACACTAGCGGCAGGACGGATCCGACAGGCTGTTCACCCGACGGAACAGCCTGTCGGATCTGTCCTGCCACTAGTGAACGTCTGCCCCCGGAATACCGCTTCCGCCCCATTGACTATAATGGGGCGGGGTGGAGTTCCGGCGGAGGCACGGCAGCGCACGGTGAGAGGCTGCCGGAATAAAACTACGACATGTCCAACATTTATTCCAGCAGCCTCTCATCGTGCGCTGCCGTGCTTCTGCCGGAACTCCACCCCACCCCTATTATAGTCAATGGTGCCGAGTGGTAGTCCGAGGCACACGTTCACTAGCGGCAGGACGGATCCAACAGGCTGTTCCGTCGGGTCAACAGCCTGTTGGATCCGTCCTGCCGCTAGTGTGAAACTAGCCTTACACTGGGTTCAGACCTGAGCGTTTTGAAGCCTAGCGTTTTTGGTGCGTTCAAGACTGGCGTGTAGGCGCGTTTTTTCAAGCGTTTTGGTAAATAGTGTAGGCGCGTTTGACGCGCGTTTATGTGATTGACTGCATAGTTGGCCAATGATCAATGATATAGTTTGGCCAATCTGAGTGCTTTAGAAGTGTGACATTCCATGGTGGCTGATTCTGCATGTTGCAAACTTTGTAAAACGCGCATCCATAGGCGCGTTTTACGCTGCACGAACGCCCGAACAACACGCCTATGGCGTTTCCCATTGAAGTCTATTGGAACCAAACGCTGGATAAACGCCCAAATTAACGCGAACATACTTGCCTATGCGTCGGACGTTTTTAGGCGCCTACGAACGCGCATTAAAACGCGCAAGTGTGAACCACCTCCATTGGAATGCATGGTTCCTGTACTGTTGTGCGTTTTTTTGCGCGTTCGAAAGCGGCGTTTTACGCGAAAGTGTGAACTGAGTGTAATTGTCAATATGTTGGTATCCTGTTTATGTTGTTTTTTTTAAGTTATATATTGCATATCATCTAACTGGAGTTCTGTTCTGTCTGCTGCACTTGTTTTGGACTGCAGGGATCAGCACATAAAGAGTAAGTATACTATCAACCATAAAATAGCATAATATAAACACAGTGTATTCTAACCCAATAGAGTTGTCAGTACTGTATTATGGAAATATGAAGAAGAAGGAGGAGGCTGGGGATTGGGAGGGTTATGGGCTGGTAATACAGCAGGATATTTAACCCCCTATCAGGGAGAACTCTGTACAGTGTGCACCAGGAGAAAGCTGCAGCACATCCTACTGCAACTCAGAAGGACTCACCATGAGCACAGCTGGTCAAGTAAGGACACTCACTTGTTCACTTCCGTTGCCATCAGTTAAAAAAATTATAGATGCATAATACAACACATAGCAGCATACAGAGCAACGTTATTCCAGCATAAACCTGGGTTTGCTTGTAGTTTTGTAATGGTATTTTGCCAAAGTATGCAGTTTTTCCTACAATAAAAAAACATCAACTCCAGACGTTAGCTGAAAGTTTTATGGGTATTCCGAAAAGCAGTACACGTTTTTTGTTTTTTTAAGTGGGCCTTTTTTTGCAGTGCATATTTTTATGTGCATGGAATTTTTTTTTAAAGGCAACATATTGCAGCAATTACGTTTTCGTTTTCAGGCATTTTTCCACACTCTTGTCTATAAGAGAAACATTGGCGGTTATTTATTAAAACTGTAAAAGAAAACTGGCTTAGTTGTCAACAGCAACTTGTCAGATTCCACGTTTCACTTTTCAGAACTGCTTTGCAAAATGAAAGATGGAATCTGATTGGTTGCTATGGGCAACTAAGCCAGTTTTCCTTTACACCAGTTTTTATGTCGGGGGGGAGCCACAGAAAAAAACGCCATAGATATGTTTGTGAAAGAATGCATGTTTTATGGCATTTTTACCAGCAAAAAAAAGTTCCAAATGTATGGGTTTAGGAGTGTAAAGCAGTGTTTACCCTAGTCGAGCTAATTTTCTACAGGACAAAAGTCAGATATGTTTAGTCATGGAGTATATGGTGTCTGTCAAACAACAGATAATAATATGTGACACTGATATTTAATGTAGTACAAAGGTGTGTGTACAAGCCGATGTCGTGTTATATTGTGTGCATGCCTGTGTCATTATGTGTTATATCATGTGTGCATGCCTGTGTCATTATGTGTTAAATCATGTGTGCATGCCTGTGTTATAATGTGTTATATCATGTGTGCATGCCTGTGTCATTATGTGTTATATCATGTGTGCATGCCTGTGTTATAATGTGTTATATCATGTGTGCACATGTGTATTATGTGTTATGTGTACATATCTGTGTTATTATGTGTTATATCATGTGTGCATGCCTGTGTCATTATGTGTTATATCATGTGTGCATGCCTGTGTCATTATATGTTATATCATGTGTGCATGCCTGTTTTATTATGTGTTATATATCATGTGTGCATGTTTGTATTATGTGCTAAATCATGTGTGCATGCCTCTGTCATTATGTATTATGTGTGCATGCCTGTGTTATTATGTGTTATATCATGTGTGCATGTGTGTATTATGTGTGTATTATGTGTTATGTGTACATATCTGTGTTATTATGTGTTATATCATGTGTGCATGCCTCTCTGTCATTATGTATTATGTGTGCATGCCTGTGTCCTTATGTGTTATATCATGTGTTCATATCTGTGTCATTATGTGTTAGATTATATGTGCATGCCTGTGTCATTATGAGTTAGATTATGTGTGCATGCCTCTGTCATTATGTGTTAGATTATGTGTGCATGCATGTGTTATTATGTGTTATTTCATGTGTGCATGCCTGTGTTATTATGTGTTATATCATGTGTGCATGCCTCTGTCATTATGTGTTCGATTATGTGTATATGCCTCTGTCATAATGTGTTATATTATGTGTGCATGCTTGTGAAATTATGTGTCATATTATGTATGCATGCCTATAATACTGTGCTCTGGCGACAAACACAACTTCTACTGGCTTTAACTGAACTTTACTTAAAGAGGACCTGTCACCTCTCCTCACATGCCTGTTTTAATAGCTGCATGCATTCGCCGTGTAATAACAATTCTGGAACATCTATTCTTATGGCTCTATGTTGTGCCATTATTTTATTATTCCTGCTAGAAATTGTCACCAGTCTGTACTAACGGTACAAAAGGGTGTTAACCAGTTGGGGGGGTGTCCCTGCACAGTCTGACAACGGCAGCAATGATTGGACAGAGTCATACTGTGCAGGAACACACCTCTAACTGGTTAACACCACTCTGTACCCTTACTACACTGGGTCACATGGTCCAATCACATGCTTCCATTGTTATGGGAGCAAGTGATTAGACCATGTGATCCAGTGACGTCACAGAAGGTCCTTTACCGCCCCCCAGCTGAAGACAGAACAGTAGACCGGCACCTACGCAATCAATTGGAGTAGGCGAGTTCATTTTTTATTATTTTTAAGCCTCAATTGTCCTTTTTACTTTGCATTCTGTATTTAGAATGCTATTATTTTCCTTTCTAACTAATACAATATACAGAATACTCAACCCGAAATTGGGTCTGGGTACCAAACATGGCGATTATTATCACGCGCGTGCAAAACGCATTAGAACAGTTTGCACACGCACGGAAAAATCGCGCATTTTCCCGCAACACACCCTCATCTTATTCGGGAGTCAAACTTGACGTCCGTGTGAAAGAGGCCTTACTGCTCTGACTCTCCTCCTACTTCCTCCCAGCACTGCCTTCTTCCACCACCCAGACTTCCTGCTTCTCTGGCCATAGCCCTTTCATTGTATTGACTATCTAGTGGACAAGAAGCCACGCTGCAATCCCTTATTACGCCTTCTCTCCAGGGATTGAGGGTTACCACCCAGGCAGCCTGACGTTTCATGATGTAATCTTCAAATCGTGCAGGTCTTTAGCCAAAGTTGTTACATTGGGAGTGCCAGAGTGGAATAGATACCTCTGCTGAAGATTCTTCTCAATTTTCTCCTGTCTCTGCGAAAGGCATACTTGTCCTGTGTTCCAATGGTGGTGGATCAGATGCTGAGGGAAGCTACCACCCTTCATCATCAACTGGTGTAGCTGGTGTGGAGGAAACACTCTCACTTGGAGGTCTGGTCACCATGGTAAGATGGACCATGTGATTGGACCATGTGATGTGACGTCATCACAGGTCCTTTAGTTGTTAGCTGATGCTGGGAAAGAGAGGACAGATCGCAACTACGCGATCAAGTGGCAAACGTAAGTTAACTTTTATTATTTTTAACCCCTTCCTCTTCATTTTACTATGCATTCTTTATTAAGAATGCTATTATTTCCCCTTATAATCATGTTATAAGGTAAAATAATAAAGATCTGATCCCGTTGCTAAGCAACCATGCGGGAAAATCGCACTGCATCCGCACTTGCTTGCGATTTTCCTGCAGCCCCATTCACTTCTATAGGGCCTGCGTTGCGTGAAAAACGCACAATATAGAGCATGCTGCGATTTTCACGCAACACAGAAGTGATGCGTGAAAATCACCGCTCATGTCCACAGCCCCATAGAAATGAATGGGTCCGGATTCAGTGCGGGTGCAATGTGTCCACCTCACGCATTGCACCCGCGCGGAAAACTCGCCCGTGTGAAAGGGGCCTTAGCAGGGCCAATGTGTCCTTTCTTTTCATGCATCCACTGTACTATTCCCTCCACCTTCGTGGTGGGTATCACCACTTGCCAGGTAGGGCCTATTTCAGAGGATAACTGTACTCGCCTATAGAGTACTCTTTCCTAGACAATCAGCCGATCTCAGTGCTGCCAGAGCTTCTTCCCATCAGGTGGAAGACCATCTTGTTTATCTGAGGTGGGGCAAAGTCCCAACTGAATCCAATCTCATACTCTTCTTCATATATAAGGGTCACTTTGCTGCCAACTATACTTCAGCAGAGCTGCGATCTTGGCAAATTCCCTCAGAAAACTTTTGTAATATCCCACTAGTCCCAAAAAGGACTGTAGCTCAGTGATCGGGGGTGGGCCATTGCTACACTGCCCGAACCTTGGACTCCACAGGCTCAACCCCATCTTTGGAAATAATATGACCCAGGTGTTCAATGCTCTCCCAGAACAAATGGCATTTGTGAGGCTTCAACTTCAAACCATGGGCCTCCTGTTCTAGGTGTTCTGTGAAGTTGCAATATCAAGTTCCTGTGTAATCCTAATCCTACCATTCTCCTGGTCATGGTACACCAGACAGTCATCTCCAGTCAACAGAGCCTCTTTAAGCTCCCTCACCGCTTCTCTAAGGAAATTTATTTTAAACTCTAAAGTCCTTTCTCAGGTTCCACCTCAACCTGCGGTACACCAAAGATTGCTTCCATCTGCTCCTCCCTCTCTAGTGTGATGGCTTCCTTCAATACTTGATGGAAGGTTCGGTTGGGATCATGCTTTAACCGCTCTTTCACAGTTTTCTGCAATGGCTGGCTCCTCATTAGAGATGGCCCGAACTATTCGCCGGCGAACAGTTCCCGGCGAACATAGCTTGTTCGCGTCCGCCGCGGCGGGCGAACATATTCGATGTTCGCCCCTATACTTTATCATAGAGCAAACTTTGACCCTGTACCTCACAGTCAGCAGACACATTCCAGCCAATCAGCATACCCTCCCTCCCAGACCCTCCCACCTCCTATCTAAACGCAAGGATAGGATCCATCTTAGATTAATTCTGAAGCTGCAGTGTTAGTAGTTGTAAATCGCAATGCGATTAATATAACCAGTATTATTCGCATTGCGGTTACAACTTAGATCTGAGTTCCTAATGGTTGTATTGCTAGAATATAACAAAGATAACGAATATAGCGCTATATTCTCAATCTTCATTATATTCTAGCAATAAAACCATTAGGAACTCAGATCTAAGTTGAATTTGCAATGCGATTAATATAACCTGCATTAATCGCATTGCGAATTCAACTTAGAGCTGAGTTCCTAATGGTTATTGTATTGCTAGAATATACATTATATTCTAGCAATACAACCATTAGGAACTCAGCTCTAAGTTGTAATCGCAATGCGAATAATACTTACAATTATTAATCGCTTTGCAAATCCATTTGATGCCTCTGTTTGATTGTATATTACGGTTGACTATGACTACCACCAACGTTCTGCTGCCTCCAAAGCAAGATATCTGAACCCCCCAGGGGCCAATTGGGCATTTTTAATAGAAAACGCATAAAAAACGCATAAAAAATGCATCTGCGTTTTTATAATTTTTTCATTTTTTAGTTTTTTGTTTTTTTTTTGTGTATTTTGCCACATTTGGTTGCATATTTATATTTGGTATAGGCAAATATGGTAGTCTAGATCATGTGTCTATACCAAAACCTAGGATCATTGTTTGACAGCATATTTTCTAAGCCATGTAGCTGAATATAGATTTGGGCAGAGTAATGATCTAGACTACCATATTTGCCTATACCAAATGCAAATATGCATCCAAATGTGGCAAAATACACAAAAAATTTAACTAAAAAATTAAAAAATTATAAAAACGCAGATCGTTTTTGATGAGTTTTCTATCAAAAACACCCAAATGGCCCCTGGGGGGTTCCGATATCTTGCCTTGGAGGCAGCAGAACGTTGGTGGTAGTCATAGTCAACCGTCATATACAATCAAATAGAGGCATTAAATGGATTCGCAAAGCGATTAATAATTGTAAGTATTATTGGCATTGCGATTACAACGTAGAGCTGAGTTCCTAATGGTTGTATTGCTAGAATATAACGTATATTCTAGTAATAGAACAACCATTAGGAACTCAGCTCTAAGTTGAATTCGCAATGCGATTAATGCAGGTTATATTAATCGCATTGCAAATTCAACTTAGATCTGAGTTCCTAATGGTTGTTGTATTGCTAGAATTATATAACGAAGATTGAGAATATAGAGCTAAATTCCCAATCTTCATTATTCTAGCAATACAACCATTAGGAACCCATCTCTAAGTTAAATTCGCAAATAAGATGTCCCAACTCCCAAACTATTCACCGGCGAGTAGTTCCCGGCGAACATAGCTTGTGCGCGTTCGTCGCGGCGGGCGAACATATGCGATGTTAGGTCCACCCCCTATCATTAAGTAAACTTTGACCCTGTACCTCACAGTCAGCAGACACATTCCAGCCAATCAGCAGCATACCCTCCCTCCCAGACCCTCCCATCTCCTGGACAGCATCCATTTTAGATTCATTCGGAAGCTGCAGTCTTAGTGAGAGGAGGGACAGTGTAACTGCTGCTGAGATTTAATAGGGAAATCGATAGCTAGGCTAGTGTATTCAGTGTCCACTCCAGTCCTGAAAGACTCATCAGATCTCTGCTGTAAGGACTGCGTCCTGACAGCACCCCAAAAAGCCCTTTTTAGGGCTAGTACATTAGTCTCCTTCCCAGACCCTCCCACCTCCCATCAAAAAGCAAGGATGGCATCCATCTTAGTAGTTGTAATCGCAATTCGATTAATACAGGTTATATTAATCGCATTGCGAATTCAACTTAGAGCTGGGTTCCTATTCTCAATCTTCGTTATATTCTAGCAATACAACCATTAGGAACTCGGCTTTAAGTTGAATTCGCAATGCGATTAATATAACCTGTACTAATCTCATTGCGATTACAACTTACCACACTCTGTGTCAACTAGATATTTTTCCATGGGAGTTTTGCCATGGATCCCCCTCCGGCATGCCACAGTCCAGGTGTTAGTCCCCTTGAAACAACTTTTCCATCACTATTGTGGCCAGAAGGAGTCCCTTTGTTTTTTAAAATTCGCCTGTCTATTGAAGTCTATGGCGGTTCGCACTGTTCGCATGTTCGCAAACGGAAAATTTTATGTTCGCGACATTACTACTCCTCATGCCCAAAAGGAACTGATCTCGCAATTCTGGTTCTGTGTTTCTGAAGGACGAAGCATTGGATTCTTCTTTCTTTTGCAAAACAGTTATAATCTCTTGCAGTCTATTTACATATTAGGACAGAGTTTTATTCTCTCTTTGGTAACAACCAAAGAATCTCTTCCTCAATACTGCCTTAGAAGACACATCCCCATACTCCTCCTTGAGAAGGCCTAAGAGAAGGCTTGATCTGCCAAATATGATTTCAGATGATATTACACAATCATGCAGCCCCCTCAAGTCTGAAAGTAATAACAGTTATAATTAATAGCTTTTCAGTTAGTGATGCTGCATAACGCCTACCAGGCAGTGATGGTCTCTCTTTAGTGTCGTGCCTGCAGGCCGGGAGAATCCATCTCTGTCTATGTGTGTTCTAAGACCTTATCTGCCGGCTGTTTCTATCACAGTCCTCTGTACTGGGGCACTAAGTGATTCCTTTGTACTCATTACTCTGGAATTCTTATAGACTCTGTTCTGGGGGGGAGCATCCCACCACAACATACTCATCTCTTGCTCAAGCCTCTTACTGCTCTGACTCTCCTCTTCCTTCCTCCCAGGACTGCCTTCTTCCACTACCTAGACTTCCTGCCTCTCTGGCCACAGCCCTTCACTTGTATTCTACCACCATCTACTGGACAAAAGGTCACCCTTGGTAAACACCTGTCTCCTGTTATCATTTCCTCACTGGTGGTTTAGTATTCTCTACTTTATGATCGCTCTACCCTCGCTGTAATAGAAATTACCCTTCCATGCACTGACATTCTAATAGACTTCTGTTTATACATGGCAGCCAATCTGAGGAGGCAGGGGGTGGAAACAAGCAGCAGCCTGAACCAATGATGAGACAGGGGGTGTGTTCCCGACTACCTCAGGCTCCCTGCAGGCCCTGTAGCTCAACTGTAGTAAAAGATTACAACTCTGCCCTACTGATATGAGCTAAAAATCAGCCATGCAGCGAGAGCTTAGGAAAATAAATTGCAAGTAATCGTCAGTCAGTAAAGTTTCAGTGCTGATAACTTTACTGACTGCTTGTTAAAAACGTAAAGGGGGTTTTCCAAATTTCTTTTTTACTGGTGACCTATCCTTTGGTCTGGTATCTCAGCAGGTCTGACACCTGGGACCCTGCAGATCAGCTGTTTTGAGAAGGCAGCGGCACTCCTGTGAGCGCGGCTGCATACTTGCAGCTTACAAAGCACAGCAACGTACATTGTATAGTGGCTGTGCTTGAGATTTCACTGATCAGATACTGATGACCTATCCTGAGGATAAGTCATTAGTAAAAGATTCTTGGAAATCCCTGTAAGTTTTTAACAAGCAGTCAGTAAAATTATCAGAATCTAATCTAAGAATCTAAATTATCTATTCTTAATCTAAGAATCTGAAGTGCTCTAATTCAAATGTCTCATTATTGGAGGACAAAAATAAATGCAATACCGGTATGTTAAGGATGTAAGATACTTGTGAATAATATCCTATCAATGCTCACTTAATGCTATAAAACATGAGAGTAAAGTGATTATATCAAACCAAAATGTCGATACAGAGGTACAGAACAGAACAAACATACTTTACTACCAATATAAACTATAGAGGGGGCACTTAGCTAAAGCAAAAGAGTAATTCCGGATTTACATCAAACTATTATCAGGCCAATTATTGGGAGCGAACATTCATGCAAACGCTCATTCCTCATAGTCGGGCCATGTAAAGGTGCCGCTGATCACCAGATGAATGAGCAAAGGCTCATTCCTCAAATGAATTCATTGTTTAGGCAGCACGTTAAATTATCAGTTATGGGCAGCAGAATTTGCTGTGTAAAAATGGATCTGCTACCCAGTAAAATTGAATCTGATGGAGGACAAGTGATTAACTAGCCATTGCTCACTACCATACAGTAGACGAGGTTGATCCATGTAAATGCAACTCTCACCTCCAGTGCAGAGCAGGGAGTTATGGGGAAGGAACGGCCCATTTCCAATAAGTGCCTGTTTAGTTGGTGCATGTAAATGCACCTTAAGTGATGAACCATAACCCCAAGAACCAAATGACCATGCTCCCTTCAACTTTCTCGTTGTGCAGTATTACTCCAAAACTTGGGCCATGCAGAGAACTGTCGCACAACCCAATGCAAATAAATGGCTCAAAGTTGTAGTATCTGAAGAACACTGGCTACAACATGGCACCTGCAATAAAAAATCCAAAGGGGGTGTTGTGCTCTACTGGTGCTGCTAACATTGAAGGTTACCTTCAGGGCTCATGCACACGACTGTAAGGGCTCCGTGCCCATATAGCAGACTGCAAACAGCGGCTCCGCAATATACGGGCACTGGCTGTGTGCACTTCGTGCTGCGGATGCATGACCCATGAGTCTGCCATCTGCAAGATATGGCCAAAGATAGGACATGTCCTATCTTCTGAAGAGCAGAAAAAAGGATCGTAAGCCCACGGAAACACTATGAAGCGTTTCCATGGGATTTCAGGTCAGCGCCTATGCACCTAAAAAGATAGGACATGTCCTATCTTTCTCCCTATGTTGCGTTTCATGGACCCATTCAAGTCAATGGGTCCGCATCCGTTGCATGGTGTGCACACAGCCGGTTCTCGTGCATTTCAGGCTGCTATTTGCAGTCCGCAGCACAGAGCCCTAAAGTTCATGTGCAAGAGCCCTAACACACTGGCCCAGATTTACTAATCCTATAGATGGGTTAGCTTAAACAGGCTGTCTAGACCTGCACCAGATTTATCACAGTGGGTCAGGCTGGATGATAAATCTGGCACAAGAACAGACAGTTTTGTCTGTATGCTAACTATTGGTTGGCTTACTTTGAAACAGAATTTTTCACTTGAATTAGGTGCAATTTTGGGGCAAAATTACGCATCTTAGGCCTCACCCTTTTCCACTTTAAAACTTTCCTGTAAGCCCTTCCCCCCTTCATACAAGTTGGGAAATCCTAGTTGTGCCAAATTGAGCTAATTTGCAACCACTTTTTAGACACATTATTAAATCTGAGCCCAGTGGCGTGCCTAAGGTATTTGGCACCTGGGGTAGATCCTTTCTCTGGCACCCCCCAACACTTTAAAAAATGGTGTCACCTCACGGTAGTATAACCCTCATTGTACAACCTTCACAGTAGTTATGTCCAGATATGTGCCCCCTAATAATATCCATATTGTGCCCACATATTGTGCCCACCAGCCTGTTTAAGCTAATTACCACTTCGTAGTAGTAATGTCCTCTGTGCCCCCTTTGTAGTAGTAATGCCCTCTGTGCCCACTTTGTAGTAGTATTGCCCTCTGTGCCCCTTCATAGAAGTAATGCCCTCTGTGCCTCTTACTCACCTTGTCCTGTTCCAGAAGCTTACATCCAGCTCTCCCCTGCAGAAACAGATGTAGCTGCAGCACTATGTGGGAGGAGCACAGGCAGATTCAAAGTCTGTTCAGTTTCCATTCAGAATCCTGTTTTTGACCAGACAAAAAAGTCCTGCATGCAGGACTTTTTCCTCTGGTCTTTCCAATTGAATCTGCAATGGAGGGCTGGAGTGGAGCCTTCAACACAGATGTAAATCACCCCATAAGAAAAGACTGCAACTCGGCTACTTTATACTAGGTGTGTTGTCCCTAGTGTTTACAACCTGAGGTTGAATGCGGGTGGGACTGCGTCATAAGCAACGTCTCTGCTCTATATCCCGCAGTCTGGTTAGTTTATTGCTTAGTTAATGTAACTGCTTCTCTAAGCCTGCTTCCAGCTAAATGTATTAAGAGGATGTGCAAAACCATACAGCGCTTCCCCACTAGCAGTCAATACAGAAGACTCAGGAGGAGCTATGTTAGGAATGGAGAATGGAACAGTCTATGATTTATTATTAAATGTTTTGTAGATAACCTTGTGGGATTATAACCAGGGATTGAAGCAGTTGCGCTGCTCTGCAGAGTGTTTGAACCCCTGGCCAAAAAATTCTTTCACTCAGAATTTCTAAACAATATCATGTGTTAACCTTTACAACTGCTCTCTTTAGAGAGGAACTGTGTGGGGGTTATATGGTCATATAAAAAGTCAAAACATGCATCAAAGAATACATGCACGATTGTATCAAGGCATCTTAAAACATATATATAAAAACAATTTTGCCAATAATCTTGTTTATAAATATTCTATTATTCTATGTATATAGTATAACAAACCTTTCCACGCCTCCACGATTTGCACAGCCACCCACTGCAACTGCTTTGGATGTCATGACAC
Source organism: Bufotes viridis (assembly GCA_033119425.1). Lineage (NCBI taxonomy): Eukaryota > Metazoa > Chordata > Amphibia > Anura > Bufonidae > Bufotes > Bufotes viridis. Next base: position 420,321,922 of record CM065589.1, read on the forward strand.
TGGTGGAATGGTGGGGCATCATGTGCTCTGAGGTCCCTGCCACCTGGTCAATCAGGGAGAAGAGCAGTGAGCTTGGCTCTCTATTTCAATCTGTTTAGCCAGTACCAGTTATAGACTTTTCATTCCGGTGAGAGTGATTGTTGATTCAGTGTCTGATTTTCTGACCCGGTTTGTCTGAATTAACCCCTGCAGTACTGACCTGGATTTTACCCTTAACTGTTTGACTTAACACTTACCTGTAATTCTGACACTTGTAGTCTTTCCTGGTTATTCGACCTGGTTCTAGGTTTGTCACCTTTTAAAAACAAAAAATATCAGCCAAGTTTACTGGGGGGGAAAGGGGTGTGGTATGGGGGCATGGCTTAGCACAGGGTGTGACACCAATCGTTAGGTCATATCTTGAGTTTTGTGTCTTTTTTTTTTTTTTCAAATAATGCTACCATAATTATTTTCCTGTTATTTTCAAAGTAAATCGCAGCCAAAAATGATGCAGAGGCCTCTAACAAATAACCAAAAATCCAGATACAAATACATCCCATACAGCTGTTTCAGTGCTACCCCTGAACCATACCTGAACCTGGTATATTATACTGGTTAAATCCCTATACAGGAGCCCAGTTTGTCCTGGTATGTTATAACTGGTTAAAGTCCTATGCAGGAGCCCAGTGTGTCCTGGTATGTTATAACTGGTTAAAGTCCTATGCAGGAGCTCAGTTTGCCCTGGTATGTTATACTGGTTAAAGTCCTATGCAGGAGCCCAGTTTGTCCTGGTATGTTATACTGGTTAAAGTCCTATGCAGGAGCCCAGTTTGCCCTGGTATGTTATACTAGTTAAAGTCCTATGCAGAAGCCCAGTTTGTCCTGGTATGTTATACTGGTTTAAGTCCTATGCAGGAGCCCAGTTTGCCCTGGTATGTTAAACTGGTTAAAGTCTTATGCATTAGCCCAGTATATTATACTGGTTAAAGCCCTATACAGGAGCCCAGTTTGCCCTGGTATGTTATAACTAGTTAAAGTCCTATGCAGGAGCCCAGTTTGTCCTGGTATGTTATACTGGTTAAAGTCCTATGCAGGAGCCAAGTTTGCCCTAGTATGTTATAACTGGTTAAAGTCCTATGCAGGAGCCCAGTTTGCCCTAGTATGTTATACTGGTTAAAGTCTTATGCAGGAGCCCAGTTGGCCCTAGTATGTTATAACTGGTTAAAGTCCTATGCAGGAGCCCAGTTTGCCCTAGTATGTTATACTGGTTAAACTCTTATGCAGGAGCCCAGTTGGCCCTAGTATGTTATAACTGGTTAAAGTCCTATGCAGGAGCCCAGTTTGCCCTAGTATGTTATACTGGTTAAACTCTTATGCAGGAGCCCAGTTTGCCCTGGTATGTTATACTGGTTAAAGTCCCCATGCAGGAACCCAGTTTGCCCTGGTAATATATCCTGGTTAAAGTCCTATGCAGGAGCCAAGTTTGCCCTAGTATGTTATAACTGGTTAAAGTCCTATGCAGGAGCCCAGTTTTCCCTAGTATGTTATAACTGGTTAAAGTCCTATGCAGGAGCCCAGTTTGCCCTAGTATGTTATACTGGTTAAAGTCCTATGCAGGAGCCCAGTTTGCCCTAGTATGTTATAACTGGTTAAAGTCCTATGCAGGAGCCCAGTTTGCCCTAGTATGTTATACTGGTTTGTTTTGTAAAACTAATAGAAATCTATTATTTATAACCACAGTCAGTGAGCAAGAACATCTGACGGAAGTTTTCGCATTCGGTGCAACTAATTTGCTCAATTAGTTGCATCAATTAGGGCAATTATCGCAAACAAGCATTCCTCGGAATGCTCATTTCCTATAATTGTCCTAATCGTTGGTCCATGTAAAGAGGCCTTTAGTAAATTTGATCCATTATGGTAAGTTTAGTGCACAACTGCAGCCGCATTGTTAGAAAAGATTTAGCTTTTCCTTGTACCTTTAACATTATGCACTGTATGTTCATTATGACTTCTGCACCTTAATATATTCAGTTTTAATATTATTATTTCACTTTCAGGTAATCAAATGTAAAGCTGCAGTGTGCTGGGCACCTAAACAACCGCTCAGCATAGAAGAGATTGAAGTTGCACCACCAAAGGCTCATGAAGTTCGCATAAAGGTGATATTTATACCTGAAAACAACTTTATTATAACTATTTAGTCATAAAAAAGATGTTCCAGATCTACTAGGGAAGTTCAGGGATTCTAATAATGAACTATTACCCAAAAGTATGTTTTAAGTTTAGCCCTAGGCTGCATTCACGTGGGCCAAGTGCGGTCTGTGTGTCTGCCACATTTCCTGGATTGACCATGGCTAATTTGAACCAAACTCACTGCATCACAGTGATCTATCCTGCTCTGGGTTCCACCCAACCATGGTATACCCGAGGTGCGGCTGGAACTCACAGCATCATAGATCACTGTGATGCAGTGAGTTTGGCTCACATGAGCCATGGTCCATTCTGGGCCCAAGTGAATACAGCCTAAGGGTGCATTCACACAACCGTAAGAGTTTTGGGGTCCGCAAATTGCGGATCCGCAAAACACAGATACCAGCCGCGTGCGTTCCGCATTTTGCGGACCGCACATGGCCGGCACTATATAGAGAATGCCTATTCTTGTCTGCAACCGCGAACAAGAATTGGACATGCTCCATACTTTTTGTGGTCCACGAAACTACCGGAAGCGGACAGCACACGGTGTGCTGTCCGCATCTTTTGCCCTATTGAAATGAATGCGGAACGGATGCGGATCCATTTATATGGTCGTGTGAATGTATCCTAGAGAGATGCTATAAGACATAGGGGGCATTCACAAGACCTTATCCGTTTTTCTGTCTGCAAATCGTGGATCCACAAAATACGGATACCATACATGTGCATCTCGCATTTTCTGTGGGCCCTATTCTAGAAACGTCTATTCTTGTCTGAAAAACTGAGACAAGAATGGGACATGTTCTATAATTTGCGAAACGGCTGCACAAATGCAGACATTACATCTGGCCCAATATAAATTAATGAATTTATATGTGATATGCAAAAAAAAACGGATCTGACATGGACCGAAAGTACAGTTGTGTGAATAAGGCCTAAGGGAGACATATATTAAGGCTTTTTCTGCCACCAGAATGTGGATAAAAAGTCACAAATTATGGTGCCAAGTATGGTCACAATATTTTTGGCATCATTTAGAATTTTTTTGCACTTCTCACCACTTTCCTAAAGTGGAGAGTAAATATCAGGGCTTAACTGGAGTGACCTTCAGTATTTACTACATTTTCTGCCAGAAACTGGTATAAGTTTGCCCCTACCTGGTGTATAAATTTATCAAGTGACACTCCAGCGAACAGGAGATCATGACTGGTGTCGGAAAAGTCAGTTTGATAAATCTCCTCCTTAAAACAGCTATACAACAGCTATAAAAACATGGCTCTTTTCTTCCATAATTAACGCTGTCTAATATTGCAGCTCAGCTCCATTGAGGCTGGGTTTACACAAGGCATTTTTGTTGCATTTTTGAGCCATCAGAAAAAAAGATGCATTAGTCCCAGTCCTCTCACATAAACTTGCCTACCTTAAACCCACGTGTTATCATTTGGTACCCTCAAACAGAAACTGGTACTTTTGGCTAAACGCTTATTGGTTACTTGTTCCCTGTCTTGGTTTGAGAAGTTAATAGCTAGTAGGTCATATCCGCTAAAATTGATTTCATTCTTATATAAAACCATGAAAACCACTTCCCCTGAAGTAAAACCAGCAGCTGTGGGTTTGTGGGAACAGGATCTGGGTAGACAATTCTTTTCTACTGAAATACAAAAATTATTAATCGCTCCTCACAAATTATCTAGATGTGTACATATCCAAGAGAATGGTTACAAAGTGCTATCTCAGTGATATAAGACCCCAGACAGAATAGCTAGGTTTGCCCCCAAACTGTCTAATCTGTGTTGGAGATGCCATTCCCATAAAGGTTCCTTGTTTCACATGTGGTGGGCCTGTAGTAAGATGAGAGATTGGTGGAAAACCATCTTTGATGAAAGCAAGATATGCCGCAGGTCTTTCCTTTGCTCACCTGAAATGGCCCTCCTAAGCCTTGGTTTTCCAGGGAAACGAAACCATTTGGGAACATTGTTTTCTCTTCTAATAACTGCAGCTCGCCTGCTGATTCCACTCTACTGGTTATCTGGACCCATCCACTGGATCATTGGGTCAGCAAAGTGGACCAGCTATACAGGTTTGAAGAGTTGTCCCACTGGGAACTCTGCACTAGAAACATAATCACCTCTATATGGCGACCTTGGCAAAAGTACAGAAACTTTCAATGATGCTAGCACTAGCTCGGGCTTTCCCCTCCTTTAAATAGCTTGTACGGTGTCCTGCCCTATTTGATTAAGTATCTCCATGTCTAGTTACATGTTCATTTTTAACATAGATGTCTAGTGCTTAACATGACCAAATGCAACTCTATTTCTATGACCTCAGTGTAATGCTAATGGATTATCTTGCAGGCCTGTGAGCATAACCCTTATTTTACACAATATTTTATGGTCTGTATGTTCTATTTAAATAAAACTAATACAAAATATAAATTACAAAAAAGAGTGTTGTTTTAAGGCTGAAGTCGTTTTTTAATGTCAGGAGCTCAAACTGCCTTAGATTTGCCTATTTTATGATGAGGCGAATGCTTTGTCCTAAATTTACCGAATCTTATGACAATGTAGAGGGGGATCTAAGACCGGTGTAGGGGTCATGCTGGAGATTTTGGTAAATGGTCTTTAGCATAACCCACAACCTTTTTGTCACCTTTTATTCAGACCTTTACTTTTCCTATATTGAAGCCACACCCAGAGCATGCTAAAATTTGAATAAAATGCCAAGGGAAAAAAGACTAGTGAACTATCATAATTTTTTTTTAGATTTCACTGTTGCCCAACATGTAGTATCTGGAAGCAGTGTTCTTCACTGCAAAAAAAACATAGCCGTTACAAAACATGGGGTATTTTAATCATATGACACAAATATAAAATATGTGTAAAGTCTGTGTGCAGCTGACAGCAGATCCAGATCCCACACCAACAGCTTTGAATGATAAATCATGGGTTTTCATGGAACATAGCCAGTTCCCAAGGATACTACAGAAAACATTTGACTCTCTGATAAATAAATGTTCTTATGAAATACCCTTCTGGAGAATGTAGCTACCCTATAAATTTAACTAGAGACTCCGATATTTTAGCTGGACTTGGTAGCACCTGAATTCTCAAAAGTTCAATATTAAATCTAATGTTTTTTTACAGATTGTGGCGACTGGAGTTTGTCGTTCAGATGATCATGTTATAAGTGGTGCTTTAGATGTGAAATTCCCTCTGATACTGGGCCATGAAGCCGCCGGGATTGTAGAGAGTGTTGGTGAAGGAGTAACAGATCTGAAACCCGGTAAGGCTTGTAATATAAAGGACTGTAAACATAATGGTAAAGAGCAAAGCTGATATGGATGGGCAAGAGATGCTCTAATGTACGTACATCTTTGTGACAACTTTTGTTATTACTCAATAAACTTTGTGTCCAAAGAAAAAACTCACTTCCAGCACCTAGTCGATCACAGTTGGTCTAATTACTGGTCTGAGCAGTGGCCCACCTCAGCCAGTTATTTCCTCTGTGTCAAGTCAGGACTAGGGAGTAGAAACCAGAGATCGTTGTAGACCCAGTAACAATTGGAACTGGAGCAGTGGGGGGTTAGTGGAGTATGATCACCTACTAGAATAAACCCAGAATAAGAATGTACATTAATAAATTGCTAGTTATGCTAAATCTTTTCCCACAAAACTATATATTAACCTGCTTAGCTCAGAAGTGAACATAGACAGTAGCAAGAACAGTATATGGACACCATTGCTGTTTAATAGTTAATATCTCGAATTTGGGGCTCATCATAGCACTTCTTACTTCTTTCCATGTCAACCCTTCATCTGATGGATCAAACTCCATCTGTAAATTTTCAGCCAAGAGAAACCTGGTGCCCTTTTTATATGAAATGGGCCTCCCTTGCCTAAAGGACCCCTGAGCAGCTGTACATGCTGCCCCAATGCTATGTCTGTCCCCGGCTCACCTCCTCCTGTTCTATAACATTCTGATGTAGATAGAACAGCATTTCAACATAGCAGTTCCCCTTTTAAATGTCAGAATAGTTAAACTACTTGAATTTACACAAAATGAAATTCATATTATATGAGGTAAATTAACAATATATTCATTTTTGATTTTCCTTTTCTTACAGGAGACAAAGTTATCCCACTGTTTATGCCTCAGTGTGGAAAATGCAGATGTTGTGTGAATCCGGACAGCAATCTTTGCTACAAAAATGAGTAAGTGTTACTTAAGCAAATGCCTAATTGCCTAATCCCCAGGAGTGGAGATATAGGGGTTCATTTCTCAAACTGGTATAAAGCAGAACTGGCTTCCATAGCATCCAATCAGATCCCACCTTTCATTTTCCAAAGGAGCTGCCAAAAATGAAAGGTGGGATCTGATTGCTTGCTATGGGCAACTACGCCAGTTCTACTTTAGACTAGTTTGATAAATCTCCCCCATAGTGTGTGAAATGGAAACATTTAAACCAGGGCTCAGGTGACAGAAGGGTTTTCTAGTCCTACAGAGACGTATGCAGAAACTATTATTATAAGTGCACAGTAGATGGAGGGCCCTGCGGCAGACTTTGAATTGGGGCCCAGGTGCTTGAAGTTGTGCCTCTGGTCTTTCCCAAACTAGACAGTTCTTATATGCACGATCTTTAGTAATCTATTCTGATGCTCAAATTGTTAAATCGCTGTGATGGGCACCATTAAGGTGGGTCCAGCAGGAAGGAAAAATACTAGTCCTTCCATTTAAAGGGAATGTGTCTTCAGAAAATGACCTATTGTTTAAATCACATTTTTATGTTTAACGTATTTTTAAAGAATTTTTGATGATGTTATTTTTAATTTTTCATGTCACTATCTATATTTAAACAAAAAACATAAATTCCTGTAGTTTTCGCACATGTCTAATAATTGCCGCCACTTCTTGGTTTATATAGATCACTTTACTGCAGTTAACTCATTCTTATCCTGCCTATAATGATATCACCTCTGAGAATAGATAAGACAGGATCCACCTTTCAGCAGGTGATTGTCAGATCTTATCTATTTTCTCCTTCTACAGTCACAGGGCATGCCTAGAAGACTCTCCCATAGAAGTCAATGACGTCCCCTCCTAACCATTGTGTCTATGACCATGGGGCTGCCATAGAGAAAAATGTAATCCTGTAAATGTTGTTAAGAACAGCTCAGGATATTTAAAAGAGAGTAGATGGCTCAATAACGGAGAAATAGTGGATACCCGGTGCTCGTACTCTAAAAACCGGTTCACCCTAGCAGTAGATAAGAAATGGACAGTATAAAAGGGTGAGTAGGCACACGGACTATGGTAGCATGCAAAATTTATTTACAATATATTCACACACAAGAGAGAGCTATAGAATCTCATAAAATATGCTGTAAAATTCATAAAGTTCATAAATATCATAAATATCAAAAATATATCAAACAAATGTCCCAGTATGCCCACGTACAATAGTTCTGGGCTATATCCTCCAATCCAGTAACTCTTTATATATCCAGTATTAAAAGTTGTAAGTCCAGACTTCACTTCAGGTTTCACTTAAAATTCAGGTTTCACTTAAAACGAACCAACAATTCACAGTGCTGATTTATGGTAGCTAGCTTATGTGATTAGTAGCTCATATGTCGAGCGCTGGGTTCATATACAAGGTCCCCACTATCGGACACCTACACTGGGTGCTCCGATTTGGACGGAATCACGTGATATATATAAGTTACTTGTACTTGAGGTGAGCAATACGGTATGGTGTCATCATTTACTTACAGATCGCAGGGTCTTGCGTGGCATCCCACGCTTCCACTGATCTGTTCCCTTGCCGGCTCTCACCTCGATCTTTCGGCGTCTCACCTCGATCTCAGTCTCTCGGCGTCTCACGTGTTCAGGTCAGGTCACGTGACTTCTATTTCCTCCTTGTATGATGCCGTACATTGTTCGTATAAGCGTACTTAGTGCTTTCTCTATAGATGGAAGCTTCGGCTGTCAATAACAATTTCTGGAGCGCTCCATATAATATTGTGTTAGTTTCCGGGCATGCTAATATTATATGGAGCGCTCCAGAAATTGTTATTGACAGCCAAGCTTCCAATCTGTGAAAGCACTAAGTACGCTTATACGAGCAGCGCACGGCATCATACAGAGGAAATAGAAGTCACGTGACCGACCTGAACACGTGAGACGCTGGAGACTGAGGTCAGGTGAGACGCCGAGATGAGGTGAGCCGGCAGGAACAGATCAGTGGAAGCGTGGGATGCCACGCAAGACCCTGCGATCTGTAAGTAAATGATGACACCATACCGTATTACGCCTCAGTACAAGTAACTTATATATATCACGTGATTCCGTCAAATCGAGCACCCAGTGTAGGTGTCCGATAGTGGGACCTATATGAACAGCTCGACATATGAGCTACTAATCACATAGCTACACCATAAATCAGCACTGTGAATTGTTGGATCTGCTTTAAGTGAAACCTGAATTTTAGTGAAACCTGAAGTGAAGTCTGACTACAACTTTTAATACTGGATATACAAGAGTTACTGAATTGGAGGATATAGCCCAGAACTATTGTGACGTGATACTGGGACATTTGTTTGATATATTTTTGATATTTATGATATTTATGAACTTTATGAATTTTACAGCATATTTTATGAGATTCTATAGCTCTCTCTTGTGTGTGAATATATTGTAAATAAATTTTGCATGCTACCATAGTCCGTGTGCCTACTCACCCTTTTATACTGTCCTAAGAACAGCTCAGGCAAGATGGCCGCTCCCATAATGTTGAGGAAATAGAAAAAATCTGCAATCAGAAAATAAAAACAGATGAAAAAAAGGATATGTGCTACTATCTGATTTTAACTGGCACATTAAATTTTGGTGACACAACTGCATTAAAATTTAAATTTTTTGCCAGAAAATTGTGTTTGTGAAACCAGTGTAAACATTTATTTAACACCTTATCTAGCTGGAGTTTAGTGGATAATTAGATAGTATTAGGCCCAATGCACACAACTATATTTTTTTCTGCATCTGATCTGCTTTTTTTTGCAGATCGGATACGGAACCATTTATTTCAATGGGGCTGCAAAAAATGTGGACAGTACACCTTGTGCTCTCCACTTCCATGTTTCTGGTCCTCCGGTCCCCAAAAAGGATAAAATGCTTTTCCATTGTGTAGATATTTCTATAGACGAGAAAAAAACAGCACCATGCACAAGGCTGGTATCTGTGTTTTGCGGATGCGCGGTTTGTGGACTGCAAAATGTACATAAGACTGTAAAGTGATAAGCATAATACAGAAGATAATAGTTTCTAATGATTTTCCTCCATTTCTTAAACAGTCTTGGGAAATATAATGGAGTGTTATTGGACAACACCACCAGATTTACCTGCAAGGGGAAACCTGTTCATAACTTCCTCACTTCCAGCACTTTTTCCGAGTACACAGTGGTTGATGAAATTGCTGTTGCTAAGATACACCAGGATGCACCGCTGGATAAGGTCTGCCTCATTGGCTGTGGATTCTCCACTGGATATGGCTCTGCTGTGAACACTGCTAAGGTAAGAGGGGTACTCCACGACTGCTGTGGTAACTCTATAAATTCCAATGCATTGAGCTCCCTCTAGTGGTGGCTGCAGGTAGGGAGTTTTATCATATAATAAGTAATGGGAAGCAGATCCCAGCAAATTAACCCCTCAGATGCTGTGGTCAGTAGTGATCATGGCATTTGTGTGATTAGGACAAAGGGAGAGAGCTCACTCAGTACTTCAATCGACATCCCACAAACACAATTGCAGGGTGCCGAGTAGTTGTCATGACAGCCAGTGACCTTCTGAAGGCCCTCACGCCTGCCATGTGCCTTGTTCCAACCTGTAATACACCTGACCTCTAGCAACATGTAATAGAAAACCTGTAAAAATCCTTAAATGCAGTAATACAGAGGTGCCGGTTCAAATCCCTTAAGTGGAATAATGAAAAATGTAAAAAAAAAGTTGAATAAAATTTGCAAAAAAAACATGTAAACCAAAATATTAAAAAGAAAAGAAATGTATTTTTTCCTTGATAAGACATACCTGGTTTTAGAGGAGGAATGTACGAAAAAAAAATATTTTTTTTATCAGACCTCAGATCAGACCGCCATATTAAACCTCAGATCAGACCGCCATATCAAACCTCAGATCAGACCCGAATTAGACCTCGATGTCAGACCCCTGTCAGAGCTAAAATAAATAAATTAATTTACCTCTCCTGCTCAGCTGCTACTCTGCAGGTCCAGTGTCTCTCCTGCAGTCACACTGCCTGGCTTTCTCCGGGGCCGCGTTGCACTGTGACCCAACTGCGTACAGAGTCAGGCCATAGTGTGGGCACTAAGTCCTGATGCTGTATGCAGTCAGGACAGTGCAGCAAGGGCCCAGAGAACATCAGGGAGCGGTGAGTACAGCCTGTGCTAGCAGTGCTTCACTCACCACACCCTGCAGAATGGACATGTTGCTTAAGTAGCTTTGAGGCATTTGGAAGAAGTGATATGGAGCGATAACTAGACAGAGAAGATGGGTCAAGTGAAGGCTTTTTGAGGATGGGTGTAATGGTAGCATGTTTAAAAGCAGAGTGGAAGACACCAGAGGTTAGTGATAGGTTGAAGAGATGAGTTAGGGCTGGGATAAACACTCTGGTGAGGTTAGGGATAAGGTGGGATGGGACTGGGTCAGGTGCACAGGTGGTGAGATGTGATCTGGAGAGTAGAGTGGAGAGTTTTTCTTCTGTACTGGTGGAGAAGCGGGTTTTGCGAGAAGAAGACTGAGCAGTTGTGTAGAGGGTCTGTGGGGACTGTGCACTGAAGCTTTCTCTGATGTTGATGATCTTTTGTTTGAAGTATGTGGCAAAGTCCTTAGCTGAGATGAGAGGGTGGGGGTGCTGGGGGATGGAGAAGGGAGTTAAAAGTGTTAAAAAGTTGTTTAGGGCTGAGGGACAGGAAAGATATGAGAAGTAGGCCTGTTTTGCATCAGCGAGTGAGGATTTGAAAGTGAGGATTGATTGTTTGTATGTGGTGAAGTGATGCTTAGTATGGGATTTCTTTCATCGCCGCTCAGCAGCCCTGGAAGCTTGTCGGAGTTTTTTAGTCAGGTTGGTGTGCCAGGGTTGTCTGTTGATTTTTCTGGTTTTGTTGTGTGAGGGGGGCAACAATGTCAAGAGCTGTACTTATTGTGGTGGCAGTATCCAGGTCTTGGAGGAAACAAATGGTAGAGAGTGGCAGAAGAGAGTGAGAAAGCAAGCAAAAGTCGAGATGATTAAGGTTCCTGCGGGGGGGGTGTTATTGTGTGGACCGGGGGAGCAGCAGAAGAGACCAGTGAAGAGAAGGTGATTAGGTTGTAGCATTCTTTTAAGTACCTGAAAAGAAATCTCCTCCACAGGCTGCAAAAAAACATCAATATAAATTGACCTAAGGATTTTAAATCTACAGCATGTCAACCTTGCAGTTGTTACAAAGTGGATGTAGATCCCCTGTGCCACTAAAACAGATCTGTCATGGGACTACTCTTAAGGGCGTTATGTAAGTGGCCCCTCCTGTTATTCACCCTTTAACCCATATACAGGTATCTGGACTTTTCTGCAGGGGAACCACCAGGTTGCTATCTCTTGGAGTGGTCTCTGTTAAAGTGAAAGCTGATCCATAGGGTTCAAGAGACACTAGTGCAGAGCCGAGGGATCAGACTTAACCATAGTCAGGGACAGGCTGAGGTCAGGGCAGACAGAGTATGTGCAATACAATAAACAGTCCAAGATCAGGGCGAGCAGCTCATGGTCAGTATGGAGATCAGGCAGAAGTCAAGTCAAGCATTAAAGGGTCAAATATGGAAAACACACGGAATAAATACACAAGCAGACAAATGCATAACAGCACATCTTAGCAGGACATTAGCATGCTAGAACCTATTGCTCAGGCCCACAGGGGAAAGTTCCTTAAGTACCCCAAGGTGGCGAGCCATTGGTTGGTTAATATTAGGGTGCACACGCTGGCCTTTGAAGAGCTGGATGTATTGTGCTCCAGTGCCCCATAGGCAGAGCAAGAGAGGCCTAGTCGGCAAGCAGATCACAACTTGCTTGGAGGGACAGAGTGGGAGGCTGGTCTGGGTCACAAGGGACCAGAACTCTGGAGTGGGGGAGCAGAGCAACAGCAACCATTTACCACCACTGTAATAGCAATGTGTAGAGTGAAATCCACAGAACAATTTTCCTATGTGGAGGTATTGGTAGTGTGCTAACACAGTATTTATAATTACTGGTATTCTTTTTTATTATGTAGAGTATAACAATCTAGCCATAGATTTGGGTGCTGCATAGCTGTATCCTGTAACATTATCAATAGTTGTAGCAGAGATTGTACTGTTTTTTTATTTCTTTCAGGTTAAACCCGGCTCTACCTGTGCAGTATTTGGTCTGGGAGGAGTGGGTTTGTCAGTGATTATTGGTTGTAAAGTAGCTGGTGCTTCCAGGATTATAGCTGTTGACTTAAACAGTGACAAATTTGCAAAAGCCAAAGAATTTGGAGCCACTGAATGTATCAATCCTAAAGATTATGACCGTCCCATCGACGAAGTGCTGACAGAGATGACTGAGGATGGAGTGGACTATGCCTTTGAGGTCATTGGAAACACTGGAGTCATGGTACGTTATAATTGCATTATTCTAAAATGTTAAAGAGAACCTATCACATTGTACATACAGTTGTATCTGTGGCAGAAGAAGCTGAGCAGATTAACGTATCAGTTTATGGGAAACAAAACTTGCATTTCATTCAATTAAATTCCTGCACTTTCTATACTTAGGAGTCTAGTGTAAGGTGATTCCCTGTATGACTTTACATACAGAGATAGCTCAGTAATTAAGTAAGACCACCCACTGGACCCCCTAAGCATGAAATGAGCACCATGTTCAACATGACAGAACCCCTTCAAATGTTGACCATTAGAGATGAGCAATTTTCATATTTTGAAATTCGTTCACGCTTCGTTTGGTGGTAAAAGCAGAATTGCATTATGGATTCTGTTACCACAGACCATAACGCAATTCTATAACGGAATGCATAGCGGAATGCCTTTAGAGGCATTCCGTTATTCATTCCGTCATAGTAGAAGTCTATGGGCTGCAAAACGGATTTGTCCCCTTTCCGTTATGCAGGGGAGTCCTCTCCTGCATAGCGGAAACGGGACGGATCCATTATGCAGGCCCTAGACTTCTATTATGATGGAATTAATAACGGAATGCCTCTAAAGGCTTTCCATTATGCATTCCGTCACAGAATTGCGTTATGGTCCGTGGTAACGGAATGCATAACTCAATTCTGCTTTTACCACCAAACGAAGCGTGAACGAACGAATTTCATAACATGAAATTCGCTCATCTCTATTGACCATCTCTTTCACTGTAACCATAGTAGTTATATTTCTCAATGCTAACCTGTGTTTTTTTGTGTTTTTCCATTAGCAATCTGCTTTTAAATCCACTCACTTTGGCTGCGGAAAAACTGTGATTGTAGGTTTGGCTCCTTCAACTGCTACAATTACATTTGATCCAATGCTAGTTCTAACTGGACGTGTTCTGACTGGAGCCTTTTTTGGAGGTAAAGCATTAAATAGAAATAATTCCCTTCTCTGAGCTCAAGCTCTATAACTTTTATATAAAGGCTCTACTATCAGTGAATTGTATTATGTTTTATGAAAACCAGTCTTTTTTTTTTTTGTTGAAAACCATAACTTTTTAATTTTCCCTATGATGACCTGTTTGCTTTGCCTGATGGGTTGTAGTTTTTTGTTTTTAAATAAATTATTGCAAAGGAAAACAGTAAAACAGTAGTAAAAAAAAAAGTAGTAAACCCCTTCCCTCTGTCAATCACCTTTTTTCAGACAATACACTGTGAGGATACAAGATGACATATGGTTGGGCATGAAGACATGCAGGTTCCCTATGGTATCTTGTGACACATTTGCCCACAGATGTTGCAGCTGGGTCTGTAGATCCTGCACTCTCATAGGTTGCTAAAGCACATATCTTTGAGCTGATACTGTCCTAGGGTTGGGCGATATCAAAAATATTGCCACGATGACTGATACTGAAATTTATCGCGATAATGATATATTCACGATAAATGCCCATTTAGACAGAAAACACTTGGAGACATTATACTGTCACTGGGGCAGCAGCAAGGTCAGACGTTATACTGTAAGCCGGCAGCGCAAGGAGACGTTCATACTGTATGGGGAGCGCAAGGAGACATTATACTGTATGGGAAAGCGCAAGGAGACGTTATACTGTCATGGGGCAGCTAAGAGACATATACTGTATCAGTCTGTAGAGTGGTCAGACGTTATACTGTATGGGGGCAGCGCAAGGAGACGTTATACTGTATGAGGGCAGCGCAAGGAGACGTTATACTGTATGGGGCAGCGCAAGGAGACATTATACTGTATGGGCAGCGCAAGGACGACGTTATACTGTATGGGGCATCGCAAGAGACATTATACTGTATAAGGGCCCAGGAGACCCTATACTGTATGGGGCCTAGCATAAGCGAATCATACCGTATGGGTCTGCAGCCCAAGCAGAGACGCTATGATTGTATCAGGGTAGCGCAAGACGAGACGTTATACTGTATCCAGTGCACTGTATGGGGGCACGTGGCTAGGCTTTGTTATGGGTGCACTGAATGACGCACTGTTATAGGAGGTGCACTGTGGCTGGCTGCACTGTCAATGGCAGGGCACTGTGGCTGGCGCACTGATACCAAATGTGGCTGCACTGTTAGAGCACCTGGCGACACTGTTATGGGGGCACTGTGGCGACGAATGTTATGGGGGCACTGGCTGACGATGTTATAGGTGCACTATGCTCATGTTATGGAGGCACTGTGGCTGACACAATGTATGAAGCACTCTGACTGACGCATGCATGCACTGTGGCTGATACCATGCATCTTATCTGTAGTGTGTCATATCCCCTACAAGTCACCCTCCAACACTGTAATGTCTTTGAAGTAGCCCGACCTGATTAACTATTGTTGCGCTGGCTCACATAACTCACTGTTCCTCCATGCACGTCTGCCCTTCATTCATAAAGTGGGCTGAGCATGGAGGAACAGAGGCTAGACTGACATGCAATGCGTTGAAGAACAGAGCTGCCGGGATTCTGCTCACACTGGTTATTAAATCTGCTACTTCAAAGAGATTATAGTACATAAAGGCACTGGTAAGAGTTATCTCTGCAGCAAGACACGAACACGCAGCCTGACCAATATATGTAGCCTATCTCTGTAAATAGTCGACTTAATAACTATTGTGGCGCAGGCTCCCCGGGCAGCTCTCTGAGTGAGACATATCTGCATGCAGAGTTTTGCAGAAATCTGACATTTCTATCTGGATGCAATTTTTTGTATATATCTGCCGTGTCAGTTTGTGTCTGTCATGCCCTTTGTTTTTAGAAAGGTCACAACCAGTTATTAGAAAATAGACTAAATTCACATTTTCAAACATCTGAAATCTTAGATATATGGTAAACTGAACCCAATACTACCAATATTTAATCACTATAATCCTTATCAGTTTCATAAGGGCTTAAATCAAATTAAAATGGAAACGTATTAGTAGCAATGTCATACTTAATATTATGTCTTGTTTGTTTCAGGTTGGAAGGGTAAAGATGATGTACCAAAAATTGTGTCTGATTATATAAATAACAAATTTGAGTTTGATGGGCTGATAACACACAGATTGCCATTCGAGAAGATCAATGAAGCATTTGAACTTCTGCGCAAAGGAGAAAGGTATGCTTTATGTCTTAGGTTGCCCGCTAATATATACAGTAAGTGTATATATTGTGTGCCGCACCGCTCCTTGCCAACATACACCTATTGTATTCTTTACTACGGATAGTGAATGTCTTAAAATATTAACTTACAAAAACAGGTAAAACTTAAATGGGTTCTCCAGTAATACAGCATTTTCAGTCTGCCTTTGTAAATAGAAGATTCATACTAACCTGCCCCTCACTGCTCCGGTCCTCTGCACTGCCTCTGCTGTGCCATGTTCAGGCCCCTGGCTTGTTTCCTTCCGGCGATGCATGATCGCATGCCCCACTGCAGCTAATGACTTGATTCAGCGGTGAAGTGCTGCTTGTGGCCACATCACTGCTGAAGCCAGTCATTGGCTGCAGCAGTGCATGTGAACATGGCCATACTGCACCAGGAAAAAAGAAGCCAGGGGACCAGAACATGGACACAGCAGAGGCAGTGCAGAGGACTGGAATGGTGGGGAGCAGGTAAGTATGAATCTTCTATTCATGGAGACAGTTGGCACTTGGTAAGAATGCAGTATTCACAGAGACCCTCTTTAAACCTTTTTTTATTATCTTATGCCTAAACAGGTTTTCCAAATTTTTAGATATTGATCATTTGTGGTGCATCCCCACCAATCAGCTGTTTAAGACTGTGCAGGGACACATCCCCAGCTGGTAACACCCAGCTGTATCTATATTGCTGACTGCTGTAAAATCATTCACAAACTTCTCCAAGGAATAAGAGAGGAATGGTGAAACAGAGTTATATGTAAAGAGGCTCCAGAATTTGTTATTACATGGAAAATTGAAGTAGTTACTGAAAGAGATGTCTGGAGAGGTAACGGGTCCTCTTTAAAGTTAATGACCTGTTTTCTTTTCATCTGAACAGGTCAAAAATTCTGCATTGATTAATTTGTATATATCTTTTTTAGATGTTTAAGCTCCATTAGTCTGATAAAGACCCCCAAATGCCCTGCGTAAATGACAAAATTTTGACTCCGTGCAGCCATAACTAGGAGAACAATAGGGCTTTACAGTATATTGCCGAATTAATATAAATCCATAAGCAGTAAAATCCCCATAAAGGCATTGTACGCTTGAGATTTACGGCACATTTAAGGACAGTCTAAAACACCAGTCTTAATAAAACCGTGCACTGGCGGTGGATCCGCCTGGGTTATGTAGAGGTGATACCCTCTCCATAACTTTGGCGGATCCACTGCCATTTCTTAGACAGGTGGGAAAATGATAAATGAAATGGGCCTGCTGGTCTGTCCTCTTCCCCACCCACTCCACGCCAACTTTTTTAGACCTGGCGTGAGGAGGAAAAGTAGCAGATTGCAGTGCAAAGAGTCTTTGCACCGCGATTGGTGCCAGAAATAGGCCGAATATAGGCTTATTTCTGTTTAATAAATGAGTCCCTTAAAGTGCTAAAAGTTGGATATGTTCTATTCTTTTACGTTTCTCTCAAGACAATATAAAGAAATTCATTATATAGGCATTAAAGAGGACCCATCACAACAAAATGCAGTGCAATCTCCAGGCAGCAGTTATAGAGCAGGAGAAGCTGAGCAGATTGATGTATAGTTTTATGGGAACAGATTCAGTAAAAGGGCCCTTGCACGTGACCATATGCTCTCCGAGACATACGGTCCCGGAGCGGTATTGATCGTGTGCACGGGAACACACAGCATCATAGAGTACAATGATACTGTGCACGTCGGGCCGCCCGCGGTGCTATTATCCCGCACTCATATGATCATATGAGTGTGGGACAATAGCTCTGCAGCTGGCCCGACATGCACAGTGTCATTGTACTCTATGATGCTGTGTGTTACCGTGAGCATGATCAATGCCATTCCGGGACATATGGCCAGCTCACGGACCGTATGTCTTGGAGGGCATATGGTCATGTGCAAGGGCCCTGACCCTAATTTGTCATTTACTCATTCAAACCTCTGTTCATTCTGAGTTTAGGAGTCTAGTGGTCGGTCCTAGTCAGTGACTAACGGCCCTTCCTTTATGCCAGTGTAAACAGAGATAGCTGATAATCGCTGGTAGCACTGTCCACATAACTCCGGAGACCAGGAGCACAAGTTTGAATAAATGAAAAGGTCTTTTCCCACAAAACTATATATCAATCTGCTCAGCTCCTCCTGCTCTATAACATGCAGATGAGACTGCAACTGTAATGTGATGTGAGTTCTCTTTAAAGGGTGGAACAAATGCATATAGATAGATAGGGCTTTTTTCACACTGGTGTTAGGATTGTCCGGCAGGCTGTTCCGGCAGGAGAACAGCCTGCCAGATCCGTACTAACATTTGAACACGTGTGCTTCTGGAAGTCCATTTACTATAATGGGGATGAGTTGGAGAAGTGGCCACAGCACGGTAAACATGCCGGAACAGCCTGCCGAACAATCCTAACGCCAATGTGAAAGAAGTCTAATGTGTGTACTGTGCAGGTCTGTAATGAATGTACTTTCTCTTTAGTATCCGTACAGTGTTGTCTTTTTGAAGATCCTAATCCCGACCATCATCTAACGAAGAAATCTCTACTACTGTCTCCTTGCAAGATGCAACCTTCATTTATCACATGAAACTTTTATTACCTCCTATAATATACTGAGAGGTCTAATGTTACAGAATATGGTGGGTGTATACTGTATCTTCAATATATATCATGTTATTCACATACCCAGTAGAAAAATGTGCCTATTATATGCACAAATAATCTCTCTAGTGGGAGATGTAGATTTGTTATCTCCTCCCTTTCATATACATGTTTTTGCTTTTCATCTGTTTGCAGGATAGCTAGCAGGAATAAATCCTTTTTCTCAGTTGCAGTGAGCAGATCATCAATGTGTGGCTCTAGCAGATCTGCCCCATATGTGCATGTAGATCTAGCAGGGTCACCCAGGTCCTGCAGTGTCCATTCCTAGAGCATTACAGCCTAGTTCTGATGGCTGATTACAATGTCAAGTTCAAACTTTGTAAGGTCTCCCTTTAATTGCAGGCAGTATATCTTTAAAACATCACATTTGCATATATAATGTGTTCTAAATAATAAAACATTGTCTTAATCACTCTGAAAATGGTGTGCAAATTATTTTCCTGCCATTTCATTTCACGAGTATGTAGATAATTTTACCGTGTAAAGTGTGAAGCGAGCAACGTTTAAGGAATTGTAGTCAAATCCTAGATAAATATTGGGATATATGAACAGGAAAATAAATCAACATGGTAAATAATGTTTTTACATAAAGTCCAATGAAGAAAAATGTATCACGTGCCAAAAGAGTGGTGAGGGGAGTATAACTCTTAGGGTACATTCACATGCAGGGGCGTAACTATAGGGGAAGCAGGGAAAGCGGCTGCTTTGGGGCCCTGACCCAGAGGGGGCCCATCCAAGAGGAGGAGGAGAAGTGCTAAAAGATTTTGTCAGGGCCCCTCAACAGTATTACACAATGAAATGATATACAGTGGCAGTATAGACAGTGTAGAAAACGGATGGAACAGCTGCCGGGCCTGGTCTGAGAGAGCCATCTTTACTAGCCAGAGGAAAGGGGGCGGCATGAAAGGAAGGGGTTGTGAAAAAATTACTGTGGGAGGGGGCCCCATTCAAAAATTTGCTGTGGGGCCCAGTCATTTCTAGTTACGCCACTGTTCACATGAACGTAAGCCGACCGTGCTGCAGACCGAAAATAGCGAGCAATGCAATGCAAGGGCACCAGTCGTGAGAATACCGTACTGTAGTGTATCTTTTGCGGTGCGTATCTTGAGGATTGCAGCGTTTGTGTGAGTACTGCGGTCTTTTTAAACAGCTGATTGTGGGGGTGCTGGGAGTCCGGAGAATAGGTGATCAATATGAGAAAGCAGACAACCCCTTCATGCCTCCTATAATGACATACAGATATACAGATGAATTGGGATAATAGCATAGTAATTAAAAGGGTTGTCTATTTCTTTACCATTGATAGCCTTCTTCTGTGGGAGCAGTGCAGTAACAACCAGCTCCAACTACAACAACTACAACACAATGAATGGATCCGTATAGTTCCAGCACCAGCTTTCAGCACCAGAGCTACTGCAGAACAAAGATCAGCAGGAATGCAACAATCAGATTTAGGGCTTGTTCACATGAACAATTTGCGGTCCGCAAAACATGGATGCCGCCCATGTGCTTTCCGTAATTTGCAGAACGGAACGGACGGCCCTTTATAGAAATGCCTATTCTTGTTCGCAAAACGGACAAGAATAGGACATGATCTATCATTTTTACGGGGCCATGTGCTGTCCACATCTTTTGCGGCCCCATTAAAGTGAATGGGTCCTCACCCGAGCCGCAAAAAATGTGTCTCGGATGCGGAACCAAACCACGGTCATGCGAATGAGCCCTTAGATTGCCTTTCCTGAGGTTAGGTCAGCAATGGTAAAGGAGTGGACAACCCTTTCAACTGGCTTAATATTTGAAAAGAGACGTAACATGAAAAGCGTGGGCTCCAGTTTAAAAACTGTAACAGGACTCCCGAACTGTTGTTATTATCATATGGGACAGACATCTTTTTCAGCCTCTTCAGAATCCATGGCCAGGGGGCACCACTACATCCCCCATAGTTACACAAAAGAATTGTTGTTTTCTATGTTTCTATTGATTTCATAACATGTTACATATGACATCTGTATCAGGATTTCCTGTCTAGGGCTTATTTACTTACTAGTTGTTATGCTTGTTTAGGGGCAGAAGTTTCTCTGTCACTGCTGGAGACTTTATTTAACCCCTTAAGGACTAGCGCCGTACATATATGGCGCAACTGGACGTGACTTAAGGACTGTACGGCGCAAGGTCCACCGGGTGCTGGGGGAGGATCGCTGGGGAATCGGGGTACCATGGCTGCTCTTACCAGCAGGCATCCATGCCGGGTAAGAGCAGCATGGTGCAGTACCTTCCCCATGCAGCTCCAAGTGCTGCGATTGGCTGGTGATTGGCTGGTGAGGCACGGGACACCGGTGTTTGGCGCCCTCTCCCAGAACTGCAATTGGCTGGAACAATGCTCCAGCCAATGGCAGTGTATAACAGCGGCTGCTGTACGCCGCTGTTCCCACGCTTACTGCCGTGATAAGCGGTGATCCTCTCTGTCCACCGCTGCAGTCCTGGGCTCTGTCGATGTACGCGATGAGGTTCTGAGGATTCCGCTCCACAGTTTCCACTCAGCCCTGGCCACAGCATGCTTGCTGCTGGCTTCTTGTTACACTGCCCTAAGGGCGGCGCACCTCACTCCCTGGGCTGTATAAGTTGGGTCATGTGACCTCGCTGACCAACCCTGGATCTCCTGCATGTACTAAAGTTGCTCAGCCCCCTTCCCAGATGTCTCAGTGTCAAGGTCCTGTGTTTGCTAAGCTCCTGATATTCACGTGTGCTCCTGACTTATACCTCGTTCCTGGATTCTGCTACCCGTCTGATCCCTGACTGCTTGCCTTGACTCTCCTGTTGCCGACCCGGATTGCCTGACCTGTTCCTGTGCCGCCTGTCCTGACCTTTTGCCTGTCCAACTTTGCCTCGGCCTTATCCTTCAGTCCTGCACTGTTGCTCCTGGTAACTACTACGCTTGTACTTCTGGTACCTACTCGGGTACCTCCTGGTCCGCCTGGGCCAGCTGCCTCGTGTACTTACCCTCCTCAAGAGGTAGTGACCTGGTGTTCCCCTCGGGAAATTCTATCCCCACCATCAGGGCTACTGTGAAGAATCGACAACGCCCTTAGAGGAGGTGGGGCACGTGGTACAGTGGGTTCACACCAGCTGGTTCGTGACACAGCTCTACAGCTGCACAGGAAAGGGCTGAACCTCTCTGCATGCAGCCATTCTAGCTGGTGACTGCATGCAGAGAGGTTCTGTGCTTTTCTGTGCTGCCTTTGGTTTGCTGGGACTTGTGGTGCACCACCACAGCGAGAACATCTGGAATTGCTGCATTGATTTTTTTTTTCATTTGCAGCTGTTCCAGATCCCTAAACCACCCTCCGTCCCTCTCCACTGTCCTTTTCTGCCTCCCCCCCCAGCCCCCCGTCTTTTTTTTTTTATGGACACCATTTGGTCCGTGCGCTTTTTTTGGGTCTTTTTTACAATTTTCCAGCTCTGTACCACTTTTTCTGCGTGCGAGCTGTGACTGCCAAGTGCTGTTCAGTGCATACCTGCCTGATCAGCACCTGGGGATTATTCTTTGCGCTTTGCTTTTTTTTCTTTTTTCACACCTGTATTGATTTTTTTTCTTTTTTGGTTCAAAAAGAAGAAATTGTAGTTAGGGCTTTATATAAATATATATAGAGTTTTATATTTATATATAAGTACATATAAGTATATAAGTACATATAAGTATATATGTATGTTTCAGTTAGTGTCAGTTTAGAATTTTGCACGAACGCACCATCTGCATACGTGCATTTTGCAACCACTGAGCACCGATCAGTAGTATCCATTACTGATCGCGTCTGCTCAGTTGGCACTTCAAGTTGTTTTTTTATGCAGAAGAGACTTTTTTGTGCAGAAAAAAAATTATTTTTGCAGAAAATCCTTTTTTTTTTTACAGAAAATAAATTGTTATCAATTGTTTTTTTCTACTAAATTTGATTTAAAATGTATTACAAGCCCCTTCACGTGTGAAAACACACACCCCTCACGCGAAAAAACACCCAAATAAAATAAAAATGGCCCATCCATCCCAACGAGTATACTCAGCTGAAGAGGCATACTCCATGCTTGCCTCCGATACTAAGTCTGCCAGTGAGGGAGAAGAGGATGCCACTTTCCTCCACTCCGCTGATGAGGGACCCTCTAGAAGGTGCCCCAGAACAACAGCTGAGGCAGTCCTCCAGAGTGAACCCATATGGACCCCATCCCCTGACGATTATCAGCCCCAAATTCTGGATTTTGAGGGCAGGTCCGAAATATAGATAGATAGTGCGGGCTTCACTGAACTAGATTTTTTCAAAATCTTCTTCTCTGAAGATTTCGTAAATTTAATGGTGGCCCAACCAATTTATACGCCCAACAATTTATTGATCAGAACCCTACCCAGTAAGTGCAGCAGAGATGATGAAGTTTTGGGGACTCGTGCTGCATATGGACATTGTAAAGAAGCCAAACGTTAGACAATATTGGAGTTCGGACATTTTCTACCAGACTCTAATTTACAGTAAGACCATGACCCGGAAACGATTTGAGTCAATTTGGAAATTCCTACACTACAACGACAATGCGCAGTGCCCACCCCAAAGCGACCCAACATTTGACGATCTGTTCAAGGCTAGGTCTGTCACCTATTACTTTTCAAAATTCTGCCAGTACCTGCCTAACAAACAGGCACGATATTGAATAAAGATATACAAACTGAGAGTAGCTCCGGGTACACCCACAAGTTCCGCATTTACAAAGGGAAAGAGTCCCGGATAGAACCCCCAGAATGCCCCCCCATCCTAGGAGTTATTGGGAAGATCATGTGGGACTTACTGCACCCACTGCTAGATAAGGGTTACCACCTCTATGTGGATAACTATTATACCAGCATTCCCCTATTCATGTCCCTAACTGCCAGCGGTACTGTGGCTTGCAGCACAGTGCGCAAAAATCAGAGAGGACTCCCTAGATCCCTGGTAGGGCAACCACTGAGAATGGGTGAAAGTAGGGCTCTCCTCCATGAGAACATGCTGGTGGTTAAGTACAAGGACAAGAGGGACATCTTTGTACTGACCACCATTCACACTAACACCAGCTCCCCTGCTCCATGTATGTGGCACCACTACCACTACCCCCAAACCAGTTTGTATCCTGGACTGCAACAGGCACATGGGAGGGGTGGATCTTTCAGATCAGCTTCTGAAGCCCTAGAGTGCCACATGAATAACGATAATGTGGTACAAAAAGCTGGCCGTACACATTGTACAGATTGCAATGTGCAATGCGTACGTGCTATTTCAATCTGCAGGCCACACAGGAACTTTCCTTCAGTTCCAAGAGGTGGTTATCAAGTCCCTTATTTTTCAAAGCCAGGCCGGGGAGGGTCTCAGTACTTCAGGAAGTCATGGTGCCCGTGTTGTACCAGGGCAATATTTTCTAGGTCAAGTCCCCCAGAAAGACACAATTTACCACTGCGAAACTTGCCCTGAAAAACCTAGCCTGTGCATGCAGGATTGTTTTAAAATCTACCACTCATCCATGGAGTATTAATTTCATTTCATCCATGATGTACCCTGTAGTTTTACCACCTTATATATCTGATTTAGTCCGCATAGCTTACAGATTCACTTTTCATCAACCACTACATATTAATTTCTGTGAAACACCTGTTAGGTCAAAAGTGCCCTTTCCAACCCTTAAAATGTGGGTGCTCTTTCTAAAATGGGGTCACTTCTTGGGGTTTTTCATTTCTGGGGACCTCAGGAATCTTTTAAATGCGACATGGCACCTAAAATCCATTTCGGACATTTCAGGCCAACCAAATTCACATTTTGCTGTTCTCTCTAGAGCCCTGCTGTGTGCCCTGCTGTGTGCCCATACATTATTTTTTGAGCACATATGGGGTGTTACTGCATTTGGGGGGAAATAGGGAACAAAATGTGGGGTGCATTTTGTCCTGTTACCCTTTGGAAAGTGCTAAGTTTTTCCTAATTCTAGGAAACACCTTTGAGGTCAAAGTGCTCACTACACACCTTGAATGATTCCTTGAGGGGTGTAGTTTTCAAAATGGGGTCACTTTTTGGGGGTTTCCACTGTATGGCCACCTCAGGGTGTCTTCATATGCGACATAGCTCCCAATTACCATTCCAGCTAAATACACTCTCCAAAAGCCATATGATGCTCCTTCCACTCTGAAGCCTGCAGTGCGCCCATACATGAGTTTTTGAGCACGTTTCTGTAAACTCCACATTCAGGGTAATATATTTTGACTTTTGTTTGTCTGTTAACCCTTGATGTGTTGCAGAAAAAAATAGATTAAAATTTAAAATCTGCTTAAAAAAAATAAAATTTTGAAATTTCAATATCAATAAGGGAGCTCACTGGAATATAGCATGGCCTGCTATACCACCTAGGTACTTAATACAATTTGTAATAAATGGCCGGCTCTCTGTCAATCATACATCTACATTTATTTTTCCTTTTTTTTTAATATATAGAATATACATAAATCACAATAATCTCGATAAGATACTTTAAAAAAAACTTATAATGATAAAAAATAAAGTGATATATAGTCCTCTGTTTGTAATTAGTGTGGAGCTCACGCACTATTGTGAGATAATTATGTTCCAAAGCAGTACTAAAAGAAGTTAGCAAAATATCTTGTTGTTGCAAACTTTCTCAATGTAACATTTACCGTAAGCCTATTGTGGCTATTTTGTATATCAAAAAGTTGCAGTTATAAATTATACTTCCGTACAAGACACGCAGTGATGGTTAAGTGGTTTTGCAGTCACTGTTTGATCGATAAATTCAACAGATAGCACAATTGTCATAAGCTCTACTCAGGCAGATAATGATGTTATCTGCTTACCAGAATGCCGCTGTATTCAATGATGGTTAATACATACGTGGCTTTGATCGGGTGTCACTGATCTGTCTTTCAGACCGCTTGTTCCCTTGCTCTGTATATGCGCTGGTGCCACCACCTTTTTCTAGCGCATGCGAATTGACGGCTTTACAACACTGACTGTGCTCTTTGGTTGCGTGACTTGTTTCCTGGTACAAATTTTTGGTCCTAAAAAAAATTGGGCTTTGGAAATTTTCTTAAAAATTTTAAGATTTGCTCTAAACTTCTAAGTGTACTTTCACACTAGTGTTATTCTTTTCCGGTACTGAGTTCCGTCCCAGGGGCTCAATACCAGAAAAAAACTGATCAGTTTAATTCTAATGCATTTTGAATGGAGAGCATTCTGTTCAGAATGCATCCGTTCAGTCCCTCTTACGTTTTTTGGCCGGAGAAAATACCGCAGCATCCGTCCAAAATTCAGAAACACTTGCCGAAATGCTGGATCCGGCATTAATTTCCTTGAAATAAGTGCACGCGCAAACCTTTAAAAATCTTAAAAAGATAAATACCAGATCCGTTTTTCCGGTTGACAACCAGAGAGACGGATCCGGTATTGCAATGCATTTGTGAGACGGATCCGGATTTGCATACAGATTGCCAGACCCAGCAACACAAGTGTAAAAGTAGTCTAAGCCTTCTAACGTCCCAAAAAAATAAACTGTAATTTTCAAAATGATTCAAACATGAAGTAGACATATGGAGAATGTAAAGTAATAACAATTTTTACGAGTTATTACTATCTATTATAAAAGTAGAAAAATTTTAAATTTGCTAATTTTTCATTTTTTTTGTAAATTAGGTATTTTTTTATAAATAAAAATGAAATATTTTGACTCAATTTTACCACTGTCATGAAGTACAATATGTGACGAGAAAAGAATCTCAGAATGGCCTGGATAAGTAAAAGTGTTTTAAAGTTATTACCACAAAGTGACATGTCAGATCTGCTAAAATTGGTCTGGTCCTTAAGGTGAAAAATGGCAGGGTCCTGAATGGGTTAATGTCTGGGAGAGTGTCATTTAAAAAAAAAATGTCTGTCATTGATTAGAATTGGATCCAAAATGAATGAAATGTCGCACAAGGGGATACAAGTACTATAAGTGGTGCTCCGTACCTGACAGTCTCACCAAATCGTAGAAGGATTACAAAAATTGAAAAGGTCACATCATGGTCACTTAGGTTAAAAAACGCATCATTACTAAGTGACCATGATGTGTTGATATAGAAGTGTATGTAAGCTCTGTTCGATAACATATTGCTAGGTGTATGAAATGCCATCATGTAATTCGTTTGCCTTTTGAACCAATCCCATGAAATTCCACACCAACTTTTGTGACACTCCCAATGCCATATAAAAGGAGGAAGTGAATAGGGGGATCCTTAACCACTGAGGAAGGGGTTTTATCTGCACACCCTGAAACGCGTCTGGTTGCTGACCCCCGATACCGAGTTAGTCCACCTACAATATCTTGGAGACTTTGGAGAAGTTTATTGGTCCTCAGCACTGCCAGTTCAATATGCGTGTTGTACGGCACCTGACATAGCGGAACTACCGACGGCTTTACCGCACCACGTGTAGGAAGACGCCGACACTACCTTTTCAGGCAGTGGACTCCCGATACCTACGTACCTACGAACGGAGAGGTGGGAGAGATCTACATTAGAGACCCGGTAAGACCGAACTTTCTCCATTTGTGATCGCTTACTCAGCGGGACGCCGCTGTACCTGTTGGAGCGGGACGCCGCTCAGATTCGAATACAGGTGGACGAATAATCTGCATAGTAATACAGAGACATTAATTCCCTCCTTGGTTGACTGGAGTCGATCTTTTAATTTGGGAGAGATCCTGCTGGTTCAAAAAGGCACGAGGACACTTTTATTTATTATTATTTATCTTTTGTACATTTGCACAATACAATTGTTTGTCATATCGACATTTGTATATAATCTGCTACAGTAATACACTGTTATAATTATTGTATTTGATGATATTAGCACATGGCACTTTAATCACTTAACCAGTCTTCACAGATTTTATAAACTTTATATGAATAAATTCAACTATCTTGTGTCCCATTATCTGGTGTGTGCCCTACCTTTTCTATTTTAGAATTGGATCCATCTTTTACATTATATACAATACATATAGTTTAAACAAGTATGGGATCTATTACTGCAGATCACTTTAACAGTGTCAAAATATTAATGACAGTTCTAAGAAAGGTGACGTCATATTATTTGTTGTGAGAATGAAATTATGTTTGATGGGGATTTGAAATGTAGCATCACAATAGATGGCACAAAAATTATGGCATAATAAATTGTTACTGTAACAATTTTCTTACCCTGAAACGGAAAGTGTACCTGATCTTTCAAAACGAAAGTGTATAATGGCTGTGCTTCATTGTAGAATCATAACTGTGAAGGAACAGGTCTTTTTATGTTTCCCTAATGTCTTCCTCAGCCATTATTCCCAGTATTAGCTGCACAGCTAGATGTATTTCTCTAACAAACAGGGGGCATCTCTCTTCTGTGGAATCTGCTAGCACTGTACTGTAGTGACCTCACTTTCCTTAATGTCCACTATATTTGTTTTCTTCTAGGGAACTAAGAAAGCCAATAGGGGGGGAAGACTTACAAACAGACAGGGGCTGCTCTCTGCTCTTTAAAAGCTGTGAGGCAGTGTTTTTACTAGGCTCAGGAGCTCAGCCAGATCTAGCTTAACAACAGGCAGCAGACTGCAAATTAGGTGGAAATGAGACCCCCTGTGGCCATGACTTAAAGCTTTTTTCATGTTGATGCAGGTGGATTTTTTAAATGAAGTGATTTATAAATGTGCTAATTACTGTAAGGAAGAGATTAAAAGCCCGTATTTCTTTGATAACTTCCTTATCTCTACTTCCTCCCTCAATCGTTCCCTGGATGAAACCGCTCCCTTTCTGGTACCAGGAGAGCTAATAATCAGACAATCAACACAACGAAGGCTGAAATATAGCTCTGTTTATTTTTGGCATAACACTCATATATATTGCATGAAAGTTACTTAACAGTAAGAGGAAGTTGGCTTTTGCTCCAATGAGAAGTAGACACAAACATAAAAGTACTTATTTGGCAGTTTCGTACAGGTGCAGGCAATGTGCTAAAAATGTTGTTGGTTACTAGGCAAAGTACATTACATTTTCTAGAATCTTATGAGTTATATCCTTGCTAAGCGATAAAGACACAATGGAGTCAGGCTACCTTACCCTTCCTTCAATCCCCTCTTAGAACCATATTTTATTTTATATAATATGATTCTTGCTGCCTCTCTTCCTTTTAGCCTCCCTGTACTCCTCCAGATAGCGTTTGTGTGCTCCAGGAGAGTTGTCGGATGCAGGGGGATATTGGTTGTACATAGTTAGGTTTGCAGCCCCTTTAGTTAATAATTTTCTTATGCATAGTATAGCGCAAAGCACAACAATGGCAATTAGGAGAATTACTACAAGGATGGTAATACATAATTGTGCTAAGACTTGTTTCCATTTACCAAGCCAGTCAAAATATTTGTCCCATGGATTGGAAATACCTGAGTTTCGCTTCAGCTCCTCAGATAATTCTGTGGGTTTGGTAATGGCTCAGGTTACTTTACCATCAGGACCCTTATTATTGGGGATGAAGGTACAACAGGAAGTGGGGTCTGTGAGAACCTTACAGACCCCCCCTTTCTCAGCCAATATCATATCAAGGGCCATCCTATTTTGAAATGTCATGATGGAGTCGGCCTGTAGTTGCTCAGCCACACCTTAAAGAGCGTCTCTGGTATAGTTTACAAACCTCTGCTGATTGTAAAAGATATAATTAATCCAATCAATATTTTTGTTCACAGTAATAATAGGAAAAATAGATTCGAAGCCAGCTGCTACTTGGTCCCTGGCTTTATATTCATCAGGGACCCCTCTTGGGATGCCTATGGCATCTATATACACATGATGATCAAAGCTACCCAGAATAGGAGCTGATCTCTTGGGGCGTACCTTTACAGGGCTGTCCTATATCCCCAGTCTAACCCCACATTCCATCCTACAGCTTTCCAAGTATAACATTCTTCTTCCCAATGTCCCCCTGTGACACAAATATATGCCTGAGCCCAAGGTAAAATGATTGCAAGTGATAATATTACACAGACAGAAAGTATAGGTAGCTACATGACTATTGGAGGAGTTATACCAAAAAGTAGTCACATCATTATTTTGAATGATGTCGACCTCCGCAGCATTCCTATGTATCAAACAACATAGAATTATGAGCTTTAAGATGAGTCCGAGGGTAAGAATACTCCCAGAATTGTCGGGCTAACACTTCGAGGTCAGGGCTGTCTGCCCCCGTTAGTACCTCGTTGGCTGAGTTTTCAAGGTTCAGGCTGTCTGCCTCCGTTATTACCTCCTTTGTTTTTCTTTCTTCAAGGCCAGGGCTGTTTTCCCTCGTTACTGCCTCCTTGTCACCTGGTTCTCCTGGTCGGTTGATGAGTTTCACTTTTGTGGCGTGTATCCAGGTAGGTGAGCTGTCAGTGAGGATAGCAGTACGGGTAATGGCCACGACGGTGGTAGGGGGGCCAAACGTGAAGTCTCCCGGTTTTCTCCCCTTCTTGAGCGTCTTCACTAGAACCTTATCTCCAACCTGAAAGGGATGTGTGAGAGAAGGAGACTTATAAGCAACTTTTTCCTCAAGTTTGGACAAGGTTTCTACCAGCTTCCTTACATATTCATCCTGGATTTGTTCCAGATCCCCTTCAAGAATAATGCCTGGCGTCCTTGCCCACAGGGTTGGGAAGGGTCTTCCCATGAGGGGACAGTCCTGTCCTCTTATTTGGTGTCATTCTGATTTCTGCAAAAACTATGGGCAAAATCTGCTTCCATTTCTCAAATGTCCCTGCAGTGGCCTTCCTGGTTTATCTTTAATTGTGCGATTCATTCGTTCTACCACTCCTGATGATTGTGGGTGCCAAGGGATATGGAATTTCCATTCTATCTCAAGGAGCTTTACTAGTTCCTTATTAACTTTGGAAGTGAATGCGGGGCCCTGATCAGATTCTATTTTGGTAGGGAACCCCCATCTGGGAGTCATGTTCTGTGTCAATACCCTTGCAACAGTTTTAGTATTTTCTGTTTTGGTGGGGAAAACTTCTGGCCATCTTGAGAACATGTCCACTATCACTAGGGCGATCTCCTGTTTCCCTGCCTTACCTAGGATGTGAGTGAAATCTACATGCAGGTGAGTGAACGGTAAGGTAGGATAGTCCAAATGCTGATGTGGCACTTTGATCTTGTTATTAGGGTTGTTCCTAAGGCATGTGATGCACCTTCCTATGTAATCTTTCACTATCTCATCAATATCAGTAATGTAGAATCCTTGTTTGAGGAGCATAAGTGTTGTTTGTATACTGTTATGCCCTACCCCATGAAAATGTGCCACAAAGAGAGGTGCACTGTGCTGAGGTATACATGGTTTCCCCTCTTTGCAGATTAATCAATTTTTTGGATTTTTCTGCAAAACAGGATAGCACCAGTCTTTTACTTCCTCTTCAGTAGCCGAGGCTTGTAAATCTACCAACATTTGAGACTCCTCAAGTGAGGGAGGAAGGAGAAGGGGAAGCTGCAGAGTGGCTGGGCTCTGCAGTGTGGCCTTCTTTGCTGTAACGTCAGCAAATGCATTTCCTCGTGAGACATGATCTTTTGCTCCAGTGTGTGCTTTACAATGTACAATGGCCAGATGTAAAGGTAGTAACAGGGTGGCTAGTAAGTCAGTGACTAATTGCGAGTGGGCAATTTTCTTACCATCTGCAGTGACGAAACCTCTCCTTTGCCAAATGATACCGTGGTCCCACACTACCCCATGTGCATATCTACTGTCAGTGTAGTTGGTGACTGCTTTACCTGCATATAATTGACATGCCCTGGTGAGTGCGATGAGTTCAGCGGCATGTGCAGACTGATATGGGATATGTTTTGTTTCTAACACAATGTCCGGGAGTTGTACAATGGCATACCCTGCATAGTACGTCGTGTCATTCGGGCGGCTGCATGAACCGTCAACAAAGATTTCCGGTGCGTCTGGTATTGGAGATGTATTTGTTGCAGTCGTGAGGGTCTGGTATAAAGTCTTCTGGAGCTTTCAACCACAATTGGGCGTAACCTGACAGTCTTTGAGCGGACATGTGTTGTGTATGCAACTCCTTTAAGAGTCCAAGTACGTTATGTGTGGTGTGCAGGACGGTTTGATGCCCTAAAGTAATAAGGTCGGCTAACTCAATGACCATAGCGCAGGCAGCGAGGGACCTCAGACATGATGGCATTCCCTGAACTGAGACTGGCATGACCTTTGAGAAATAATAATTTTGCGTCAGTACCCCCGCCATGATTTTGCAATTTTGGCGTGCAAATATGTGGAATGTTAACTTATAGTCTGGGAGACCCAACCCTGGGCTTGTCATCATTGCACATTTCAAGTATTCAAAAGCTTCAAACATTTCTTGTGTCCATTTGATAAAATCTGGCATTTGTCTCAATACATTGTCGTAGTATGAGCAACCAGGGATCCACTGTCTGCAATAGTTAATCATACCAAGGAAGGACAACATTTCCTTCTTGGTTTTCGGGGTGACCAGGCCCGATATTGACAGTGCCCTTTCAGGACTGATTTTCCTCTCCCCTTTTGTGAGAACAAATCCTAAGTAAACAAATTGTTCCTTACACCAATGCATTTTCTTTAGTGACACCTTGTGTCCACATTCAAATAACCATTGTATTGTAACAGTGACAGCCCATCAGTTTTACATGCCTCCTTTGTCAGACTACACAACAACAAATCATCCACGTATTGGAGGAGCACAGAGCCTTGGGGAGGGGGGCGCCATGATTTCAATGTAATTTGGAGGACAACACTGTACACAACAGGTGAATCAGCATATCCCTAGGGCATTCGGCTCCAGGTCAGTTGACGTCCCTCGAAAGAAAAAGAAAAAAGAAGTCTGGTCCGTTCGTCCACCGGGATAGAAAAGAATACATTTTTCAAATCTATCACGGAGAACCACGCTGCCTCTGATGGGATGGCAATGAGCAACTGTGTGACATCTGGCACTATGGGGGCTATTGGCACAATGAGATTGTTGATGACTCTCAGGTCTTGGACAAATCTTACAGATCCATCAGCCTTAGTAACAGGGTTGATGGGCGTACAGTATGGTGACACTACTTCTTGGAGTATACCTTAAGCCAGGAAGGTTTTTATCATGGGTCTTAGGTCCTCGATTTTTTCTTCGTACAGTGGATACTGCTTCTGGTATACAGGGGTGGCGTTGGGTTTAAGAGTGGCATGGTAGGGCGTACAGTCAATCAGTCCAGTGTCATACTCATCCTGTGACCACAGTCTGGGGTTGATCTGATCAAATTCCGGAGTTTCTGTTCCATTGACAGACAATAAAAGTCTCCAGGTGGGACTTATTTTCATTACTTCAGATTGAACATCGAATCCATACTCAGTAGCTTTGACCTGCAGTCTGAGTATGCAGATCAGATCCCTCCCCAAAAGGTTAACAGGACACTCGGGGATGACATGAAAGGAGTGTGACGTGACATAATCTCCACTAAGTGAATGGATGTCCAAACGTTCAGTAGTGTATGTTTTTGTCAGGACCCCATTAATTCCCATGGAAGGAGTGGACTTTCTCAAGGGACCATCATATTGGTCACTACACAGAACACTGGTGGTTGCTCCGCTATCGACAATGAAAGTGGTTTTCCTACCATCGACCAAAAGATAGATGGTGGGATCTTGTTTCCAATTTGAAGTGATCTGTGTTAAAGTTGGGGTACCACCTCCCGGGCATCCTCAGTACGAGGGCTGAGGTTGCTGTCTCCAGTCCACGGGGAATCGGGCCGCTAGCATTTTGAGTAGCTCTAGTGTTTGGATTTTGTGAGTTGTGTGTGGGGGGTGGGCGAGGTTGTCTCTCTGCTCGACAGTTACGTGCCCAATGTCATTCTTTCCCACAGTTATAACAACATCCCCCCTGTGTTCTTCTGTCTCTGTCATTCTTTCTCAGGCCATTGTTCCTATCATAATTCTTGTTATATCCCCTGTTATTATCATTACGGGTGCGGTTGTAAGCGTGTGTAGGGGCGGAGGCTTTATTTGAGAGATCAACGAAGCATCTGGCTGCTTCTTTTTCATACAGATGCTTCTCAAAGTCAGTAAATTTGTCAGAGGTCCAGGAAGAGATTAGCTGTTTCACGGTAAGTACCAATGAGGAAGCAAGTCATTATCTGTGACTTGTAGTCCAGCCTCATGTACCCAACACTCAGAGAATCTCTTCCAGAACTCCGTGACAGTTTCTCCCGCTTTCAATGTGCATGCTAAAGCAACGGGTAGAGATGATCTCTGTTTGAAAACCTCCAGCATATGTGCTTCGATTTGGCCCCACATAGTAGTCCTACCTGCCTCAGTGTTCGAACTATATGTGTGCTGTCGAATTTGCCTCTATGGTGTTTACAGAGGGTATAATTGTCTACCCATGGGTTAACTAGGTAGCAGTTTGTCGGAATGACTCTTGCCACGTATTGTTTACATGTCTCACCTTCTTCAGGTGGGGGATATTCATGTTTGGAGCCTTTATATCCCATTTTGTGACTGATGATAGAGTTTTACTCCGTCTAGGACTGACTGTACTGAACCGTAAAGGCTCTGACGATACCTGTCAACCAGGCACAGAGTATCGTTCTCTGAAACCTACCACAGTCACAAAACCTTCTATCAATTCTCCCTAAGAGAACCTTCCAGACCGCAACTTTCGTTCACTGGTCTCTGGGTTATAACGGGTTTCCCCTCGCCAGAGTGGTGGGGCATCTAATGGTCTTTCAGGACAACAACACAACAAATGCAAGACAGAAAGTATTCTTATGACTCTATTTTCCGTGAAACTGCAACATACACTTACCACCTGTTACAGATTTCACACAACAAATATTCACTTATCACTCCTAATTGGTTAGTAGTTGGCTTGGGTTCATCCAGGGAGTAAACTCTTAGTCTCCCTGAGACTCTAGTATCCCTGATACTATGTAAGGACTCTTAGTCTTCCTGAGACTCTAGTATCCCTGATACTATGTTGATGGTCTGTCGTCACAGAACCATATGTCCTTGGCGTCCCGGACGCCTGAGTGGTATCTCAAGGATCTAGAGTTGGTCAAGGTCCCTGGGTCGGCAAATAAATATTACTCACCGGAGACAGGGGGTGACCTTCCAGATCCCACCGCTGCCACCTAATTTGTAAGGAAGAGATTAAAAGCCTGTATTTCTTTGATAACTTCCTTATCTCGACTTTATCCCTCAATCGTTCCCTGGATGAAACCGTGCTCTTTCTGGTACCAGGAGAGCTAATAATTAGACAATCAACACAACGAAGGCTGAAATATAGCTCTGTTTATTTTTGGCATTACACTCATATATATTGCAAAAAATTACTTAACAGTAAGAGGAAGTTGGCTTTTGCTCCAATGAGAAGTAGAAACAAACATAAAAGTACTTATTTGGCAGTTTCATACATACTCCCAATAAGTATACATAGGGTGCGTCATACCCCCATTTTGACCGTAAGTGTTGTAATAAGTTTCATACAGGTGCAGGCAATGTGCTAAAAATCAGAATAACTAGAACTGCAAGTTCCAGAATAGAAACTTGTGCTGATCACAGTGTAAGGAGAGGTTGTCAGCCTGATTGTTCGTATGCATGAAAGTAATCACATCCAGTAAGTTGTATTACCTTATTCTGGTAGGGTATATAATCCTCCTTCTGGGTTTCAGTATCGGATATATCTTCTGTTCAACCACCAAACACGAGCGATGCTCCGGCCGGCAGCAAAACGCTTACGTGGGGGAACCGCGCTATAAATTCGCTATTTCGAATATTCGTTTTTTGTTTTTTTTAATTGTTACATTTTTTTTCTTTCCCACTTCCCAAAAGTAGTTCTTACCTGTCCTGAGGATTCCTGGCTTCCTAGCTGCTCCAGTCAGTGCCCGTTGCCGCTTCTGCCGACTTCCGTGCTCATGGAGCATCCCCATCACCATGGGAATGCCTCCATGCTAGAATGTACTATTCAGATGTGAGAATTAAGTTGAAATTGCTATGCGATTAATATAACTTGAAGTAATCGCATTGCGATTTCAACTTAGAGCTGGGTTTCTAATGGGTCAGCTTGCTAGAATTAACGAAGTTAACGAATATGGAATATAGCAGTGCTAAGTTGAAATCGCAATGCGATTACTTCGAGTTATATTAATCGCATTGCGATTTCAACTTAGCACTGCTATATTCCATATTCGTTAACTTCGTTAATTCTAGCAAGCTGATCCATTAGAAACACTAAACACTCTAAGTTGAAATCGCAATGCGATTAATATAACTTGAAGTAATCGCATTGCGATTTCCACTTAGACCTGGTTTACTATGGTTGGCTTGGTAGAATTAGCGAAGATGACGATTATGACGAATGTATTCGTCATATTCCTCAAAACGAAGATAACGAAATATTCTCCATCTTCGTTTTAGCTCCATATTAGTCAACTTCGCCAATTCTAGCAATCATCAAATAGGAAAGTTGACTATAAAGACAGCTGTGTTTAATTCGCTATGCGATTATACTACTTTGCTTTTTTTTAAAATAAATAGAATAATTATAATAATTATCAAGTATTATAATTATTCTATTTATTTTTTTAAAAAAGCTAAGTAATATTATCGCATAGCGAATAAAAAAACGTAGCTGTCTCTAGTCAACTTTCCTATTTGATTGGTAGAATTTGCGAATTTGACAAATATGGAGCTAAAACGAAGATGGAGAATATTTTGTTATCTTCGTTTTGAGGAATATGACGAATACATTCGTCATAATCGTCATCTTCGCTCATTCTAGTTATCAAACCAATAGGAAAGTTGCCTTAAGTTAAAATCGCAATAAGCGATTGGTTAGATCGCATATTAATCGCGATAACTAGATTAATGACGAATATTCGATTTCAACGAACATGAGACGAATATTCTAGCGAATATTCGCGAATTTCGTCGAAATCGAATATGGCACCTCCTGCTCATCACTAGTCATATGAAGGTCTCTTTGCCAGATCAGAAGGCAGAAGTATTATAAGTGGCACATAGTAGGTAAGCAACGATGACATTCTCAGTTTTTACTTAGGGTCCAGATTGAAGTTTCAAGATGCAGCTCTGGTTTTTCAGATGTGTATAGTACCTGTGTTTTAAAAATCTTCAACAATGAGGCAACCAAACAGTTAAAACATACAGAATAAAAACTGTACAGATGACAACAGGTTTCAGGATGACAAACTCCCTTCACACGTCAGGAAAAAAAACATACCGGACATTATGCTG
This sequence comes from Bufotes viridis, assembly GCA_033119425.1. Classification (NCBI taxonomy): domain Eukaryota; kingdom Metazoa; phylum Chordata; class Amphibia; order Anura; family Bufonidae; genus Bufotes; species Bufotes viridis. The sequence continues at coordinate 420,358,928 of CM065589.1, forward strand.
TTATTTGCATCAATTCCACGTTGCAAACTGATGATCTTTTACAAAAAAAAATATAATAATTACAGAGGCTCCAAACCCGACCTTCATATTAAATGACAGGAGTATTTGTAGCAGAAGAATTGGAATTGAATAAACTTGTTGCAGTTACATTCTCTGTTCTGTAATCAAACCCAAACCTTGGACTTTGTGATAGTGATAAGAGAACTGCCGCCCTGACAGGATTAAATGTATTCTTTTATGAAAAGGGACCTTTTAAATAAAAGTGATTACTTTAATCTGTATATTAAACTAGGAAGACAGGCACTCTATATCAGGTCACCAGCAGATATCAACAAAAGACAGGGATAGTATAGGTATGTTAAAAAAAACTATATTTATTTTAGTAGTAGTAATGATAAAAAAAAACGTATTACAATATAGGTCACTCCCAATGTACAGGGAGAGGGGAATAGTAGTGAAAAATTGGATAAAAAGGTAAGAATTTAATGGGGATCGGAAAAAAGATAAAAAAGACCATCATTTTTTTTGTGAAAAAATGATGGTGTTAAAATTATATTAAAACACCCTGTATTGGGCTATATGTCCAGAGAAAAAAAAAATAATGATAAAATATTGTTAAAGTATAGTCAATGCTCTGGGATGAGTTCAATGGAAAAAAGTACAGCAGCAGCCTTCCAGACCCAATGTATAAGTATATGAAGTCTGAGCCTAGAGGGGATCTTTTGAGCAGAAAGTCACACAGAAAATCAAAGTGCCGAAAAAGCAAATAGTTGTCAGCATTGGTTACAGTGTTGATTATAATATTGTAGTTGAGATAGTAAAGAAGTATCTTTCAATTTTGTATATGGATGTTGATATGCAGGTCTTCCTAGATAGCAATGTCTGCTATATTGCCAGGAGACCTTTGACATTAGAAAATATCCTTTCCCCAAGTATGTTCAAAAATGTAGGTCCAAAGAAGCTTGGTTCCACACTACAAGTATTTAGGTGTGGCTGTTTTCACATCTAAATTCTGGAAAATTTCAGGAATATCAGTTCCAGAGATCAACCAGAGTTTGCCTTTCAGACAAGAAGCTATTAACCCAGAGATGTTCCATGTCAGGGGTGTTCCCACTACAAAGGAAATGTTCTGGGTGCTAGTCATGGAGCAGGTACTTGATTTTGCAGAACATTTCTTTCTGTGTTCACACATGATCCCATTCAGACATAACCTGGATTTAGTACTAGGGCTCTGGAGAGAAAAAGTCTAGGTAATGTCCGGGACAGATATTGTGTATGTTTGCATTCATGAATAGAGCTCTTCCAGATAAATTCCAGAAACTATCAGGGCTAAGCCTCAGTCACACATCCGTGTTTTGGTCAGTGATTTCCCTCAGTGATCGTGAGCCAAAACCAGGATTTGGCTCAAAGTCACTAATGGAAATCACTGACCAAAACACTGACGTGTGAATGAGGCTTTATCCTGTAAGTATGAATGGGAATCAGGGTAGTTATCTATCAGCTAGTACAGGGGAGTCGCATGTTATCAAATCCTTTATTAAAGGGGTTCTCCGGGCATTAAAAAAATTAAAATACTTAAATATTACTTTATTATAAATATATTCCCAAATACATTTCATTAGTTATAATGGCTCTTTTTGTCTGGGGAACAATCATTAGGAGAAACAAAATGGCCGCTGTCCAATTAGTACACACAGAACCTGTCCTAATCACACAGGAGGACAAGTTACTTCACAACACTGAGCTAAAGAGCTGCCTCATCCTCCTGTCAGAGATTATGATCCTGAATACAGATTAAAAGATCTTTAGTAGTGTTGCGCGCAAATATTCGCAAAGCGAATTTTAATCTCGAATATCGTGATTTCGAGATTTCGCGAATATGTCGAATACATGACCCCATATTTGCAATTATGAATATTCGCTCTAAGATGGATAATGATAGGGAAACGTTATTGAAAATAAAAGATTCAGACATAATTTCCCCAACCTTAATTGCTTTCTATAACCATTTCCACTATTCCTGTCAGAGTAAAGACTTAATATGTAAAAACTGTCCTGCGAATGTTCGTCACTGGAATATTCGCATTAATCTATTCCCAGTTTTTATTCCCTTTCCTACCAAGCGTTAACAGGTTGTGTCAGACTCCAGGACGCTGCATGTATTGCGAAAACTCGTATATGTCTTTTTCGCACCTTTCCATTCGCACAAATGACTCCCGCCATTTCAAGCTTTCAATACATGTAAAGCTGTTTAAACATTAATAATAACGAATAGATTCTATGCGCACGCGAATATAACTTAAAAAATGAATCACCAATCATGAGATTGAATGCAAAATATTGAATATTGCGAAGTCGCGAAAATATGACGAATATGATGCGAAATATTCGTCATATATCGCAAACTCGAATATGGGTCTTTGCGCTCATCCCTAATCTTTAGCTGAATCTCTGTTGGAATTGAGTTCATGAACAGATGTGACTAATAAGCAGCAACGCTTGTGTGCATCCTCCATTACCACAGTCTGTCCTGTCCATCCTCTGTACTTTATGTCTCCTCATGAACTCCATTCCCCCAAAGGTTCAGCTAACTATCATTTTAAACTGTATTCAAGACCATAATCCCCGACAAGTAGAGCAGAGAGGAGGATGAGGCAGCTTTTTACCTCAGTGTGTGAAGTAACTTGTCCTGCTGTGTGATTAGGACAGGTTTTGTGTGCACTAATAGGACGGGGGCCATTTTATTTCTGCTAATCATTGCACCCTAGACAAAATGAGTCATTATAACTAATGAAATGTATTTGGGAATATATTTATAATAAAATAATATTTACATATTTTAATTTTCTTAATTCCCGGAGAACCCCTTTAATTGTTCCAGCAACCATGTAATTTATGTTATAAACTGTTAGAAATACAACTGTAGGTAGCACAATGAGACCCATGCATAAGTGGATAGGAGAACATAACGAGTCGATCATACTTTGAAACCAGAAATACACAATTTATCATCAGCATCAATACATTTTTTTCAATGAACATGGGGGCAGTGTAGATAGCAAGAACGTATCCGCTCTGGAGTTTATGAACCTGAGAGAGGTGGAACCTGGGAGTAAAAAATTCCAAGCTAGAGAAATATTTTGGATAATCAAGTTAGATACCAGGGGGGTCATTTAGATATACACTAGGTCATGATTAGGTATACGCCACTTTGTGGAGTATATTTTTTGCAGATTTGGTCACAAAGGGGATTTGTTATCTGCAACTTCTTCCCGTTCCATGCCACGTACGTCAGTTAAAAAAAAAAGGGGCATGTTGTGGGCAGGGAAGAGGGCAGGCCAGCAGGTCGGTCTCATTGATCATTTTCTACCTCAGTTTATCGCATAGAAAATGATCTAAATCTATGTGTCACGGCTGTATGTGAACAACAAGAGCATACACAGTGAATTAGCTACTGACCGGACCCAAACTAGGGAACATAAAGGGTGACCCCTGTCAGACCCTAAAAGCTCTCCCTATGCTGCTAAGCCCATGTCCAGATCCAGATGGTGGATCGAGACATGCCCGCGTACCTAAGGCTGATGACCACTGTAACCCCTACAATAGTGGAAGGGGCAAGGCCACCGGTGCCCTGCTCAGTATATGGACGGAACCGGGGTCGCCTCGGATCCAGTCAGCAAACAAACAGAAACACACAATGTCTGCACACTTAACTGAAGGAGCTGCAGCAGCAGTGAAAACAGATCCAAAGTCAGCAGACAATATCCGAAGAACTTGCTTCAGCAGAACACAGGTCCAGTGAAAAGATATCACACAAGTGAAGATACTCAAGCGAGAGATACAGGTCAAATGAAAAGTATAATCCGCAGGATTAAACAGGAAGGGGGGTATTTTATAGGAAGAGGAATCAATCACAGGAGGGACAGCTGGGAGTAGGGAAACTGAAAGTAAAGACCTCATCACAGGGAAGGAGAAACAGAGCAGAGAGAATTCCTCCAAGCTCTAGTAGTGACATCATCACAGGGGTGGAGAAACAGAGCTGTGAGAATGTCTCAAAGCTCTGGTAGTGACACTATGCCAGCAAGGGAGCTGATGTCGATTTAAGGCTGTTATGCGCCGGTGTTGGATGTGCCTAAGTTACATAGAGGCCAGCACTTCTACATAACTTAGGCGCATCAAGTGCCAGCGCAGGGGTATTAAAGGAAATCTGTCACCAGGATAATCGCTATTGAAGTAAAGCCATAGCCTAATAGCACTTAGTACCTTATTTCCAAATGTGCCTTAGTTTCAGCAATAGATGTTTTCTATCTTTTGAAAATACAGTTTATATGCAAATGAGTCAGCAAGGTGCCCAAAGGGGCGTCATTCTTGCAGGATGGAGCCCAAGCACTCCTGCTAGTGCCCATGCCTGCCCACATGCTGGGAGCAGGGAAAAGGGGAGCAGAGTTATGGCTTGAATGACTCTGTGAAATACACTCCGGATCTTTGTACTGCTGGGAGACGGGACGCTGTCATTTCCAGCACTGACGCTGGTCAGGGGTCCCAGGACGCTGGAACGCCTAGCGTCAGCTATTGCCAGGGAACTTCTGTTGTCATGTCCTCTGACTTGGACACGTGGTGGGAGCTTCCTTCCTCTGCACTCCTGTGCACTTCCTGTGCTTCCATGGTCTGAGGGTGGCCAATGGGTGTGACCTCACCAGTGTCAGGTGATCTGTGGAGGGATATTTAAACCTTGTCTTTCCCCTCACTGACTGCTGATTATTCAGTTACTTCCTGGTTCTTGATCTGTAGCTATCTGGTGAGTGGTTTCTCTGGTTATTTATTCTGGCTTTGGTTGTCTTCTGGTTCTTGTGCCCTGGCACTGACCATTCTCGTGTTTCTCTATTGACCATTGCATAGTTTCACGGTATTTACTTTGGGATTTTGCCCAACTGCGGCCGGTGTGCCCAGCCACCATCCACCCTGCTATTTGACACTTGGGAAGGGCTCTGCCAAAGTCCCCCTTCCTGCTGGAGGCGGGTGGAGTACCTCGGCCCTAAAGGGTGTTCAGAGTGTGACAGCTTGCGCAAAGTGTGTCAGGTATGCCGCATCTGCTGGCCATCAGTTTGGCTTTATCATTACATTAGCATTACACAAACAGTGACTGAACAACCACAAACAGTGACTGGACAACAACAACAAACAGTGCCTGAATTACACTAACAAACAGTGACTGAATTACACCACCACACAGTGACTGAACAACAACACCAAACAGTGACTGAACAACTGCACACAGTGACTGAAAAAAAACAATCATTGCCTGAACTACACCATCAAATATTAACTGGACAACACCAGCAAACAGTAATTGGCCACCAGCACCAAACAGTGACTGAACAACACAACCAAACAGTGACTGGACAACGCCATCAAACAGTGACTGAATTACACCACCATACAGTGACTGAACAACTGCAAAGAGTGACTAAACAACAACAACAACAAGAAACAGTGCCTGAAATACACTATAGAACAGTAAATTAATAACAACAGCAAACAGTGACTGAACAAAAACACCAAACAGTGAGTGGACAACACCACCAAACAGTGACTGGATGACACCACCAAACAGTGACTGAACAACAACAAACAGTGCCTGAACTACATAATCAATGACTGAACAACAACCCCAAACAGTGACTGGATAGCACCACAAAACATGGATTGAACAACAACAAACAGTGCCTGAACTAGATAACCAAACAGAGACTGAACAACAACACCAAACAGTGACTGAATAGCACAACCAAACAGTGACTGCACAACATCAGCAAAGAGTTACTGAATAAAACCACTAAACAGTGATTGGTCAATACCAGCAAACAGTAACTGGAAAACACCACCATACAGTGACTGAAAAACACCACCAGTGACTGAACGACAACAACAAAGAGTGACTGAACAATAACAACAAATAGAGACTATACCAAACACCACCATACCATAAGTCAATAAAACTACTGTAACATAACTATATAACATCACCATACTGTAACTGAATAATATCAGACTACCACTATGACTTATTTCATTCTCATCTCCGCATCAGTTAGTAACTTGAGTCCACCTGTGTGAAATTTATTCTCATTATAACTATAGATGTTCTGTGAAGGCCTCAGAGGTTTGTTAGAGAACATTAGTGACCAAACAGCATCATGAAAACCAAAGAACACACAAGATAGAACAGGGATAGGGTTGCAGATAAGTGTAAAGCAGGGTTAGGTTATAAAAAAAATTCCAAGCTCTGTACAGCTCACAGAGCACCGTTGAATACATCATCTGAAAATGGAAGGAGTATGGCACAATTGCAAACCTAGCAAACTATGGCTGTCCACCTAAACTGACAGCTCAGGCAAGAAGAGCACTAATTAGAGAAGCAGTCAAGAGACTCATGGTTACTCTGGAGAAGCTGTAGTGATCCACAGCTCAGGTGGGAGAATCTGTCCACAGGACAACTATAAGTCATGTCCTCCACAATTCTGGTCTTTATGGAAGAGTGGCCACTTTTGAAAGCAGGCCATAACAAGTCCTGTTTGAAATTTGCCACAAGCCATGTAGGGGATACAGCCAACATGTCAGATGAGACCAACGTTGATCTTTTTGGCCTAAATCCAAAAGGCGATGTGTGGCGGAAAAATAACACTGCATATCACCCTGAACCTACCATCCCCATTGTGAAACATGGTGGTGTCAGCATCTCCACAGCATGCTGTGGGGATGCTTTTCTTCAGCAGAAACAGGGAAGGTGGTCAGAGTTGATGGGAAGATGGGTTAATCTAAATACAGGGCAATCCCGAAGGAAAACCTAGAAGACGCTGTGAAAGACTTGAGACTGGGGCAGAGGTTCACCTTCCAGCAGGACAATGTGTAACGCAAGGGGGCATTACCCCTCTTTGAGCCTATCACTATCCTTAATGGGTGATCCTTTGTCATCCTGTGTCATCCTGAATATTTATTGCCATGTCCTGCAAAGTGTGTATTCATATTTCCTTGTAAATGAATGTTCATGTAGTATGCCTGGTTTACCAGAAGATGGCTGCACCTATGGCAGAGCTAGTATACATAGAATGGAACTTGTCTTTCCATTCTAGCCCCCTCTAGAGAGGGAAGTGTTAGAGTTAGTTCAGAGCAGCCCCTGTAAGAGGAAGGATGTGTGTCAGCAGGCAGAGCACTGTCTGCTCTGCTAGGACAAAGAAGAGAAGTAAAGAGCTTCCAAGCCAGGAGGAAAGATTCCCTGGATAAAGAGAAAGACAAAGCTAAGGATTCAGATAAAGACAGAGTCAGACTACAGAAAGTTAAGTTCCAGCAGAAGAGAAAAATGTCCTGTTTAATACAGCCAACATAGCAGAGCTGAGAGAGTGGAGATGTAGTAGAGCCAAGTGTGTTTGCCTGCCAGAGTTGAGCCAAAACCTGCTGATGACCAAGATAAAGTTGGAAGATTGTTCCCTGATCAAAGTTTATTGAAAGTAAAGCTGTGTTCAACGTTAATACAAGTCTGGACTCAAGTTATTTCACCCTCATCTTCATCACCTATCGATTTTAGTCGTACCACTGCGGACGACAATGCCTGGAGTTCCAGGATATCCAGGTAGGAGCACCGTGACAAGTGAAAAAGCCACACCTAGAGGGACATTTTAGGCCACCCTCAAACCACTCTGGAATTCCTACACCTCGGTTCCACCATCACCTTCTACATAGGGAAGTTAGTCCCTCATTGCTGAAATGCAACTGGCACCACGACAAACTTTTAACCCACATCTACAACATCTTAAAGGGACCCCTGGTCGATGTCGCACCAAGTAGCGTGCTGCAATTTTGGCATCACGAACAGGATTCAGACAGTCTTAATCTGTGTGCCTACAACCTTTCTAGCCTATTGGATTTGCAAATATATCTACAAAAATGACTTTCACACGTTTGCTGCGGAGTGACGGGCACAAAACGCTGCACGTCAGCACCCAAGGGGTTAATCTGCAATTTTTATATGCTATGGCGCAGCTTTATCCTGCCCAAGTAGAGTGGGAAAATTTAGGAATGCCCCCAGCTAAAGTGAGAAATTCTAGCCCAGCCTACAGGGAGCGTGACCATGGTGTGCATCGGGGCACCGGAGACCTCGTCAGCCCGATTGGGGAGGCATGGTGTGGAGCGGTGAGGACCCTGAAGAGCAAGCGGCACCGGAAGAGATCTATCTCTCCCAGATTCAGCGACCCCCTCCTGAGGTACCGTGGGCATTCCCAGTGCCGGCTGGCACGGAGGTCGGAGTTTCCACTCCGCTGCCCAGGAAGTTTGAGGATTTAAGCCGGTGGTTCCCAGGGAGATATTTGCCGCCTGTGCTTAAAATATGTGCTTATAATATGTAGGGCAGTGGAATACTGGGCTACCCTGGTCTGGGAGCGGCCACAGCCCAGGGATCCTTCGAACGGAAGACCGGATGGGTGGTCTTGTTTTCAGTTGAGCGTGAGTCTGGGTTCATTCAAGAAGATAAGACCGGATGGGAGTTATATGTCAATCGACACTCGGTGAAGTGGCCATTACCTCTCGCTGGAGTGCCACAGCTTATACAAGGGGGACACCGTTGAGTTCACACCCATGGAGTCCCTGCAAGGACCCTTCGCATTAGCGGTGGTCTGTCTGCCCAAGCCTCTCGTACCTCGCACTGCACCAGAAGAATGGCAGGAGGAGCCAAAGGCCACAGGCAGAGTACACTGCCTACAGGAGGGACCGGAGGGCGTCCTTCGCTTTAGGCAATGGCTCCAAGCAGACCCTACCTACCTGCGCCACCAACTCCTCCTTCCCAACAAGCTTGTATCTCTACTTCCTCGGTTACCATTAGTCCCACAGTGATCACTTACCAGCTTCCAGGAAGATGGAAGAAACAATGAAGAGGGCAGCCGCACAGGAGTCGCAGAAGAGGACTTTTTTCCAAAAGCCCTACAGCCAAAGATGCTGGACCCCTTTGGGACGGCCAGAGCAGCCACTGCATATAAGCAGAGGATGTCGGCTGCAGTCAAAGAGGTGACCACCCGGTCATCATCAGATCCAGCCACATGAGGGCAGTGGCGCTCCACTACCAAAGCCAGGTTGGACTACAGGTGGCAGGACAGACCCCTTATGTTGTTTTAAAGTTCCAGCCGCAAGGAGGACGTTCAGTCCTTCTAAAGAGCTGGATCGCCTCTATAGCCTTTAAAGAACAGTGACTTTGGGAGCCACCCCATGAAGGGTTAGGGCCTGTTGGCATGTTACGTGTTTTTATGTTGTTTTTAAATTTACAAGTTGCCTGGTTTTAGCCCTCATCCAGATGGTCATGTTTGGTTAGGACTTCCCCCCAGTGTCCTCACTTATCCCAGTTGCACACGGATCACACCAATTTTCCTTTCTTTTTTCCCCCTTTTTAGGTTCTTTGGAAGCCCTTTGCTAACGGTTCACATGACCTGTGCTGCTATTCCAAAACCATATGTAGATTACAAATGACTTTGCTACCTATTTGGATTACAAATATTGCCTTATGTGGATTACAAATACTATTGCATTTGGATTACAAATAATGACATTGCTTCCCATGGATTACAAGTGATTTATTATTTCCCTTGGATTACAAAGGACTTTTATTGCACCCAAAGTTCCAGTCTGGTGCACTTTCATTGAAGATATGGACTCTAATGTGACTTTCCTATTTTATTGCATTGAAAATTTGCCTTATATATTTGCCTTAAATATTCGCTCTATTGCCTTAAGAATGTGCCTTATTGTGATTTACACTAATCTTTTTCAGGTTCAGCAACGTTACAAGAATATTGCCCATTGTGTGTATTCTCTTTTAGGTACCATAATGTGATTTTATATGCACTATTGCAAGGGTGGCCAACCCACGTTTCACGAGCCGCATGCGGCTCCTTATAACTTCATTTGCGTCTCCTCCTCTCTGCAGCGCTCTGTCTACATATGTGGCTCGCAGAGGAGCGGGTCAGCTAATCAGTGGTGGGTTGGCAGCCCCAGGCCTGTAGTCTTTATGGGGCCCAACACTGCCCCCAACGACCCTCATTGGTTTGGTGTCACAAAGTGTAAAGCGCAGCACTGCCAAGAGTTGCAGTGCCGCGCTAATAAGTACTCACAGCATGCCTACAGTGATAACGTCCTGACGCTTGAGGACGTTCTGCGCAGGACTTAATCAGCATTGCCTCCATGCTGGCCTAAAGTACGTGAGCAAGAAGAGAAGACCGAGGCTGCGGGAGGTGGCTTTAAAGGGGTTGTCCAAGTTATATTTATTGATGACCTATCCTCAGGATAGGTCATCAATATCAGATCGGCGGGGGTCCGACACCCGACACCCCCGCCGATCAGCTGTTTGAAGAGAAGGCGAGCGCCGTGCCAGCGCTGCCTCCTCTTCATTGTTTACCTACTCGCCGTTGCATCTGCAGTGGTGAGCAGGTGTAATTACACCCAAGCCGTTCCATTCATTTCAATGGGACGGCTCGTTCCTATACAAGTGTATACTACAGAGCCGTCCCATTGAAATGAATGGAACGGCTTGGGTGTAATTACACCTGCTCACCGCTGCAGATGCAACGGCGAGTAGGTAAACAGCATCACGGAAGCGGACCCATTCAAGCTGCGGTGCTGAACGGAGGCACGGAACACGGATTGCTTCTGTGGTGTGTCTGTCCGTGCCTCCACACTGCAAAAAAATAGAACATGTTTTATTTTTTTGTGGTGCGGACGGATCACGGACCCATTCAAGTTGATCCGTCCTGGCCACCGCACTGACATTGCCCGTGCATTGGGGACCAAAAATTGTGGTCCCCGATGCACAGAACGGCCACACAACAGCCGTGTGCATGAGGCCTAAAAAACATAAATGAAAACGTGATACACACCAAATTGACACGAAATTGGTATCAATAAAAGTTACAGTTCACCCCACAAAAATGAGCCCTCACATGTAACTATAGAAAAAAGGTTATGGGGGCCAGAATATAGTGATGAAAAGAAGAAAATCCTTGTTTCCAAAGCTTTTATTTTTTTCCAGTATAAAAAAGAAAAAAAAAAAACATACCAGCTTGATGTCGCTATAATGATCGTACGTGCAGGCCCACGCTCTGACCTGACCCTGAGCATGTCAGGTGGAGAGGGTGCCACAGTCCTCAGAGCAGCGGAAGCATAGGTACGGCAGGATAAGCCTCCTACACATGAAGAACAGTCCACAGTTTTTTATTGAAGTACTGATCATGGGGGTTGTAGGAGAGTACCTGGGGTGGTAATAGACGGTAGGTACGTGCCACCGGGGGTCCTGGTCCCGGTGGAGTAAGAGCCGGAAAAGTGTGCTTTGCAGCGGTTATGCTGTTAACACAGCGGATCCGGGCCGGCTCTTACTGGGAGCAGGCAGATATGAGGGTGGGTGCCTGTCTCCCCACGGTCCAGGCCAGGTTTTGCAGGGAGGGTTTAAAACCCGACCAGCAGCAAGGGTGTGGTGTGGAAGCTGTTGCTCTCTTGCTGTGAGAGTGAGAGGTGAAGGTGAGCTGGGCTGTGTACTGAGGCCTGTAAAGGACTGTGCGTGGAACCCCAGCTGAAGCCAGGAGGGATCCGTATTCCGTGGCTAGAAGCCGGACCCAGGTGCTTGCTTCCCCAAGGAGAAAGAGGTGACATTGCTCCTGGCTTTAAATAGACTTTTCTTTATGTAATGGAACCAGGCCTCAAGTAGCCTGCAGCTGGTTTGGGACTGAACTATTGTTTTGCCGTTGTGTGTGACCACCCTCCCTATGAACTGCACTGCCTTTTCACTTGTGTTCACCGTGTGAATAAAGAAAGCACCGTTTAACACCAAGACCTGTCTGTGTTGCCTCTATACTGCACTCGCTACCACTGCCTACCAGAGCGGATCCCCACAATTGGTGGCTTGCAGCGGGCATACTGCAGTGAGGCTGGCAAAGAATATTTATCCGGGTGGTGCACGGCTGCATGTCATACATTAAACCAGCAAGCTTGGTCATCCCTGACAAAATGGAGGAGCTGGTTAAACAGTTGGTGCAGAGCAATGCACAACAGCAACAAACAAACAGTTTGCTGGTACAACAGTTGGCGCTTATGCAAGAGGCTCTGAGTGCATCCCAGCGAGAGACCCCACCGGCAGTGACTCCTTCGCCGCCAGCTCCCAGGGATAAAGTCCGGTCTGCATTAAGGAAAATGGCTCCAGAGGATGATGTAGAGGCCTTCCTGATGGTGTTCGAGAGGACTGCGGAACAGGAGAACTTACCGTCGGGACAGTGGGCAGAAGTGGTGGCGCCATTCCTAGTCGGAGACGCCCAAAAGCATACTTCGACCTCAGCCGTGAGGATGCCCAGGATTATGTGAAGCTAAAGGCTGAGGTAATGGCACGCTTGGGTGTTACCACTTATGTGCGGGCGCAGAGAGTTCATCGGTGGGCCTTTTCCGAGTCCAGACCCGTCCGGTCTCAGGCATACGACCTGGTGCATCTGGTGAGGAAGTGGCTCCAGCCGGAAACTTTGAGTCCCTCCCAAATGGTCGAGCGAGTGGTCGTGGACCGTTTTGTGCGGACACTGCCAAGGGCCATACAGCGCTGGGTCGGTCAGGGAGACCCTGGTAACCTCGATCAGTTGGTAAGCCTAGTCGAGAGGTATGTGGCGACCCAGGATTTGGTGCGGGACTCCACGCAGGCACGGGAAACCCGTCAGGCTCCCCTCAGGCTAGGGATCCGGAAAAAGGGTCCCAACCACAAAGGGGGAAGGCTAGTCCTACTCCGGGAAGAGAGACCGGGAGGGACCCCGGGATTCAATGTTGGCACTGCCACGGACTGGGACATAGGGCCGCGAACTGTCCTCAAGCCCCGGAACCCATGGACTGCGGGTTCGTTCGCCGGTCCTCTTTCTTTGCCCGGCCTGTATGTACCGCGGACCCCCTACTGGCCGCCGATATGCCACCCCTGTGCCAAGTCTCGATCGATGGGCACCCGATTAATGCTTTGCTGGACTCTGGGAGCCTTGTGACCCTTGTGCATGAATCCTTAGTGTCTGAGACCCTACCAGAGAAGCAAACCCTTTCCATTGTCTGTGTCCATGGGGACCGCCGAGAGTACCCCACCGCCAGGGTTACCATGTCCGTGTTGGGCCGAGAGGTGCAGCACGTCGTCGGTGTGGGACGCCAGATCCCTTATGCCGCCATACTGGGAAGGGATTTTCCGTTGTTCTGGGCTCTATGGAAGAGTGATATGCCTTACCTTAGGGGCGGACAACGATCGGGCCCAGTGCCCGAAGATCCCGATGCGGGGGTACCAGCCGTAGGGGTCACCACATCACCTGTAGAGTGTCATCCCGATAGGTTTCCCTAGAGGTGTTGGCAGGCGAATCTGTGGAAACCCCGTCCATCCCGGATCTGGAGGTATCCCGTGACACGCTCGGGACCGCCCAGCTCCAGGATCCGACATTATTGCAGGCGAGGGAAGGGGTTACAGTGGTAAATGGGGTGGCTCAGCACCCAGGCGCCGACTTGGTGTTTCCCCATTTGGCTTTTAACCAGGACCTGCTGTACAGGGTGAACAAGGTGCAGCAGGAGGTAGTGGAGCAGCTGGTGGTACCCCAGCCATACCGCCGTATGGTACTGGACTTAGCCCACTCCCATGTGCTGGGAGGACATTTGGGTGTAAAAACCCAAGAGCGGATTCTGCAAAGGTTCTATTGGCCCGGGGTTTATGAGGAGGTCAAAAGGTTTTGTCAATCCTGTCCAGTGTGTCAGATGACAAGCCCCCAGCCCCACTATCGCAGTCCCCTAGTGCCCATGCCCATCATCGAGGTTCCCTTTGAAAGAATAGGGATGGATCTGGTAGGCCCCATAAACAAGTCGGCCAGAGGGCATCAGCATATCTTGGTGGTCCTAGACTACGCCACCAGATATCCTGAAGCGATCCCCCTACGTCATACCTCGGCTAAGCTCATAGCCAAAGAGCTCATGGGTATGTTTGCAAGAGTGGGGATTCCGAAAGAGATCCTGACCGACCAGGGGACCCCCTTCATGTCTAAGGTGACGAGGGAGCTCTGCAAGCTTTTAGGGGTTAAACGGTTGCACACGTCCGTGTACCATCCGCAAACCGACGGACTGGTGGAGCGGTTTAACAAAACCTTAAAAACTATGCTCAAACGAACCGTAGCCAAAGATGGAAAGGATTGGGACCTGTTGCTGCCGTACGTATTGTTTGCAGTGCGAGAAGTGCCCCAGGCATCTACGGGGTTCTCGCCCTTCGAGCTATTATACGGTCGACGCCCAAGGGGGTTGCTGGACATCGCTAAAGAGGCGTGGGAGCAACAGCCCACCCCACACAAGAGCCTCATAGAGCATATAGAAAAGATGCAGGACCGCATAGAGACAGTCCTACCAATCGTCCGGGAACACATGGAGGCCGCCCAACTGGCACAGAGCCGGGTATACAACCGGAGTGCCCAGGTCAGGACATTTAACCCGGGTGACCGGGTACTGGTACTAGTCCCCACCATTGACAGTAAGTTTTTGGCACGGTGGCAAGGTCCCTACGAGGTGAAAGAGAAGGTAGGGCCAGTAAATTACAGGATATCCCAGCCAGGACGGCGGAAGCCAGAACAGGTATATCATGTAAATTTACTGAAGTCGTGGAGAGATAGGGAGAATCTCGTTGGGGGCGGCCCAAGCACGGTCTTGACTGCGGGAAGATCCTCGCCCCACCGGAGGTCCCGGAGGGCACCTCCACAGTAAAGATAGCTGATGGACTGTCGCCCAAACAAGCTCAGGAAGCCAAAGAGTTTGTGAGTCGAAATAGGGACGTGTTCTCTGATCTTCCTGGTCGAACTTCAGTAGTCCGACATGACATCGTCACCGAGCCCCATGTCAGGGTACGGTTGAAGCCATATCGGGTACCGGAGGCCCGACGACAGGCCATTTCAGAAGAAGTAAAGTCCATGTTGAGGTTAGGAGTCATTGAGGAGTCCAGAAGCGAGTGGGCCAGCCCCATAGTCCTCATCCCAAAACCTGACGGTACTCTGCGCTTCTGCAATGACTTTAGAAAGCTCAACGAGGTGTCGAAGTTTGATGCATACCCCATGCCTCGGGTAGACGAGCTCATAGAACGGCTGGGGAAAGCTCGCTATTTCTCGGTCCTCGACCTTACAAAAGGGTACTGGCAGGTGCCTCTCACGGAGGCGGCAAAGGAGAAGACGGCCTTTGTCACCCCGAGGGGTTGTTTCAGTACCGAAGTTTTGCCCTTTGGCCTACATGGCGCTCCAGCCACCTTCCAGCGATTGATGGACGTCATCCTACGGCCCCATCGTCCATATGCTTCGGCATATCTGGACGACATCATTGTGTTTAGCCAGGACTGGGAGAGTCACCTGCCCAAGGTTCAGGCCGTAGTTGATTCACTTAGAAAAGCTGGACTGACGGCCAACCCAAAAAAGTGTTCGATCGGGTTTGAGGAAGTCCGGTACCTGGGTTACGTGATTGGGCGGGAGTTGTCAAACCCCAGGTAGACAAGGTTGAGGCGATCAAGAGCTGGCCCAGACCTCTTACCACGAAGCAAGTACGTTCGTTCCTAGGCATGATAGGGTATTACATGCGCTTTATCCCCAACTTTGCCACGGTAGCGGCCCCATTGACAGGACTCTTGAAGGGGAGGAAGTCGGTAATGGTCCGCTGGGATGAGCAGGCGGAAGAGGCGTTCTCCCGCTTGAAGTCGGCTCTGTGTGGGTCACCGATTTTGGTGACACCCGACTTCACACGGGAATTTATTGTTCAGACGGACGCCTCTGGAGTAGGCCTAGGGGCAGTACTCTCTCAGGAAGTCAATGGGGAAGAACACCCCGTTGTCTTCCTGAGTCGCAAGCTCACTCCAGCGGAAACCAGGTATAGCGTGGTAGAGAGAGAATGCCTGGCCATCAAGTGGGCCCTCGAGTCCCTTAGATACTATCTGTTAGGGAGAAGGTTCCGTCTGGTGACTGATCATTCCCCTCTCCAGTGGATGAGCCAGGCCAAGGAGAGGAGTGCTCGGGTCACCAGATGGTTTTTGTCCCTCCAGAATTTTAAATTCAGTGTCGAGCACAGAGCAGGCCGCTTACAGGGGAATGCAGATGCCCTGTCCCGGGTACACTGCTGTACATGTGTCCAACCTCTCAGGATTGAACAGGGTGTGCAACCCTGCAGGGTTGAACAAAGGGGGATATGTAGGAGAGTACCTGGGGTGGTAATAGACGGTAGGTACGTGCCACCGGGGTCCTGGTCCCGGTGGAGTAAGAGCCGGAAAAGTGTGCTTTGCAGCGGTTATGCTGTTAACACAGCGGATCCGGGCCGGCTCTTACTGGGAGCAGGCAGATATGAGGGTGGGTGCCTGTCTCCCCACGGTCCAGGCCAGGTTTTGCAGGGAGGGTTTAAAACCCGACCAGCAGCAAGGGTGTGGTGTGGAAGCTGTTGCTCTCTTGCTGTGAGAGTGAGAGGTGAAGGTGAGCTGGGCTGTGTACTGAGGCCTGTAAAGGACTGTGCGTGGAACCCCAGCTGAAGCCAGGAGGGATCCGTATTCCGTGGCTAGAAGCCGGACCCAGGTGCTTGCTTCCCCAAGGAGAAAGAGGTGACATTGCTCCTGGCTTTAAATAGACTTTTCTTTATGTAATGGAACCAGGCCTCAAGTAGCCTGCAGCTGGTTTGGGACTGAACTATTGTTTTGCCGTTGTGTGTGACCACCCTCCCTATGAACTGCACTGCCTTTTCACTTGTGTTCACCGTGTGAATAAAGAAAGCACCGTTTAACACCAAGACCTGTCTGTGTTGCCTCTATACTGCACTCGCTACCACTGCCTACCAGAGCGGATCCCCACAGGGTCTTATCTGACATGGGGGTAGTATGAGCTCAGATAAGACCCCCAAATTCTCATCAAACCCACAAAATAAGCCCCCCAGTGACACCACAAATCAGACACCCCATGCTCATAACTCCCCCCATGTCAGATCATCTGAGCATGGGGGGTTGTCTGAGAATTGTGGATGATCACAGCATGGGGGTGTCTGATTTGTGATGTCTCATCTGAGTACGTGAGCAAGAAGAGAAGACCGAGGTGTGATGAGGATTGTTTTTTTTTTTCATATTTTTCTCCTCTAAAACCTAGGTGTGTCTTACATAGGACGAAAAATAGTTGGAGAAAACCAAAAAAAGCTAGGAATCCGAATAAAACCAAAGCCAGCCTCCACCCCTCAGTAAGGAGAAAGCTGCAACGTCACCACACTAAACATGGCAGTACCTGGGAAACATAAAGCCAAGCGTAAATATGAAGATGAATACAGAACATTTCTACCAGAGTGGGAGGATTTGTCTTTTTTTATTGAGAGGAAAGGGAAGCCATTCTGTTTGATATGCCAGACATCAATATTACATTACAAGTTTCAAGTCTTCAGCACCGCTTTGCCTCACAACATGCTAAAATGGACCACGACTTTCTGGCAGGTACCGAATTTCGCAAAGACAAGATAAGAGCATTGAAACGCCAGTCAGAACAACAGACTCAGTTCTTTAAGAAACTTACAAAACATTCAGAAACTATCACTCTTGCATCCTATAAACTGGCATGGAATATCGCTAAAGCCAAAAAAACATACAATGAAGGGGAATTTGTGAAAAGTTGTCTTAGTGACGCCATTGCAATCTTGTCTCCAGAAGATGAACGTTTGAAACGAATGGTATCAGACCTCCAATTGTCGCGACATACAGTCGAACACAGAATTTCAGACATTAACAGTGCAGTTGAAACACAACTGTACTCTGACCTTGAGAAATGCCAGTATTTCAGTATTGCACTGGATGAGTCTACTGATATACAAGACAAGCCTCAGTTAGCAATTTTTGTACGGTCTGTATTAGCCAACTGTACAATAAAAGAAGAGCTACTTGATATTGTTCCATTAACAGACAGAACTCGTGGCATCAATATGAAAGAGACTCTGATGACTGTAGTTGAAAAGGCAAATTTGCCATTATTAAAACTCACAACCATAACCACAGATAGAGCACTGTCTATGATAGGATCTGTGAATGGCCTTGTCGGGCTATGTAAATGTGATGACCGATTTCCAAAATTTTGGAGATTTCATTCCATCATTCATCAGGAGCATCTGGTTGCCAAAAAAACTAAATTTAGACCACGTCATGATGCCTGTTCTGGAAATTGGCAATTTTGATCGCATTTATGCGCTTAATCACAGACAGTTCAGAAATCTCATTGCAGACCTTGATGAGAACCTTCCCAGTGATTTGCCACTTCACTGCTCTGTAAGGTGGCTTTCAAAAGGTAAGATGATATATCTCTTCTTTTTTTTTTACTTTTGAGTCAGGTAAAGTTGTTTCTGGAAGAAAAACACAGAGACTATCCAGTGTGGCCGGACTGGAGGGCAAAGCCTTAAGGGGAGACCAGCATGATGAAAGGGGGGTGTCAGTGAACGAAGCTAGGTAGGGATTGGTAGATTTAAGGTGAGGGGAGTAGTGTCAGGGGCATCCCTTTAAATAGTGGGGCGGGAGAAGAAAGCGGCAGCCATTTTAAGGACAGCAGCCGGCAGAGGGTTAGTCAGATAGGCAGCCTTGCTTACCTTCAATATAGACGAAATCGAAGTGCTTTTACGGAAGTTGCATGAGGCCGCGACAGCCCAAGGTCTGACTGCCTTCGCGCTCAGCTGCAGGGGCTGCTGGTAGAGATGGAGCCGGTAAGCAGCCCTCTGCAGCAGGAGTCATGCCGGCCATGGCGCTCACGGCTGCCAGTGCACCTTAGCCCCGAACCTGTAGCTAGAGTCCAGCGCCGGGTCCGCAGTCCACGCCGGGCGCTTGAGCAGCAGCCTCCTGCTCGGCGGTCCCACTGTGGGAGGAATCCATATGCATGGGGTTCTCTGAAGAGCAGCACACAGACACCAGCGCTCCCCCTGCTGGTGAGCCCATGGGAACAGGCCCAAGTCCTGCGGATCTCCTGGAGGCCCCAGCGGAAGCTGCCCGGCATGGGACATGTGCAGTGGATCAGGCTTTCTCTCCCTGTAGTTCCGGGGGAGGCAGGCTTTTTTACCGTGGTGCGGGCAGCAGGCAGCTGACCCCCCCATCTTCGCAAGTGCCATCGTCAGTAGGAGTGCAGCAATGGACAACGGGCGGCAGGATGCTGGTCCCTCCCCCTCGTACGGGATCAGCACAAGTGCCTCTGCTCCGGGGCTCATCGGTGATTCACCATCAGTGGGCGACAGAATGTCACGTCAGGATGCCGGATCGATGGAAGGACGCGTCCCAGGAGTGGCGTCAAGACAGGAGTCGGGATCGGCGGCTGCTGGAAGCACAGCGCCCAGGCAGCCTGGTAAGTTCCCTTGGGGACTTTTCCTATCTACTATCAGTGCTCTTAGGGGTGGAGGGGGTGAGGGACCTTCGGGGGATTTAGGGTGTGGGTTGGTTAACGTGTTGGGGGGTTTGCCGTTATTAACAGCGGGATGGGGTCCCAGTGGGGGGTCGTCGCTACCGGCATGGGGCTAAGGGGGTTCCGGCTGTAACCTGTTCAATGGTGCAGATTCGATGGCAGCGAAATCTTTATTTGGGGGTGTCGTGGGGGGGGGGAGGCGGGCTATCAGGAACGATAGTTCTGTATCAGTGCAGGTGCAGGCTGGGGGTCCGGTTGAGGAAGAATCAGTGAGGATGGATGACGCTTCAAAAGGGAAGGTTTATGTGTGCTTTGAGGGCCCTTTAGGAGCACATCTGAAACAAGAAGTGAGGGATCGGATTGGGAAAGGGGAGTATTTTTTCACTTCTCCCACTTAAGCATTTTAACTTAGATAGGGTTAGAAAGGATGAAGGGAAAAAAGAGGAAGAAGACAAGCGCCGGTATTGTTTAATCCCATGGACTTTTGCAAATTGGCTGCAAGCGTTTACTATTTTAGCCAGCATCATAGGTGCCAAGGCGCCCGAATGTTGTTCGGGGCTTTTTTACTACCTGGACGCTATTAATGAGGCGTATCGGGTTTATGGTGGGCAAGTGTGGCTCCGCTATGATGAACAATTTCGATAGCAGAAGGCCGTGCGTCCCACCATTCGGTGGGACCACAAGGACATCGCGTTGTGGCTAAAAGTGACAGCGCCTGCGAGAACGGTTCAGTCTTTTCAGGGGGAGGCAGGGGATCCGGCCAGTCATCATTTACCACGGCGTCAGCCAGGGGACTATGTTTTTTGTTCAAGAAGGAGGGTGTAAGTTCGGGGCGAAGTGCAAGTTTAAGAACGAATGAACTTCCTGTGGGGGAGGACATGGAGCAAATAGATGTTTTAGAGGAAATAGGCAAAAAGGGGGGGACGCCGCTTCAAAAGGGGGTGACGCCATTGCAACTGGGAGAGATGGCGCCATTTCTAAGTAGGTACCCAGATGGGGAAGCAGCACGGTTGTTATGGGAAGGGTTTTGTTTCGGTTTTCATATACCATTTGTCCAAGGGGAATCGTTTTTGTTAAAGAAGAATTTGCGTGCGACCTACCTATGCACATAATGAGGTAGTAACGGAGAAGCTGGATGAGGAGGTGCGCCTGGGTTTGATGGTGGGTCCGTTCCGGGATTCTCCGGTGGGGGATTTGCGTTTGTCACCATTGGGGGTTGTTCCTAAGAAGGAGCCGAATAAATTTTGGCTCATTCATCATCTGTCATATCCCAAAGGTTCTTCGGTCAATGATGGGATAGGTCCCGAACTGTGTTCGGTCGTGTATACATCATTTGACGCGGGTTAAAAAATTTGGAAAAGGGTGTTTGTTAGCGAAAACGGACATTGAGGTGGCTTTTGGATTGATACCAGTGCAGCCAGACAATTTACACTTATTGGGTTGTTACTGCAAAGGAAAATTTTTCGTGGACCGGTGCCTCCAGATGGGGTGCTCGTTGTCCTGTGCTTATTTTGAGACTTTCAGTTCTTTTTTGGAATGGGCGGTGGCGGACGTGGCGGGCTGGACTTCTATCATCCACTATCTAGATGATTTTCTGTGTATAGGTCCCGCAGGTTCGACGGTTTGTTCATTATTGTTACATACAATAGAAACATTGTTTAGGCGGTTTGCAGTTCTGCTGGCACCTGAAAATACGGTAGGCCCTGGGACGGAGCTTAGTTTTTTAGGTATTCTGATTGATACCGAAAGGATGGAATGTTGGCTGCCATCAGAGAAGTTAGGGGACTTAAAAAATATGGTGCAGTGAGTACGGCGGGTGAATAAGATCCAATTACGGGACTTGCAGTCACTGTTGGGTAAATTGAACTTTGCGTTACGAATAATACTGATGGGCAGAGTTTTTTCAAGGCTTCTATCGATGGCTTCCATGACTTCCAAGGCGTTGGCATCTCATCATTACATACGGTTGGGTAGGGAACTGCGCGATGACCTGAGAGTTTGGGGTTCCTTTTTGGAATCTTATAACGGGCGGTCGTTAATTTTGGACGATGCAGTGAATTGTTTTGACTTCGAATTATAAGGTCAAAGAGCACTAAATCGCCACTCCCACTTAACTATGACTATATTGAGATCTTCTTGCAGATGGTATCGGGTGAACTGGAACAGTTGGAAGACTCCAAACCCAGTAGATATAATTTGACCCATATAGAAATGAAGGCCTTATGTTCCCTTTAACGTGATACAAGTGTGATTATTAAACCCTCTGACAAAGGGGGTAACCTGGTCCTTTTGGACCATGAGTTATACCAACGTATGTGCTCTGACTTGCTGAAAGATAAAGGGGGATATAGGGTTCTACTGTCTAATCCAACTTCCCAGTTCACTACCGAACTCAAGACCATCTTGGAGAAGGGGCTGGTGGACAGAGTGATCTCCCCCAACGAGTATGACTTTCTGTTTCCTAAGTACCCTATTGTGGCAACCTTTTACGGACTCCCCAAAGTACATAAGGGCACAACCCCATTGAAGGGTCGCCCCATTGTATCGGGGGTTGGTTCCCTTATACAGAACTGCGGCATCTACATTGACCGGGTGTTGAGGGAGTTCGTCGTGGCCCTCCCAGCTTATACGAGGGACACGATGGACTTCCTCAACAAAATAGATTCCATTACAGTAGACCCTAACTGTTATTTAGCGTCTGTAGATGTTGAATCATTATACAGCTCCATTCCGCATGAGAAAGGTCTGGTGGCAGTAGACCATTATTTGAAAACTAGGGGGACCCAATTTAGGACACATAATCATTTTATCCTTTCTCTACTCGAATTTACTCTGACCCACAATTTTTTTCTCTACAACACCCGGTTCTACCACCAGCTCAGGGGGGCGGCTATGGGGAGCCCCTGTGCCCCCACTTATGCCAATCTCTTCCTGGGCTGGTGGGAGGACTAATGTGTCTTTCCAGACCACGTCACATGGTGGTCCGAGAAAATTATATTCTGGACACGTTACATCAACGACGTGTTTGTGGTCTGGAAAGGTGAGCCAGAGGAGTTCCGCCTATTCATCGTTGAACTTAATAGAAATGAGATAGGCCTCAGATTCACCTATGAGATAGATCCCTTCTCATTGGCATTTTTGGATGTCAAGGTGTCCAAACAGGAGGACAGGCTGGTTGCTGATATGTATAGAAAAACTACGGCAACCAACTCCCTTCTACACTGGGAAAGCCACCGAGACCCCTTAAGCGAGGTATCCCCAGAGGACAGTACCTTCGGGCATGACATAACTGTACCACTAAGGAAGCCTTCTTTAGGGAGGCTAGTAACCTTCATAACAGATTCAGTGATAGGGGCTATCCTCAACCCATCCTCACAGAGGCCTTTAAGAATGCACTACAACAGGACCGTGACCATCTATTAACACCACGGATGCGGGAAACTGACACTTGTCAAGTAGCCCGCATTATATCAACGTTTGACTCGGCGAACACTGAAGTGATGGGTATTCTGAGACGATATTGGCCCATCTTAATGATGGACTCCGATCTCGGTGATATCCTGCCTCAACACCCAGCTATTACATATAGACGGGGTAGGAACATTAATGATCGTCTGGTTCATAGCCATTACACCCCTCCCCGGGGCAAAAATACATGGTTAGATCGTAAACCCAGGGGGATGTACAAATGTGGGGGGTGTAAGGCCTGTGACTTCATTCGGACCTCTAAAACAATAACATGTTGAGTGACAGGACATGTATTTGAGATCAGGGATTTCCATAATTGCAGAAGCAGGGGGGCCATATATGTGTGCCAGTGCCCTTGCCCCCTTGATTATGTGGGTAAAACCACTAGGGAGGCACGCAGGTGCTTTTTAGAACATGTCAATGACATCAATAAGAAGAAAAACACCCCGGATGCATCCCATGTGATTGACAAACACGGTGGGGATTCACGGGTTTTCAGATTCTCCATCCTGGATGTAATACCGCCCTCTGGTAGAGGGGGGGACTGGGATTGGAAGATACTCCAGCAGGAGTGTAAATGGATTCATCGTTTCAGATCCCAGTCTCCCCTTGGTCTGAATGAAAGGATCACATACACCTGTTTCTTGTAGTCCACATACAGGTATCCGTGCAGTTCATGTTGAGGAATCATGTATGACTGGACCCGGAATATTAGTCCGAAAGACATTGAATGCTTCCCTCTATGGTATCACCTATGACCTTAGTTGACCGGATGTGGGAAACATCCAAATTGATGAACGTATATCTGCTTTTTATCATATGCAGATTTGCCTATGTCCCACATCTATAATCAGATGGTGACACACTAGGTGGAACTTTCTTTTATAGGCTGACCGCCCCAATATATTTGACCTCTGTGTTCGGTGCTCTTTTGCTCTCCCTGTATTCCATCCCTAATAAGACTTCTTAAAGGTCCTGGCCCCCTGACGCAGATATATATACTGCGTTAGGTAACAGCACTTTTACAACCTGTACCATTATTGCAGCCACTATAGGCTAATCTGAGCGGCTCTATCGGCGTTTGCGCTCCACGCTCTATATTTCCTGCGTTCTATTGGCAGGAAGTGAGGTAATGGGAGCCTTTCACTGACAGGAAGTGAGGTAACGGGTCCATCCATCGACTACCTTGCGCTCCACCAGCAAGATGGGACGTCACGGTAACACAGGTGCGTCTCTAACTGCTAGGAATACAGGCAGTCTATCTGTGGGAGGGGTTAGTCGGACCCAATGTGACCTGATTGGCTAGCGTAGTTGTCAATCCACCAAACAGGATGTGACCTAGGGAGCGGGAACACTTAAATTTCTGACACACTGGGTCAGCTAGACACAGAAGGACCACAGAAACGGTGTGAATGGAGTAACGTGATTACTGAGGATTAATATGGTCTTCAGTGGTGCATCTGCGTACTTAGAGCCACATATCGCTACGGCAGTGGGCACTAAGTATATAATCTAAGCCTTGTATCGTATTTGGCAGCAGGTGGCAAACTACATCTGGACACTGACAGAGTGAGTTATTCAAATTGGTTTGATTTGTGAGCCTTTTAGTAACTTGGTTATGGCTCATTTGACCGGATTGCATCCTTTTTTTTTTTTTTGAAACTCTGTTTATTAATTTTTTGCGGCAAAATACAGATGTAACAGTATGACAAAAAGCAAAAAGAAAAGGTACAGAAACCGCCTATTAAGGTTGACGGATGCATAAAAAGTCCAAGAAAACACAGTGAAAAACAGTGTCATAATCATACAAGAACAGAAACAAACCACAACCCCCCCACACCCAACAGTTTGTGCGAACCATGGCAAATGGAGATATGCTGCAGGTGAACCCCACTACAACGGTTGTATAGACAATGGAGTACGACCATGAAGTGTTTCATACCGATACCAAGCAGTATTCTCAAAATGGGAAATGAGCTTGGATATTAATGTATGTGATAAGGTATTCATAAATAAAGACCACTTCTCAAAGAAACGTTTGGTCAGTTTTTCTTTGTCAGACAGAGTAAGAATCCAGTCCATCTGGAAAAGAAAGTTTATCTTGGTCATAATGAAGGGAACAACAGGTACATCAGGATCCAGCCACCGGTGTAAGATACTTTTCCTTGTGGCTGCAGCCCAAGTATGGAGTATGGCTTTCGCCCTCTAGGTAGACCCCAATCTTCTTCTGCAAGAATATTAAAAATGGCCCATTGAGGAACTACATGGAATGATATGTCATATGTAGTAAATATATAATCCTTAACTTCACCCCAGAGAGCTTTAACCTTGGAACAATCCCACAAATGATGAAACAGGTCCGTATTAAAGGCGTTGCACTTAGAACAAGAGTAGTTGTTACCAATTGACATTTTATTTTTGATATATGGGGTTATATAAGCCCTGTGGAAAATAAGTGTGGCCATATCAGTATAGCTACTAACAGGGGTGTGTTTGTAAATTTTCAGAGTCGCCTCCAATAGCTGTTTAGTATCCCAATCAGGTAGATCAATAAGCCATTTACCAGGCCCAGAAGTCACAGTCTCCCATTTTATTGAGGGTCTAATGAAATTATAGATACCACTAGTGGAGGTGATCTGAGATCTAGCGTTTTTAATGAGAATATCTAAACCCACCAGCCTATAGTTCTCTGGGAACCGCCGTACACATTGCTGAACAAAACTGCGTGCCTGAAGGAACAAGAAAGGATTATGGTGAAAGGTTGGAAATTTCTGCGAGGCCGTAGCAAAGGATAGAATAGAGTGATCGGAGTCCAACAAATCTAGTATGTACACGCAGCCTTGCGCGGCTAGATTACAATAATTCCTAGGTGGGTTGCCGTTTAAAAAATCAGGGTTACCCAAAAAGGTTTGAAATGGCGAATTGTTAGAGTCTAGATCATTCATCTTCCGCACCGTACGCCAAGCCAAAATAGTGTGCCACAGAACTGGTGATTGTGAAATATCAGGGGGAAGTTTGTCCTTTGGTAAGTGTAGTAGCATCATTAAAGACAGATTAGGGTAGAATTGACTCTCTAGTGAGACATTTGCAGATTGCATCCTTTTTGTCTCTTTTTGTCTCTTCTTGTCTCTCTTTAGGTCTGACCATGAAAGTACTCTGCGGTCTGTATCCAATCACGTTACTTCTGTGTTGGTAATGTGGGGTGTGCTTTATCGAGAGCACGCCGCTGCGTAGTGCTCTCAATTATGAGCGCGTCATGTGTTTAATATTACATAACAGAACTGTGTCCTCCTGATGAACCCTTGCCTTACCGCAGGGGGGAAACGCGTCGAGGATTTTTTTTTTTCGGCACCTCATGTGAGGTTTTGACTATATCTTTATTCTGTTGAGTAAGGGCTCATAGAGCCTTGGGCTGTTATCACACATGCCTGTCGGGATAATAATAATAATTCAATTAAGAATTATTAATTATGGTCATAAAAATAATTAATCAAGAATTTTCCATAACTTGTACAAATAATGACCTGGTGAATTGTAGTTATCCCAATCGATACAATTCACATCTGAGGCCGACTATTTCCTCAGATAATAAGTTATTTTCATGTGAGATGACATTAATGCTAAAGGTATAGTTTTGACATTAAATAATAATATGCAGGTATTATGAAAAACATGCAGATTTATTGGTTACAAGGTTCTAAACATAAATAAGTAAATAAACACAATGATATATGCAAATGAATATATACGACGTTGATATAAAGCATTCCAAGCTTAAAATAAGTAAATAAACACAATGTTATCATCGATATAGAGCAATATAAGCTTAGCAATACATGTGGGTAGAAGCAACTTGTCACATTATAACAAAGCTATTATTTGGTTAGGATATCAAAACAAGAAGTTAAATTATATATATCACTTCTGTCCAGAGGAAACCTCATGATATCAGGATGGGCATGTCTAATCCTAGACATCAATATCGAATGCTAACTACATTCTGCCCCCCTCTAACCAACTACACCTCACATGACTTCAGGAATGGGCAAATCCATCAAAGGATATAACTAAGAAGAGATAACTGTATCCTTCCGCCCCATCCTGGACTATTTTCACATGTATGACTTGGTAAGACTATTAAGACACACAACAGAAATGGGAAGAACTTGGAACAAGTCTTTCCAGTGGGAATTTATCACCTAGCTTGGCGAAGAATGCTACTATCAGTATATTTATATATGTATATATATACAATCATTTAATACTTTGCTAGATTATGAGTCTTGATTCTTCTGCAGGTAGAATGAAGCCTCACAATATCCTAAGACTACATCTCAATATGGAGATGATCAATTAATTAATGTGTTTATGTATTCACCAATCTAGATGGTATGATTTCACCCACATTATCCAATTAGTCTTAATAAAATGAAATTTCATTCTTTATGTCTCTTACCAAGTCCTAGCAGGAATCACACTTCTGCTCCTAGGAAAGCTGGGTGGTCCATCATCGCATGTCTCACCATGACTTTGATATTGATAGAGCCCTCTCTCTTGGGTGTTCTGGCTATGATGATGATCCTGATGCTCTATCCTAGAATGTTGGAATGTTCTTTGCTTGTTCACTTGTTTTTTTGCTTCTTGGAAATCCCCTTCTTCCAACAGTAAATATCCTAATCCTTATCTTACATTACCTTCCCCCTGGATTAAGATCTTCCAATCATACGCTCATACGGTAATGATCCTATGAGATCATATTTACCCATAATGCAACTATGGAGGATGGTGTAGCGATATCCATATGTCTCTGGATGGCACTGTTGTGCAAGCTATTAGCACCATACTATAAAGAGTTAACTATGGCACTCTTGTATTATATACATTTGACCCTCATCGTCGTAAATTAGAAATAAGGATTAACTAGTACATTTTGAAATAACTAAAGATAGACCTCGAGGCGTCTCTCTGAATGTTTCTCACACTATTGATCTATGGACCATAATGATATGAATGGGTCTTGTTCTCTTCAGACGGACATGTCTGGAGAATCCAGTCTACTCCCTACAGATAAGACCTTTTAAAATACAATGTTCTTTGTATTCAGTATAAACTCTTTTACACAGACTGAGATCGGCATGATCTCAAATCTTGGCCTGTCCCAGCCATACAGCAAAACTTTGGTTCAGCCTGTCTCTTAAAGACAATGAGCATCTATTTTGGACTATAATATGATCAGGTATCATATACACTCATGAAAATGCCCGACATGCCCCATGGCACCCTAAATGGTTTATCACCAAATGGGGTAATTTTATGTTACTAATCTGGTGCTTTCATGCTGCAGTGTATCCTTTGAGACTGATGCTGCTCAGATATTAATGATAGCACACCTTGCAGTTGCACCGGACTCTGCTGTACTGACACCTGCCACCTGCGTCCCACTCCTAGTCCATTAGGCCCTATTATGTAAAGCATTATAAGACCTTGCTGCTAAGAAGGGAATACAGGATAAAGCCACCCTTCTGTCTGCAGGCATATCAAAGAATGTGGTGGGAATACTGTACATGACACCCCCCACGCTCTAGAGTGGTGACTTTGGCCAGGTTGTCACAGGAGTGTTGAGCGCTTAGTGCATGGTGCGTACTTTAGACTGGGTTCACACTTGTGCAAATTTGATACGCGCATTTGTGATTGACCACTGTGGCGTCAATCACAATACGCACGACAATACGCCCCAAAGAAGCTCCTGTACTTCTTTGGGCGTAGGGCGTTTTACAGCGCGTTCGTACGTGCTGTAAAACGCTCAGGTAAGAACCATGCCCATAGGGAAACATGGGTTTTCGCCTGTTGAGCGTTTTACAGCGCTTAGGAACGCGCTGTTAAACGCTCAAGTGTGAACCCAGCCTTAGGGTAGTACATTTATTTAGTTGGTTCGCTGCAAGACACTCTACACAGGCAGGTTCCGGAGGTAGCCGTCTTTAATGTCAGTCTTTGTATGTCAGTATTCTCATGCAGCACCTTAACGTTTATTTGGTACCCTTAGGCCCCTTTCACACGGGCGAGTTTTCCGCCCGGGTGCAATGCGTCCTCCTCACACTGAATCCGGACCCATTCATTTCTATGGGGCTGTGCACATGAGCGGTGATTTTCACGCATCATTTCTGCGTTGCGTGAAAATCGCAGCATGCTCTATATTGTGCGTTTTTCACGCAACGCAGGCCCTATAGAAGTGCGGATGCGTTGCAATTTTCCCGCATGGGAAATAACTTGCTTATAAGGGGACCCGATCTTTATTATTTTCCCTTATAACATGGTTATAAGGGGAAATAATAGCATTCTTAATAAAGAATGCATAGTAAAATGAAGTGGAAGGGGTTAAAAATAATAAAAGTTAACTTGCCTTAGCCACTTGATCACGTAGTTGCGATCTGTCCTCTCTTTCCCAGCATCAGCTAAGATCTAAAGGATCTGTGATGACGTCACATCACATGGTCCAATCACATTGTCCATCTTACCATGGTGATGGACCATGTGATTAAACCATGTGATGTGACGTCATCACAGGTCCTGTAGATCTTAGCTGATGCTATGAAAGAGAGGACAGATCGCAACTACGCGATCAAGTGGCTAAGGTAAGTTAACTTTTATTATTTTTAACCCCTTCCACTTCATTTTACTATGCATTCTTTATTAAGAATGCTATTATTTCCCCTTATAACCATGTTATAAGGGAAAAAACTAAATTCTCCAGAAGACCCGAAACCGGACTTCAGTGATGAAGTCCGACTTCGGGTCTGGGTACCAAACATGGCGATTTTTCTCACGCGCGTGCAAAATGCATTACATTACAACAACGTTTGCACCCGCGCGTATTCCCGCAACGCACCCGCCTCTTATCCGGGCGTCAAATATGACGCCCGTGTGAAAGAGGCCTTTGAGCATATTTTGGGAATCCAAAGCACAAGCCGGGGACGGCATGCCTCTTAAGTAAGGGGGCATTACAACTCTTTGCGCCTCTTCACTATCCTTAACCTTTTCAAGCCCAGAGATTTTTGTTTTTTGTGTTTTTATTTTGCGCTCCCTGCCTTCCTAGAGCCATAACTAATTTAATTTTTCTGTTCACATAGCCATATGAAGGCATGATTTCTGCGGGACAAGTTGTTCTTTCCAACGCCACCATTTAATATTGCATATGATGTAGTGGGAAGCGGGAAAAAAATTCCAAATGGGGTAAAATTGAAAAAAAGCTATTCCACGACAGTTTACGTTTTTTTTTACAAATCCGGCGATACCTTATATGTGTAGTTTTTCTTGCATTTTGTGATAAAAAAATTAAAAAGTGGGAAAAAAGTTATTTTTTTTGTCGCCATATTTTGACCCCTATAACTTTTTTGTAAGTAAGTGTACAGAGCTGTATGTGGGCTAATTTTTTGCGGGGCGATCTGAACTTTTCATTGATACCATTCTGGGTTGTGTGACTTTTTGATCACTTTTTAAGTTTTTTTTCAATTTTTTTGTAGAAAATGAAGCAACCAAAAACGGCGAATCAGCCATTTGGAAGCTTTATTACGTTTTGCTTTTTGCCGTATGGGATATATATTTATATATTTTTATACTATGGGCATTTTCGCACATCGCAATACCCATGATGTGCATTTTAAAAAAAAAAATTTGTTCTTTTAGTTTTATTTTTGGAAAAGGGTGGTGATTTTAATTTTTATGTTTTTATTTTTAAAAACTTTTATTTTTACACTTTTTTTTATAGTTCCCATAGAGAACTATAACATGCAATCATTAGATTGCTATTATCATAGACTCCAATGCCCTTGTATTGGAATCTATGATGATTTTACTACTTTCCTATGGAGCCCTGAACAGGCAAGGGCTCCATTGAAAATACTATGCAGCAGCCTCCTGCCATTCACAAAGACAGATGTTTCACGCGCTCAGATGACGGCATCTGAGGGGTTAAATGTCCACGATCGCCATTACTGCCGGTTACGGACATGTCTGCTATAAGAATTAGGCGTCCACCCACGGCTATGGCACCCGCAGTGCTGGGGAGTGGGCGCCATCTTTAAAGACCCTGCCCGATGATGTATGTCATTGGGCGTGAAAGGGTTAAATGGTGATCCTGTCTCATCCTGAATATTTATTGCCATGTCCTGCAAAGTGTGTATTCTTGTAAATGAATGTTCATGTAGTGTGCCTGGTTCACCAGCAGATGGCAGCACCTATGGCAGAACTAGTGTACATAGAATGGAACTTGTCTTTCCATTCTAGCCCTCTCTAGAAAGGGAAGTGTTAGTTAGAGTTAGTTCAGAGCAGCCCATGTAAGAGGAAGGCTGTGTATCAGCCAGTAGAGCACTGTCTGCTCTGCTAGGACAAAGAAGAGAAGTAAAAAGCTTCCGAGCCAGGAGGAAAGATTCCCTGGTTAAAGAGAAAGACAAAGCTAAAGATTCGATAAAGACAGAGTCAAACTACAGAAAGTTAAGTCCCAGCAGAAGAGGAGAAGTTCCTGTTTAATCCAGCCAACATAGCAGAGCTGAAGAATGCAGATGTAGTAGAGCTGAGTGTGTTTTCCTGCCAGAGTTAAGCCAAAACCTGCTGATGACCAAGATACAGTTGGAAGACTGTTCCCTGATGAAAGTTTATTGAAAGTAAAGCTGTGTTCAACGTTGATACAAGTCTGGACTCAAGTTATTTGACCTTCATCACCTATCCATTTTAGTTGCACTGCTGCGGAAGACAATGCCTGGGGTTTCAGGATATCAAGGTAGGAGCACCATGACAAGTGCAAAAGCCACAACTAGAGGGACACTTTAGGTCACCCTCAAACCACTCTGGCATTCCTACACCTGGGTTCCACCATCACCTTCTACATAGGAGACTTAGTCCCTCATTGCTGAAATGCAACTGGTGTCACGACAAACTTTTAACCCACATCTACAACATCTTAAAGGGAAACCCTGGTCGATGTTGCACCCAGTAGCGTGCTGCAAATTACCCTAACCATACAGAGAGCTACAATGGAATTGTTTAGATAAGCATATTCATACGTTAGAATGGCCCAGTCAAAGTCCAGACTTAAATTCTATATGTGGCAACACTTAAGAAGTGCTGTTCACAGATGCTCTTCATCCAATCTGACTGAGGTTGAGCTATTTTACAATGAAGAATGGGCAAAAGTTTCAGCCTCTAGATATGCAAATCTGGTTTAGACATATCCCAAAAGACTTGCAGCTGTAATTGCAGCGAAAGTTCGTCCTACAAAGTATTGACTCAGGGGAGGCTAAATACAATTGCATACCACACTTTCCAGATTTTTATTTATTACAAATTTTAAAAACCATTTATCATTTTCTTTTCACTTCACACATACTTGCTGCTTTGTGTAGGTCTATCACATAAAATCCAATTAAAATACATTTTTTGTGGGTGTAAGGTGAAAAAAATTAGGAAAATTTCAAAGGGATATGAATACTTTTTCAAGGCACTGTACATATACCGTATATATACACGCTTAAGCAAGAAGAAGACCATGAAAGACCCAAAATAGCAGAAACATTAAGTAATGTCCACACACAAAAGATTTTGTGAAAATACAAAGGGTCAATTCTAAGGTAACTCGGTACAAGCTCCCGTGTGATACAAGGGAGAAAAAGAAAATTGGAGCTTAGACTGTACCTTTATAAAAAAAATGTGTAAATCTTTATTCATATCAAAATAAAAGCATATTTATGCCATTAAAAGAGGGGAAGGAGAGTAACAAAAAACATCAGACACAAAACAACGGTAATAAGGTAAAGATAATACATATGAATATTGCATGTATGAATAGACATGGAAAATAGAAAAAGTCTAATTAACCCAACCACATTATGGTAAGTAATGGTAAACATGCACAAGGCTTAGATGTATATATCAAGTGATACAAAGGTATAAAAACCTAAACAGCCAAGGCAGGGGAAAGACTTACCTAAGTAAAATGGTGTGGACAAACAACCAGGATGGCGTTACCCCGATGCGCGTTTTGGAATCTGACGAAGGCACGCTGAAACGCGCGTCAGGGTAACGCCATCTTGGTTGTTTGTCCACACCATTTTTACTTAGGTAAGTTGGGTTAATTAGACTTTTCCTATTTTCCATGTCTATTCATACATGCAATATTCATATGTATTATCTTTACCGTATTACCGTTGTTTAGTGGGTGATGCCAGGCTGTCGTTTTTTTTGTTACTCCCCTTCCCCTCTTTTAATGGCATGAATATGCTTTTATTATGATATAAATAAAGATTTACACATTTTTTTATAAAGTACAGTGTACAGTGTCGAGCTGCAATTTTCTTTTTCGTATATATACGCTACAAACATATACTGCACATACATGGATATACATGGGCGTAGCTATAGGGGGTGCAGAGGTAGCAGTCGCTACCGGGCCCAGGAGCCTGAGGAGGCCCAAAAACCCTTGTGCCGCATAAGAAGACACACAAAGCACTGAGGGAAGGGGGGCCCAAGCTGAACTCTAGCACCAGGGCCCATGAGCCGTTAGCTACGCCCCTGTGGATATACCATATATATGCTACACACAAATATAAATAAATCACATGTATGCTAGACACACATAGATACAAGATCTAGCAGGTGTTAAAGTAATTTCTATGTAGTTAACACACAAGCTTGTCACGCTTGCTTAGTTTAACAATCTGCAAAGCTTCTAAAGCTTAAAGTTGGTATCGAGTTAACTTTGTCAAGTTAACATTAGTGGGCTAACACATTAACTTGACAAATTATTTGGTACAGCAATATTTACTTTCCACTGATTTGGATTGCCTGGTCTATAGGGAACAGTATCCATGTCTCTAACTGTCCTGTTTGCTAGGTACAAAGGCTTAAATGAGTGGTATTTGGCTATGAGTGACATGCATGGCTCCCCAGTCCAGGATGGTTGAATAGTCAGACATAGGTGTAACTTAAAGAGAATGCGTCACCAGTTATACCCTAATCAAAAGTCTAGGTCACTTACTTGAATAGACCCAGCCATTTTTCCCAAATCTGTGTTGAACAGTTCCTGCATGACAGATTTGGGAAAAATGGCTGGGTCTATTCAAGTAAGTGACCCCCGTATATATTGTTCCTAGAGTCGCCACTGTCTCTTAGCCCTAAGGGTAGTCTCTCAGTTAAGTTGTTCTCTAGCAGCTCTGTAGTCTCAGGAATGGTGTTTCCTGGATGAGGCTTCTCTTAGGGCCTACTTGGCCGGAGCTCACACATGTAGGTCGTCTTGTTTCTAGCTCTGCTCAGCTAAAACTCTCCATCTAACCAGAGGACCAGTCAGTCTCCACGGCAACCTAACCAAGACTCCCGGTGTTAATTGTTTTAAGCCCATATATAACTGTTTGGAATACATAGCGCATACAGAGATAAGTGCTTTTAGAATTAAAAACAATTAACCTGAATCCAGTGATTGCTGCAGTGGTCATGTGCAGTGTATGGCTGTCACTGCTGCATCCAAAACATTAGCTTATACCTGCAAACCGTTGGTGGCGGACCAAGTGGTGATACTGGATAAATCGGACCTCAGGATGGTGTGTATGTTTTGATTTCTTTCTTTTTTTTAACAGCCCCCATACATTTGGCCTGTAATAGAGTCAACATGAACAATCTCGTTATAACCAATAGTTTGTGCCACAGTTTTAGAGCTATTTGGCACACGTTACGTCATACCCCCTTTCAGAACTCTCTATTCTAACTAAACTGTGGTTCATTTTGCTTAGTAGATCTTCACCAATGTGTTCCATGGAGTGGTTACCAGATGCTTTTTTATTTTTTGTAATATTACTGTACCTATTGAATAAAGTTGGTTATACTACACACATAACCAAATATGTAAATTTATTTATGCAAATGAAGGGCACATAGTGAACCCAAGCAGAATATATTTTGTGGGGTCTGTAAACACCATATCTGTCCAGATTACTACTGTCTTTCAGTTCATTCAAACTTGCTTGAAAAATAATGACTACATATTATCATTTCTTGCATGTAAACTTGACTATATAATCCCTGGAATTCATGTTATACAGTTGGTACTTCCACTCCAAAGAATGCCTTCTTCCTGTATCGTAAATCAACCCACCAAACATCTCATTCTTTTTATCAACACGTTGTCCAGCACCATGTTTGCAGAAATCTTTTTTGCTTTAATAAGACACATTTTAATAGAGAACTGTCTAACTGGTTAGTCCACCCCTGGGTGATTCTAGTCTCTGGATGGCACATTTGTGTGGGTGCTGCTGATTTTCTGTCAGTGTAGTGTCCCCTAACATAAACCCACTAATTATGAATAGACTGTGCGTCTCAAGTCATTTTATGGCAGAACACACATAACACCACAT
Organism: Bufotes viridis; assembly: GCA_033119425.1. NCBI lineage: Eukaryota > Metazoa > Chordata > Amphibia > Anura > Bufonidae > Bufotes > Bufotes viridis. Next base: position 420,394,239 of record CM065589.1, read on the forward strand.
ACAGTACTTTACAACCTTAATAAAACAGAGGCATGCATTTTCCTCAAAAGTGAAATAAAACATATGACATCTAACAAAACATTTTATTTTTACTGCAATGAAAACATTTTATTTTGGCAAATATAAAAAAGGGAGACAAACTGCAGCCGTCCTAAGTATTTCACTTACGCGTGACCTCGACAACACCCACTTCTAGAATGTTTGTGATGGTGCCATGTATGATTATATGAATGTGCTCCACTATTCTTTGGCAAATCAAATGAATTCTCCATGCGTCCGTGTGACTGTGTCCGTCATGAGTTTGTCCTAGAATGCTTTGAATGTGGTCTGTTTGAGGAAGTTTCAAGATTTACATTCACCCAATAGCAATCTTAAAGTTGTCTGGCTTAAAAAAATATATATATATATTTTTATGCAGCCTACTAAGGACTTCTTTAACCCTTTCTACCCTGGGGCATTTTCTGTTTTTGCATTTCAGTTTTTTCATTCTTTGCCTTTCCTGAACTATAACTTTGTTTTTATTTTTTTACATATGAGGAGTGAGGACTCGTTTTTTTGTGGAGCAAGTTGTACTTTTTAATAGCACCATGTACTGTTGCATACAATGTATTGGGAAACTGGAAAAAAAATTCTAAATGGGGTGAAATTGGAAAAAAAAGACTAACTGACGATAAATACAATTGTTGCTGTCTAGAATATTTAGAATACATCACTGCCTGTATAAGATGGTTAAAAATGAAAATAATAATCTCTTTATTCATATATCAGTTAAGGAGATACAGAAGTCGTCCTGTTGTCAGGAAAACTGGCAGATAGGAGGACTGCTGTATACATTAGCACATTGGTGCAAAATAAGTGAACACCTCTGTCTAGTAACAGTATGGGTGTATATCTATTGGGGGCAAAAGTTGCCCACTCCAACTCCCTTCCAATTAGACCCAGATGCCATGTGGGTCTGGAGGTCAATATATACAGTATATTCCCCCAGTAGGACACAGAGTTTCACCCTGCATTAATTAATTCAGTGTCACCAAGCAGGGTTAGATAAACATAAGCCTTTACCCTAGATGATTCCAAGATGGGGAATTTTTGTTAACCCCGCTTGGACCCTATCTATCTAGTAAATCGCAGGGACTAATAGGCAACTATCAGTTGTATGGAACAAAAATCACAGAAATATAGTGGATAATATGGGGGAACTGCTCAGACCCCAAACACTGTAGCGTGTTTCTCATTGGGGGAGCAGTCCCAATGCCCTGATTTGCGATAGGTCTACTAGGATAAATAAATATCACATCTCTCTTCCCTGCATTATTCAGTGCACATTGACATTGTATCTCTTGTCTATGAGCTTGTGTCAATCTTGTTTGCACAAATCCTACAGAGACACTCGGGAAGAAAGCGGATGAATCACCAATTCTCATTAGCTGCTATCTGTTGCAGCCCAGTGGCCCGTCTAGCTCAACGAGTTTCATGCGTTCATGTATGGAATGCCTCATCAGGAGCTATTGAAAGATAGACACTGTGTTACTGTAGCTAAAGAGAGGACTGAGCGGTTCTGCACATGTAGCGTGCAGGCTAACCGGTGCTCATATGGCCGTGAAATTGGAAAAAAACACAATTCCGCTATAGTTTATGGGTTTCGTTTTATGGCCTTCCCTATGTGGTAATAAGGACCCATGCCCTTCATTCTCCAGGTTAGTACGATTACAGCGATACCCCATTTGTATTGTTTGTACTTGGTTTTACATTAGATCTGGGTGTCTGCTGTATAAAACTAGCCAGTGCCGTATATGTACGTCAATGGTCGAGAAGGGGTTAAGCTGAGGCAGCTATGTTTAGGATGTTAATTTCTTGGCAAGAGCAGAGAGAAACTACAAAGAGCATCACTGGTGCTGAAGGGCCGTCCTGTCCTGCATTGCATGGACAACCGGGGACAAAATGTCCATTGGTTATATCAAGAGAGTCAAGGTGTTATGTGATGTAACATTTTTTTATAATGTGTAGGGATGAGTGAACCCAGTGAAGTTCGGGTTCGGGGCCCAAACACCGAACCTGAACCCGGACCCCATTAAAGTCCATGGGGACCCGAACTTCACTTTATTATTTTCCATTATAACATGGTTAATTCAGCATAAAATAGCCATTGAGACGTTAAAAATAATTTAAAAAACTCATCTCATCCATTTGATCGCGCAGCTGGTATCCTCTTCTTCAGGAACTGCAAAAGGACCTGCGATGACGTTACCGCGCTCACCACGTGGTTTGCGTGGTGACATCATCGCAGGTCCTTTTGCAGGTCCTGAAGAAAGAAGAGGATATCGGCTGCGCATTCAAGTGGATGAGGTGAGTTTTTTTATTATTTCTAACCCCTGAATGGCTATTTTATTTAGCATTCTATCTTAAGAATGCTATTATTTTCTGTTATAACCATGTTATAACGAAAAATAATAAAATTACCTGAACACCGAACCCGAAATTCAGTGAAAAAGTCCGGATTCGGGTCCGGGTACCTGAACTCGCAAAGTTCGGTACAAACCCGAACTTTGCAGCTGGGGTTCGCTCAACCCTAGTAATGTGTTATACTATGTCATGTTATGTTATTTTCATGTAGTTCAGGCTGAATCACAGAGTTAATTCCAGTACCATGGGAGCTTCTTTCTCAGAAGGGCGGCTGTGGATTTAGTGTTCTTGTGTTATGTTTGTTTTATAGGTAAAATAAGGTCTTCAGGCTTAGAAAGTATAGTTTGTAGTTTGAGTGAAAACTCGCAAAAGAACCTTGTCAAGACAGTTGTAGTCAAGGAGTCATATTTTGAATGGTTCCCGGATATAAGTGGTGTACCCCAAGGTTCAGTGCTGAGTCCCTATTATTTAATTTATTAATGATATTGAGGATGGTATTAATAGCACTGTTTGTAATTTTGCAGATGACACCAAGCTATGTAGTCTATGGAAGATGTCTAAAAACTACAAGCTGGCTTGGACACTGACTTGGACATCCACTTGGCAAATGAGGTTCAGTGTGGATAAATGTAAAGTTATGAATCTTGGTAGTAATAATCTCTGTGCTTCATATGTCCAAGGGGATGTAACACTGGGAGAGTCACTTGTAGAGAAGGATTTAGGTATACTTGTAAATCACAGACTAACTAACAACGTACACTGTCAATCAGCTGCTTCTAAGGCTAGCAAAATATTGTCATGTATTAAAAGAGGCATGGACTCGAAGGACAGGGATGTAATATATTACCACTTTACAAGTCTTTGGATGGGTTCACATCACGTTTTGCCATCCATTTTAAGTATACGATGGAAGAAAAGGGATATAGCCTAGCACACCACGTATATGTTAATGTATGCTTTTTTTTTTTACAATGGAACTCTATGGTGAACAGATGCCACTGCATGTCATCCATCTGAGGCATCCGTTAATATATATGTTTTTTGTATATGTTAAACAGATGGCAATAACATGATGTTACCCCACCCTTTGGTGCAGCCTCATCTGGCATATGTAGTTCAGTTCAGGGCACCAAAAATGTAGACCTGGCAAAATGAAAAATGTCACATTCAGTCTTTTCAGAAGGAGGTGTGCAGAGGGCTGCAGAGCTGATATTTAGCACTTCCAGGGGTGTTACTGGGGCCTTAGAAGATCAGGGCATTTTTACAGATCGGTCTTTTGGGGAAATGGCAGACCAAATATCCCTTCCATGTTTTGCAACAGCCTTCGGGGAAGGGGTCTTAATTTCCCTAACATAAGATGTTATAACCTGGCAACCTCAGACAGATATTTTACTGATTACTGCTCCAATCCACAGCATATCATTTTGATGCAGCCTTAGAACAATCATTTATCCCCAATGTTTCTTTGCCTAATCTGTTACCTATGCAATATGCCAACTTTGCAGGCATAGGATAGGTCACAGTATTAAAATCTTGGAAAACCCCTTTAACCACATGGTACAAGGAAAGCCTACTGCAAAATGATCCTCCAGTTTCTGTCTCTTGACGTTACATCTAAATGTCCTGATATTCCTTATTCTTTTGTTTGCTTCTTCTGTCAAATTAAAGTGGGGGTTCATGCATCAATCTTGCGACCACAGATAATGGGCACCCTGGGTCCTGATATAGCTGCAGAGTTGTCTGAGCCTTCTGGGATTATTCTGATATGGGTTCGGTAGGAGAAATGACAGTAAGATAGGCCATTGATATACCATGACCACTATCATTTCTTCTAAATTGTGCTTCCTCGTAGTTTAGTGCCCACTCACTGTTTACTATGCCATGTGGCCAGATGGCATGATGCAGTGGCATCATTTCAAATAAATCAGTCTGTGACCTCGAAAATGGCAGTACAGGGAATCTATGGATCCCTGCTCTGCCATAGCTCTCAACTGCATCAGCATCCAGTTGAAAGTCATGCCCTCATTTCAGCATTTTAACTGAAGGTGAGGATCCAAGTCAACATCCGTCTTCTCCCAGTTCTTCAAACTAGCCGGTAACAGTTGGTTTGGGGAGAAGTGGCTGAATCCCACCCCTGGCTATGGGATCTACAACCCTCAGGTGTCACCTTGGTCTCACCAAACAGACTGGCAAAAATTGTACTGGGCTTGCAGTGGGATTTGAGCAGGTATCTGGGGTTTGTAGGAGAGAGAAGAGCTTGCATATCACGCTATCTCTCTTTGTGACGGGCTCATAGGCTTTCTATTAAGGTCTGTCTTGCTTCCTCTCCTACAGCGATGAGAGAGAGAGCACAATATGCAAGTCCTTCTCTCTCCTAGTACTAGGGATCGTGGGCCTCTCAGCACTGAGACCCCCACCTATCAAAACATTTGATATGCCTTATATCAAAAGTTTTACGAAAACTCAGTGACTCCTTAAAGGGCTTCTGTCACCCCAACCGAGCAATTTTCAGTAACTGACATTAGCTATTTGCTCTGCTTGTAGACACGCTCCCTCTCATCTGCGATGCCTACAGTCTTCTCTTCCGGGTGTAGTGTGACGTAATCGGCGCAGGCGCACTGAGGAAAGAGCTGGCAAGTGCGCGTCCTTCACTCGGTACACCTGCGCCGATTGAGGAACGTTACGGCACTGGCGCGGGAATTCAGGAGCAGACAGGGCCAGCGTGAGGAGGAGAGCGCTGTCTATCAAGAGGAGAGGGGGCGTGTCTACAAGCAGAGCATGCGGCGGCTACCAGCAAGTACACTCCCAACTTGCTGGTAGTGAAGACATTTGCATATTATAAAAGTATTATTTTTACAAAAATAAAAGCAGAGAGAAAGGTAAGAAAAGTATGTTTGCACTCAGCTGACATTAGCAAATAGCTAATGTCACCTACTGAAAATTGCTCTGTTGGGTGTGACAGAAGCCCTTTAAGTCTTCCCTATATCCGCTTCTCCGTCTCCTTCCACAAAGGAAAATGGACATATTTCATCCACCCTTTGGAATTCCTCCTCTAAAAGAAGCACTGATCAAATCTGCTGTTTTCGGCATTTAGAATGTCTAGAGAGCTGAGAAGTTGAATCCTTCCTTTCATTCATAGCACACAGAACATAGTCTTTAACCCAGATTACTAAGGAGTGTCAGTTCTCCTGCAGAATCTTGAGGGTGTCACTGCCGGGATCTATAATACTACTCATAGCTGTCCTGGAGAGGAATATCGCACTCCTTGCAGCCCAGTTAACATTTGGAAGTAGATTCTCTTCCTCCTAATCCCCTCATAGTTTGATATCTTCTACCAGTACACAGAGGTAATAAAACCCCACCACTGTGTTGATGCAAGAACCTAGATAAACTGAAGCAGAGGTGTATACAGATCTCAGAGGACCCCATAGCAATACTTAGTATGGACCTGCTTCCATTATTTATTTATTTTTAATTAAATGGAGGAATTTTTAATAAAAAAAATTGTTGGGCTCCTTCTCAGCACTTTACCTGACTTTTCAATGCATTTGCGCCAGCAGACATTTGGTACATTGATAAATCACCCCCAATTCTGCTCTAATATGATAAAACAGTCTGCCCGCAGAAACCACTAGAGGGAGCTCATTCCATTAGTATTTATACAGTTACCATTAAAATTAATGGAAGCTTAATGGTGGCTGATGGAAAATGAGAAGGAACTATAATATCTCATAAAAGTGAGTACACCCCTCACATTTTTGTAAATATTTTATTTTTTCATTGGACAAAACTGAGTATATAACACTTTGATACAATGTAAAGTAGTCAGTGTACAGATTGTATTACAGTGTAAATTTGGTGAGCACTTAAAATAACCCAGCCATTAATGTCCACTGGCAAAGTGAAAATGGCCAAATTCCCAAAGTATCAATATTTTGTGTGGCCACCATTATTTTCCAGCATTGCCTTAACTCTCTTGGGCATGGAGTTTACCAGAGCTTCACAGGTTGCCACTGAAATCCTCTTCCACTCCTCTATGACGACATCACGGAGCTGGTGGATGTTAGAGACCTTGTGCTTCTCCATCTTCCATTTGAGGATACCCCACAGATGCTCAATAGGGTTTAGGTCTGGAGACATGCTTTCCAGTCCAGAGTGAGGGGGCCACAGTCTGGGGCCCCCAAGGTGAAACATATGATACTCCAATTGGATACATCTGTGACTACATTGAATAAGCTATAGTGATATAACATGCAGTTGTGACTGGCCACTAGAGGCCATTAGTCGAACAGCCCCCTTAGAACTAATGGAGTGAGATGTTGACAATTAATATATAAAAAGTAAAGTAATCTTATAGCTGCACCTGATTGGCTTTCTTATTGAAATGGACTGTTAAAAGTAGCTTCTTATTTATTTTGTGCATTTAGTTATTTTGTTGCCATGTCCTAACTTCCTGGGGAAAGCTACAGGGGCTGGAGAAAGGAAGTGGCAGGAGGACAGAGAGTCGGCAGTCGGAGAGCAATGGATTCAGACGTGTCTGCTAAATTGTTTTACCTGAGGTGTCCTGTGTTCAGCCAGAGATTGAAGGCTTTATCCACAGCAAGCAAGGGACGATTGTTGAATATCTGCTGCCTGCTAAAGAGGATCTGTAGTCTTCATTTATAATCAGGAGCTGAGGAGACCAGAGGCCTGCCTGCCCTGAGGCCAGCGTTGGATCATCCATCCAGAAAACCAAGCTGCCATTCAGGCCTGCACTGGAGATCTCAGCCTGAAGCATTTTACACTCGGTTAGTGCGCACTTTTAATGGGACTTAAATCCTGAGCTCAGGTCCCTCCCTGCAATCAGGGTGAGGACAAGTTTTGGCGCCGCTGCAGCAGTTAAAGCTTTACTGCGACAGCAAGTGGATCCACATCCCGGCTCTGGAGTTACAAATAGTCACATGGAAGTTTAAGGGAGTCTAGCTGAGGTGGGGGAGTGGGCATTACCGGCATTCGGGGGGATAGTGTGGGATTTTTCTGTATTTGACCTCTGTGAGCCACAGTGCCCCTCAGCCAAGATCCCAGGTACACAGACCACAAATTTAGTGTTGATTCCTAGTGGCTTCGGTTCCCTGTGTTTGGTTAGTAGAGCCTGCCATATTTAGTGGCATTTAGGCAAAATATGAATATTTAAAGGTACAGTACCTAATTCCCGGCTGGGGTCCCACTGTGGACAATCTTGGGTTGCTAACAACTCAGAGAGATTGTATCACCACTTCAGTACACCAGAGCCCACCTCACTCCGTGTGGTCCGGCTGGATCACGGTGTACATTATAGTAAAATTCTTTTGGTTCACACAGCTCACTGTCCATGCATTCATTCTTGTGTGGTTCACTGTATCCCAATGGACTCCCTCGGGTCCACCTCCTACACCAGCTACTTTACCATCAGTTTCTTTAGCAAGGCAGTGTAGTCTTGGAGGTTTGTTTTGGGTCGTTATCATGTTGGAATACTGCCCTGTGGCCCAGTTTCCAAAAGGAGTGGATCATGCTCTGCTTCAGTATGTCACAGTACATGTTGGCATTCATAGTTCCCTCAAAGAACTGTAGCTCCCCACAGCCGGCAGCACTCATACAGCCCCAAACCATGACACTCCCACCACCATGCTTGACTGTAGGCAAGACACACTTGTATTTGTACTCCTCACCTGGTTGCCGCCACACACACTTGGCACCATCATGAACCAAATAAGTTTATCTCAACAGACCACAGAACATGGTTCCAGTAATCCATGTCCTTAATCTGCTTGTCTTCAGCAAACTGCGGGCTTTCTTGTGCATCATCTTTAACCTCTTAAGGACACAGGACGTACATGTATGTCCTGTGTCCGGTCTTTAAAGATGGCGCCCGCTCCTGCTCTATGCGGGCGCCTTAGCCGCGGGTGTCCGCATGGTTCCTGTAGCAGACTAGAGGGATCAGATGATTGTAAATTATAGTTCCCTATGGGAACTATATAAAAGTGTAAAAAAAAAATTTTAAAAATAAAAAAAATAAAATAAAAGTTCAAAACACCCCCCTTTTGCTAAAATAAAACTAAGAAAATTTTAAAAATTTAAAAATACACATCATGGGTGTCGCAATGTGTGAAAACGCCCATAGTATAAAAATATAAAAAGTATTCCCCATACGTCAAACAGCAAATGGTAAAAGCGTCCAAATGGCGGATTCGCCATTTTTGGTCGCTTCATTTTCCACAAAAATTACATAAAAGGTGATCAAAAGTCATACACACCCCAAAATGGTATCAATGAAAAGATAAGATTATGACGCATAAAATTAGCCCCCTATACAGCTCCGTACATATAATTACAAAAAGTTATAGGGGTCGAAACATGGTGACAAAAAGTAAAACTGATTTTTTCCCACTTTTGAATTTTTTTCACTATCAAAACGCAAGAAAACCTATAAATATAGGGTATCGCCGGATTCGTACTGACCTGTAGAGTAAAAGTAACCAGTCAGTTTTATCGCACATCAAACGTCGGAATTCAAAAAGCCACAAAACTGTGGTGGAATTGCTTTTTTTTTGCAATTTCACCCCATTTGGAATTTTTCCCCGCTTCCCACTACATAATATGGAAAGTACAACTTGTCCCGCAAAAAACAAGCCCTCATATGGCTATGGTAATGCAGGGAGCGCAAAACGAAAACTCAAAAAGTAAAAAACCTCCGGTCCTTAAAGGGTTAAAGAGGCTTCCTTCTGGGATCACAGCCATGCAGACCAATTTAATGCAGTGTGCGGCGTATGGTCTGAGCACTGACAGGCTGACCCCCCCCCCCCTACCCTTTTAACCTCTGCAGCAATGCTGGCAGCACTCATACATCTATTTAAAAAAAGACAACCTCTGGATATGATGGTGAGCATGTTGCACTAAACTTCTTTGGTTGACCATGATGGTTAAGTGCATATAGGCACGGGGCTGTCTACCCAAATTGGGCCCCTCCCTCCCAGCGTTGGGCCCCTATTATAATCCACCATTGGCAAAGGCTGTTCTGAGTGTAACCTGTCTTGTTAAACCACTGTATGGTCTTGGCCCCCCTGCTAAAGCTCGGTTTCAGAGTGTTGTCAATCTTCTTATAGCCTAGGCCATCTTTACGTAGAGCAACAATTCTTTTTTCTGATCCTCAGAGAGTTCTTTGCCATGAGGTGCCATGTTGAACTTCCAGTGACCAGTATGAGAGCGTGTCAGAGTGATAACACCAAAGTTAACACACCTGCTCCCCATTCACACCTGAGACCTTGTAACACTAATGAGTCACATGACACCGGGGAAGGAAAATGGTTAATTGGACACAATTTGGCCATTTTCACTTAGGGGTGTACTCAATTTTGTTGCCAGCGGTTTAGACAATAATGGCTGTGTGTTGAGTTATTTTGAGGGCACACTAAATTTACACTTTTATACAAGCTGTACACTGACTACTTTACATTGTATCGAAGTGTCATATCTTTAGTTTTTTCCCATGAAAAGATATAATAAAATATTTACAAAAATGTGAGGGGTGTACTCACTGTTGTGAGATACTGTATGTCTGCAACAGAAGAAATTTAATACAAGGCCCACTCACCGCCACTTAACTGAAGCCATACAAAGGTGATCCTGGTCACAAGCTATGTTTCGGTAATGTGGTGATATCTGCTATCAAGTGATGTGATACCATCCTATTTCATCAGGGACACAAGAAACCAAGGAAGGTCCTTTCCATGCACCATAAAAGCATGTATCCCTACCAGAAACCGTATCACATTACACCTTGAGGCAGATAAAAAATCTTTAGAAATAATCATTATTAATGCAACCATGTATCTTTATTCAAAAGGATTACATTAGCTTCCGTTTCCCCCTTAGCTTATGTTGTTAGGCAAGGCAAAGTATCTTTGAAGAAGTCACTTGATGCCTGCGTCTGATGTCTATGCTCCTTCATGTCTTCCTCCTTCATTCCTCAAAAGGCCTGCCAGCATACAGCTCTTGGCTCTGTTGCTTACAGCTCATCTCATTTCTCTTTGGCAGGCCTGCATGCAAGGGATTCTTAGAGGCATCTCCAGGACACTTTAGCATTTTTGTACAAATAAGGATACATTAACACTCTTTGCAGTGTCCAACTGGACAGTTGCCCAACGGAGGCCAATAGAGTGGTTTATGTCAGTATGTTTTCTGCAGTATGATAACTAGGTAGCTAATAGTGTGGAAGTATGTTGGCCAATAAATGTATGTGATGTTAAATATTTTTGTGTTAAAATAAACAAATGTATTATGGCAGAGACACCTTTTGGGGTCATGCACATGACCATATGTATTTTGCGGTCCGCAAAAAAAAGATCCGCAAACAATATAGATGATGTCCATGTGCATTCTGTATTTTGAGGAACGGAACAGCTGGGCCCTAATAAAACAATACTATCCTTGTCCGTAATGAGGAAAATAACAGGACATGTTCTATTTTTTTGCGGAACGGAAATATGGACATACGGAAACTAAATGTACACGGAGTAACTTCCGTTTTTTCTTTTGCGCACCCATTGAAATGAATGGTTCTGCATATGGTCCACCAAAAAAAACGGACCGGACACAGAAAGAAAATACGTTTGTGTGCATGAGTCCTTATTGGCTAGCCAGTTTCAGATTAGCGTGTTCACTGTGTGTCACACACTCTGTGTGAGAATGTGACTTTCTATGATGAACTCTGCTCCTTTGACCTGACATAATGTTGTCAGTATAAATCATTACAGTTAAGGTCGGACGAGATTCATAGCATTATAAATTATTATTATGCCATGTGGTCCAGTCAAGGGAGTAGAATTCAGTGGGAATGCACGGTCCCATTTGGAGCATGTTTTACTCAGTGAACACGCTAGTCTGAAACTGGCCTAACAGAAAAGCACAACATTTAGGCCCCTTTCACAAGAGCGAGTTTTCCGTGCGGGTGCAATGCATGACGTGTAGAGTTGAGCGGACACCTGGAAGTTTGGGTTCGACGGGTTCGGCCGAACTTCACAAAAAAGGTCGGCTTCGGGATCCCAACTTAACCTGAACTTGAACCCGAACCCCATTGAAGTCAATGGGGGCCCGAACTTTTGGGCAATAAAATGGCTGTAAAAAAGTCCTGGATAGGGCTAGCGGGCTGCAAAAGGCAGAAAAATGTGGGTAAGTGCCCTGCAAACAAATGTGGATAGGGAAATGAAAATAAATGTGAAAATACTGCTAAATTTGAAAATACGTTTTGTGCTTTGTATGCAAAACTGCTCTGTGGACCTACAATACGGGTTTATTTTCCCCAAATACACAAATGCTGTATTTCACTGCTACATTTTAAAATAAAATAAAATAAATAAAAATTAAAAATCAAAATTTTGATCTAGGAGGAGGAAATGGATGTTAAGTAGGAGGTTGAGGAGGTGTCAGCTGGGAATACCATCAGCAGCGCGTCTACCAGCGTGCGTTTGTAGTCATGTATCTTTCGATCATTAACAGACATTTTTACCAAATTTGGTTCCCTGTCAGTAATGCACAGCAGGGGTTTTTCACCGGCAAAACGGGGTTCATATGACCCACCAATGGAACAGACGATTTTGAAAAATGTAGGCCCCTGGCACCCAGACAGGAGGAGTTTATTCACGGCAAAACAGGGTTCATGTCACCAACCAATGGAACAGACGATTTCTTTGCACCCAACAATTTAAAAGAAGATTTTTCTAATTTTTGGTCCCTTTCACCTATGCAGTGCAGGGTTACTTGACAGCAAAAAATTGGAATATGTCAACCCCTGAACTCCCAGACGGATTAACTATATTACTGTCCCCGACACATATGCAGCGCAGGCCGCAAACGTAATTCCTGGCCTTTAGGGATGAGCGAACCCGAACTGTATAGTTCGGGTTCGTACTAAATTTCGGGGTTTTCGGGACACGGACCCAGACATTTTCAAAAAGTTTGGGTTTGTTGTTTGGCGATTTCTTCCCACTTTCTGAAGGGCTGCACAGCAGCCAATCAGCTGCTGTGCAGCCCTACTAATGGCATGGCTGTGATTGGCCAAGTGCAGCATGTGACTCAGCCTCTATTTAAGCTGGAGTCAAGTAGCGCCGCACGTCACTCTGCTGTGATTAGTGAAGGGATAGAATGCAGCTGCTGTGAGGGCGAGATTAGGCAGGGAAAACTCAGTAAAACACCTAATAAAGTGATTCCGATCTAAAGCTAGGAATCATTTAACTTCTGCTAGATAATTGCTCACTAGTTTTTAGGCTGCACAGAGCGTTTTTCTGTCACTTTTTCTGGGGTGATCAGCGGCCATTTTGTGTCTTGTTGTGCACAAGCACAAGCTGCCACCAAGTCCATCAATCCATCAATACTATTGCTATATCCTTCTATATCCTAATTGCTATATCCTACATCAGGGGCTTGGCTGTGCTTATTGTCACCCCTAGAAACTCAGGATAGAAATTTCTATATTTTATTGAGGGGTTAAATTCAATTGCCTAAATAGCAATCCCCTAAATCTGGTGTTCCAGCTGTGGCTAGCCAAGTGTAATACTGTCTGCTGTCTGGCAAAGGATAGATTTTTTCCAGTGGTGAAATTCAATTGCCAAAATAGCAATCCCCTAAATCTGGTGTCCCAGCAGTGGCTGGCCAAGTTTAACAGTGTCCGGCAAAGGATAGATTTTGTTCTGGGGTGAAATTCAATTGCCAAAATAGCAATACCGTAAATCAGTGGTTTCAGCTGTGGCTGGCCAAGTTTAATAGTGTCCGGCAAAGGATATATTTTGTTCTTGGGTGAAATTCAATTGCCAAAATAGCAATACCGTAAATCAGTGGTTTCAGCTGTGGCTGGCCAAGTTTAATAGTGTCCGGCAAAGGATATATTTTGTTCTTGGGTAAAATTCAATTGCCAAAATAGCAATACCGTAAATCAGTGGTTTCAGCTGTGGCTGGCCAAGTTTAATAGTGTCTGGCAAAGGATAGCTTTTGTTCTGGGGTGAAATTCAATTGCCAAAATAGCAATACCGTAAATCAGTGGTTTCAGCTGTGGCTGGCCAAGTTTAATAGTGTCCGGCAAAGGATTTATTTTGATCTGGGGCGAAATTCAATTGCCAAAATAGCTATACCATAAATCAGTGGTTTCAGCTGTGGCTGGACAAGTTTAATAGTGTCCGGCAAAGGATATATTTTGTTCTGGGGTGAAATTCAATTGCCAAAATAGCAATACCGTAAATCAGTGGTTTCAGCTGTGGCTGGCCAAGTTTAATAGTGTCTGGCAAAGGAAAGATTTTGTTCTGGGGTGAAATTCAATTGCCAAAATAGCAATACTGTAAATCAGTGGTTTCAGCTGTGGCTGGCCAAGTTTAATAGTGTCTGGCAAAGGATAGATTTTTTCTGGGGTGAAATTCAATTGCCAAAATAGCAATCCCCTAAATCTGGTGTCCCAGCAGTGGCTGGCTAAGTTTAATAGTGTCCGGCAAAGGATATATTTTTTCTGGGGTGAAATTCAGTTGCAAAAATAGAAATACCGTAAATCTGGTGTTCCAGCTGTGACTGGACAAGTTTCATAGTGTCCGTCAAAGAATATATTATTTTCTGGGGTGAAATTTAGTTGCAAAAATAGAAATACCGTAAATCTGGTGTTCCAGCTGTGGCTGGCCAAGTTTAATAGTGTCCGGCAAAGGATAGATTTTGTTCTGGGGTGAAATTCAATTGCCAAAATAGCAGTACCGTAAATCAGTGGTTTCAGCTGTGGCTGGCCAAGTTTAATAGTGTCCGGCAAAGGATTTATTTTGATCTGGGGCGAAATTCAATTGCCAAAATAGCAATACCATAAATCAGTGGTTTCAGCTGTGGCTGGACAAGTTTAATAGTGTCCGGCAAAGGATATATTTTGTTCTGGGGTGAAATTCAATTGCCAAAATAGCAATACCGTAAATCAGTGGTTTCAGCTGTGGCTGGCCAAGTTTAATAGTGTCTGGCAAAGGAAAGATTTTGTTCTGGGGTGAAATTCAATTGCCAAAATAGCAATACTGTAAATCAGTGGTTTCAGCTGTGGCTGGCCAAGTTTAATAGTGTCTGGCAAAGGATAGATTATTTTCTGGGGTGAAATTCAATTGCCAAAATAGCAATCCCCTAAATCTGGTGTCCCAGCAGTGGCTGGCTAAGTTTAATAGTGTCCGGCAAAGGATATATTTTTTCTGGGGTGAAATTCAGTTGCAAAAATAGAAATACCGTAAATCTGGTGTTCCAGCTGTGACTGGACAAGTTTCATAGTGTCCGTCAAAGGATATATTATTTTCTGGGGTGAAATTTAGTTGCAAAAATAGAAATACCCTAAATCTGGTGTTCCAGCTGTGGCTGGCCAAGTTTAATAGTGTCCGGCAAAGGATAGATTTTGTTCTGGGGTGAAATTCAATTGCCAAAATAGCAGTACCGTAAATCAGTGGTTTCAGCTGTGGCTGGCCAAGTTAAATAGTGTCCGGCAAAGGATTTATTTTGATCTGGGGTGAAATTCAATTGCCAAAATAGCAATACCATAAATCAGTGGTTTCAGCTGTGGCTGGACAAGTTTAATAGTGTCCGGCAAAGGATAGATTTTGTTCTGGGGTGAAATTCAATTGCCAAAATAGCAATACTGTAAATCACTGGTTTCAGCTGTGGCTGGCCAAGTTTAATAGTGTCTGGCAAAGGATATATTATTTTCTGGGGTGAAATTCAATTGCCAAAATAGCAATCCCTAAATCTGGTGTCCCAGCAGTGGCTGGCTAAGTTAAATAGTGTCCGGCAAAGGATAGATAATTTTCTGGGGTGAAATTCAGTTGCAAAAATAGAAATACCGTAAATCTGGTGTTCCAGCTGTGACTGGTCAAGTTTCATAGTGTCCGTCAAAGGATATATTTTTTCCGGGGTGAAATTCAGTTGCAAAAATATAAATACCCTAAATCTGGTGTTCCAGGTGTGGCTGGCCAAGTTTAATAGTGTCCGGCAAAGGATATATTTTTTCTGGGGTGAAATTCAGTTGCAAAAATAGAAATACCGTAAATCTGGTGTCCCAGCTGTGACTGGCCAAGTTTAACAGTGTCCGGCAAAGGATAGATTTTGTTCTGGGGTGAAATTCAATTGCCAAAATAGCAATACCGTAAATCAGTGGTTTCAGCTGTGGCTGGCCAAGTTCAATAGTGTCCGGCAAAGGATAGATTTTGTTCTGGGGTGAAATTCAATTGCCAAAATAGCAATACCGTAAATCAGTGGTTTCAGCTGTGGCTGGCCAAGTTTAATAGTGTCCGGCAAAGGATAGATTTTGTTCTGGGGTGAAATTCAATTGCCAAAATATCAATCCCTAAATATGGTGTCCCAGCAGTGGCTGGCCAAGTTTAATAGTGTCCGTTAAAGGATATATTTTTTCCGGGGTGAAATTCAGTTGCAAAAATAGAAATACC
This sequence comes from Bufotes viridis, assembly GCA_033119425.1. Taxonomy (NCBI): domain Eukaryota; kingdom Metazoa; phylum Chordata; class Amphibia; order Anura; family Bufonidae; genus Bufotes; species Bufotes viridis. The sequence goes on from CM065589.1 coordinate 420,410,099, forward strand.
GTAAATCTGGTGTTCCAGCTGTGACTGGACAAGTTTCATAGTGTCCGTCAAAGGATATATTATTTCTTGGCGTGAAATTCAGTTGCAAAAATAGAAATACCGTAAATCTGGTGTTCCAGCTGTTGCAGGCCAAGTGTAAATCTGTCTGTAAAGGGCATATTACACTCAGCGTGCATCTCCAAGTGTATTTCTTTCCGTTAAAGGTTATATTACAGTAAGTGTTAAAATACAGCATAATCCTCTACATTTGCACACACTGTTTTGCATCTCTAAGCGTATTTCTTTCCGTTAAGGGGTATATTACACAAATTGTTAAAATACAAGTGCTGAAAGCATAATCCTATATATTTTTCACACACTACTGTGCATCTCCAAGTGTAAATCTGTTCTTAAAAGCATACCTTTCATCCAGGGCCTAAATACTAGGCCTACAATTGATATTCCCTAAATCTGTGGCTACTGCTGTGCCTGGATTAGTATAATACGGTACATAAATAGATAGCCAGATAGTGTTAGCTGCCTGTAAAAAAGGCATGAATTTACATTGGGCCAAATAATTTTTTTCTTATTGTGGTGAACGGTAACAATGAGGAAAACATCTAGTAAGGGACTCGGACATGGTCGTGGTGTTGTTAGTGGACCCTCTGGTGCTGGGAGAGGACATGGCCGTTCTGCCACAGCCACACGACCTAGTGAACCAACTACCTCAGTAGCCACCAGAATTTACAGTGATATTTGGTGGGACCCAATGCCATTCTAAGGATGGTAAGGCCTGAGCAAGTACAGGCGCTAGTCAATTGGGTGGCGGACAGTGGATCCAGCACGTTCACAACATTATCTCCCACCCAGTCTACTGCAGAAAGCACACAGGTGGCACCTGAAAACCAAGCCCATCAGTCTGTCACATCACCCCCATGCATATCAGGGAAACTGTCTGAGCCTCAAGTTATGCAGCAGTCGCTTATGCTGTTTGAAAATTCTGCTGGCAGGATTTCCCAAAGGAATCCACCTAGCCCTTCCCCAGTGGTGGAAGAAATAGAATGCACTGCAGAACAGCACCACTTCATCACCAATGACTGGGCCTCCATGCGAGACCTGTGTGTCCTGTTGCACTGTTTCGAGTACTCCACCAACATGGCCAGTGGCGATGACACCGTTATCAGAATTACAATACCACTTCTATGTCTCCTTGAGAAAACACTTAGGGCGATGATGGAAGACGAGGTGGCCCAGGAGGAGGAGGAGGAGGAAGAGGGGTCATTTTTAGCACTTTCAGGCCAGTCTCTTAGAAGTGGCTCAGAGGGAGGTTTTTTGCAAAAGAAGAGGCCAGGTACAAATGTGGCCAGCCAGGGCCCACTACTGGAGGACGAGGAGGATAAGTAGGAGGTGGAGGAGGATGAGGATGAAGCATGTTCACAGCGGGATGGCACCCAACGCAGCTCGGGCCCATCACTGGTGCGTGGCTGGGGGGAAACGGAGGATGATGACGATACGCCTCCCACAGAGGACAGCTTGTCCTTACCTTTGGGCAGCCTGGCACACATGAGCGACTACATGCTGCAGTGCCTGCGCAATGACAGCAGAGTTGCCCACATTTTAACTTGTGCGGACTACTGGGTTGCCACCCTGCTGGATCCCCAGTACAAAGAAAATGTGCCCACCTTACTTCTTGCACTGGAGCGTGATTGGAAGATGCGCGAGTACAAGCGCACGTTGGTAGACGCGCTACTGAGAGCATTCCCAAATGTCACAGAGAAAAAGTTGTAGCCCAAGGCGAAGGCAGAGGAGGAGCGAGAGGTTGCCAACGCAGCTGTGTCATGGCCAGCTCCTCTGAGGGCAGGGTTAGCATGGCAGAGATGTGGAAAAGTTTTGTCACCACGCCACAGCTAACTGCACCACCGCCTGATACGGAACGTGTTAGCAGGAGGCAGCATTTAACGCAATTGCAGACAAAACTGACTGAACTTGCTTTCAAAATGGTGCGAGTTTTACTGAACGCACCCTGAACGCATCCGGACCTAATCCGTATCGTTCGTGTGAAAGGGGTCTTAACCTCTTGCCGACTGTCTGTTGGCTATACATGTCCAGGTGCTCAGCAATGAAGGCAATGCAGTTTCCTGCTCTGATCCCAGCAGTCGTGTTATTGCAGGGGGCCAGGTGTTTGCACAAACACGACACACCAGTTTCTAGTGACCATTAGTGAAAGGAAAAATAATTAATTAACAAAAAAAGGAAAACATCTGAAAAACAGGAAAAATAAAAACAGCTAAAATGAGAATTACAGAGAAATAAAGTCCCATGAATCATCAAAGGTGCAAAAATTCTTTACATAACTGATTGAAAATGAAAAAGTTATGGCTTTTAAAGATTATTATACTAAAAAAATATATTAAAAATGCACCTGGTCAGGAGGGGGGGGGGGGGGGTTAGTGGCCCATTCTCGAAATCGTTAAAGATGTTACACAAACATAGATCATTAACAAGTTTAAGGCCATTTTCATCTGTTCATGATGAGACACATTTTCATTTTTTTTTTTTTACTATATGGGGCTTTGAAAGCAATAACCTTTTTGTTAAATAATTGCTAAATTGCTGGTGATATATGGCTTTTTTTAATGTCACTTTATATTAATTTGTTTGCTGTTATCTGTTATACCCAGCAAAGCCTAGAAGGGAATACAGTCAGGTTTTAAAAAAATTAGAAATTTTTTTTTAATACCACAAACTACAACTAAAATGCTTTTTAAATTTGTCACCCATTTCCATAATGATCGTCTTTATTATATAGGAGATATACGGTCACCACCAGTTATGAGGCTAGAAGCCGTGGTGGGAGCTAGTGGTGGTACATCAGGTGATATTAGACATTTAAGGGTACCAAATTTTTATTTTATTTTTTTCTGCTTTCTCCTGTAACTTTGGCATATTAGCCAAAGGGGGATTACAGTTTACTCACTGCAAAGCTGATCTGGGTTTCCTAAGACCCAGTAACACTTGCAGTTACCCAGCACCTGGTGATCACATGATCACTGAGACCAGAGCAGGAAATGTCAGGACTGCATCCTGATCTGTATACATGGTACTCAGTGAATGATATGTATACAGCAATCGAGAAGGCAGGAACAGTAAGAAACAGTCTCTGCTTCTCTATGGGGAGCTCTGCTTTTACTTACAACAGGCTTCAAGCTCCTGCAGCTGCATGATCTGTGTGCTATTGAAAGTGATGTAGATTTCCCTTCATAAACACAGCAATCCTTAAAAGGGTTCTCCGGCAATGAAGAAGATGAAAATACTTAAATATTACATTATTATAAATATATTCCCAACTACCTTTCATTAGTTATAATGGCTTGTTTTGTCTAGGGAGCAATCATCAGGAGAAATAAAATGGTCACCGTCCTATTAGTACACACAGAACCCGTCCTAATCACACAGGAGGACAAGTTACTTCAGAACATTGAGGTAAGGAGCTGCCTCATCCTCCTCTCTGCTCTGCTTGTCAGGGATTATGAACCCGAATACCGCTGATAAGATCTTCAGCTGAATCTCTGAGGAAATCGAGTTCATAAGTAGACATGAAGTACAGAGATGAGGATGGGGATGTGGCTGATGAGCAGCAGCACTTGTATGCAGTCTCCATTACCACAGCCCCACATTACCACAGTCTGTCCTGTCCATCCTCTCTGTACTTCATGTCTCCTCATGTCTCCATTCCTACAGAACTTCAGCTGAAGATCATATTAAACTGTATTCAGGAACATAATCCCTGACAAGCAGAGCAGAGAAGAGGAGGAGGCAGATCTTTAGCTCAGTGTTCTGAAGTAACTTATCCTGCTATGTGATTAGGACAGGTTTTGTGTCTACTAATAGGACAGCGGACATTTTATTTCTCCTGATAATTGTTACCTAGACAAAACAAGCCATTATAACTAATAAAAGGTATTTGGGAATGTATTTATAACAAAGGAATATTTAAGTATTTACATTTTCTTAATTCCCGGAGACCCCCTTTAAGTACTTTTGGCAATCATTGTGGATGGGGACAAGATAATATGTATCTGCCAGATCCAGAGTCACCATGAAACATCTGTTCAGGGATCTTAAATTGATAATTGTTCTGAAAGAGTAATTTGGTTTCTTCATCAGAAAAATTAGAGAGTAAAACCCCTGCTGTTGTCACAACAGAGGAACTGGAGTGAGTACCTGCTTCTGCAAAAGTGAAGAGGTTTCTGTCTCCAACGCTAGTTGCTTTGACTGGGTAACAGTGGTTTTCTTACCACCATCTTTGCAGATCTGACTGAACGAAATCTGAAGATATCATCCATGCAAGATGATATTCATTCACTTAGCTGCGTAAGCGTATTCATTCTCAAATCTTCTGAATTCACATTACTTTACAGTTTGTTTCTATGTTTGTTGGTATATGTCCCAGAGATCTGTCTTCATAAATGGTTAAGGGTAGACTGACTAGAGGAGGGAGGATCGCACTGTCCAACCAGAAGGGGTAGACTTAGATTACCTACAGGGGAGGGAGGAGGAAAGGGTGGACGTCACAAACAAAAAAGACAGCCCTTTTGCCCATCCCTAATTACAAGACACTCCCATGAAAGAAGAAAAGTGCTTCGTGGGGAAAAAAGTGAAGTCTTTATGTATTCTGGTGTACAGTTGTGTTCAAAATAATTCAACCCCCACTGAAATTGAGTGTTTTGGCCAGTTTGACATTGATTTTGATCATTTCAGTCATCTTGTTTACAATTAAATCAAAGAGGCACTTGTAAGTCAGACAAATATAACATAACATTTATAATGAAATAACCACAAATGTATTTTCTGTGCTCACATCATTATCAGTTTCATTCAACCCCCAAGTGACATTCAATCTTAGTACTTAGTACAACATCCTTTTCCAGTTATAACAGCTTTTAAACGTGAAGCATAGCTTGACACAAGTGTCTTGCAGCGATCTACGGGTATCTTCGCCTATTCTTCATGGGCAAAAGCCTCCAGTTCAGTCACATTCTTAGGCTTGCGCACTGCAACTGCTTTCTTTAAGTCCCACCAGAGGTTCTCAATTGGATTTAAGTCTGGTGACTGCGATGGCCACTTCAAAATGTTCCAGCCTTTAATCTGCAACCATGCTCTAGTGGACTTGAAGGTATGCTTGGGATCATTGTCCTGTTGAAAGGTCCAACGTCTCCCAAGCCTCAGGTTTGTGACGGACTGCATCACATTTTCATCCAATATCTCCTGGTACTGAAGAGAATTCATGGTACCTTGCACACGTTGAAGCTTCCCTGTACCTGTAGAAGCAAAACAGCCCCAAAGCATAATTGACCCCCCGCCATGCTTCACAGTAGGCAAGGTGTTCTTTTCTTCATAGGCCTTGTTCTTCCTCCTCCAAACATAGCGTTGATCCATGGGCCCAAACAGTTCTAATTTTGTTTCATCAGTCCACAGAACACTATCCCAAAACTTTTGTGGTTTGTCCACATGACTTTTGGCATACTGCAGTCGACTCTTCTTATTCTTTGGAGACAGCAAGGGGGTGCGCCTGGGCGTTCTGGCATGGAGGCCTTCATTACGCAGTGTGCGCCTTATTGTCTGAGCTGAAACTTCAGTACCCGCATCTGACAATTCCTTTTTCAGTTCCTCAGCAGTCACACGGGGACTTTTCTCCACTTTGTGCTTCAGGTAGCATCTTCTTTCTGCCACGAGCAGGTAGCGTCTCAACAGTGCCCTTTGCCTTGAATTTGCGAATAATGCTTCCTATGGTGTCTCTTGCAGGGCCGGTGCAAGGATTTTTGCCGCCCTAGGCAAAAGAAAAGTTTGCCGCCCCCCCCCCCATGTGACATCACAATGCCCCACCCATATGATCTGCCATATTAAAGGGGTTCTGCAGTTTATTTAAACTGATCGCAGGGGTCCGACACCCGGGACCCCCGCCAATCAGCTGTTTGAGAAGACAGCTGCGCTGGCAGTAGCGCCTCAGCCTTCTCGCAGTGACGTCACGATTAGTATCATTGGCCTGGGTGGGGCTAAGCTTCATTCAAGTGAACAGAGCTTAACCCCGCCCAGGCCAGTGATACTAGTCGTGATGTCACTGCGCCTGCGGTAAACAGCGAAAGGCCGAGGCGCTACTGCCAGCGCCGCTGCCTTCTCAAACAGCTGATCGGCGGGGGTCCCGGGTGTCGGACCACGGCAGATCAGATGCTGATGATCTATCCAGAGGATAGATCATCAGTTGTAACAAACTGCAGAACCCCTTTAACTAACGCCAGTTCTCTCTCCCCCCTCTTGTCATTCTCTCTCCCCTCTTGTCATTCTTCACCCCCCCCTTGTCATTCTTCACACCCCCCCCCCTTGTCATTCCCTTTCCCCCCCTTGTCATTCTCTTTCTCCCCTTGTCATTCTCTCTCCCCCCTCTCCTTTGTCATTCTCTTTCCCCTCTTGTTATTCTCCCCCCTCTCCTTGTCATTCTCCCCCCTCTCCTTGTCATTCTCCCCCTCTCCCCTTGTCATTCTCTTTCTCTCCCCCCCCCCCCCCCACCTCTAGTGTAGCGCGGCCGAGCTCTTTATGCTCCACGGGTACAGGAGCTTTAGTTTCCTGTACCCGAGGGGACTGACATTTTTAACAAATTGGGGTAGACCCCAAAACATTGGGAAATATAAACAGTAAGTGCGCTGTAGTATAACAATGGTTGGGTGAGGCCGGTATCCATGTCCCCAATTTGGAGACTCAGAAGTTGAATGCGGCAGACCCAGGGGCGTAGCTAGAAATGGGCCCAACCGCAAATTTTTAAATAGGGCTCCCCCAGTAATTTTTTCGCAACCCCTTCCTTTCATGCCGCCCCAATTCCTGTGGCACCTAAAGATCGCTCTCGCAGACCAGGCAGCTGTTCCATCCATTTTCAACACTGTCTGTACTGCCACTGTATATAATTTCATTGCATAATACTGTTGAGGGGGCCCTGACAAAGTCTTTTAGTCCTCCTCCTCTTGGATGGGCCCCTTCTTGGTCAGGGCCCCAAAGCAGCCGCTTTCCCTGCTTCCCCTGTAGCTACAACTCTGGGCAGGCCCATCAGTCAGTACGTGTAGGCGTGTGCACAGATAGTATTTAACCATTTTTGCTAAGATGTTACATATCTGCTGGTGGTGCTGGTTGTTGTGGTGTGGTGACAAAGCTTTTCCACATTTTGGCCATGCTAACCCTGCCTTCTGAGGTGCGGGCGGTGACCCAGCTGCATTGGCGACTTCTTCCTCCTCCTCCTCTGCTTTAGCCTTGTGCTTCCACTGAGCCCCCGGTGTCAGGTGTGAATGCCATCATCAGCGCGTCTATCAGCATTGGCTTCTTCCGATCACGCTTCAGTGATGGAATTAAGGACGGCACGTTGTCCTTGTAACAGGGATCCAGCAGGTTGGCCACACAGTAATCTGCACAAGTTAGAATGTGGGCAACTTGGCAGTCGTTGCGCAGGCACTGCAGCATGTAGTCGCTCATGTTTGCCAGGCTGCCCAGAGGCAACGACAAGCTGTCCTCTGCGTGTATCATCTGTGTTCTCCATATCCCCCCAGCCACGTTCAAGTGATGGCCATGAGCTGCTTTGGGTGCCACCCTGCTGTGAACACAGTTTCTTCTCCTCCAGAACTGTGCCCTGGCTGGACAATTGTGTACCTGGCCTATGTTGGTGCAGGAACCCACCCTCCGAGCCACTTGTATATGACTGGCCTTATAAGTTAAGGGTAAGGCACGCATATAGTTTTGTTTGTTTATTTTGTTTATCTGACTTACAGTTATTTAAATATGTTTATAAGTACCGTATTTTTCGCCATATAAGACGCACTTTTTTTCCCCCAAAAGTGGGGGGAAAATGGCAGTGCGTCTTATATGGCGAATACTACCATTTTCCTATAGCTGAAGCCGATACATCGCACAGCCTGCGATGTATCAGCATGGAAGGAGGAGGGCGGAGCCTGGCAACGCGGCGGGCGGCCTGCCTCACAGCGTGATTGCTTGTATAACATTTAAAATCTTTAATTATGTCCCCTTATTTCCTAAAAGCCCAGGACAATAGCGCTCTGCTAACCTGCTATAACGATCCTCTAGCAGGCAGAGCGGTGCGGCGGCAGGCTGGTGTGTAACGTCCTCACTGACGTCATCTGCCTGCTCCTCCTGCTTCATTCATAAAGTGAAAGGAGCAGGCAGATGACGTCAGTGAGGACGTTACACACCAGCCTGCCGCCGCACCGCTCTGCCTGCTAGAGGATCGTTATAGCAGGTTAGCAGAGCGCTACTGTCCTAGGCTTTTAGGAAATAAGGGGACATAATTAAAGATTTTAAATGTTATACAAGCAGTCACGCTGTTAGCGGCGGGCCGCCCGCCATGTGTTGCCAGGCTCCGCCCCTAAGCAGCCATGGGCCAGATGTTTTAGAAAAGGGGCACCTGTGGATGACACTGTAATTGGGGTGATCTGTGGATGACACATATAGCATAAGATGCTATATATGTGTCATCCACAGATCCAATCCATTACAGTGTCATTCATAAATGCCCCCATCACAGTGCTATCCACAGATCCCCCATCACAGTGCTATCCACAGATCCCCCATCACAGTGCTATCCACAGATCCCCCATCACAGTGCTATCCACAGATCCCCCCATCACAGTGCCATCCACATCTCCCCCACATAACAGTGCCATCCACAGATCCCCCCCATAATACTGTCATGCACAGACCACCATTACTTCAAAAGCACACCTTTTGGTTAAAAATATTTTTTTTCTTATTTTTCTCCTCAAAAACCCAGGTGCGTCTTATAGGCCGGTGCGTCTTATAGGGCGAAAAATACGGTAAATTTCTAAATAGTTTGTGAATGGGCATTAATCAGTGTTCCTTGTATAGTTTTTGTTATGATTTATAATAAAAAAGTCCTGATAACCGCGGAAATGTTACCCAACAATTTAACGGACAAATTTTAAAAAATGATTTGCCTGTCACATCTGCGGCTCAGGCAGCAGGGGTCCTTGAGCACCAATAAAGGGAATTTGTCCCACCAGAATCTAAGAGCTGGATTAACTGAATTGATTTTAACTGTCAGGTGTTCAGGAATCTCTGCACCACCAAATTCAGCACATGCGCCAGGCAAGGGATGTGTGTCAAACCGGCTAGGCCCAAGAGCTGCTACGAGATTTCGCCCATTATCGCACACCACCAGGCCGGGCTTGAGGTTCAGTGACACGAACCCCTCATCGGTCTGTTGTTCAATGCCCGTCCACAGCTCCTGCACGGTGTGGGGTTTGTCCCCCAAACAGATGAGTTTAAGCACAGCCTGCTGTCATTTCCCCTTGGCTGTGCTGATGTTGGTGGTGAAGGTGTTACGCTGAAAGGATGAGGAGGTGGTAGAGGAGGAGGAAGCTTTGTAGGAGGAGGAGGCAACAAGAGGCAAATAGAAATGCCCTGCAATCCTTGGGGGCGGAAGGACATGCGCCAAACTGCTATCTGCCTCTGGCCCAGCCGCCACTACATTTACCCAGCGTGCTGTTAGGGAGATATAACTTCTCTACCGTTGCTTACCGGTCCACGTATTGGTGGTTTTGTGGACCTTGTCACAGATGGTGTTGCGCAGTGCACACCTGATTTTGTCCGCCACTTGGTTGTGCAGGGAAGGAATGGCTCGCCTGGAAATGTAGTGGCGGCTGGGAACCACGTACTGTGGGACAGCCACCGCAATAAGTTTTTTAAGAGTCTCCATCCATCTCCACCAGACAAATTGACAGCATTTCAAAGGAACAGGAATTTTAAAATCTTGGCATTCAGTGCCAGGGATTGTGGGTGGGTAGGGGGGTACTTCCTCTTTCTATTTCGTTTTCTAATTGGGAGATGGATAGCTAAACGCTTCCATGGGATGGTGTGGAGATGCTTGGTGACGGTGAAAGATGTGGTGGCATTGCTGCCACATCCTCTGTTTGTGGGGTGGCAGGTGCCACTGTCACTCACTTGTGCTCAGGTTTAGAACAGGTTTAGAACATTTATTTTAAATATTTATATATTTTATGTTATTTTAAGTTATTTCCTATCCAACTTTGCTTGCAGGGCACTTGTCCTACTTTTACCCCCATTTTGCTTCAATTTCCAGCCCTCTAGCCCTTTCCAGGACTTCGGATCCCCATTGACTTCAATGAGGTTCGGATTTAGGGTCAAGTTCGGGTCCCGAACTCGAACTTTGCGGTAAAGTTCGGGCGAACCCAGCGCACCCGAACTTCCAGGTGTTTGCTCAACTCTGTTTCTGACCTTTTCCTATGAACCAGGTACCCTCCCCTCTTCAGAGCAGGGGGTGCCTGGTTTAATGCTCGGGTTCTCATATTGACTTCCATTATACTCGGGTGCTTTGTAGAGCACCCAAGCATCCTGATGTGTTCGGTCCAAGCACCCGAGCACTTGGGTGCTCGATCAACACTAATCTACATAGCTTGGTGGAATGAAAAATGCTTCTTTAAATGGACTAGTGACTGGTGGGAGTATGTTAATGTCCAGTTTTGTTGTTTCTTTCAGGCCAAGCAACAACAGGTGTGTGAGAAGAAGAGGGACTTTAGAGAGCTGCAGCGTCAGCTGCGGCCCCTGCAAGACCTAAATCTGTGTGGCTCGAGCATTAGAGAGTAGCTGGAGAAGACCAAAAAGAGCCTGAAAAGGCACTTTGAAGAGAAATCCAAGCGAATAATCTTCCATTGCAACGTGGAGAACCTGGATAAGGGTGAGAAATGCAACTTGTTCTTTTTCAGAAAACTTCACGCCGTCCACATGCTTCGAGACAAGGACTGCAACATGTGATTAGGGAAGGAGGAAGTGATGGGAGTCATCACAGACTCTACTCCCTGAAGAACACCGACCTGACAGCCGCCGATAAATTGCTGTCGGGTATCACTAATGGATGACCCTCTGACAGTGGGTGAGCTGCTCTATGCCGCTGGCTCCCTTAGGTCTGTCCGGACCCCGGGCAGTGACAGTCTTACAATGGAGCTCTATGTAGCATTGGGGGATCTGATCTTTCCGGACCTGCTAGAACTCTATGAGGAGATGGTGGTGGAAGGTAGAATGCCCCCATTGTTGAGGGAAGGCATGATCATGATCTTGTATAAGTGGAAGGGAATGTGACCTGAAAAACTGGCGTCCCATCTCTCTCCTGAACGTGGACTACAAGATCCTCGCCAACGTACTGGCCAACCTGCTGAAAGTTGTCATCAGCAGGATCGTCCACCTGGATCAGACCTGCAGCATTCCTGGCCACAAGATCGCCACAGTCTTGCTCTCATGAGAGAAATGGTACAATACATCAAAGACCATTGTGTGCACGCGGCCCTGGTCAGCCTCGATCAGGAGAAGGCTTTTGACCAAGTATCTCATGAATTCATGGGCAAGGCGTTATGCAGGCTGGGACTGGGCAAGAGGTTCTGTTTGTTTGTTAACCTGATGTACCTTTATATTTACAGCATGGTGTTGGTGAATGGCTGGAAGACTAACCTCTTCCCAGTCCTCTCTTGGGTCAGACAAGGCTGCCCTTCATCCCCTCTCCTTTTTGTTTGTGTTATAGAGCTTTTCCAGATCCTGGGAATCTGGTTCAGGAAGAAAGGCGCAGCCCTCAAGTCTTGGTAAGAACGCTTGGCCAAGGTGAATCAAAGGTTTGGACTATGGAACCTCAAACAGCTCACTATTGAGGGCAAAGCACTCGTCCTGCGTAATGAAATTCTGCCCGTGCACAGGCATTGCCCCCTGTTGCCACCGTTTCCAGGGCCATTACCAGAACAGTGTTTCACTTTGTTTGGGGTTCCAAAATGGACAGAGTGAAGTGAGCTATAATGTACAAAGAGCTCCGCAAGAGTGGGAAGGACATACCAGACTTACCCACTTTAATGCAGATCGCCTTTGTGTGTGACAGTGTTCACAGACTCTGAGGACTGAAAAAGCTCTGCGGACAAGGCCATGTATCCCTTCTTGCTCCTGCTCCTCTGGAGGGGTCTAGGCTGGGACAAGTGGGACAGCTCAATCTCTTACAACTGGCACACTCCCTGGTATTACGGAGATGTCAGGTTTGTGAGGGAGCATCAACTGGAGGGCCTCAAGCCCGACTTGTGGAAACCCAATACGATCCACAAGTTAATCAGCGAAGGACTTGGTGGAGTCAATTCCAGGGCCCCCTGGTGACACTGCAGAGACAGTATGGACTAATGTGTCTTCAGACAGGTTAACCAACAGGCACAAGGACTTGTCATGGATGGCCATCGAGGGAGGCTTGCCTATCCGGTCATTCATGCACACCCGCAACTTGTGCAAAACCCGCTACTGCCTCAGGTGCCCTTTCATGAAAGAAACATCTTTTCACCTGTTTTGGGAGTGCCCCTTTGCACAGTGCCTGTTGGATGCCCTAGAACATAAACTCAAATACTCTGTTCCCAGGAACAGCCTACAATACATCTAGGTATTGTACGGACTATTTCCTGGGATTCATACAGTTGAGGCCATCCAGTAGGCGCCTTATGAACTGTTTTAACGACGCTATATGGCTTGCCAGGAACCGGCTGATCCTAAGGAGGGAGAGCATGTAATTCCTGGACTGTCATAGGCTTAGCCCTCATGCACACAAAAGTATTTTCTTTCCGTGTCCATTACGTTTTTTTTGCGGACCGTATATGGAACCATTCATTTCAATCGGTCATCAGAAAAGCGGAAGTTACTCAGTGTGCATTTCTTTTCTGTATTTCCGTTCCTCAAAAAGATAGAACAGGTCCTATTATTGTCTGCATTACAGACAAGGATAATACTTTTCAATTAGGGGCAAGCTGTTCCGTTCTGCAAAATACGGAATGCACACAGACATCATCTGTATTTCTTGCAGATCCGTTTTTTGTGGACTAAAAAATACATACGGTATTGTGCATGAGGGCATATCCATAGTCTGCTGCGGGACTACAATATCTTGTACGTTGACGACAATGAAGAGAACTAAACCCTTTTCCTTCCCTCTCCCCCCCTTTTGTGTATGTCCTTTCAATAACGCTTCGGGCATGTGATTTCCCCTCCCCCACCCCTCCTCACTGTCTGAATGCTTTGTTGAATGTTTTGTGTTAGTTTGTGATTGAATAGGAATGCTAGTGTAGCATGCATTGTGATGTATAGTGTAGGTTAGCCTGTGTTTTACATAACAATACCATGCAATGAAAGACGATTTTGATTATTTATTGTGCTGTCTCGTGGCCTGCGCTGCATCACAGTACTAAGCATGTATGTTTGACAATTTGATTAAAATAAAAGTGTATTCAATGAAAAAAAATCTGCTTTTATCAGTCTTATCTGTCCTTCTTGCTTATAGGCCTTTTGGCTAAGATCAAGTGTAGTATCTGTTCTTATTGATTCCTGGTGGTTCAGAGCCCCGCCAGGATGTAGAAGAGAAACCACATGACATCCCTAGGGAGTAGGGCTTGGGCCATTAGTGCCCTATGCTAGGTGACCAAGGGCCTTGCCAGATCTAGGCCAGGGGCTGAGATGTTTGAAAGCTACATAAGTGCCCCAGGAGTAGTAACCCTGGGGTGCCTGAACTCACTGGAGGTGGGAGCCCACTGAGTGAAGGCACATTTGCATGCACTTCACTTTCTCACATTTTGAGCGCACTCACCTCTATTCTTTGCCCGGCCATTAGGCCTGGCATAAGGAAGAGGAATTTCTATAATTCCATTCAGATGTATGATCTTCAGTGCACATTTATTTTTATGTTCACTGTGTGTTCACTTTCCATGTTTGTTTGTCACAAGGATTTTCAGAGGTGGCAGTGCCCTTATGGGTTACCCCCTGAGGTCTAGGGGGCAGAGGCATAGCTAAAGGCTTGTGGGCCCTGGTGCAAGAGTTCAGTTTGGGCCCTCCTTCCCTCAATTCTTTGTGGCCAGGGCAGGGAAGCACATAGCCTTTGTGCTGCCTGAGGCAAAATGTAAACTGCACTCCCCATGCCAAATTCCTGACCTAACCCCTTCCCTCCAGCCAGAGGTTTAACTTGACCAGCATGCACTCTTTGAGCCCGCTAAGGCTCCTGGGCCCGGTAGAGACTGCTACCTCTGAACCCCTATAGCTATGCCCCTGTTGGGGGCATCTGGTTCCTCACCCCCTGCAAAATCCCATGTGCTCTCCCTCCGGGGAGAGTCCAGCCTAGTATTGTTGAGCTCCATGTCGACACCTGGGGTGCAGTATGTAGTCAATCATGTGTAACAGGCTGCCCAGAGGCAACGACAAGCTGTCCTCGGTGAGGGGTATATCGTCTGTGTTCTCTGTATCCCCAGCTACGCTCCAGTGGTGCTTGCGAGCTGATTTGGGAGCCACACTGATGTGAATGCGGATCATCATCATCCTCCTCCTCATCCTCCATAACTGTGCCCTGGCTGGAAATTGTGTACCTGGCCGCTGTTGGTGCAGGAACCCACCCTCCAAGCCACTTGTGAACAACTGACTTATAACCGTATAACTCCTTATAACTCCTCATAGAATTGGAATAGTAACACTGAGGATGGCGTCATCAGCACTGGCCATGTTGGTGGAGTACAGTGTAACACGGCACACACGTCCCACATGGAGGCCCACTCGTTGGTGGTGAAGTGGTGCTGTTCCGCAGCACTATCACCTCCTGCTGCTCGCACAGTGTCTTTAGCATGTGCAAGGTGGAGTTCCACCTTGTGGGTACGTCGCATATGAGGCGGTGAGCGGGAAGGCCGAAGCAACACTGCAGCGCAGACAGGTGAGCAGCAGTAGGGTGAGAACGCCAAAAGCACACACAGACAGCCCGCACTTTCTGCAGCAGCTCTGACATATCGGGGTAATTTTTAGGAATCTCTGCACCACCAACTTCAGTACATGCGCCAGGCATATACATCACTTCCTGTATGTCACTTCCGGTCAATAGCTCCGTGTTAGAAGAGGGAAAACGGCATTAGTGTTTGTTATTGGTGAATTCACATGTGGTCTTAATTTTAACTAATTATACCAATATATTAGTAACCTATTTGCAAACTATTCCCTGATGAAGCATTAGCGAAACGTGTGTAGGGGCGAGGGCTGGTTGGTACTCTATTACTTGATATTTTTTGTATGCACATTTTACTTGTATTATGCACCATGGCAGGTTGTTTCACTAGAATTCTCATATGTATTGGAAGGCACTTGCACTTTATATTACTGAGCTGCTAATGTGATCCTCTTGGGTTTATACGCAATTAATACAATTAATATATAGAATTTGTGATTCCAACTGGGACATTTCACTGAATTGTATGTTACTTCTGTGTATTTTAATTGGATTCTATTTTAATTATTGAATAAAGCTTCAAAGTATTTTGTAGTATGTAATCCCGATGCCTTTTT
The DNA here is from genome assembly GCA_033119425.1 of Bufotes viridis. Taxonomy (NCBI): domain Eukaryota; kingdom Metazoa; phylum Chordata; class Amphibia; order Anura; family Bufonidae; genus Bufotes; species Bufotes viridis. Next base: position 420,425,495 of record CM065589.1, read on the forward strand.
CTTATTTTGGGTTTTCATATGAAGTGGGCATAGTGCACTGGTGTTGATTGGATATTTTATTACCCTATTATTTATAGGTGTACAGTAATAATCCCCACCAAAATTTCTTGATTGCACCAGCAAAATGTTATTGTTGTTTTCTGATAAATAAAGCAATATTAACAGTTACAAATTTATTACTTACTTTTTAAATTACTTCCTCCTTTTTAATTTTTTTAATGCTTTTCTTACCAACATTTTCAAACGTATTACAATATTTTCTATACGCATCAACAAATGTTTTGCTAATTCACTTCCTTTCTACAGACATATGTTTGCTCGCTTTTCAGTCCATCATCATTGAGAGCTTTGAAATTATATCCCACTCATCTTATTTTGTTGGTTCTTGGCCCTCTTAACCTCTCCAAAATGGTGGCTTTTTTGTCCACTTTTAGTAAACTATGATCGGTTGCACCTAAATTTCAACATAATAATTCGCTTTGGAGCTACAAGCACCAGCTATATTGTACTACACCAATCTCTCACAAAGTTACCAAAGACTCTTGCTACTGAGTTGCTCAGCTAGCTCACAAATGCCATTTCTGCACACCGGGTTTTTATTGCCACCATTGCTATGGGTATTAGAAAATAGCATCTAACCCTGTCATGTGTGCTACTGTCTGCCAAGATGTTTATCTAATCCTTTCCTATGTGATACTATCCGCTAAACTATGTATCTAATCCAATTGTGGGTGATACTGTCTATCTACTGTCCATTACAAGATTTAGTACACGGTAACAATCAGCAGACAGCATCACCCATGACAAGATTAGATACACAGCTCAGCAGACAGTATCATACAATATAGGATTAGATACTGTGAAATTGAGAAAGAGCTCCTATTAATTAAACACTGTTTAAAGTGTAACTGCCGTTTAATTTTTTTTTGTTAATGTGTAGGGGCAGTGACTGGGAACATTTTTGTAATTCACTTTATTTAGTCAAAACATTTATTTTCATTTGAAAAAGGGACGTTGCTATGGACCATCCGTCTTCTAGGAGAGACGGGCTGTGCGGCAGCTGCGGGCTTCCGTCTGCCCTTCTCTCCTGCTGGGCACAGGTGTATTGTGTGTAAAACTTAATTCTACATCCCCCCACTTTATATTAATTATAATCCTACACCTACTAACCTGCGTTCCCGGCCGCTGTTAATGAACTTTCCCCCTGCCTGCGCTGCCTGTACTGAGCAATTTCTGCTCACACAGGCATCTTTTCCGGCGGCAGTAAGCGCTTACTACAGGGAGCGCAGGCAGGGGAAAGCTCACTAAGGCCCTATTCACACATCCGCAATGTAGTCCGCATGTATTCCGCAATTTTGCGGAATACATGCGGACCCATTGACTGTGAATGGGGCCGGGACGATGCGGAGAGCACACACTGTGCTCTCCGCATCCGATTCTAGCGGACGCGCCGCCGATCTTCCGGTCCGCGGCTCCGCAAAAAATAGAGCATGTCCTATTCTTGTCCGCAATTGCGGACAAGAAGAGGCATTTTCTATGGAGTTCGGGCAATGTGCGGTCATAAAAATGCGGAATGCACATTGCCGGTGTATCCGTGTTTTGCGGATCCGCGGCTCCGTGGATCCGCAAAACACTAGCGGATGTGTGAATAAGGCCTAATAGTGGACGGGAACGCAGGTTAGTAAGTGTAGGATTATAATTAATACAAAGGGGGAGAAGAATTGGGTTTTACACACAATACACCTGTGCCCAGCAGGAGAGAAGGGCAGGCGGAAGCCTGCAGCTGCCGCACAGCCCGTCTCTCCTAGAAGACGGATGGCCCATAGCAACGCTCTTTTCAGAGAGCTGCTATGGGACATTTCAGCCCCAGTTTTCAAATGAAAATAAACGTTTTGGCTAAAGAAATTGAATTACAAAAATGTTCCCTGTCACTGCTCCTACAAATTAACAAAAAATAAATAAATGAAACGGCAGTTACACTTTAACTTAAATCCAGGACTGTTATTATGTTGTTTGCCACAAGAGGCCGCTGTTTCCCCACACAGCTAAACAGATTGCAAGTATCTGAATATTTATAGGAGGAGGAGACAGTCTGGAGAAGAAGCAGGAAGCAGAGGAGCTGGAGACATCTTAGAAGGAGCCAGACAGAACAGGACGGTGTGCGAATTGAATCTGCTGGCATCCAAGTGTCCGGGCTTCCTACAGTGGCCGAAGCTGCAGCTGAGTGAGACTGAACGCAATCCAAGTCCCAAAGCCTGTCCGGAGGAAAATGTCATTGTGTAGCTCTAGCATTAAAGGGGCCAGGCGCTGTGGAGGTCACTATTAAAGGGGCGGCACAGTGGATGTCACTGTTAAGAGGCGTTCACTGTGGATGTTACTGTTAAGGGGCAGGCCGCTCTGGAGGTCACGGTCAAAGGGCGGGCACTGTGGAGGTCACTGTTAAAGAGGCATTCACTGTGGATGTTACTGTTAACCACCTCAGCCCCCCTAGCTTAAACACCCTTAATGACCAGACCACTTTTTACAATTCTGCACTACACTACTTTCACCGTTTATTGCTCGGTCATGCAACGTACCACCCAAATTAATTTTACCTCCTTTTCTTCTCACTAATAGAGCTTTCATTTGGTGGTATTTCATTGCTGCTGACATTTTAAAAATTTTGATATTAATAGAAAATGACCGAAATTTTGCAAAAAATGACATTTTTCAGCTTTCTGTTGCAATATTTTTTTAAAAACTACATTTCTATATACATTTTCTCTAAATTTATCTTTGGTAAAAATAAAATGCAATAAGTGTATATTTATTGGTTTGGGTAAAAGTTATAGCGTTTACAAACTATGGTGCAAAAGGGAATTTCGGCATTTTGAAGCAGCTCTGACTTTCTGAGCACCTGTCATGTTTCTTCAGGTGCTGGAATGCCAGGATAGTATAAATACCCCCCAAAGCACACCATTTTAGAAAGAAGACACCCCAAAGTATTCGCGGAGGGGCATGGTGAGTTCATGTATCATTTCATTTTTTTTCACAAGTTAGCGTAAAATGACACTTTCTGAGGAAAAAAATAATAAAGTTTCCATTTCTGCTAACTTCTGGCAAAAAAATAAAAATAAATCTCCCACGGACTCACTATGCCCCTCAGTGAATACCTTGGGGTGTCTACTTTCCGAAATGGGGTCATTTGTGGGGTGTGTTTACTGTTCTGGCATTTTGGGCAGGGCTAAATTGTGAGCAACCCTGTAAAACCTAAAGGTACTTTTGGACTTTACACCCCTTTACGCACCTAGGCTGCAAAAAAGTGGCACACGTGGTATCGCCGTACTCAGAAGAAGTAGGGCAATGTGATATTTCTCTCACCCCGCATGGGTAAATGTAAAAATACACCCCAAAACACATTGCCCTACTTCTCCTGAGTACGGTAATACCACATGTGTGACACTTTTTGCAGCCTGGGTGCAAAGGGCCCAAATTCCAATGAGTACCTTTAGGATTTCACAGGGCATTTTTACGCATTTGGATTCCAGACTTCTTCTCACGCATTAGGGGCCCCTAAAATGCCAGGGCAGTATAAATACCCCACAAGTGACCCCATTTTAGAAAGAAGACACCCCAAGGTATTCGGTGAGGGGTATGGTGAGTTCATGTAAACTATTATTTTTGTCACAAGTTAGTGGAATATGAGTTTGGAGAAACTGTCTAAAAAGGGATGAAGCACTGCATGCCATGCAATTGGCAACAGACACAGCAGAATTAACTTCTTACTAATGCATTCTGCAACAGAGCATAAACAATACTGTGCAAAAGTTTTAGGTTGGTGTGGAAAAATGTTGCAAGAATGTTTTGCAAAATAGCAGTGTTAATAGTTTACTTTTATCAGTTAACAAAAGGCAAAGTGAATGAACAAGTGAAATACAAATCAGATCAATATTAGGTGTGACCTCCTTTGCCTTCAAAATAGCATCAATTCTTATAGATACACTTGCACACAGTTTTTGAAGGAACTCGACAGGAAGGTTGTTCCAACCATCTTGGAAAACTAACCAAAGGATCTTCTGTGGGTATAGGCCTGGCTCTGTGGAAGCCATATCACCACTTCCAGGACTTCCTGTTCATTTTTGTGCTAAATATAGTTGTTAATGATATTGTCTGTATATTTGGGGCTGATGTCTTGCTGCAGAATAAATTTGGAGTCAATCAGACACCTCCTTGATGGTATTGCATGATAGATATTGACTGTATTTTTCAGAATTGTGGACACCATTAATCCTGACCAAATCCCCAACTCCATTTGCTGAGAGCTCAGTAGAGAAGATAAAAGAAACCTCATGCTTACTTTCCTTGGAAATTAGAAGATGAAGTTTCCAGTGGATGGTGGAGCCAGGAACCAGGCCAATTGGTTGCAATAAATAAAGTCTCTTTTACTAAAGTGCAAAATGGAAGTAGTAGTTCATCCAGTAATAACAAGGCATCATTACAAAGATAATAGAGCAATTCTTCCCAATGGTAGTGTATAGACAGCAGCAATAATGAGGGTTGTAGTACTCCTTCTTCCTTTCTCCTGTCTAAATAATCAGAGGGTGGATCTCCATCTCCTGGCAACTTAACACAGTGAGCTAAGAAGTTAAGCATTCATTGTCCATATTTTGTCATTAAGTAAACAAACATGGCAAAATCAGAATATTTAACTTGGCAATGTACAATTATGTCAATTAACCCTTTGCAGTAACTCTCACTGGGGTACTGCAGAAACAAGTCTAAGCGAATCAACTATGCCTGAAAACATGGAAAGTTGTGTGCAGAAAAATGGCAGCAGGTGTTCTGGACTGATGAGTCAAAATCTGAAATATTCATATGTAACAGAAGGTAGTTTGTTCCCTGAAGGTCTGGAGAGTGCTACAGTGTCTGCAGGGAACAGCAAGAGATTTCTTGCAAGCAAATGGATTTGGGAATTTGGTCAGGAATATTGTTCCCTTCAATGCTGAGAAGTACAGGCAGATGTTTATCCATCATGCAATACCATCAGAGAGTTGTCTGGATCAAAATTTATCGTGGAGCAGGACAACAACCCCAAACATACATCCAATGTCAATAAGAACTATCTCCAGTGTAAACAAGAGCAAGGGGTCCTGGAAATGATTATTTGGTCCCCACAGAGCCCTGATATCAATAGCAAGTCGGTCTGAAATTACATTAAGAGACAGAAGGATTTCAGCAAGCCTACATCCACAGAAGATCTGTTGTTAGTTCCCCAAATGTTTGGAACAACTTCCCTGCACAGTTCCTTCAAAAATTGTGTGAAAGTATACCTAGAAGAAGCGATGGTGTTTTGAAGGTTAAGTCGGCTGTCCCTTTCAGTGGCTGTCCCGGTACAGGGGAGGTATGTTCCATCGGCTCCCTGCTCCATCATCCCCCCCCCCCCCTGCCAGCGCTCCACGCTGCTGGTCTGGGCAGGGGGCGGGGCCGGCTAGCAGCTCCGTGTGTGTCCTGTTGCTGCTGCTAAGGAACGAGGTGAGTATGTGGAGTTTATTTTTATTTTCTTTACTATCTCTGAAGAGGGTCACAATCCTGGGCATAATACAGTGAGGGGGACAACTGGGCATATTACTGTGAGGGGGCACAACTGGGCATTTTACTTTGAGGGGCACAACTGGACATATTACAGTGAGGGAGCACAACTGGGCATTTTACTGTGAGGGGCACAATCCTAGGCATATTACTGTGAGGGGGCACATAACTGGGTTTATTACTGTGAGGGGGCATATAACTGGCCATAACTACTGTAAAGGAGGCACATATCTGGGCATAATCTGTGAAGGGGCACAATGCTGGCATAACTACTGTGTGGTGGCATAAAGGGGGAATAATTACTATGTGGGGCATTTAGGGGACTGGGTAGGCTTAGGTGTTAATTATGTTTTGGGCGGAGTTAGAGGCGTCGCCTAGTGCAAAACAAATTTAGCCTGGACTTTTTTAAGCTCATACAAAGCAAAATACACTGCTAGACAGTTCAAAGAGAAGACATTCCCAACCTAACCATTGAGACAACCGCTGTACTGTGAGTTGGCCCAGTGCATTAAATCCCAAGGACAAACCAGAGCCTACATCCAATAAAGGAAGAGTTAGTGCCAACCAACATAACCTATTGATAATATAGGGCATAAAATCAAGTACCGTATTTTTCGCTTTATAAGACGCACTTTTCCCCCAAAAAAAGTGTGGGGGGGAAATGGCAGTGCGTCTTATAAAGCGAACGCTGTCATTTTTACTTTGCTGACACTGATACATCGCTGTCTGCTATGCTGCACAGCACGGCCTGCGATGTATCAGCGGGGAGGGAGGAGGGGCTGGAGGCCGGCAACTCGCGGCGGGGCCCTGTGCAGTCACTGTGCTCTGTTACACCGGGCCCCGCACAGCAATGTTCATATGTAAAGTGTAGTCATTATGTAATCCAAATTAAAGTAGCACAATCCTCTGCAGTAGTACTTACTATCTAACTACCGTAGCAGGCAGGCCGGCAGCGTAACGTCACTCTTTCCGTCACGCCCCTGGTCCTCTCACTTCATTAGTAAAGCAGACCCCCCATAACAGTGTTATCCACAGATATCCCCATAACAGTGCTGTCATCCACAGATGCCCCCATAACAGTGCGTCATCCACAGATCCCCATAACTGTGTTATCCACAGATATCCCCATAACAGTGTGTCATCCACAGATCCCCCATAACAGTGCATCATCCACAGATCCCCATAACAGTGTGTCATCCACAAATCCCCCATAATAGTGCGTCATCCACGGAATCCCCATAATAGTGTCATCCACAGACCACTATTAGTTGAAAACCCACCAAAAGCACGTCTTTTGCTTCAAAATACTTTTTTCTTACTTTCCTAGGTGTGTCTTATCATCAGGTGCGTCCTATAAAGCGAAAAATACGTTATTTAAAAAAATCTGCTAAATAATCATCAGCAGAAGGCCACTAGTCTTTATCTACAGATAATTATGTATGGCCAGTTTTGAAAAGAGCTGGGAATGAAATAAAGGGAAGAGATTGTATTAGGTCAGTGGTCTCCTGGCTACATGATTGTGACACGGTTACAACATCCACGCTGACTATATTGCGGACACTATAGATGTGAAAATCGATTCTAAACTATTTGGACTTCACAAAAATTGTTCTGCCAAACGTATCCAAAGTTTTGACGATTCCCTATCAATTCAGGAAACAGGGCAGGGAGGGTGAAGTAAAAGAGCAATCGTATGACCCCAGGGGAGCCCCTGGTTGGCTTGCTTGCCCACAATGCTTTTCAAGGCACCTTGACAGCCAATCAGGAGGGAGGATATTGGCTTGTTTATTAGACACTTTTTAGCGGTGAAGAACAGAGACCATTGTTAGTTCAGCCACTGGTGCAAGAGGATGTGTCTGCCATGTCTCTAACAAACACCAATTACAGACAGCCATCTTAGGGTCTTGCAAGGGCAGTATAATGGTTATGAAAAGAAATAGTTAGGTAGATTGAATTACTAGGTAGAAAGTCAGGTTTTATCAGTAGGGAGAGCATATGGGCAGATAATATAAAGAGCAGTGTGAGAGCAATTGCTGGAGCTGTTCATATCTTGCACTGCCTGCACAAAGGTCCAGCACAAAGATCATTTAAAGAGACAGTATTATTTTTTTCTGTGCATGATCCAACCATTAAAAAAAAAAAAAACTATTAAAAATCTTCTACCTATGTTTTATAGGAATATACCCACACCACCATGAGCATATATTTCGCTGCATACACTGCGCAATTGCACCTTTTCTTTCAAAAAAACTGTTACAGTTTAGTGCATGTTATTGTGTCAATACAAGTGTACAGTGCATTCATAATGGAGATGTTTAATTGCACCTGTATTTATTGCTCACCTTTAATTGCCCCTGTTTTTACTGTTTATAGTTGTGTAATTTTGTGCTTTTCAGTGTCAATACCAGCATATAGTGTGCTTGTAGCAGATGATGTTTTATTGCTACTTTGTTTATTATCAAAAAAGTTTTAATTTAGCTGCCACTGATAATTGTGAAATTTACCATAAATGAATGCATCAATACCAGTGTACAGGGAGTGCAGAATTATTAGGCAAGTTGTATTTTTGAGGATTAATTTTATTATTGAACAACAACCATGTTCTCAATGAACCCAAAAAACTAATTAATATCAAAGCTGAACATTTTTGGAAGTAGTTTTTAGTTTGTTTTTAGTTTGAGCTATTTTAGGGGGATATCTGTGTGTGCAGGTGACTATTACTGTGCATAATTATTAGGCAACTTAACAAAAAACAAATATATACCCATTTCAATTATTTATTTTTACCAGTGAAACCAATATAACATCTCAACATTCACAAATATACATTTCTGACATTCAAAAACAAAACAAAAACAAATCAGTGACCAATATAGCCACCTTTCTTTGCAAGGACACTCAAAAGCCTGCCATCCATGGATTCTGTCAGTGTTTTGATCTGTTCACCATCAACATTGCGTGCAGCAGCAACCACAGTCTCCCAGACACTGTTCAGAGAGGTGTACTGTTTTCCCTCCTTGTAAATCTCACATTTGATGATGGACCACAGGTTCTCAATGGGGTTCAGATCAGGTGAACAAGGAGGCCATGTCATTAGATTTTCTTCTTTTATACCCTTTCTTGCCAGCCACGCTGTGGAGTACTTGGACGCGTGTGATGGAGCATTGTCCTGCATGAAAATCATGTTTTTCTTGAAGGATGCAGACTTCTTCCTGTACCACTGCTTGAAGAAGGTGTCTTCCAGAAACTGGCAGTAGGACTGGGAGTTGAGCTTGACTCCATCCTCAACCCGAAAAGGCCCCACAAGCTCATCTTTGATGATACCAGCCCAAACCAGTACTCCACCTCCACCTTGCTGGCGTCTGAGTCGGACTGAAGCTCTGCCCTTTACCAATCCAGCCACGGGCCCATCCATCTGGCCCATCAAGACTCACTCTCATTTCATCAGTCCATAAAAGACTTAGAAAAATCAGTCTTGAGATATTTCTTGGCCCAGTCTTGACGTTTCAGCTTGTGTGTCTTGTTCAGTGGTGGTCGTCTTTCAGCCTTTCTTACCTTGGCCATGTCTCTGAGTATTGCACACCTTGTGCTTTTGGGCACTCCAGTGATGTTGCAGCTCTGAAATATGGCCAAACTGGTGGCAAGTGGCATCTTGGCAGCTGCACGCTTGACTTTTCTCAGTTCATGGGCAGTTATTTTGCGCCTTGGTTTTTCCACACGCTTCTTGCGACCCTGTTGACTACTTTGAATGAAACGCTTGATTGTTCGATGATCACGCTTCAGAAGCTTTGCAATTTTAAGAGTGCTGCATCCCTCTGCAAGATATCTCACTATTTTTGACTTTTCTGAGCCTGTCAAGTCCTTCTTTTGACCCATTTTGCCAAAGGAAAGGAAGTTGCCTAATAATTATGCTCACCTGATATAGGGTGTTGATGTCATTAGACCACACCCCTTCTCATTACAGAGATGCACATCACCTAATATGCTTAATTGGTAGTAGGCTTTCGAGCCTATACAGCTTGGAGTAAGACAACATGCATAAAGAGGATGATGTGGTCAAAATACTCATTTGCCTAATAATTCTGCACTCCCTGTACAGTGTTTTTGTAACAGGGGATTTTTAATTGTACCTGTGTTTCTAACAAAAAAAAGTACAATTTTGTTACAGTTAATAATTCAGCAATTCAGCACATTTTAATGCGTCAATACCAACGTACAGTGTGTTCGTATCAGGAGACATTTAATTTGGCCTGTATTACTTACCCAAAAAAGCTGTTATAATTTTGCTAATGTCAGTGTACCAAACCTGTGACCTGTCCGTTTCATTTGTTTTAGACCTTATTATCCCCTTCACGCATTTGGACATAACTGTACGTCCAAATCACGTCACTTCGCACATTTGCACGTACTATCGCGTCCAAACTGTTTAGAGTAGAGACACTGGAGAAGCCAGCAAGGGACCAATCAGAGTTTTACTGCAAATTTTGGATTTTTTTTATGCATAAAGGTAAAACAGTCTGAGCCCCAAGTCATGCAGCAGTCTCTTATGCTTTTTGATGACTCTGCTGGCAGGGTTTCCTCCTCCTACTCTGCTTCCTCCTCTACCGCCTTCTCATCCGATCAGCGTAACACCAAGACTTTAGCACAGCCAGGGGGAAACAACAGCAGGCTGTTTTTAAACTCATCTGTTTGGGGGGAAAAACCCACACCGCGCAGGAGCTGTGGACGGGCATGGAACAACAGTCAGATGAGTGGTTGGTGCCACTGATCCTCAAGCCTGGCCTGGAGGTGTGCGGTGTGCGATAACAGGCGAAATCTTGTAGCAGCTCTTGGGCTAGCCGGTTCGATGCACATCCCTTGCCTGGTGCATGTGAGTAATTTGGTGGTGCAGAGGTTCCTGAAAAATTAACCCGATATGTCAGAGCTGCTGCGAAAAGTGCGGGCCGTCTGTGAGCGCTTTCGGCGTTCTCACCCTGCTGCTGCTTACCTGTCTGCGCTCATATGCGACGCCTCATATGCGACGTACCCACAAAGTGGAACTCCACCTTGCACATGCTGGAGAGACTGTACAAGCAGCAGCAGGCGATAGTGGAGTTTCAGCTGCAGTACGCACGGGTGACTCGCTCTGCGGAACAGCATCACTTCACCACAAACTAGTGGGCCTCCGTGTTGGACATGTGTGCCGTGTTCCGCTGTTTCGAGTACTCCACTAACATGGCCAGCGCCGATGACGCACTACTATGTTTCCTTAAAAAAACACTTTGGGCAATGATGGAAGAGGATGTGGCACAGGAAGAGGAGGAAGAGGGATCATTTCCACGGTTATCAGGCCAGTTATTCACAAGTGGCTCGGAGGGTGGGTTGCTGCACCAACAGAGGCCAGGTACACAACTGTCCAGCCAGGGCACAGTTCTGCAGGATGAGGAGGACGATGAGGAGGAGAAACTGTGGTCACAACAGGGTGGCACCCAAAGCAGCTCATGGGCATCACTGGAGCATGGCTGGCAGGGTCGTGCACACATAGGGCTCAAAGGGGGCTTGAGACCCTGCCCCCTTCTGTCCCTTTAATGCCCTTTTTTTTTTTTTTTTTTTTTTAATGTTGTCCCAAGCAGGGGCGGACTGACCGGTTGGGCACTTCGGACGTGGCCCGCTGGTCTCCGCCCAGTAAAGAAAATTCACCTACACCAATTCACCCGTGCTGGCCGAATCTGATGTAGGGCCCGCCCGGGGTCGGCGGCGCTAAGCGAGACAATCAGCTGCGGCTGCCTTTTTTTTTTCTTCACTTGTGCAAGTTCCGGGCGCCTGGCCAGCCTGCGTGTGCCGGGCCGGGCCAGTGCGGCGCATCCACGAAGCAGTGTTCAGCTCTGCAGTCCGGGTCACTCAGTAGTAGTCACGTTGGGCGGTGCGCAGGGAGTCTGGAGCTGAGCTGACTGTGAAATATGTTTGTTAGAAACATATAGCATACACTGTGCCACACAATATACAGTATACCTCTACACTGTGTAGTCTGTTCTATAAGCACTATAAGACAGAGTTCAGACTAAGCAGATATGCATCTACACTCTCAAGTGCATAGCCATAAGGCAAACAAGGTTGGTTAAAAGATGGCTGCACAATATGTCATAAACTGATAGCAAAAAATAGGAAAAGGGGCTCATTCCCAAAAAAATGGAATGAAGGAAGCACTTTTTTGATCAAAAGTATGTCGGGCCCAAGTACCACGTCATGGTGGCTTCCGCACAAGGGTCCCTAACATTACAGATACTGCCTCTCATGGACTTACCAGTCTCCTTTTATTCAGGGCACTGCGGGAACCAGCTAAATTGCTTTTGTGCTGAGAAGTCCCAGGTACTTGGGCGTTGCTCAGTCCAAAAGAGGCACCACCCTGCGCTAAGTGCTTCCTTCATTCCATTTTGCCATAATTTGCCATAATTTTGTACCCAAACCCGATTATATCTATTACCCAAGGGGAGGCATCTACTTTTGGTCAGGCCCCCTGAAAATCTCTGAGTCTGCCTCCCACTACGCCTCTGGCATTATTGGGATTTATTGGCTGAGGTATAAGAATTAGGCCTCTTGCACACGACCGTGGTTTGGTTCCACAAATGTGGCTCGGGTGCAGACCCATTCACTTCAATGGGGCCGCAAAAGATGCGGACAGCACTCCATGTATTGTTCGCATCCGTTGCTCCGTGGCCCCGCAAAAATTATAGATCATGTCCTATTCTTGTCCGTTTTGTGGACAATAGGCATTTCGATAATGGGCCATCTGTTCCGTTCCGCAAATTGCGGAAGGCACATGGGCGGCATCCATGTTTTTTCAGATCCGCAAATTGCGGACCGCAAAACACGGCACGTTCGTATGTAAGAGGCCTTAAAGAGAAAGCCCTTCCCCCATCCTCTAGAGCAGGGATGGGCAAACTGCGGCTCTCCAGCTGTTGCAAAACTACAACTCCCAGCATGCAAAGACTGCTTACAGCTATCAGCCTACAGCAGGGCATGGTGGGAATTGTAGTTTTACAACAGCTGGAGAGCCGCCGTTTGCCCATCCCTGCTCTAGAGGAATTCCATTTCCCAGAAGGGATCTTTCTTCCTCTGGTCCTGCCTGTTACGCTTCTGAGCACGAAAATTTCTTCTTTGATGAAAAAAATGTGATTCTGATGGAAACCCTTTCTTTTTTTTTGAGGCCTTATCCAAGATGCTATCTAATGCAGAGCCAAAGAGTCTATCTCCCTCACATGGAATAGAACAGAGACGACTCTTTGACTCTGAGTCCCCTGACCAAGACCTCAACCAAATAGCTCTGTGGATCTGGCTGACAGATTTATCAGGTCAGCAGAGGTATCTGCGAGAAAATTAGAGGCCTGTTTTAAAACTGGAAGGGAAGAAATAATCTCTTCCCTAGGGGTATGGCAGATAAATGAGTCTCTAGCTGAGTGATCCATACTGACAAAGATCTAGCTGTACAAGTCACGGCTATTGCAGGTCTAAACATTGAAGAGCCTGTTTCCCAGGAACGCTTTAATAAACCCTCACATTTTTTGTCCATTGGGTCCTTAAATAGACCCATATCCTCATAGTGGAGGGAGGATTTCTTTGAAATCCTGGCTACAGGTGCATCTATTTTTGGAGTTTTCTGCATCTTCATCAGTGAATGGGTATTTATATTTAAATGCTTTTGATATTGCCTGTCTCTTTTCTGGACCTCGCCATTCCCTAGAAATTAGCTTTTTAATACTGTCCTGTATAGGAAATACTCTTTCTTTTTTCTCCCAGTCTGTGAAACATTTGGTCCTGGACTGTTTTTAAGAGGGATTTTGTCTCTTCCGGTAAACATAAAGGACAATCTGACCTGTCTTCAGAAAAATCAGTTTCCGTCCGAATAGTTCCCCTTCATCCAAATCTAATGCATATGGAGAAGAGTCCAAAGACCCTGACATGGAAAGATGAGGGGATCATACATGAGTCTATTGTGGAGTTTACTTTGGCCCTAATCAGGGTTCTTAATTTCTCCATAAAGGATAGGGATTCGTCCGCTACCACTTTCTCCGTACACCGCATAGTGGCTTTTTACACAAGAAGGTTGGCCCTTTTTTTACAGACTGCATATTTTTTCGTACAAAAATCATTCTTTTTAGGGGGGACTGATGATTTTTCAAGAAAAACACATTTAATGTCCCTGGTGATAGGTCCTTTTTAAATATATACTGCCAAAATCCAGATTTAAAAGGACTGTCCAGGAATTTACTATTGATGGCCTACCCTGATCTGACACTGTGCCATCCCCAATCACTTCAAAGGGAGCCGAGCTGCTGTAACCAGCTGTGTGCAAATTGGAAGAAATTCTTCAGCAATGATCCGGGATTAGAAAGTGAGTGATCTCTTCACTGAACTGCACACAAAATGCATCACTTTTCTTTTGTTTGTACAGGTTAAAATTAAATGTATGGCTTACAAAGGATTCAGACTGAGGACACACCTGTACTGTAATGCTGATCACTTCTCACTAATGCGTGTTGGAGGTAAGAATGGTTTTACAGCGGCCCAGTGCTGACATCTAGTGGCAGAATGAGAGCTCTTCCCACTGCGGCAGCTGTGTAAGTGGCCGTTCTAAATTGGGAAATGATTGCCCGAGGCCCGCAGGTCTGTCATCATCATAGCCATAAACTACGTTGATTTGTGTTAGTGAGCATTATGTTTCAGCGCTGTGAAAAAATACTTGCTCCCTTCCTGTTTTTTTCTCTAGCTGGTTTGTCTTACCTTAAAGGGAATTCCAGTTTTTATTATTTTTTTTTTTTATTCGGTTACAGAATAGGAAATGGTGCACTTTTCTATCTGGGCAGTAGCCCTTGCCCGCACAGTAGAATGATACCGCTGTGTAATCCATCCGTAGGCTGACTGAATAGGACTAAACATGGCATCAGTCACAACAGGGTTACGTTACATAGGTGTGAAAACATCCATGGGCAAACTGAATAGAGCTAAACATGGCATCAGTCACAACAACTTGGTTAGGGTTCTTTCACACTTGCGTTTTTGTTTTCCGGCATAGAGATCCTGTCGTTGGGGCTCTATGCCGGAAAAATCCTGATCAGGATTATCCCAATGCATTCTGAATGGAGAAAAATCCGTTCAGGATGCATCAGGATGTCTTCAGTTCAGGACCGGAATGTTTTTTGGCCGGAAAAAATACCGCAGCAAGCTGCGCTTTTTGCTCTGGCCAAAAATCCTGAACACTTGCTGCAAGGCTGGACCCGGAATTAATGCCCATTGAAAGGCATTAATCCGGATCCGGGCTTAAGCTAAACGTCATTTCAGCGCATCGCCGGATCCGACGTTTAGCTTTTTCTCAATGGTTACCATGGCAGCCAGGATGCTAAAGTCCTGGTTGCCATGGTAAAGTGTAGTGGGGAGCGGGGGAGCAGTATACTTACAGTCCGTGCGGCTCCCGGGGCGCTCCAGAGTGACGTCAGGGCGCCCTACACGCATGGATCACGTGATGCATGGGGCGCTCTGACGTCATTCTGGAGCGCCCCGGGAGCCGCACGGACGGTAAGTATACCGCTCCCCACTACTACTATGGCAACCAGGACTTTAATAGCATCCTGGCTGCCATGGTAACCTCAAAGCATTTCGAAGACTGATTAGGATCCTGATCAGTCTTCTAATGCTTTCAGACGCCTTGCGTTCTGACGGATCCAGCAGGACGGAAGTGCCCGCCGGATCCTCAGAACGCAAGTGTGAAAGAGGCCTTACATTTAGCGCTGAGCAAAGTTCTGTTTTCAAGTTCGGCGTACAAGGTTTGGGTTATCTAAGAATTCCATTATGGATAACACAGACCATAACTTGTAGTTTGTGGTAGCGGAATCCATAATGGAATTCTAAGATAACCTGAACCCGAACCTTGTACACCGAACTTGAAAACACAAGTTTGCTCATCCCTAGTTACGTTACATATGTGAGCCATCAGCACACTGAATGGTCTTACTGGTAGAGTAATGATTACCACAACCACTACTTCCCCGTGTGTATTATATAACATGGCTGGCTCTTTCTAGGAGTTCTGTCCAAAAGCAATGTTATGTTGGTAATAAAGTTAAAGGGCTTGGCCCATGAATGACATTTGTCTCCTTCTCACAGGATAGGTGTTAAATATATGATAAATTCTGGGGGTCTGACAACTGGGACTCCTAACGATCATAAGAATGGGGTCTCCAAGTCACCTGTGTAATTGGAGCAGTAAAGTGCATACAAGACCACCGCTCCAGTCACTGCTATTGGACTGACAGATAGTGAAGGGCTGTACTCGGAAGTCCCATAAACAGTGGAGAGACTGTCATGCTACTACACGCCACTACAGTGCCATTCACATTGGGGACCCCCTTCTTATGATCGATGAGGGTCCCAGTGACCTGTTTTCTAGCAATTGCACGTTTATCATCCACCTTGGGGATATATGATAAAAGTTCATAGAAATTAAGGAGATGACGACACAGAGACAAGATGAGATGGTGCAGTAGATGGTCAGATATCGGAGGTCACATGACTAAACCAATGTTTAGTTATATTCAGTTAGTACACTAGCTTAGAAACAGACTATGTATTTTGTGGTCCGCAAAATACAGATGACGTCCTTCTTGTAGACCCATTGACTCCAATAAGTCCATGGTCCGCATTTTGGGGCCAAGTATAGGACATGTTCTATCATTTGTGGACCTGACATACTGATGCGGAAAGCTCGAGGATCATCCATGTGCTTTCCACATTTGTATGTCAGTTCCACAAAGAGATAGAAGGATATCCTATACCTTGCTGCAAAAAGCAGACCACAGACCCATTGGAGTCAATGGGTCATCAAAAAAACACAACACTGACGTCATCTGCATTTTGCGCATACACGTTTTGTGGACCATAATACATATGGCAGTGTACATGAGGTCTAATCTGGATTTTTCTTTAAGACTGCACAGATATAATAAAACTAATACACTGTAAAACTTAATGGTTTCCTATAATATAAAACCTTGATTTAAATCAACATTTTCTACATAAAGACTAATTCTTGCTGGTATAACTTATAATATGCAAGTAGATGAAGATTTTTAGAATAACTTTTCATATTAGTTTTTTTATCCCCAGTTTAATGGGTTAATCGTTCATATTTGGACAACTTTTCTGTTGTACTTAGGAAGGAGAAAAAATATTGTTTCTATTCTATTCACTGAACTTCTTTAAACTTAGCACTGAAGGGGTTGATTCTGAATTCATAGGTTTGTAGAAGTTAGGATTAAGGGTACTTTCACACTAGCGTTGGTGCGGATCCGTCTGTTTATTTGCACAGACGGATCCGCACCTATAATGCAAATGTTTGTATCCGTTCAGAACGGATCCGTTCCTTACTTTTAAAGAAAAATGACAAAGACCAAAACGGATCTGTTTTGAATTACATTGAAAGTCAATGGGGAACGGATCCGTTTTCAAATGCATCTTATTGTGCCATTGAAAACGGATCCGTCCCCATTGACTTACATTGTAATTCAAAACGGATCCGTTAGGCTCCGCCTCTTCAGACAGACACCAAAATGCTGCAAGCTGCGTTTTGGTGTCCGTCTCCAAAACGGAATAGAGGCGTAACGGAGCCGAACTGATGCATTCTGAACGGATCCTTATCCATTCAGAATGCATTGGGGCTGAACTGATCCGTTTTGGACTGTTTGTAAGAGCCCTGAAACGGATCTCACAAACGGAATCCAAAACGCCAGTGTGAAAGTACCCTAAGGTCTTTATCTCAACTCTGTTCATGTTCTAGCATTTTTGCTGTGAAGAAGAGGCTGTGATCTCTGCTGAGAACTGCAAAAGTAAACCAGGCATCTGTGATAATAATCTTACAAAAACCTCTGAAAGAGCCGGACATTGTGAATGGATTAATGGAATTTATTTACCAAAAAAATTAAACATATACAGCCCTATTCTACATAATTAAAAAAACTAATCTTTATTTCGTGATGGAATAACCTTTGAATGGTAATATATTTTCCTTAAAAAGGATTTTATATAAAAAAAAATCTGATTTAAATAAAAAAATCTGATTTAAATAAAAAAAAAAATTATTTTTATCCACCCTGATTAAAAACAGTGACAGTGGGGGGGCGTGGTTTGGCCGCCGAGTGTAATGGACGCCTGAACGTGCAGCTCCTGCACACCAGCGACTAGTGCTCAGCAAAGCAACTGCCCAGCAGCTTCTTTTGAAGGATAATTTGTCTGCCTGCTACCCTGTTGAGATGGGGAAGTCGAAGAGAGTACTCCCGAGAGTGAATACTGAGGGCTTGGAGAAATATTTTGACCGAGGAGGATTGCAAGATGGCGCCCGGCCTCATGGCAGTGATACTCCGTCTGCTGCCTCACCGCTTCTTCCTATGTCTCCTGCTGCAATCCCCGATCCGCACCCTTCACCTCCTCCTCAGAACCCTGCAGAATTTCCATACTCTCCACACACTTCGCTCCCAGCCACACCAGAGGACTTAGGGGATGCATCTTCTGTTAACGGAGCGGCGCAGGGACATGCAGGGACTGTGGCTCACTCACCTTCTTCCAGCCCTGTGAAAAGGAAGCCGAGGACAGACTTCACCACGGCAGTTCAGGTCAGTGCAGCACCTCATCACCCACCTGAGGACTTTTTCTCTAACTATCCTGCCTCAGACAAGCTAGTGTCAGAAGACACTCTGAAGCAAATGCTGTTAGCGCTAAGAGCATCGATGCAGGGGATTTAGCAGCCATGATTGCCCCTTTGTCCTCTAAAGTGCAAGAGGTGGATCATAAAATTCAACATGTCGAATCAAAAATGGCGTCGTTTGCCTCCTCTCAGAATGAGGTTATTGATGCACATAACAATCTTGCTGATGAGATGGAAAGTGTTAAGCTGAAAATCGCTGACATGGAGGACAGATCGCGTCGGAACAATATTAAATTCCGCGGCATTCCAGAGAATATCTCCAGTTCTGAACTGTCCTCATACATTCAAGAGTTGTTTTTAACCTTGCTGCCTGACCTTTCTCCACAAGATCTTATTATAGACCGGGCTCATAGGGTACCCAAACCCAAGTACCTAGACGCTGAAGTTCCCAGGGACACTTTGGCAAGAGTCCACTTTTATTCCACCAAAGAAGCTGTGATGTCAGCTGCAAGGAAGATGGGGCCCCTTCCTACCCCTTATCAATCTGTGAAGTTGTACACTGACCTGTCTGCTGCCACACTTAAGTTACGCAGAGACCTGCTTCCAGTTACTCTTTCCCTGCGGAAACACGGTATACCCTATAAATGGGGATATCCCATGAAGCTGCTTGTTTCCAAGGATAACCGCACATACCCTATAAGATCCCTTGAAGATGGTAAATCTCTACTCCATTCCTGGCACATTTCTGCCACTGCTATTGAGACTCGCCCTCCTCTACAACGGGGCTCTTCCGTAGTAACATGAGGTGATTCGAGGGTGTCGTATACCTTGTTTGGACCTTTCCTTCTATGCCTGTTCCTGGGAAGACACCGTCGTGGTCAAGCCGAGAAGACCACATGGATTGTGATCCCCAAGTGTTCTGAATCTACATGACTTCTTCAGTTCTTTATTGACTGTTCAAAAGTCTCCGTCACGTTCCTTGGCAGGAGGTTTTCAATAAGGCTAAGTTGCGTTACTCTGTTTGCCTTCATAAAGTGCAGTTCGTGTTCTGCTATACGTTCTTTTCCACACACTGCTCCTACACCTGGTTTCATGCAGATTTTTGTGCCCCAAGGAGCAGATAGAGTTCCTGCTCTATCTTGCCTTCTTTATCTTTTCTCCTGGCATTATCCACAACCTTGTTTTATTTTTCCTTATATTGTGTTTAATATATTGCTTTATCTTTTAGTGTCCTGCGAGCACCGCGGCAGTCTACATCAGCGACTTTTAGCGAGGTCATGGGATTGACAATACTATCCCTCAACTCCAAGGGATTGAATTGCCCTCAAAAGAGGTATTATCTCTGGAAAGAAGCGTTGTCTGGTAAGGCTGATATAATCTGCATCCAGGAGACCCACCTGTTGCGGTCTGATGCGTACCGGATTAAACACCGCTTATTTCCAGTGGTCATTCACTCTCATTTTGATAAGAAAAAAAGGGGAGTCTTTATTGCAATTAAAAATACTGTCTCATTTTCTCTGATCTCCCAAGTTATTGATCCTCATGGCAGGTATGTGATCCTGGTATGCAAAGTGAACAACATCCAGTACACTATTGTAGATATCTATGCCCCCACCGTCCGCCAAGTCTCTTTTCTACGTAAAGTGTTACGGAAGATCCGCCCTGTTCAGCAAGGTAAACTGATTATCTGTGGCGACTTTAATACTATTTTAGACCCATCACTTGATTCTACCAATCCAAACAGACGTTTCGCCCCCAGCTTTTCCCTCCTCTTGCATTCCGAAGGTTTGTTTGATGTATGGCGTGCTCAACACGGCCAAGAGAAGGATTTCACCTTCTTTTCTCCCATACATCAATCCTACTCTAGGATCGACATGTTTCTGGTAGATCAGACTGCCCTATTTCACTCACGTACGTCTTCTATTGGCCTGATTAAATGGTCAGACCATGCTCCCGTTATACTACAGCTTGAGGATCAATACCAACACTCTACACCTCCGATATGGAGGAATAACACATACTTACTCTCCCATCCTAAACACAAGTTAACTATAGAGAAAGCATTAGTGGAATATTTCCAACATAATAAAGACTCCGTCTCTGATCCCCTAGTAGTATGGCAGGCCCATAAGGCCTACATCCGCGGGATCTTGATTAAGCTAGGTCTTACGGAAAAGAGAAACCGTGAAAGGGAATTGTTAGCCACAGTTGATAAGATTAAGGAATTGGAAGTCAGCAATAAATGCAATCCAAATAGTTCTACTTGGAACGACCTTAAGGCTGCTAGAGACAAACTCATGTACCTCCTGGATAAGGATTATCATAAAAACTCCTATATTCTAAAGCTAAGTACTATGCCCAGGGTAATAAGGCGGGGAAGTTATTAGCGTCCAAACTCAAACAGCAACAGGTTAAATCTAAAATACCATATATCCTCCACCCCACTACTGGAATCAAATTGATAGATCCCAGGGAAATAGCCGAACAGTTCCGCCTATATTATGAGGCACTTTATAACTTAAAGGATCACATTTCCCACCATTAGATTACGAAACCCTAATTCGAGATTTTTACAGAAAGCTGACTTGCCCCAACTATCTACTTCTCAATTAGAGACGTTAAACGCCCCCATCCACGATGCAGAACTGCAAAAATTAGTTAATTCTCTCCCTTCAGGCAAATCCCCTGGTCCTGATGGACTCTCCAACGAATATTATAAACTGAACTACACGATCCTTGCCCCTTTTTACTTAATATATACCAACGAACCATGTCTGGAACCCCGTTTCCATCGGACATGTTAATGGCCCTAATTGTAACGCTGCCCAAACCGGGAAAATCCCTGACTCACCCCAGAATTTTCGCCCTATTTCCCTTCTTAACTCTGATATTAAGCTGTTCGCTAAAATTCTCGCATCTAGACTATCCCCTGTTTTGTCCTATCTGATTAAAGAAGACCAGGCGGGATTTGTTAAACACCGACAGGCCTCAGACAACACCAGGCGTTTATTTAATATTTTTAATGCAGCAGAACTGAGAAACACACCTCTGGTTGCTGTGACACTTGACGCTGAAAAGGCGTTCGACCGCCTCCATTGGACATACGCCTTTTCTGTGTTGGAACACATGGGCTTTGCGGGTTCTTTTATTCATGCCATACATGGCCTTTACGCTAATCCTGTGGCAAAGATTTTTGTAAACGGGGTGTTGTCTGAGAGCCTGCACATATCTAATGGGTCGCGACAGGGATGTCCCCTTTCTCCATTGCTTTTCATTCTGGCATTGGAACCCCTGGCGCAACACATTCGATTATCTCCTGACATCGAAAGGGTATGTATTGGAGATGTGTCCCATGTGATCTCACTGTATGCAGATGACATTATCATCACAGTGGCAAATCCTGAGCATTCCCTGAAACATGCCTTTGATATTATAACACGTTTTTGTAGCCTTTCCTATTATAAAATCAATAACTCTAAATCTCAAGCTTTGCCAATTAATATCCCTAGAGCGGAGTGGAGGACTTTACAAAATCTATTCCCGTTAGACTGGCAGGAATCATCCCTACCGTACTTAGGGATTAGACTTACGTACCCCTGTTCACTCGCATATCAGGTTAACTACTTACCTTTGCTTTCGACTATGAGGACTGACCTCGCTCAGTTTAATATGCAAGAGATCTCATGGGTTGGGAGAATTGCCTCCTTTCAAATGATGACTCTGCCCAAATTGATTTATATTTTCAGAGCATTACCAATCCCGCCTCCTGAGTTATTTTTTAAAGAGGCCCAAGCCATCTTGAATAAGTACATTTGGAAGGGGGGACGTCCAAGAGTGGCGCAACCTATCATGTTTAGACGCAAACAAGCTGGCGGGGTAGGTCTTCCTTCCATTAAAGATTACCATAAGGCTATTTGCCTTTCCTTCCTCAGGGAATGGTGGAATGACTCTTCTGAGAAAGCGTGGCTAGGTTTGGAAGCTCATCTGTCTCCTGGGTTACCATTGAAAGATCTTATGTATCTGTCTCTGATATCTGCCGAGGCGGTGAAACACCCTCTTATCTTAGCTAATCATGCTCTACAAATATGGTCGCTACTTCATAAAACTCAAGGGTCGTGTGATACTCAGTTTCTTACTTATATCCCGTTACACACTCTAGCTGCGCTTATTGGAGACATTGATCTATCTTCGTGGTACACTGCAGGTATTGGGTCATTGAACCAATTATTGAGCAACAAGAAAGTGGTTACTTTTGAACACCTATGTCATAACTTTCGGATTCCACCTTCGCAATTTTTGGCTTATTTGAGATTGAGGCATTGCATTCAGGCAATTCTGTCTTCACCACCTATAGTACACCTAGAAGTTCTCAGATTATTTCGCTTCCCGTGTCTATTCAAAAGACAAACCACACGTTTCATTTATGATGCTTTCCAAGCAAAAACCAAATTTGTCAAGTCTCCACCTATTGCGAAGTGGGAATCTGACCTCCATTGCACTTTCTCCTCCGACTCTTGGGAAAGGGCAATAGGTTTCATTGGATCTACTTTCAAATGTGTAACCCATTATGAAGCAGGTGTAAAAACTGTCCTACGTTGGTATTTCACCCCTTATCGCTTAAGCATTATGTATCCCACCACTTCCGCGTGCTGTTGGAGACAGTGTGGATCTACCGGGTCCCTACTGCACATATTATGGTCATGCCCAAAAATCCTTCCCTATTGGAGGTCGGTATTTGCACTTGTGTCACAAATCACTGGATTACAAGTTGAAGCATCCCCGGCTCTTGCTCTTTTATTTTTGAACATTCACGATTTCCTGTGGCATACAGACGCCTTGTAGGGCATATATTGCTCAATGCTAAGTTGGTTCTCACGAGGCATTGGAAGTCGGTTCACTCCCCTTCCTTCTCCGAAATTGTACAGTCCCTGAACTCCACATGTCGCTATGAACATGTCCTTCCGTCAACTATATTGAACCCGAAAGTGAGAGATCAAACATGGTCCCTTGGAAGTTGTACCCTGGATATCAACCTTGAATAGTCTGATATTAGCCTAGGTATTGACTGCTGTGGTGCTCGCTGGTGCTCACTAGTTTTCTTTCTTTTGTTTATTTTGTGCCTACTGATTTTGTCGCTGTCCTTATTATCCCTCTTACTTATTTTGTTTCCCCTTATTTAGTACATATTTGTGTCTTATGTACCTGATCTTTACCGTGTACTGAGGCTAATTGAGGGTTTTGTGCCTCACCCTCTTGTACTCTTATACTTTTGTATTCTTGTATTCCTGATTTCGCCTGCTGTGACAGGTCTCAGGGAATTCCTGTGTTGCATTGCATATCTTTGTGCTTTTCTTGAAAAATCAATAAAAACGATTGATTATAAAAACAGCGACAGTGTCAGCCAGTATCATGCAAAAAATGTAATAAAGGACACACACAATTTGACAGACTAGCACAGCAACTAACCCTGAGTGTAAAGTAACTGCCCCCAAAATGAGAAATTGTCTAAGCCTCAAATATTAGACAACAGCAGGAGTGCATAGCCTCCACATGCATACCGTGTAAGCTGGGAATCTATCACAACGTAACATTAGATGGAGGCATCTCTCATGCACACGATACCATGTGAAAAAAGTATACTCCGCATAGTCTATGACACTATACTGAAATATACTAGACAGAAGGCAAAAGAACACTCTTTTGTCTTCTTACTGGTGGACCTCTATGGACACGTTTAGCGCGTGCTTCAGGAGCTCTTCTGGCGCACATGTTAAATAAAGCAGCCTGCCTAAGTGGTGATGATATAAAGGAGCTGTACAAATGAAGAACTGCACACAGGGTCACTCTGCTATTTCGGACAGAAATGGTCTGGAACAAGAGATTTCACTATGTATGAGGGTGAAGCTGCTGTCCACCTTCCTATTGTCTCACCTGCAGCTATAGGGTGTTATAAGATGTGTGAAGTTGCACCTAAAATGATGTGTCATCATTCACAATAGCTGTATGCACAAAGAGAAAAGAAAGGTGACCAATAGAAAGGCTGCATGCATTCAGGCCGATCAGTACACCTGTGACACGGAGGACTGACAGCAGAGGGAGCTGGAGAGCACAGCATCAGTCCATTCCTGGAAATTACATTGCCTAGCACTCCAGCTGTGGTGAAACTACGACTCCCAAGATGTACATTTGCTTGGCTGTTCTCAGAACTCCATAAAATTAATGGAGCATGCTGGGAGTTGTAGTTTCACCACAGCTGGAGTGCAGGAGGCTAGCCATAACTGGCCTAGGAAATGCCATCCAACACAGAGGCCAATCCAGAGCTGTAACCCAAGCCAATCTTATGTCAGTTGAAATATTCATTAGATACTTGCTTTAGAAAACGGACACTGATAAATATGTTATGCCTAGAAAGATTTTCTTAGCTAGGTATATTACCGACATCTGCAGATACCATCAAGGAACTATATTGAGGAGACACATTTCATCATTGGCTCTGTGCACAGAATGTCTGAATTCTCAGCGGGTTCAATATCAGCAGGTTAAAGTTTAATGTGGTTAGCATAGCAATAGAGAGCACAACCAAGGATACACTTTATGTCTTGTACCATGTCACTACACAGTATATTTGCAGGCATCCTGCTAGGCAAGGAGGCAGTCAGCTAATCACCTAGTGGAACCGCAACTAGATACATCTTCTTGACTGCTGGTAGCTCTGGTTTTTCCGCAAATATGAAAAGTTAAGGTTGACAAACAGAATATGTCTTCCATCTCCATAGTGGAAAGGAACATTATTCAGTGCAATGGAGGAACTACATGGGCTAGGCATTTGACTGCTCAAGAAATGGCAATCTTTTGCCACACCAAAAGTCCAGGATTCATTTTGGGGACTGTACAGATCAAGAATTCTCCACGACTTGCCGAAGCTCCTCAAACAAGGGACCGAGCTCTTTTTCTAGGCTAAGGATTAGACCTAAAAGAAAAAAAGAAAAGGTACAATTCCCATATGTATAATCTGTTATATCTTAATGCAGAAGTCCATGTTCATTCAATCACTTTCTAAAATACGGACACTCGCTGCCAACATCAAGGGCAGCGAGTGTCCGGGCAAAATATCAATTAATCCCTTATGTTTATGATGTTTGCAGCTAGGCCTTGTGAAGTCTGGATTGTCAGTACCCGTGCTTAGACGTGCCACCCTCTAATCCTAGTAAGGCTGTTTAGCCATCGCCGTGCACTATACATAACAGTATGACTGGAAGCTTATTGAAGCCATATCTGTGTGTGCAATTTGACTGTTAAACATCCACCCTCTCGTTGATGAAAGTCATATGGGTGGATTTGCCACTGAGCAGTCTTTATCCTATACTGGTGGCCTCTTGGAGTGTTCTGGTATTTTTAACCAGTAAGTATGGCCTTTGCTTCAGTGAAATGTTGTAAATTGTCATTTTCCGTATTTCTTCAATAGGTTGTGATGTCACTTTAGATCTGATGACGGGTGAGATAAACATTCACCAGAATATGGCTGTCGGCACCATTGTGAAGGAGCAGGCTGGAAACAGATCCACATGGTGATCTGAATGACACTCAGCTGCAATGCCAGGCACAGCCATTACCTAATGTATGGTAGACCGTACCATGGTTGCAGAAGCTCGCTGTGGCGCTGAAGACCTATAAGCCCGGGAATTGGTGGGCTCCTATCCCACCAATACAGTGAAGCCCTTAGCTCTGAGGTCCCATTCCCTCACACACATACGCAAAATAATAGTGAATATAAATGAAATACTACTGTATACACACCTCAAAACGGCAACTAAAAAAATCATTCAATTTGTCACACAAAAAACAAGGTCGGAAGGGAAAACCTACCTGCATCCTTAAAGGAGCTGTTCACCCTACTCAGCAGACCCCTCAGCGTGGCCGGAATCGTAACTTAACTGAACCCTGCCGCTGAGCTCTGGCTCTATTTCTCCCCCTCGGGCACTGCAAGTCTCAAGCCCGCAGCAACATCCACTTTAACGTGGCTCTCAAGCCCGCTGCAGCCAATGACTCACGTGACGCATGGGTAAAACCAGTTGTTGATGCGGAGAGACCCGAGAGCTGTGGTGAATGAGGGGGAGCAATGAAGTCAGAACCCAGCGCCGGGAATCAGATAAGTATCACTCCTGCCACCGGTCAGAAAAGCTCTCCAGGAGTGAACATCACCTTTAAAAAACATCTGCCACCATATACCTTATTTTTGCGATTTAATTTTATTGACAGCACAACGTAAGATTTAATGGGCTACATAATGTTGTGCCAAGGAGACATATGAATACAGTCTCAT
Organism: Bufotes viridis; assembly: GCA_033119425.1. Classification (NCBI taxonomy): domain Eukaryota; kingdom Metazoa; phylum Chordata; class Amphibia; order Anura; family Bufonidae; genus Bufotes; species Bufotes viridis. The sequence goes on from CM065589.1 coordinate 420,452,059, forward strand.
TAGTGGAATAGGAGTTGCCTGACACCTGACACACACACAGTGAGGATCTTAGTGGATCTCATCAATTTTGACAGGATCCAGTAAAAATGTAATAAAAAAAACAGGTACAGAGTAGGTTTGATTTTAACCCATGAAATCCTTTCTTTCCAGCCGACATAATCACACGTCACCAACTGATATGCAATGCACAGAATGTGCTCGTTTATAAGCAGATAGATGCCCATTCAGTACATGACAGATGCCCACCTGTATTGGCATTGCTGCTAGCGATGAAGCTCACAACCAACGGCAGTCTGTTGAACTGGACAATCTGAAACACAAATCAACAATTTACAGAATATAGTAATGAAGTGACGCTCAGAACATTTACTTGCTTTAAAGGGTTTGCATTTTTTTTTTTTACATAAAAAATTCTACAAAGGACTCATACACGTCAGCATCATTTTAAAGATCACCGTTAGCTGGCAGCAAATGAAAGTATTCTTCTTTATATCTCATCCTGCTCACATCTAAGGGCAGCAGTACCTCACCTTTGTGCAGGGTTTAGGTACTAAGGGGGACATGTTCAATACTTTCACCGACAGTGGTGACACCACATCAAACTTTTGCCAAATTTAATAAAACCAAGCTACATCAGCATTAATTTGGCAAAAGTGCACAAAGCAAATGCAGTCTTAAAGATAATGTCAAACACACCTACAATGATTAATGTTTAGAGCCTTTGGAAGGTTCCAAAATGGTGAGGAATTGATGTACAAAGATTATTAGAAAAGTGCACTTACACAAAGTGTGACGTATTCCTGGACAACTAGATTTAAATTTACCTTACATTTTAAACAAACTTAAGCTATTACTCAAAGCAAAGTCTGCCATACAACAGATGAAAGTCCATGACAGCCATCCTTGACCATTAACCTAAACGGCTGTCCAACCATTACATGACCTGTTTATTTTATAGATCTAAAAATGAAGCGTATTTTCCATTTACATGCTGTTGAAAATGATCCAGTAAAAAGTTCTGACATTTACTTCCAAAAACAGAGCCTGGAAATTATAGGCCAGTAAGTCTAACATCTATTGTTGGTAAACTGTTTAAAGGGTTTCTAAGAGATGCTATCTTGGAGAATCTCAATGGAAATAAGCAAATAACGCCATATCAGCATGGCTTCATGAGGGATCGGTCATGCCAAACGAATTTAATCAGTTTCTATGAGGAGGTAAGTTCTAGACTTGACAGCGGCGAATCAATGGATGTCGTATATCTGGACTTCTCCAAAGCATTTGACACTGTACCTCATAAAAGGTTAGTATATAATATAAGGATGCTCGGACTGGAAGAAAATGTCTGTATGTGGGTAAGTAACTGGCTGAGTGACAGAAAACAGAGGGTGGTTATTAACGGTACACACTCAGATTGGGTCACTGTCACTAGTGGGGTACCTCAGGGGTCAGTATTGGGCCCTATTCTCTTCAATATATTTATTATTGATCTTGTAGAAGGCTTGCACAGTAAAATATCTATTTTTGCAGATGACACTAAACTGTGTAAAGTAATTAACACTGAAGAGGACAGTTTTCTGCTACAGAGGGATCTGGATAGATTGGAGGCTTGGGCAGAAGAATGGCAGATGAGGTTTAACACTGACAAATGTAAAGTTATGCATATGGGAAGGAATAATGCAAGTCACCTGTACATATTAAATGGTAAAACACTCGGTAACACTGACATGGAAAAGGATCTAGGAATTTTAATAAACAGCAAACTAAGCTGCAAAAACCAGTGTCAGGCAGCTACTGCCAAGGCCAATAAGATAATGGGTTGCATCAAAAGGGGCATAGACGCCCGTGATGAGAACATAGTCCTACCACTTTATAAATTACTAGTCAGACCACACATGGAGTACTGTGTACAGTTCTGGGCTCCTGTGAACAAGGCAGACGTAGCAGAGCTGGAGAGGGTTCAGAGGAGGGCAACTAAAGTAATAACTGGAATGGGGCAACTACAGTACCCTGAAAGATTATCAAAATTAGGGTTATTCGGTTATTCACTTTACAAAAAAAAAAACAACTGAGAGGAGATCTAATAACTATGTATAAATATATGAGGGGATAGTACAGAGATCTCTCCCATCATCTATTTATCCCCAGGACTGTGACTGTGACGAGGGGAACATCCTCTGCATCTGGAGGAAAGAAGGTTTGTACACAAACATAGAAAAGGGTTCTTCACGGTAAGAGCAGTGAGACTATGGAACTCTCTGCCTGAGGAGGTGGTGATGGTGAGTACAATAAAGGAATTCAAGAGGGGCCTGGATGTATTTCTGGAGTGTAATAATATTACAGGTTATAGCTACTAGAGATAGGTCGTTGATCCAGGGAGTTATTCTGATTGCCTGATTGGAGTCGGGAAGGAATTTTTTTCCCCTTAAGTGGAGAAAATTGGCTTCTGCCTCACAGGTTTTTTTTGCCTTCCTCTGGATCAACTTGTAGGAAACAGGCCGAACTGGATGGACAAATGTCTTTTTTCGGTCTTATATACTAAGTTACTATGTTAATAGGGTGCCACCTGGTGTTCACTGCAAAGGAGCTAAGTATATATGGGAGGTTTATCAAGGGTAAAGAAAAACTAGCTTATTTGTCCATAGCAACTAGATCCCATCTTTCCTTTTTCAGAACTCCTTTGGAAAATGAAAGGTGGAATCCTGTTGGTTGCCGTGGGCAACTAAGCCAGTTCTACTTTACAAAAGTTTTGATAAATCTCCCCCAAAGTCTCTCTCTCTGCAGAAAGCTATTCTTATTACGTGCCCTGCAGAGAACAGAGGATCACTACACAGAGACCTGACTGTGGGTTGATGGAGCATGTGTGACCAACAGCACTTGGCTCAGAAGGTGGACATGCATATCGCTATACAGCGTGAACACCATGCGGCACGATATTATAAATAAATCTCAGAACTTCAAAGGATAGTTTCGTCAAACAGCATGTAAATAGCCAACATGTTAATTTTATAAAGATGTTTACCAAGAGTTGTCCAACATTTTAATAAATATAAACGCAAAAACAAAAACGCAATGGCACTCTGCAACCAGCACTCTGCCCTGCCTCCATGCTGGATGTTGAATGAGGCATTAGTGTACATTTTGGCCAAAGCGTAATAAGCCACTCACCACGTCAAGTAGACATTTGGCTCCAGGAGAAGTATATAGTGGGCTCAGCATGCATGTTGGAACTTGCATCCCTGGATCTGATTGAAGCTGTTATGGCACCAGACGGGGTTACAAGCAGAGTGTACCTGGCATGCATGCTGCACCTGCGCTCCCTGGATTTTGTGTGGCTGTCATGGCCCATAACAGGTAGGAACTAGTGTTAGGGACCACTCATGGAGGCGACCTTGACGTGGTGAGTGGCTTATTACGCTTTGGCCAAAATGTACACTAATGCCTCATTCAACATCCAGCATGGAGGCAGGGCAGAGTGCTGGTTGCAGAGTGCCATTGCATTTTTGTTTTTGCGTTTGTATGTGTATTTCGCCATAGCAATGTGCACCTGCATATAGGGTTGTGCTGACTGAACCCCCCACCTTTTTTTCTTTGTAGTATATATTGGAGGCGTGGCGATCTCCATGCAGTTGTGCACACCTGACTAGTTAGTCTGCCCTGCAGGCTGGTTTTAAAGTCAGTATAAAATGGAGTCTGCTTTTAGAGCGCGAATCAGTAGACATTTGGCTCCAGGAGAAGTAGATAGTGGGCTCAGCATGCATGTTGGAACTTGCATCCCTGGATCTGATTGAAGCTGTTATGGCACTAGACGGGGTTACAAGCAGAGTGTACCTGGCATGCATGCTGCACCTGCGCTCCCTGGATTTTGTGTGGCTGTCATGGCCCATAACCGGTAGGAACTAGTGTTAGAGACCACTCATGGAGGCGACCTTGACGTGGTGAGTGGCTTATTACGCTTTGGCCAAAATGTACACTAATGTCTCATTTAACATCCAGCATGGAGGCATCGCAGAGTGCTGGTTGCAGAGTGCCATTGCATTTTTGTTTTTGCGTTTGTATGTGTATTTCGCCATTGCAATGTGCACCTGCATATAGGGTTGTGCTGACTGAACCCTCCACCATTTTAATAAATATACCAAAGCCATACATCATATTAACAAAAGTGGCAAAACTGGGCCAGTATTAAGACATATGCCCCAAAGAACTAAAAACCAGAATTAATTCAAGACCACTGCATATCAGTGTGATATGTACTGTACTGAAATACATTAGGGGGTGACGAACGCAGAGTAAAAGTGAAGGTCAGTCTGCTGCTGTCAAAGGACCTTAAAAGGAGAGCTTAAGTCTTACATCTTTGCCCTAATTGTGATTGACTACATGGAGCCCAGCATTGACAACAAGGTTTTTAAACTAATCGACTTTGGAACTATGATCCGAAGCTTGATTCGGTAAAGCCTAGTGATAATCACATCCAAGGTTCATGAAATCAGACTGTGCCTACAACCTACCTGATACGTGTTGTAGTAACATATGATGCTCTTGTTTTTGGAGAGTCCCAGCTTGCTTCCCTGGTCAGTGGCCAGCGCAAATGTGGATAGGAAAGATGGTCTCAGAGCACATTCAGGGGAATTCTCATTAGCAACTGATTAAACCAAAAACAAGGAACATAGTCAGTTTCCATGGGAACATTCCTAAAACCCAATTCAGTGGTGTCCTTGAGATGCAATTTATACTGTTTATATGTCCATCCCTGACACTGTTAATGCAGCTTTCAATGGTTTTAATGATTATTAAAATTAGCAGTTGAAAATAAGAAATTAGCTAAAAAAGGAAAGACCAGTGACTGGGGGTTGGGAAGTCATCTGACAAGGGAATAAGACACATCCAGGGGACATTATCTCTACGGCAAGGCTGAGGCACGTATAGAAAATTACCACAGTTCTGCTGTTTATAATCAAACCTAGCTCTGGATAAAACTTTCTAATACCACAAAGTTTCCCTGTTTTAAAGGGGTCGTCCCACTGAAAAAATATACTACAGTTTTTAAACCAGCACCTCGATCTGAATACTTTTGTAATTGCATGTAACAAAAAAATTTAGCATAGCCACTGAGTTATTCAATAAAATGTATCTGTATAGCGCCACCTGCTGTTTGTTATTTTTCTTATTTCTTTGACCTGCTCAGTGAGAAGGCCGCACATGCTCAGTTTCATCCTTCAACTGCCTCCTGAGCTGTGATAGGGAGAGCATGGACACGCCCCCTTAGATGTGATAGGGAGAGCATGGACACGCCCCTTAGCTGCAGCAGAAAAGACACTCCCTGAGCTGCCAGTTTGATATAAATCTAGCAGAGCAATGAATGGGGAGATCTCTGGATCCATGTGAGGAACTATTGTCATGTACTATATGATGTCTGATTTTCATTTTTTACATTAGTCATGGGACCACCCCTTTAATAAAGACTCCAGGTTTATATTTATTCTTTCAATAATTCACAACTACACATTGGTGACTTATTCCTGTCATGCTGAGCAGCCTGACAGGAAATCATAGGCAGGATCACATCATAACCATCTATTGCAAAGCAGTCCGGTGAGGCCCCATCCCCTCACCCCTCTAGGCAGCTCTGCAAATGGAGGCAACCAGTCCTGCTAACATTCTGGGACAGGTTGCTGGCGGCCATTTTAAATCATTCCTGTAGAACTCCTTTAAATGACTTGTGACAAGCCCTGCCCTTATTAAGGTATACGGACGTCATGAAGAGGGGACACTCTGGCGGATTCAAGCTGTTCATGTATTACATGTGTAAGACACGCTGTAGAGCTATATTTGCAGCCATAGTAGGCTAATCAGATGTTTAATGGGAGTACTGGGATCAAAACAGCAGCCCTAATATGAAATGGGAGGTGTGTGAAATGATCGTCCTAATGAGAGCCATTACTAGGACGTACAATTTACTTGAGAAATAGGTCCTTGTATGCACATAGCCTGTAATACTTGGAGAGCCTATCTTATCGTTTTGGAGAAGAGCTGAAATGTGTAAACTGGCTTTAAAGAGGTGGGTGGCTTTATTGCTAATGTAGGCCTGTGTATGTGAATGACAGTGAAGTCACCTTCTTCAGCAGACTTCTGCCCTGTCCATAAGATGGCAGCAGATAGAGGGGCATGCGACGAGACACACCATGCCGCCTCCTCCATAATAACACCTAGGAGGCTGAATGATGGATCCTATTACATCCCCCTCCATATGCAGCCAGCTTGTGAACGGGACAGACCGCTGTGACTTCACCAATATAGAGAAGGGCGAGAAGTTGAAAAAAGGAGGTGTAAGTGGTATATAAGCATTATTCATTAGTTTACAGCCAGAGAACTGCACCACGCATGTACACACTAATGTCCACTCAGGCCTCTTACCTTTAATAACGGGCACACCATCCCGGTCTGACACTACAATGGCATGAAGGCCTTCAACACTAATAAATTAACAATGAAGAAGTCAGGAACGGGCACAACTTACTGCTCAGTACATACATGTATGTCCGTCCAACAAATTCAATTACTTTGCCGTAATATATACTGAAATGTCATTTCATTAGATAATGTACGATAACATTGTATCAAAAACTCAAGAGCTTTCAAAAATGACCCTTACAAGCCACGAAAGATTTCTAGAACGCCCCGGTGTATGCAGTGTAGGAGCGGTACAAATGGGATCAGATAAGCGTGTCAAAGGACTAATGGCTACAGGTCAAAGGAGCGAAGCAGAATACCTTGGAAGCTTTTTGTAAAGGAACCGTCTCAAGTCCTAGAAAAAAACAAACAAACAGGTGAGCGTGGCCCCAGAGGTGTAACAATAAAGCATAAGATGGCAGGCGTTAGAATACCCAATAAGGTGTCACTGCATCCAATGTAAGGTGGAACCCTGTTCTCGCGATACCCCAGGGTTCAAAACATAAGACCCTTACCTATCAGGCCACTTCTGGCCTATCCTGTGTGCATGGTATAGAGACCTAGAATCTATGTAAAGCCATGTGAATACACACCTAAACCATTGTGATTTGGGACATAAAGGCTATGAAGGCCTTTTGGGGTGCTTTTTTTTTATTTATTTTTTATTTGTGCATTCTACTTATCTTTGGCAAAAAAATTATATTCCAAATGTGGTCTTTACAAAAATGTTGCCTTCAGTCTGTTATTTCTGGTCTTATGGAAACCCGCTGCTCTGATGGCTCCTCTTACCTCTACCTTCCTGACAGCTCATAAAGCACTATCAAACTGAAAAGAGGTTAGCTAGAATTAGTGTTCATGAGCCGTCAGGAGTTCAGGGGTAAGAGCTGCAGAATCAGCCACCACGGCAGCTCTCTGACAGATTTCAGGAAAACCATGAAGAACAGTCTGCAAAGGCAGTGAAAACAGAGAGCTGTAGAAGACAAACTGTAGAAATGTTTTAATAAACACAAAGTGGAAAATTTGTTTTTGCCCAAAATAAGCATAATCCAATAATAAAAATATACCCCAAATAGGTGTCCATGGCCTTTAATGTTTTAAACTTCTCCTGACCTAGGTGCATGCCCCATGTAATAACAATTCTGTAGCATCAATTCCTATGACTGTATGTAGTGCTGTTCCACTATTATTCCTACTGAAAGTTTATGAATGAGTTCCCAGCAGTCAGCAATAAAGGTCTATCTGGGTGTTACTAGTTGGGGGTGCCACCGTCTGATACTATCCAATCAGTGCAGCCATTGGTAAGCTGGGCAGGGACACCCCGTCTTCTGGCCATTTATTGCAGACAGCAGACCAGGGCTAGCCAACCTGTAGCTCTCCAGCTGTTGCAAAACTACAACTTCCACCATGCCCTTCTGTAGGCTGATAGCTGTAGGCAGACTGTGCATGCTGGGAGTTGTAGTTTTGCAACAGCTGGAGAGCCGCAGGTTGGCCATCCCTGCAGTAGACAATTCCTTCATAAACTTCAAGGAGGAATAATAGAGGAATGACACAACATAGAGTCATAAGAATAGATACTCCAGAATAGTTTTTACAAGGGGAATTCAAGTAGTTACTGTCAGGGGAGGTAACAGGTCCTTTTAACCTCTCCCCAAACGTTGGCATAACTGTACTTCGAGACGGGATGTATGGCGTGGGCTTAAAGCTCAAACCCCATGGCAATGACCAGGTCGGAGTCCGATCCCTGGTATTTAACCATCAGACGCTGTGGTCAATAGCGACTACAGCATTTGAGTGGTTAGACAGAGGAAGGGGGTTCCCACTGTCCTGTGATTGGAGCCAATCATTTGCTATGACAGCTTGGGGCCTTGTGAAGGCAGAAAGTAAAAATGCCATAGACTGCAGTAGTATATAGTATAATAGATCAGAAAATCACATGTTAAATTCCCCTAAAGGGACTAAAAATTACATTTAAAAGATGTTTAAAAAATAAAAACCACAAACACATTAAAAATACTTCCCCTTTCCCAACTTCACATATAAAAATAAACAATAAAAAAAAAAACATCCTTGTTATTGCTGAATCTGAAAATGTCTGAACTATTAAAATAGAAAAATATTTTTCTTGTGTGGTGAATGCTGTAATGGAAATTGCGCGATTTTCCAGTTTTAGCCACCTTACCCCCCCAAAAAAAAAAAACATAAAAAGTGATTTCTTTAAAGTAGCAAGACAAAAAATAAGCCCAAGGAATAAGGTCATCATGTCACTTTTAGCGCATAGTGAACGTCATAACAACACAACCTGAAAAACCATGACGTTAGTACTATTATTTCTTTATTCCACTGTGAAAAAAAAATCCTATTTTTTAATACAATATAGGGTAAATTAAATCATGCCATTAAAAACTACAATTTGTACTGCCAAAAAATAAGAGAAAATTAAAAAAAAGTTACAGGTCATGGAAGTTGGGAAGGACAAAAATGACAATGTAAACACTGGGCTGATCGCTAAAGGGGTTAATCAAAGAAAGGTTTAAATCCTGTTTTTGACACAGGACATACAGAGTTTATATGGACTGCTATCACGGGATGGGCTATAAATTAGGGGTCAGCAAACTTTGGCACTCCAGCTGCTGTGAAACTACAACTCCCAGCATGCAACATGCGCAGTTGTTCTTATCACTCCTATATAAGTGAATGGAGCAGTCTGGGAGTTGTAGTGCGGAGGTTGCTGATCCCTGCGATAAAGGTTTGCTAGGTACAGGAGGACCCTAGTGTCCTTGGCTGGTTTGGGTACTTCCATATAAATGGATAATGCTGTGCATGTGTGTGGCCACCTCTCTATTGGATTTGATGGTATTCTGGAGATGGGGGAGGCTGCAAGTGACAGCCTCCAGTGTACTGGGAGGATGGTACAGGAGCTTTCTTCGTGTCATCACCCTCTCACCAGTCAGACAGGATGTGCGCAGTCCAATTACCACACTGGAGGAGTGCACTGTACCTCATGAGGACACGTCACCTCGGTCACTGTGTACTGGCATCCTGATCACAGATTTCTAGTCTACTTCGTTCTGGTGAATATGTGAAGACAAGCTTCATATTTCAATTACAATACAGAAAAAAATACCGCAAATCTCAGCGCATGTGACGGATCTCTAAATCCACTGCATACCCGTTATGAAGTGCTCGCTCCTCCACACAATGGGTCCAAACAACACCCACCAGACCCAGTATCCACGATGTCTGCTAGCTTACCTCAGCCATGGTTTCTCAGTCATCAGGAACCTAGAGAGAACAGAAATCGCATCTGGTTAGAGAGCGGCACAGGTCACCATGTGGTCCCCCAGAATATAGGACATGCATGCTCTGCACTCGAGGGAACATCTTTGGAATGCTTTTACTTATCCAGACTGTTTTCTCGTGACACGTTGTACTTCATGACAGTGGTAAATTTCAGTCAACTTTCCACATTTCTATTTCTCTGCTTTTAAAACACCTCATATATTATTACTTTACATTTTCCATATGTGTACTTCATGTTTGGATCATTTTGGGAATGCCATTTTACTTTTTGGGGACATTAGAAGGCTTAGAAGTTTAGAAGCAAATCTTGAAATCTTGTAGAAAATTTCCAAAACCCACTTTAACCACCTACCGCCCGCCCATTGACTATAAACGTCCTGGGCGGTCGGGTTTATCTCTGAATGGACTTTCTGGAACATCCTTTTAGAAATGGCAGCTGCATGCTAATCATGCAGCTGCCGAGTGCAGAGCCGGCTATCAGTGACAGCAGGGCACTCCAGAGAGAAGGCAGGGACCGTTCCTCGGTGTCTCTGTCTTCTAGATCGCTGTATACACAGCACTCAGCGCTATGCCGCTTCCTGTCCCGGCCCGGTGGTCATGTGACCGCCGGGCCAGTGCAGGAGCTGTCCGGGTCTTCCATAGACCACTATCAGTCCTGCACTGAGGCTGTACAGCGCTGTATTATAATGTACAGCCTCTCTGGGGGGTGTATTTACCCTGTAACTTGGGCTACTATGTCAGACCCAGTTACAGGAGAAATCAATAGTTAAAAAAAAAAAAAAATTCCCTCCAAATCCATTATTAAAAAAATGGCAAAAATAGAAGAAAAAAATAAGAGAGACATAGTGTATTTTTCGCTTTATAAGACGCACTTTTTCCCCCCCAAAAGTGGGGGAAAATGTCTGTGCGTCTTATAAAGCGAATACTAGTGACCGCTTCCATTAAGGAAGCGGTCACTAGTATGCTTTAAGTGCCGGGAGTAGGGAGCGCTTTACAAGAAGAACCTGGACAAGCACTGCGACGAGTACAAGCTGCGGCGGGAGCGCCATGTGCAAGATCCGTGAAAAAGCCAAGCTCTGCAATCTGCAGTTGCACCAAAAGGCCCTGTAGCTGATGGCCGAGAACGAGTGGCTTCAGAAGCGGGAGGAGCAGCTAACCCGCGGGCTCGGCACCCTGCGCAAACTCTTCAAGCAGCTGCCCTCCATGGCCACGGGCAGGTGGTAAAGACACTCTCACAGGGGCCACTCAGGAGCATCAGCACCACAGTCAGCGCACAAACGGACTGACGGGCCCAGTCAGAGGAGACTGCTTCCCAGCTTAGCACCTCCAGCACCGATGAGGCCTCCGCAGGTTACACCAGGTTTTCTTTTCTATCTGATATCTTTTGGCTTGCTTTTGTTCTGTGCAGGACGGCCCCCAATAACCTGGGGGGGCAGAAGACCTTAAATTCTAGGATCCACTCATGAATTGTCCATAACAATTGGCTCTACAAAAATATCACAAGATCTACCCAATCAAGTGAACGGTGTAAAAAAAATACATATAGAAAAATTACACCAAATTGCTTTTTTTGTGACTTCACCTCCCAAAAAACATAAGATAAAAAGCAACCAGAAAGCCAAATGTACCTCAAAATGGTGTTAATAAAAACTGCTGTCGTTTTATCCCGCACAAAATAAGCCCTCACGCAGCTCATTCAACAAAAAATGAAAAAAAAAAACAGTTATTGCCCTTAAAAACCATGACAGAAAATTCCATGTTAGAAAATCCAGATGCCGCTCCTTCCCTTTTGAGCCCTGGCGTATCCCCAAATAGCAGTTCACGACCACAGTTGGGGTCTAACTGTATTCAGGAGAAAATGCATAGCAAATTGTGGGTGGATATTCTCCTGTTATCTTTTGTGAAAAAGAAAGTTTGGGCCTAAAACACCATTTTCTTGTTAAGAAAAAAAAAGCATTTTTCATTTTCACACCCAAGTATTAAAAATTTTATGAAACACCTGTTGAGTGAAGTGCTCGCTACATTCCTTAACAATTCCTTGGGTGGTGTAGTTTACAAAATGTGGTCACTTTTTGGGGGTTTTCACTGTGGGGATACCTCAGGGTCTCTTCAAATGCAATACTGGGCCCAAAGACCATTCCAGCAAAATCTGCCGTCCAAAAACCATATGGCACTCCTTGCCTTCTGTGCCCTGCCGCGTGCCCATACAGCGGTATACGACCACATGGATTTTTTTTTTTTACAAATAAAAGGTAAAACATATTGACTCAAATTTACCATTAACACGAAGTACAATGTGTCACGAGAAAATCTATGAATGGCTTGGATAACTAAAAGCGTTCCAAAGTTATTATCACATAAAGTGACACATGTCAGATTTGCAAAATTAGGCCTGGTCAGGAAGCGGGTAAATGGACCGGTCTGGAAGTGGTTAAGGTCTCTTTCACACGAACGATACGCATTGTGTCAGGATGCGTTCAGTGAAACTCACACCATTTTGTAAGCAAGTTCAGTCAGTTTTGCCTGCAATTGCGTTCAGTTCAGTTTTTTCCACGCGGGTGCAGTGCACTTTGATGCGTTTTTCACGCGCATGATAAAAAAAACCTGAAGGTTTACAAACAACATCTCTTAGCAACCATCAGTGAAAAATGCATTGCATCAGTACTTGCTTAAGGATGCAATGCGTTTTTCACTTAAGCAAGGGTTAACAACCAAACAAAAATCAATATTTATTACCCTGATTCTGTAGTTTACAGATACACCCCATTTATGATCATAAACTGCTGTACGGGCGCACAGCAGGGCGCAGAAGGAAAGGAACACCATATGGTTTTTGGAGGGCAGATTTCACTAGGATATTTTAAGTTGCCATGTCACTTTTGAAGCTCCCCTGATGCACCCCTAGAGTAGAAACTCCAAAAAATGTGACCCCATTTTGGAAACTATGGGATAAAGTGACAGTTTTGTTGGTAATATTTTAGGGTACATATGATTTTTGGTTGCTCCATATTACACTTTTTGTGAGGCGAGGTAACAAAAAATAGCTGTTTTGACACTTTTTTTTTTTTGTTTTTACAACGTTCACCTGTCAGGTTAGATCATGTGCTATTTTTATAGAGCGGTTGTTACGGACGCGACAATACCAAATATGACTACTTTGTTTGGTTGCTTGTTTGTTTCAGTTTTACATAATAAAACATTTTTGAAACAAAAAAGAGCCATTGTTTTTTTTTTGGTTTTTATTAGTTTTTTTGGGCGACTGTCATTTTTTGAGATGACGGTTTGATTGGTACTATTCTGGGGTACGTATGACTTTTTGACTGCTTGGTAATACATTTTTTGTGATGTAAGGTGACAAAAAATGGCTTTACTTACACCGTTTTTCTTTTCTGTGTTCACCTGAGGGGTTAAGTCATGTGAGATTTTTATAGACGGACGAGGCAATACCCAATATGTCTACATTTTTATAGCATTTAAAATAAAAGCATTTTTGAAACAAAGAAAATCATGTTTTAGTGTCTCCATATTCTGATATCCTGTATTGTAATGCATTGCCTGCCAGCCTGATGGGCTGGATCTCATAGGTTTCCATAAAAGGCAAGCCCCGATGCCTACGGAATGCATCAGGCTGCCTTCTCTGCCATCGGGTCCCCGTCCCTGCAGCGCGGGGACCCGATGGGGAAGCAGTGGGAACCCGTACTCTCCACAAACCCTCTGCATGCTGCGGTCAGCTTTGACCGCGGCATACAAGGGGTTAATACACTGGCATCTGTGTTTTCACCGATGCCAACGTATGCAGCAGGGGAAATATAATGCACCTTCACTTTTTCACTAGGGTGTACTGGGTGCTGGTGATGTAATATAATACTCCTCTATTTCACTAGGGTGTACTGGGTGCTGGTGATGTAATATAATGCTCCTTCTCCTTTTCACTACAGTATACTGGGTGCTGGTGATGTAATATAATACTCCTCTTTTTCACTAGGGTGTACTGGGTGCTGGTGATGTAATATAATACTCCTCTTTTTCACTAGGGTGTACTGGGTGCTGGTGATGTAATATAATACTCCTCTTTTTCACTAGGGTGTACTGGGTGCTGGCGATGTAATATAATACTCCTTTTTTCACTTGGGTGTACTGGGTGCTGGCGATGTAATATAATACTCCTCTTTTTCACTAGGGTGTACTGGGTGCTAGCGATGTAATATAATACTCCTTTTTTCACTTGGGTGTACTGGGTGCTGGCGATGTAATATAATACTCCTCTTTTTCACTAGGGTGTACTGGGTGCTGGCGATGTAATATAATACTCCTTTTTTCACTAGGGTGTACTGGGTGCTGGTGATGTAATATAATGCTCCTCTTTTTCACTTGGGTGTACTGGGTGCTGGCGATGTAATATAATACTCCTCTTTTTTACTAGGGTGTACTGGGTGCTGGTGATGTAATATAATGCTCCTCTTTTTCACTTGGGTGTACTGGGTGCTGGCGATGTAATATAATACTCCTCTTTTTCACTAGGGTGTACTGGGTGCTGGCGATGTAATATAATACTCCTCTTTTTCACTTGGGTGTACTGGGTGCTGGCGATGTAATATAATACTCCTCTTTTTCACTAGGGTGTACTGGGTACTGGCCAGGGCTGTGGAGTCGGTAGATAAATTTTCCGACTCCGACTCCTCAGATTTTGAAACCTCCGACTCCGACTCCTCGACTCCGACTCCTCTGTATTTAATATGCAAATACGAAGCTGTTCCACCAAGTTCTTCTAATCTCCTCTAGCACAGAGAGGTAGTTGAGCAGAAGCTGCTGCCTTCTCTTTTGTGTGCTTCCCAGCGCTGTTCCCCTCGTTATTATTCACTGCACTGGCCTTTTTTTTCAGGCTAGCCGAACGCTGAATTCCTGCGCAGGCGCACGTGTAGAGTGCTGGCAGCAGCCTCGTCTGGCTATGCTGAGGCTGTGCCAGCTTTCTCTCTTCCTCCTCACTACCTAGTCCTGTCTAGTGCTGCCAGTACTCTACATGTGCGCCTGCCCCCTTGGGCACAAAGGTAGGGAATTTGCATATTGATTAAAACGTTTTTAAACACAAGTAAACCTCAACTGGGGGTAACAGTCGTCTAGTTGTATTCCTGATCCTCTGATAAATACCAGCAGATATATCAGCCTGTCAGTGTCCCTTTAACTGCATAGTAAAGCATATGAAAAGCGTGCTTCTTCACGGTCACTTAACGTCTTTGTTTAGCGGTAACGTGACGCACTGCATGCATTGGCCTTTATTCTTACAGTAGAGAAGTAATTAATTATAACTTTATCTGAATTGGGACATTTAAACTTGCTTTTTTTTTATTCCAATTTTTTTTTATTCCAATTTAAATCTAGTAGGGGTCGGAGTCGGTCCATTTTTTGCCGACTCCGACTCCAGGTACCCAAAATTGCCTCTGACTCCGACTCCTCGACTCCGACTCCACAGCCCTGGTACTGGCGATGTAATATAATACTCCTCTTTTTCACTAGGGTGTACTGGGTGCTGGCGATGTAATATAAGGCTGCATTCACACGAGCGTGATTTCCGCGCGGGTGCAATGCGTGATGTGAACGCATTGCACCCGCACTGAATCCTGACCCATTCATTTCTATGGGGCTGTGTACATGAGCGTTTTTTCTCACGCATCACTTCTGCAACGCGTGTAAATCGCAGCATGCTCTATCTTATGCGTTATAAACGCATCCGCAGCCCCATAGAAGTGAATGGGGCTGCGTGAAAAACGCATTGCATCCGCAAGCAAGTGCGGGTGCATTGCGTTTTTCACTGATGGTTGCTAGGAGATGTTGT
The DNA here is from genome assembly GCA_033119425.1 of Bufotes viridis. Taxonomy (NCBI): domain Eukaryota; kingdom Metazoa; phylum Chordata; class Amphibia; order Anura; family Bufonidae; genus Bufotes; species Bufotes viridis. The sequence goes on from CM065589.1 coordinate 420,467,642, forward strand.
TTGTAAACCTTCAGTTTTTTATCACGCGCGTGAAAAACGCATCAAAACGCATTGCACCCGCGCGGAAAAAACTGAACAACTGAACGCAATCGCAGGCAAAACTGAATGGCTTTGCCTGTGAAAACGCACAGTTTTCACTGAACGCATCCGCAACGCATCCGGACCTAAATCCATCACGCTCGTGTGAACCCAGCCTAATACTCCTCTTTTTCACTAGGGTGTACTGGGTGCTGGCGATGTAATATAATACTCCTCTTTTTCACTTGGGTGTACTGGGTGCTGGTGATGTAATATAATACTCCTTTTTTCACTAGGGTGTACTGGGTGCTGGTGATGTAATATAATACTCTCTTTTTCACTAGGGTGTACTGGGTGCTGGCAATGTAATATAATACTCCTCTTTTTCACTAGGGTGTACTGGGTGCTGGCAATGTAATATAATACTCCTCTTTTTCACTAGGGTGTACTGGGTGCTGGCGATGTAATATAATACTCCTCTTTTTCACTAGGGTGTACTGGGTGCTGGTGATGTAATATAATACTCCTCTTTTTCACTAGGGTGTACTGGGTGCTGGCGATGTAATATAATACTCCTCTTTTTCACTAGGGTGTACTGGGTGCTGGCAATGTAATATAATACTCCTCTTTTTCACTAGGGTGTACTGGGTGCTGGTGATGTAATATAATACTCTTTTCACTAGGGTGTACTGGGTGCTGGCGATGTAATATAATACTCCTCTTTTTCACTAGGGTGTACTGGGTGCTGGCGATGTAATATAATACTCCTTTTTTTCACTAGGGTGTACTGGGTGCTGGCGATGTAATATAATACTCCTCTTTTTCACTAGGGTGTACTGGGTGCTGGTGATGTAATATAATACTCCATTTTTTCACTAGGGTGTACTGGGTGCTGGCGATGTAATATAATACTCCTTTTTTTCACTAGGGTGTACTGGGTGCTGGCGATGTAATATAATACTCCTCTTTTCACTAGGGTGTACTGGGTGCTGGCGATGTAATATAATACTCCTCTTTCACTAGGGTGTACTGGGTGCTACGTGTAATATAATACTCCTCTTTTCACTAGGGTGTACTGGGTGCTGGCGATGTAATATAATACTCCTCTTTTTCACTAGGGTGTACTGGGTGCTGGCGATGTAATATAATACTCCTTTTTTTCACTAGGGTGTACTGGGTGCTGTTGATGTAATATAATACTCCTCTTTTTCACTAGGGTGTACTGGGTGCTGGCGATGTAATATAATACTCCTCTTTTTCACTAGGGTGTACTGGATGCTGGCGATGTAATATAATACTCCTCTTTTTCACTAGGGTGTACTGGGTGCTGGTGATGTTATATAATGCTCCTCTTTTTCACTAGGGTGTACTGGGTGCTGGTGATGTAATATAATGCGCTTTCTAAAGGCGCATTATATTACATCGCCAGCACCCTGGCCCTTCTTTTCACTACAGTATACTGGGTGCCTGTGATGTAGACTTTGGGCTAACAGTCAGGTGTGGCCGGACTTCTGTGATGATGAGGTCTCCCTGATCTTGGACAGTAAATGGCACTGCGCATGGGCACGGCTGCTGACACCACAAGTGTCATGACTTATTAGATAGTACAGCCGCCATTACATAGAGATACAGGTGTTCAGCCACCGACCGCTGCACCCGGCAGACACAACAAGCACAGGTGTAAGGTACTAGCAGCGAGCGGTCCCCAGCAGTCACTCACCTCCAGCTTCCTACACTCTCCGCTGCTGTCAGCTGACAGGACGCCACAGTCACGTGACCCGCTCTACAATAGTCGTCTTCCGGTAGTCTTCGGCGGCCATGTTTGTTGAGGGCTGGACACAATCAGAGTATGGAAGGCGTTCATGGGCGTGGCTGTGGGAACATGGCGATGAATGTATCCGTACTTTGTAATAATGAAGCAAAACTATAACTCCCAGCATGCACCATTGACTTCTGTGAAAGTTACGAACACACTGGAGCATATGTGCATGCTGGGAGTTATAGTTTCACAACAGCTGAGTGCCAGAGGCTGCTCACCTATGTTATGTGTGTAGCCTGCACATAAATTAGTGTGCACCCAAAATGACCATGGAGGTTATGTCATAGCCAGTATTAAAGGGGTATTCCCATCTTAATGATCACTGTTAAATCTGTTAATGATTTAACAGTGATCATTTTTCTAAATATATTTAATTAACTCATTCCCACCCCTTAGAATAAAATAAAGATATACTTACCTGACTATTGTCTTCCTTCTCCCCTGGTTACGGCCACCGCTCTTCTCCGGAATGGGTGGCCGCGATTGCGCAGACGACTTCTTCTTTTCTCCCGGCCGGGCGCAGTCCCGAAAGGGCACGCCGCGCATGCGCTATGGTGACTTCTTCCTTGCCAGTATAGTATACTTGCCAGGAAGAAGTCATACACGTGGAGTCTCTAAAGAATATCTCCGTACGCATGGAGTCTCTAGAGGAGAATATCTCTGTACGCATGGAGTCTTTAGAGAAGAATATCTCTGTACACATAGCGTCTGTAGAGAAGAATATCTCTGTACACATGGAGTCTGTAGAAAAGAATATCTCTGTACACATGGCGTCTGTAGAGAAGAATATCTCTGTTCGCATGGAGTCTCTGGAGAAGAATATCTCCGTACGAATAGAGTCTCTAGAGAAGAATATCTCCGTACGCATTGAGTCTCTAGAGAAGAATATCTCTGTACGCATGGAGTCTCTAGAGAAGAATATCTCTGTACGCATTGAGTCTCTAGAGAAGAATATCTCTGTACGCATGGAGTCTCTAGAGAAGAATATCTCTGTTCGCATGGAGTCTCTGGAGAAGAATATCTCCGTACGAATAGAGTCTCTAGAGAAGAATATCTCCGTACGCATTGAGTCTCTAGAGAAGAATATCTCTGTACGCATGGAGTCTCTAGAGAAGAATATCTCTGTACGCATGGAGTCTCTAGAGAAGAATATCTCCGTACGCATGGAGTCTCTAGAGAAGAATATCTCCGTACGCATGGAGTCTCTAGAGAAGAATATCTCCGTACGCATGGAGTCTCTAGAGAAGAATATCTCCGTACGCATGGAGTCTCTAGAGAAGAATATCTCTGTACACATGGAGTCTCTAGAGAAGAATATCTCCATACGCATGGAGTCTCTAGAGAAGAATATCTCTGTACACATGGAGTCTCTGGAGAAGAATATCTCTGTACACATGGAGTCTCTAGAGAAGAATATCTCCATACGCATGGAGTCTCTAGAGAAGAATATCTCCATACGCATGGAGTCTCTAGAGAAGAATATCTCCGTGCGCATTGAGTCTCTAGAGAAGAATATCTCTGTACGCATGGAGTCTTTAGAGAAGAATATCTCTGTACGCATGGAGTCTCTAGAGAAGAATATCTCCGTGCGCATTGAGTCTCTAGAGAAGAATATCTCTGTACGCATGGAGTCTCTAGAGAAGAATATCTCCGTGCGCATTGAGTCTCTAGAGAAGAATATCTCCATACGCATGGAGTCTCTAGAGAAGAATATCTCTGTACACATGGAGTCTCTGGAGAAGAATATCTCTGTACACATGGAGTCTCTAGAGAAGAATATCTCTGTACGCATGGAGTCTCTAGAGAAGAATATCTCCGTACGCATGGAGTCTCTAGAGAAGAATATCTCCGTACGCATGGAGTCTCTAGAGAAGAATATCTCCGTGCGCATTGAGTCTCTAGAGAAGGAATATCTCTGTACGCATGGAGTCTTTAGAGAAGAATATCTCCGTACGCATGGAGTCTCTAGAGAAGATTATCTCCGTGCGCATGGAGTCTCTAGAAAGATTATCTCCGTGCGCATGGAGTCTCTAGAGAAGAATATCTCCGTGCGCATTGAGTCTCTAGAGAAGAATATCTCTGTACGCATGGGAGTCTCTAGAGAAGAATATCTCCGTACGCATTGAGTCCAGCACAGTTGGACAGTGCACAAAGACTGTAGGACACTGTATACAAAGAGCTGTACAGGTTGCACATTAATGTGAGCCCTTAGGAAGTAACTTTGTAGACAAGATGTTAAAGGGTATTCCACCATATCATATATTCCCATCATATAACATATTTACAACAAATGTCTGGTAGATGTTAGTCCCAGAAGTGGGTTTCCTGTCCCACCTAGTGGGGAATAAATGGCTAGGGCACACAGGGAGCATGGTGGCTCAGTGGTTAGTACTGGCGCTTTGCAATGCTGGTGTCCTAGGGTTCAGAATATGATCATGAACAAGATCTACATTAGGCGCTGGTATGTTCTCCTGTGTTTTTGTGGGTTTCCTCCCACACTCCAAAAAGGCATAAGGATAGAGAGACTTACATGTCTCCAGATGGTGTGCGTAAAGCGAGTATCTTGGAGCTCATTGGGCCTACCAAAATGAATTCTTGTTGTATAACTACAATTTCCTAAGGGGGTTAAGGGAACAGTCATGAAAACTTTTAAGTCCCAGGTCCCAGTGGTGGGGTGCACCTATCACACATTTATGGCATATCCCATAAATGTCTATGAGACCTTATGCCACATGACTGTCCATATTGCAGTCCATAAAATACGGACACCTTTCATGTGCAATCCACATTTTCTCACTGCCACCACTAGAAATGACTATTCTTGTCCACAACATGGACCAGAATAGGACATGTTCTATAATTTGTGGAACGGACACATGGAGGCGGACAGCAGACAGATGACATCCGTGTGCTGTCCATTTTTTCATAACCATAGAAATGAATAGGTCGGTGTGCAATCCGCAAAAATACGGATCAGGCGCAGATGCAAAATACGGTTGTGTGCATGAGGTCTAAGGCTACATTCACACGGCCGTGAGTGTAACCGTGTCCGTTCCGAGTGCGGACCCATTCACTGTCTATGGGGCTGGATGAAGTGCGGAGAGCACACTAGGTGCTCTCCGCTTCCTGTAGTTGCGGAGCGCGGCCCCGAACTTCGGTCCGCGGCTCCGCAAAGATAGAACATGTCCTATTCTTGTCCGCAGCCTGTGGACAAGAATAGAGCACTTCTATGAGGGTGCGGCTGGGTGTATTGCGGATCCGCAATTTGCGGATCCGTAATACACTACGATCGTGTGAATGTAGCCTAAAAGGGACAATTCTTTAAAATGGCTTTAGGTGCCTTTCAAAAATATAAACAACTGGACAGCCCCTTTGAAGGATATTCACCAGGACGGAATATGTTGCGGATTTGTGTGTGGCAAATCTACAGCATTTACAGTACCAGCTAAGTGGGTAAGATTTAAAGGGACACCAATCTAATTAGAATTTTCTCACATACACTCATTGACACAAATAACACGTCAGATAGAAATGTCAGATAACTGCAAAACCCGGCATGCAGTTATGTCGCCGGCAGATATGTAAATGAATTTCCAGGCATGGTCTGATTAGACGCTGAGGGGATCGTTTATCGCGAAGTAAGTATGCCACACTTTTGGCATGGCTTTTAGCCATGAGAGGCAATTCAGATCCGAATATGCCACTTTTCCCCGATCATGGCGGTCCCCAGCAGTCACTCACCTCCAGCTTCACACTCCACGCTGCTGTCAGCTGACAGGACGGCGCAGTCACGTGACCCGCTCTACAATAGTCGTCTTCCGGTAGCTCTTCGCGGCCATGTTTGTTGAGGGCTGGACACAATCAGAGTATGAAGGCGTTCATGGGCTGGCTGTGGGAACATGGCGATGAATGTATCCGTACTTGTAATAATGAAGCAAACTAGAACTCCCAGCATGCACCATTGACTTCGTGAAAGTTACGAACACACTGGAGCATATGTGCATGCTGGGAGTTATAGTTTCACAACAGCTGAGTGCCAGAGGCTGCTCACCTATGTTATGTGTAGCCTGCACATAAATTAGTGTGCACCCAAAATGACCATGGAGGTTATACGTCACAGCCAGTATTAAAGGGGTATTCTATCTTAATGATCACTGTTAAATCTGTTAATGATTTAACAGTGATCATTTTCTAAATATATTTAATTAACTCATTCCCCACCCCTTAGAATAAAATAAAGATATACTTACCTGACTATTGTCTTCCTTCTCCCTAGTTACGGCCACCGCTCTTCTCCGGAATGGGTGGCCGCGGATTGCGCAGACGACTTCTTTCTTTCTCCCGGCCGGGCGCAGTCCGTTCGAAAAGGGCACGCCCGCATGCGCTATGGTGACTTCTTCCTTGCCAGTATAGTATACTTGCCAGGAAGAAGTCATACACGTGGAGTCTCTAAAGAATATCTCCGTACGCATGGAGTCTCTAGAGGAGAATATCTCTGTACGCATGGAGTCTGTAGAGAAGAATATCTCTGTACACATAGCGTCTGTAGAGAAGAATATCTCTGTACACATGGAGTCTGTAGAAAAGAATATCTCTGTACACATGGCGTCTGTAGAGAAGAATATCTCTGTTCGCATGGAGTCTCTGGAGAAGAATATCTCTGTACGCATTGAGTCTCTAGAGAAGAATATCTCTGTACGCATGGAGTCTCTAGAGAAGAATATCTCTGTTCGCATGGAGTCTCTGGAGAAGAATATCTCCGTACGAATAGAGTCTCTAGAGAAGAATATCTCTGTACGCATGGAGTCTCTAGAGAAGAATATCTCTGTTCGCATGGAGTCTCTGGAGAAGAATATCTCCGTACGAATAGAGTCTCTAGAGAAGAATATCTCCGTACGCATTGAGTCTCTAGAGGAAGAATATCTCTGTACGCATGGAGTCTCTAGAGAAGAATATCTCTGTACGCATGGAGTCTCTAGAGAAGAATATCTCCGTACGCATGGAGTCTCTAGAGAAGAATATCTCCGTACGCATTGAGTCTCTAGAGAAGAATATCTCTGTACGCATGGAGTCTCTAGAGAAGAATATCTCTGTACGCATTGAGTCTCTAGAGAAGAATATCTCTGTACGCATGGAGTCTCTAGAGAAGAATATCTCCGTACGCATGGAGTCTCTAGAGAAGAATATCTCTGTACACATGGAGTCTCTAGAGAAGAATATCTCTGTACGCATGGAGTCTCTAGAGAAGAATATCTCCATACGCATGGAGTCTCTAGAGAAGAATATCTCCATACGCATGGAGTCTCTAGAGAAGAATATCTCCGTGCGCATTGAGTCTCTAGAGAAGAATATCTCTGTACGCATGGAGTCTCTAGAGAAGAATATCTCCGTACGCATGGAGTCTCTAGAGAAGAATATCTCCGTGCGCATTGAGTCTCTAGAGAAGAATATCTCCATACGCATGGAGTCTCTAGAGAAGAATATCTCCGTGCGCATTGAGTCTCTAGAGAAGAATATCTCCATACGCATGGAGTCTCTAGAGAAGAATATCTCTGTACACATGGAGTCTCTGGAGAAGAATATCTCTGTACACATGGAGTCTCTAGAGAAGAATATCTCTGTACGCATGGAGTCTCTAGAGAAGAATATCTCCGTACGCATGGAGTCTCTAGAGAAGAATATCTCCGTACGCATGGAGTCTCTAGAGAAGAATATCTCCGTGCGCATTGAGTCTCTAGAGAAGAATATCTCTGTACGCATGGAGTCTTTAGAGAAGAATATCTCCGTACGCATGGAGTCTCTAGAGAAGATTATCTCCGTACGCATGGAGTCTCTAGAGAAGATTATCTCCGTACGCATGGAGTCTCTAGAGAAGAATATCTCCGTGCGCATTGAGTCTCTAGAGAAGAATATCTCTGTACGCATGGAGTCTCTAGAGAAGAATATCTCCGTACGCATTGAGTCCAGCACAGTTGGACAGTGCACAAAGACTGTAGGACACTGTATACAAAGGAGCTGTACAGGTTGCACATTAATGTGAGCCCTTAGGAAGTAACTTTGTAGACAAGATGTTAAAGGGGTATTCCCACCATATCATATATTCCCATCATATAACATATTTACAACAAATGTCTGGTAGATGTTAGTCCCAGAAGTGGGTTTCCTGTCCCACCTAGTGGGGAATAAATGGCTAGGGCACACAGGGAGCATGGTGGCTCAGTGGTTAGTACTGGCGCTTTGCAATGCTGGTGTCCTAGGTTCGAATATGATCATGAACAAGATCTACATTGGCGCTAGTATGTTCTCCCTGTGTTTTTGTGGGTTTCCTCCCACACTCCAAAAAGACATAAGGATAGAGAACTTACATGTCTCCAGATGGTGTGCGTAGAAGCAGTATCTTGGAGCTCATTGGGCTACCAAAATGAATTCTTGTTGTATAACTACAATTTCTAAGGGGGTTAAGGGAACAGTCATGAAAACTTTAAGTCCCAGGTCCCAGTGGTGGGGCGTGCACCTATCACACATTTATGGCATATCCCATAAATGTCTATGAGGCCTTATGCCACATGACTGTCCATATTGCAGTCCATAAAATACGGACACCTTTCATGTGCAATCCACATTTTTCTCACTGCCACCACTAGAAATGACTATTCTTGTCCACAACATGGACCAGAATAGGACATGTTCTATAATTTGTGGAACGGACACATGGAGGCGGACAGCAGACAGATGACATCCGTGTGCTGTCCATTTTTTCATAACCATAGAAATGAATAGGTCGGTGTGCAATCCGCAAAAAATACGGATCAGGCGCAGATGCAAAATACGGTTGTGTGCATGAGGTCTAAGGCTACATTCACACGACCGTGAATGTGTCCGTGTCCGTTCCACAGGTGCGGACCCATTCACTGTCTATGGGGCTGGATGAGGTGCGGAGAGCACACTAGGTGCTCTCCGCTTCCGCATTTGCGGAGCGCGGCCCCGAACTTCCGGTCCGCGGCTCCGCAAAAGATAGAACATGTCCTATTCTTGTCCGCAGCCTGTGGACAAGAATAGGCATTTCTATGGGGGTGCGGCTGGGTGTATTGCGGATCCGCAATTTGCGGATCCGTAATACACTACGGTCGTGTGAATGTAGCCTAAAAGGGACAATTCTTTAAAATGGCTTTAGGTGCCTTTAAAAAATATAAACAGCTGGACAGCCCCTTTAAGAGGATGTTCATACAGGACGAATATGTTGCGGATTTGTGTGTGGCAAATCTACAGCATTTTACAGTACCAGCTAAGTGGGTAAGATTTAAAGGGACACCAATCTAATTAGATTTTCTCACATACACTCATTGACACAAAATAACACGTCCAGATAGAAATGTCAGATAACTGCAAAACCCGGCATGCAGTTATGTCTCCGGCAGATATGTAAATGATTTCAGGCATGGTCTGATTAGACACTGAGGGGATCATTTATCATGGTAAGTATGCCACTTTTTGGCATACTTTTGTCGCAAAGGGCAATTGCGTCCGAATATGCCACTTTTCCCCGATCATGTCACTTTTCCAAGGTGGCAGAAAAAGGGGACATGGTGTGGACAGGGAAGGAGGCGGCCCAGCAGGCCCGTCTGATTCATCATTTTCTATGCCGGTTTTTGGTGTAGAAAATTACTTAAATCTAAGCCAGCAAGGGAGCCTTTTAGATGCTGGTCTTAATACCCCTTGCGCTGGCACATGATGCACCTAAGTTATGTAGAGACGCCGGCCTAAATCTATGCCAGCTCCCTTGCTAGTGTAGATTAAGAGCATTTTCTACACCTAAAACAGGCATAAAAAATGATAAATGATACGAGCAGCGGACAGCTCGCCCTCTTCTCCGCCCACTTTTTTTAGACCTGCCGTGAGCGGTGAAAAATTGCACCTTTGGCCGAAAAATTCCCTTCGCGACCGAATCAGCGACATATATACGCCAAGAATCAGCGTATATCTAATAATAAATGACCGCTTAGTGTCATGGAGCCCATTACACGTCCTGCCATTGACAGCCAGCCACTTTCACCTTTGCTTGCAGAGGTGTCATGAATGAGAAACCTGGACTGATACAGACTGGAACCGTATTGTCTTTAGCAACAAATCCAGGTTCTGTTTGAGATCTAGTGACGGTCGGGACTGAGTATAGAGCCCACGTGGTGAGCGCTTCAATCCTGCCTTTGCTCTGGAGCAACACACTGCCCCATCTGCTGGTGTGAGAATTTGTGGAGCCATCTCATACGACAGTCAGTCACCCCTAGTATTGACACAAGGGACAGTAACAGTCAGTGATGTGTCCTGCAGCCACACATGGTGCCTCTCATGGCAGGGCTGGAAGCTGGCTTTTTTCTGCAGGATAATGCTCGCCCACCCACAGCAAGGCTTTCCTTTGTCTGCCTGGCTGCCAGATTTAATTGCCATTCAAGCATTTATGGGATCAGCAGAGATGCCAACTTCAGATTCCACCTTGTGCAATGCATGGGCTAAAATCCTGGATAAATCCACAAGAAATTCTGAAGCATACATTTTACCATGTGTGAGGAATTCAACGCGAAAAACGGATTATGAAACTTCGGAGACTGATGTACTTTGGCTTCACTTTGAGTATCATAAAAATTAACTAAAGGGACTGGAGGTGGCACTGAATGGGCTACGTTAACAAAACCTCCTAACTTCGGATAAATACCATCCAGAGATCTGTTTCTGTACAGTATTAGAATGTAGGGGCTAACTCAGGGGCTAACTGAACTCAGTTACCAGTTGGAACCGAAGCCGAGTTCGGTTTAAAGTGGTTTAGCACTTTAAAAATCAACTACCGAAGTTATTCCACGAGCCCATACATTTTAATACTGGACGGAGATGAATCTTCATACAGTATTAATCCGAAGTTATGAACAAAGCGACTTCAGATGTAACATCCAAAGCTCGCTTCGCTCATCTCTAAAAGAAACGCTTACGTGTGTGGCCACCTCTCCATTCATCCCCCTCCTGGATATGGTGGTCGACTGCTGCAGCACGAGGTCGTTGTGGTGATGCCCACACCTATCGGACATTGATGGCATGTCCTGTGAATATGTCAAATGTCTATGACCACAATAACCCTTTTTTGCAAGTTAAAAAAAAATCATAAAAAGCCTTCACGAAGAAAATAATTTTATTCAGACTTTACAGAAAATACAATAAAAAGAAAAACGGAAGTCTTTACTGGTACTTATCCCTCTGCATACACTTCTTTAACATTGAAAGGTGTGCAAAATGCCAACATAGATCTGAAGCAAGGCATAACAGAGGAGAAGAAAGGTGGTGACATATAGCGTGTACATATACACACACATAATGTCTGATGGAAAGCATTCCAGAGAAGTGTTGCCATTGAAGGTCTTGTATTCGCAGGTAACATGAGGTATGAGTTGTAAGGAATGCTTGATAAAAATAAAAAAATAACATTGAACCAAGATATAAAATACATTACACAGATGAACTTGTCCTTTATATAAGGATCAGTGTAATATAAAATCACCACCTAGAAAATAATTCACACACTAGGAGCAATTTAGTTAACACCTTAAGGCCTCATGCACACGGCCGTTGTGCGGCCATTCTGTCATTGGGGACCGCAATTTGCGTTCCCCAATGCACGGGCAACATCCGTGTGGCGGCCGGGACGGATCGAGACCTATTCAACTTGAATAGGTCTGTGATCTGTCCGCACCGTAAAAAAAAAAAAGAACATGTTCTATTTTTTGCAGTGCGGAGGCACGGAGAGAAACACCACGGAAGCACTCTGTAGTGCTTCTGTGGGGTTCCGTGGCTCCGTTCCGCACCGCAGCTCAAGATTGCGGACCCATTCAAATGAATGGGTCCGCATCCGTGATGTGGGGAGCACATGGCCGGTGCCCGCATATTGCGGGCCTCAATACGGCCACAGCCGGGCAACGGCCTTGTGCATTAGGTCTGAGGCTGGATTCACAGTTTTAGTGGCGTTTTTCAGCTCTCACATAGCATTTTATGACAATTTTTTTTTTTTGCTGGTGGTTAAGTGAACATAGGAAACGTAAAAATGCAAGATACACATATTTTTTTGCCTTAAGAATTTTTTTTCAATTTGGTAGCATTATTATGTGTCTGGTGTTTTTTTTTTTTAATGCAGCATGGTTTTTTTTAAATTTATTTGTGTTTTTTTTCATGCCATTCAGTTAAAAACACAAAAAGGCACAAAAAAAAAGATCATACAAAACGCATTAGCTATATGCAAAAAAAAAAAGCAAGGTTTTTTAGATGTATTGGTCCTTACATTCGGAAATTCTTCTGATCCTGTCACTTTTTCACATTTTGGCCCCTTTCACACGAGCGAGTTTTCCGCACGGGTGCAATGTGTGACGTGAACGCATAGCACTCGCACTGACTCCTAAACCATTCATTTCAATGGGGCTGTATACATGAGCATTGTTTTTCACGCATCAGTTCTGCGTTGCGTGAAAATCGCAGCATGTTCTATATACTTCTATACATTGAAGTGAATGGGACTGCGTGAAAGACGCATTGCATCCGCAAGAAAGTGCGTGTGCGATGCGTTTTTCACTGATGGTTGCTAGGAGATGTTGTTTGTAAACCTTTAGTTTTTTATCACGCGCGTGAAAAATGCATCAAAACGCATTGCACCCGCACGGAAAAAACGGAACAACTAAACGCAATCGCAGGCAAAACTGAATGGCTTTGCCTGCGAAACTGCAGAGTTTTTACTGAACGCATCCGCAACGCATCCGGACATGCTCATGTGAAAGAGGCCTTTATTTATCTGTTGCGGCCTTGTGTTAAAAAAAAATAAAAAAATCGCCATTATTCTGCACTCAGTACCCCATAATGATAAAGTAAAAACAGAATGTTAGAAATCTTTGCTAATTTATTGAAAAGGACAAAACTAAAATTTTGCATTGACACAAGTGTTCAGACCCTTTACTCAGTACTTAGTTGAAGCCCCTTTGGCAGTGATTACAGCCTCCAGTCTTCTTAGGTATGATTCCAGAGGGTTTGCACACCTGGATTTGGGGGTTTTCTGCCATTCTTCACAGCAGATCCTCTCAAGCTCTTTCAGGTTGGATGGTAACCGTCTGTGGACAGCCATTTTCAGGTCTTTCCAGAGATGTTAGATTGAGTTCAAGTCAGGGCTCTGGCTGGGCCACTCAAGAACATTCACAGAGGAGTCCCTAAGCCATTCCTGTGTTGTCTTTGCTGTGTGTTTAGGGTCCCTATCGTATTGAAGGGTGAACATTCAGCCCAGGCTGAGGTCCAGTGCACTCTGGATCAGGTTTTTATTAAGAATATCTCTAGACTTTGCTCCATTCTGCTTTGCCTCCACTCTGACCAGTCTCCCTGTCCCAGCCTCTGAAAAATACCCCCTCATTATAATGCTGCCACTACCATGCTTTAATGTAGGGAAAGTATTGGGCAGCGCATGGATTTCTCCAAAAATGACGCTTTGAATTGAGGCCGAAAGTTCAATCTTTGTTTCATCAGACCAGAGAATCTTGTTTCTTACAGTCAGTCATTTATGTAGGTACTTTTTTGCAAACTTTCTTGGTCTTTTACTAAGGCCCCTTTCACACTTGCGTTGTGTGGATCCGGCGTGCACTTCCGTCCCACCGGATCCGTCACAACGCATGACAACTGAAAGCATTTGTAGACGGATCCGGATTGCGGATCCGTCTGCAAATGCATTGCAAGTGCAGATCCGTCTCTCCGTTTGCCATGCGGATAGACGGATCCGTCTTGTATTTTTTTCACCGTTTTAAAGGTCTGCGCATGCGCACACCTGAAGGACGGATCCGTCCTTCAGTCTTTTTTTAATGCCGGATCAGGCCCCAATGTAAGTCAATGGGACTTAAGGCCTGATCAGGCGTTCAGTCATGTGTTCAGGCTTTTCAGGACGGAGATAAAACCGCAGCATGCTGCAGTTTTATCTCCGTCCTGAAAAGTCAAAAAGACTGAACTGAAGACATCCTGATGCATCCTGAACGGATTTCTCTCCATTCAGAATGCATTGGGATAATCCTGATCAGTATCTTTCCGTCCTAGAGCCCCGAGGACGGAACTCTAGGACGGAAAGTAAAAACGCTAGTGTGAAAGAGGCCTAAGGGGAGTTTTTTCCTCTGGCATGAAGCCAAGTCTGCTGGAATGCTGCAGTGATGGTCGACCGTCTTAAAGTTTCTCCCATCTGTACAAAGGCTCCTTGGAGCTCAGCCAGAGCGGCCATTAGGTTCTTGGTCACTTCTTTTACCAAGGCCACTTACTTAGTATGGAGGGGCGGCCAGCTCTAGAAGGTTGTTCCAAACTTGTTCCATTTAAGAATTATGGAGGCTGCTCTGCTCTTGGGAACTTTCAGTGCAGTAGAACTTTTGTTGTATCCCACTCCAGATCTGTGCCTCCATACGATCTTGTCTCCGAGCTCTACAGGCAGTTCCTTCCTCCTCATGGCTTGGTTTTTGCTCTGATATGCATTGTCAGCTGTGAGACCTCGTACAGACAAGGGTGTATCTTTCAAAATCATGTCCAATCAACTGAATTTACCACAGGGGACTCCAAGCAAGGTGTAGAAACATCTCAAAGAGGATTGAGAAATAGGAGGCCCTCCAAGGTAAGTTTCAAGTGTCATAGCAAAGGGTCTGAATACTTGCGTCCATATGAAATTTGAGTTTTTCTCTTTCTAAAATGTTGTTTTCACTTTCTCATACTGGGGTATTGAGTGCAGATTGATGGGATAATTTTTTTAATTTTTTCTTGCAACATAAAATGTGAAAAAAAAGAAAGGCATATATTATTTAATTTCGTGTGTCATCCGTAAGCGACGAGTGCTGCTCAGCTGCAAATTAATTTCCAAAGCATCTCCTATCAGTCTTTACTGAAAGAAGGATGCAACACGTATACTAGCTGTGTTGTGTCCGTGATTTTCACGGATCCACAGACTTCAATGGGCGTGTTTGGTCTGCATTACAGACCAAAGAAGTGCATGTCTCCGTGTATTTTTTTTTTTACTGACCCATGGTCAGTAAAAAAAAATACTGATATGTGCACAGTCACATTAAAATAAATGGGTACGTGTGCGGTCAGTGAAAAACGGAAATGTGAACAAGGCCTAACACCCGTGCGAGAAAAAGTGAAAATAGACATTGTGCGCACAATGTCGCTCCTGGACACATAGCCCACTCACGGACCGCCTGTCTCGGAGCAGAGTTTAAGGCCCTATTCACACATCCGCAATGTAGTCCGCATGTATTCCGCAATTTTGCGGAATACATGAGGACCCATTGACTTTGAATGGGGCCGGGAACGATGCGGAGAGCACACACTGTGTGCTGAGAGCGGATGCGGAGAGCACACTCCGTGGATCCGCAAAACACTTGCGGATGTGTGAATAAGGCCTAAAGGTGTTGTCCAGTTTCCACCTGCAATACAGAAATGATCATTACTTAGCTGGCAGATCCTCCACAGCTGCTCTGGTTCTCCCAGCGGGGATCTGTTTACCTGGCCGCTGCAGTGACGTCTCGTCGAAAACACATGACCGTTGCAGCAGATTATTGGCCTCAGCAGTGCACCGAAGAGGCCAGGGGCTGGCTGCAGTGGTCAAATGTTATCAAAGGGACATCACTGTTGCAGCCAGCCTGAGAGAACCACAGCAGCTGTGTAGGATCTGCCAGGTAAGTAATGATCACTTTTTTTTTATAGCAGGCAGATCCCCTGTGTTGCCAGGTTTCCTCCTGTAAATGTACATATAAATGTGGTATAAGCATGCTAAGGGCAGGTTCACACACAGGTTTTTGCTGGTTGTTTTTCAGCACTTGTGAGTTTCTGGTGCATGTTAACTGAAGATCCATGAGAAATATTAAATGCAGAACACACACACACAAACACTTTTTTGCTACTAGCGTTTATGTCAATTAGGTGGCTTTTTTTGGTCTCTAGGATTGTGAAAAACGCAGCATGCTGAAGCTTTTGGTGCTTTGACATCTCTTATAAAGGGAAGAAACATAAAAAAAAAAGTTCAAAAGTTATTTAGAAAAAACGCCACTTGAATATGGTCAGAAAAAGCACTATAAAAACCACATGTGGTATGGAAAAAAACGTGAGTGGTTTCTTTGGCCTTAAGGGCTCAAGAACATAACCATTGTGCGGACGTTCCGTGCATTGGGACCCACGATTTGCAGTCCGCAATGCACGAGCAATGTCCGTGTGGCAGCAGGGACGGATTGAGACCCATTCAACTTGAATGGGTCCGTGATCCGTCCGCACCGCAAAAAAATAGTGAATGGGTCCGCATCCACTGTTTGCGGGCCGCAATATGGCCACGGCCGTATGTATGAGGCCTTATAATAGTAATTTCAGTAAAAAAAATGAAATGCTGCATTTTATTTGTGCAATGTTACCTGCTGGACAATATGAAATTATAAAACAAGCTGCATACACTTTTGATAGTGGTTTTAAGACCAGTTCCCTACATTTTTATGCTTCCTTGAAATTGCAGCAAGCGTTTTTTTTTTTCTTAGATGCTTTCCCATAGACTCTATAGGTGGGAAAAAACCTCTGTGCAACATAAAAAAAAATTGAAGAAGACGCATGAATTTCCCGATTTTTATTTTCTTTTACAAGCAAAAGGAAGATGTAGTGTAGCAGAACAGTTATATACGCTGATGTTTCGCTAGATATTGATATTTCAACTGTGGATCTGTTTTAACTTTCCAAGTATCTTATAAGGGGTTTTCCGACACATTCATAT
This sequence comes from Bufotes viridis, assembly GCA_033119425.1. Taxonomy (NCBI): domain Eukaryota; kingdom Metazoa; phylum Chordata; class Amphibia; order Anura; family Bufonidae; genus Bufotes; species Bufotes viridis. Next base: position 420,484,273 of record CM065589.1, read on the forward strand.
TAATCACCTATCCTCAGGATAGGCCGTCAATACGTGCTCGGTGGGGGTCCGACTCCCGGCACCCCTGCCCATCAGTAGTCTCAAAAGATTGCAGCTCTCCAGTGAGTGCTGTGGCCTCTTCCTAGGCCAGTGACGTCACATTCATCGGTCGCATGGCCCAATCCTATTCAAGAGAATGCGGCTGAGCTGCAATACTAAGCACAGCTGCTATACAATGGATGGCGCTGTGCTTGGTGACCTGCATGGAGGTCACTGAACTCACACGAATGCTGCGGCCTCTTCAAACAGCCGATCGGCAGGGGTGCCAGGAGTTGGACCTTCACGGATCCTGAAGATAGGCCATCAATATGAAACTCCTGGAAAACCCCTTTAATGATGGAAACTACAGTGCGGAACTACACTTCAGTGTAATATAAGGGTACATTCAGACAAGACGAATTTTGCAGTGCAAATTTGCGGAAAATCAGTACAGTAGACAAGGTTTTGAAAAACCATTCACATGTAGCAGACATTTTCCATTTGGAAAAACAAGCAGAATGCTTATTTTGTTCCGTAAATGAGTTTCCCCGTGGATTTCACCCCTTATGTATAAGGGTGAAATCTGCAGTGAATTTGCAGCACAAGCCACATGTAACATGTGTGGCCTTTCACGTGTTCAGGTGTAGATTCCATGCTGAAATTCTTCTCGCATCCGCTATGTGAATAGGTTTCTATTACCCTTGTTCAGATGTTGTGAAAAAATCCAGGCAGACTTCTGGCCGCACCAAAGGAAAAAATAAATAAATGATCATGCTCTAGCAGACAAATGCCTTAGTACTCATTCACACGACGTATGAATGGGTCCATATATGTTCCACAATTTTGTGAAACGGGTGCGGATCCATTCATTTCAATGTCCACATTTGTTGTTCCGTTCCGAGCATATCTTATTTCTATATAGCCCCAGCCCTGTCCGCAAAGGTCTTTGGCGGCGTAATCTGCAACTTCTCCACCTCACGTCAGAGCTAAAAAAAAGTGGGCGTGATGAGGGCGGGGAAGGGCACGGGCTGGCAGGCCTGTCTAATTTACCGTTTTCTACGCCTTTTTTAGGAAGCTGGCTTACATTTAGAAGCAACGGTGCATTTGCTGAATTTATGTAGAGGCCGGCGCCTCTTCATAACTTCGGGGAATCCACCGCCAGGAACAGGGCCTATTAAGACTGGCGTCTAAAGCGCTGGTCTTAATAAATGTGCCCTACTGACTCTTGCAGATTCCACACCGAAAAGCCACCGATTAGTCCCACTGAATGGAGCTAATCCTTATGTGGCTCCATGGCACGTGTGGCAGAAATTGGTGCGTCAGTCTTGTATTTTTTTTCCATAGGTAAAGCGTGAACATACTCAGCTTAAACCATCTCTGCAGCAGCTTTGAGAGCTGTAGAAGAATATAGGTACATGGTCTATCTTCAAAACATATACATACATGTAGTTTAGTGAAACGTGTACATACGCTAGATACTGAGATTCATATAGGCCCCTCCAGTATGGTCCATGAAGAAAATTCACAACGGCTCTGGCACCATATTGCATTGCCCATTGCAGTTGGAATACTGATTGCTTCCTTGCCTGAGAATACCAATTCCTTGGAGGTACTGTTTAATAAAATTTTGTTGGGATAATGGGCCCTCAAAGGAGCACATTTATTAAGACTGGTGTTTTAGACGCCGGTCTTAATAAACCCCTAAGCTGGTGGTGGTTCCGCCAAAGTTATGATGAGGTGCTGGACTCAACATAACTTCGGCAGATCCTCCACCAGTTCTAAATGTAAGCTTCCAAGCTGTCTTACATTTAGACCATTTTCTATGCCTGAAACAGGCAAAGAAAATGGTAAATGAGGGCCTCTCGGACCGCCACAATTTTAGACCCGATGCAAGTGAGGAAAAGTCGCAGATTGCGACACAACTAACCTTTGTGCCGCAATCTGCACCTGAAATATGCCTCATATAGGCGTATTTCAGCATTATAAATGACCCTCAAAGTTTATGACACCTGTAGAATAGAGGATAGGTTTTATCTAGAAGGCCAGCAATATTAACACTGCAGCAAGGGCGCAGGTATGTACTGCAGAATACACTCAATATCTAGGAAGGTCCCTCAATGTCCAAGCAGTTACAGGGGGCAGCATTTAAATTCTATAATTTGGAAAATCCCCTAATTGGACATAGACAATGGGTGCATAAAAGTGCATAGAATATAATGGAAAGAAGTGTCAGTTCAAGGACGCAGAAGAGTGGCATACACATGGAGAGGGTAAAGGCACAATGAGGGTCATTAGTAACACCGCAACAGATTTAACAATTCTACTGTTTAGACAGCGCGAACTTAGAAGCAGTCATAATCTGCACCAAATCTATCGCCGCACCCTGGGGGAGATTTAGCAATCTCAGATTGATCCTTTTTTTTTTAGGGGTCCTTAGGATCTGTGGAATTTAACTGGTTACTATGGGTAACTAAGGCTATGTTCACACTAGCGGCAAGACGGATCCGACAGGCTGTTCGCCCGATGGAACAGCCTGTCGGGTCCGTCCTGCCGCTAGTGAACGTGTGCCCCCGGACTACTGCTCTGGCCCCATTGACTAATGGGGACGGGGTGGAGTTTCGGCGGAGGCACGTCGAGAGGCTGCCGGAATAAAACTACGACCTATCCGACATTTATTCCAGCAGCTTCCACCGGAACTCCACCCCACCCCCATGGGCACAGGTTCACTAGCGGCAGGACGGATCCGACAGGATGTTCCGTCGGGTGAACAGCCTGTCGGATCCCTCCTGTCGCTAGTGTGGAAGTAGCCTAAGCCAGTTTTCCTTTGCATCGGTTTTGATAAATCTCCCCCCCATGTGTGATGGATTTGTTGCATCTTGAAAGGCATTAGACGCTTTTGTATTCTTTAGCCACCTCAAGCTTGGTTGACTTTGCGCCATTATTTTGCACTGGTACACATCCATCTAGCCATGCTCCCTTATCTAGACACGTCACAAAAGTGCCTAGTGATGTGCATAATGCCTCCGTTTGGAGCATTATGTAAACCCTCCCGCTGTTTATAGGTTTACCATGGGCCACGGGAGGATATTGCCGTTTCAGTCACAGTTCTAGCCATGTCATGTGATTAGAAGGGAAAGATGTGAACGTTACACAACTTTTTTATATATATTTTAATAACTAAAGAGGTTGTAAGGATTTTTAAAAAATGTGGCTACATGCAGAGAATATGATTAAATAGGCAATAATTACCTCTACCATTCCCCGCACCTCCACTTTAGTGATCCCACCTAGTCTTTGCTCATTTCTCCTGCAGTGGTGACAGCCTGGCCTCAGCAGTGTCAGGCCATACATGAAAACATAATTGGGCGAGGCCAATGCATGTTTGGCACAAACACTGGCAGACCACCAGAACAGTGGCGCTATACCTGCAGGGACACTGAATTGGTGGGTATCAGTGCTGTCATGTTCAGACTGTGTAGGTACACACCCCCAACTTGTTACTTCCTCGGTACCCTTACTGCAGACTGCTAGAAATTCATTCATAACTTCTAGTAGAAATAATAAAGGAACGGCACAACATAGAGTCATAAGAATAGATGCTCCAGAACTGTTATTACATGGAGAATGCATGACGCTATTAAAACGGACATGTCAGGAGCGGTGAAAGGTCCTCTTTAAGCTGTACTTCAATAGAAGGGAATAGCAAATATGGTAAGGCTATTGTAGTCATATAACATTTACCGTGCACATCACAAGACTGAGGCATCTCGAGAAAGCAACTGAAATTAACCAATTTGGTCACAAACGGAATTCTGTTCTGAGAAATGTAAATGTGTCCGCACGTTTCGTGTAGAATAGTGTTTTGTAATTGGATAGTCCATAGTTTTCAGTTTCTTTATTATTTTGTCTCTTAAATAGGAAAATAAATTACTATGAAACATAAGATAAGTCCATAAAAAGCACCGTCATAGTTCATTAACAATATGGTCAAACTGTAACAAACAACATGATTACCGCAACATGTGAACACAGCCTTATCCCAACCCGAGCAAGGGAGTCCAGCTCTCATTTTCGAGAAAATTAAAATAAAACTAAATATCTATTTGTTACTGTAGGAAACTCGTCTATTAGCTCAGATAACTCTCCTCCATTACATTTTCCCCATACATTTTCTCAATGTTATCGTTTTTGTAATATTATTTCTTGTAAAAAACTATAATGCAGTGAATGGCTATACACAAGAGCTGAAAGTGGTACCCACATCCAGGTTGTCTGCTTTTTATATACAGTTCTTCTATAAAAGTGATCTACGTTCTGGAGTGACATTTAGATTGCGTTACTATTATGATTAATATTACTTTAGCATTTTTAATTTTTTTTTGGTTAATGCAACAGCAAGAGACAGAGCAAAAAGTTTGATATAAAGGGGTTTTTGAGCTGGTTTCTTCGAAAAATAGCACCAAACCTGTCCTCAGTTTGTGTGTGGCATTACAGCTCAGCCCCATTCACTTCATTGGAGCCGAGCTACAAAACCAGACACAACCCATGGACAGGGCAGCCACGCTTGTGTAGTCCTGGACAATCCCTTTAAATGCCGTCCAGCACCTTGCCAGTTGATTATTCTCTGCACTTACCAGAGTAATCGGAGACAGACTGATTTCTTAGGATGTGATGCCCGGCAATCCTTTAAAAACGGTAGCGGTTAGGCTCTGTTCACACTTGCATTGTGGTTGCCGTTAGGTTGTATATACAGTATATTAGATCCCCAGTATATGTATAAAAGCTAACGAAGCCTGATAAATTGAGGTTCACCATGTGATGGGATGCACAGTGACTAGGGATGAGCGGATTTCACATTTTGAAGTTCGTGTGCGGTTTCGTGTTGTGGTATTTACTGAATTGCATTATGAATTCCGTTACCACGGACCATATCGTAATTCCATGATGGAATGCCTTTAGAGGCATTCAGTTATTCATTCCGTCGTAATAGAAGTCTACGGCCTGCATAACGGATCCGTCCGGTTTCTGTTATGCAGGAGAGGACTCCAGCATAACGTAAACTGGACGGATCCGTTATGCTGGCCATAGGCTTCTATTACGACGGAATGAATAACTGAATGCCTCTAAAGGCATTCCATCATGGAATTGCGATATGGTCCGTGGTAACGGAATTCATAATGCAATTCAGTAAATACCACAACACGAAACCGCACACGAACTTCAAAATATGAAATTCGCTCATCCCCAACAGTGACGCATTCAGCGCTAATCTTCCCCTCATATGAAGGAATTTGTGATGGAGAAGCCAATGCAAATATGTGAACAAAGCCTTCAGGTGACCATACACAAAAGTCTAAAGTTGATCAAAATGGACCATTTCAACCAAAACGAACGTTCGTCGGGTGAAATTTAACAATGAACGATCGGTTTAGCCGCCCCAAGATAGACCATTATCGTTAGAATAGAAGTCAGCCATGTTTAGCATTTTCGTCTGATAATTGTTCATGAACGAGAGACCCTTCCTTGAAAGAACTTTCACAGATAGATCTTTTGTCCATCACCCGGTTTCATTGAACATACATGTGCAGTCTAAACAACTGGACCGGTCAACATGAACTAAGATGTGTATCAAACGAAAGTTCACCAGATGTTTCTTCAACCATCAACCAACTTCTATCTGATGTGTATGGTCACCTTTAGGCAATTTATCTATAGTCTGTTTGTATCAAGTGAGGATGTCGTGCTCAAAAGCTGGATTTTCCCATTCTAGGCACATTTACGCGCATTGAGCAGCAGCAGATTGTCAGGAAGGAAGCGTTCCTTCCCAACAGTCAGCTGCTCGTTCAGAGATCACCTCCACTGTATGAGAACGAGCGGTCGCTATTGCCATGCCGCGTCTTCATACAGCTACATTGTTTCTGGGCAGCAGATAACTGTTTAGACTGCACAATCTGCTGCCAAGAAACCATAATTTAGGTGCCTACACAAACAACAAGATCACCAGATGATAGCACTTTGTTTATTAATCAGGTGACTGGCTGCCCCTTTTACACCAGCAGACTGTCAGGAACGAGCGTTCGCAGGAACGTTCATGCCTGATAATCTGCCCCGTAAGGCTGGTATAGTAGTCAGATTTCTGTGAAATAAGATTTAGGCAATGGAATGTATGTTTAGCTGGTTCTCTGCTGTCCAGGTCCTTTCTAAAAGTGCACAGACTAGAAGAAAAATCCTACTCCGACAATGGATTCACAATAAAAAAATATTCTTATATAGAGAATAAGAACCGTTCTCAGCTTTTACTGAGGAGAGGCAATAGCAAGACACATTATGTTCTAGTAATAACAGAGGAAAGGCCCCTTGAAATATTCCTACCGGTTAATATTAGAAGGTTAAAATGACACTGGAAGTAAAATAGTCTTTAGTGCGGAGATTCTTCATAGTTACTGGAAATGAAAGAAATAAATCCCATACTTCACATATAAATTCATTAGCTCTTATATACAGGACAATGGAGTGCCATATTTACAAGATCCCCATGAAGGCCGGAAAATCAGGCTCATGGCGCGCTATACCGTTTTTTACACTTAGTTACCAAGTAAATGGAACTAAAAAGAAAAAAAAAATGAATTAATGGACTAAGTGACCTTCAAGTTGTGTCGGGAAGTCAGAAGATGAGCCACGTTATCTTGATGGACAGGTCACTTCCCACTCCCTCTTCATAATAAAATGTATAGTTTTTATATACAGGGAAGAAAGTACGGATGCTTGGCGGACCACTGTGATCCATCATCCTCCTCGGTAGATTGAGGTCAGCCGGTGCAGTTCTTTACAATTATCCATAGATATCGACTCTGCTTTCACTTTCAGTCTATTATCCCGGTAAACCTTTGCTGCATGTATTAAATCCGCTTCTAGAAAGAAAAAAATAAGTATTACAATAAGAAAGTCATTTCAACATTTCAATCTCAAAGCATCCACATTAATCCAGGGAAAAGCTCTCAGCTTTAAAGGGGTTCTCCAATGAAAATTAAATATTACTTTATTATAAATATATTCCCAAATACCTTTCATTAGTTATAATGGCTCGTTAGTCTGGGAAGCAATCATCAGGAGAAATAAAATGGCCGCTGTCCTATTAGTAAACACAAAACCTGTCCTAATCACACAGCAGGAAAGGTTACTTCACAACACTGAGGTAAAGAGCTGCCTCATCCTCCTCTCCTAGTTGTCAGGGATTATAATCCTGGATACAGATGAAAAGATCTTCAGCTAAATCTCTGTAGGAATGGAGTTCATGAGGAGACAAAGTCCGGTGAGGATGTGGCTGATGAGCAGCAGCACTTGTATGCAGTCTCCATTACCACAGTCTGTCCTGCACGTCCTCACTGTACTTCATGTCTCCTCATGAACTCCATTCCCACAGAGATTCAGGTGAAGATCTTATCAGCTGTATTCAGGATCATAATCACTGACAAGCAGAGCAGAGAGAAGGATGAGGCATCTCTTTAGCTCAGTGTTGTGAAGTAATTTGTCCTGCTGTGTGATTAGGAAAGGTTTTGTGTGTACAAATAGGATGGCGGCCATTTTATTTCTCCCAATGATTGCTCCCTAGACAAAAAGAGCCATTCTAACTAATTACTTTGGGATTATATTTATAATAAAGTAATATTTAAGTATTTTAATTTTCTTAATTCCCGGAGAACCCCTTTAAAGAGGAGCTGTCATTTCTCGTGACATGTCTGTTTTAGTTAAAATGGTTATGTCATGAAACACAATCTACATTTTTCCAAAACTGACACAAGAATTAAACATTTTGTTTAGCCACTGAGCTATTTAATAAATTGTATCCGTATAGCACCACTTGTTGTTTGTTCTTTTTCTTACTTCTCCATGATGCTGTATGCATATTGTGGGGTTCTTTGTCTAGGATTAAACCAACTCCTAAAATGATTTTTTAATTATGCTCTTTGCATCCTTTGAGGCAAACTTATTTTACATCATAACTGCAGTTACAAACAACCTACGAACTTCATTTTAAGTAGCACTCCAACAAAAATGTTTATTCTCTGACCTGTTAGAAAGGTACATGATGTAAACTGTAGCGAGTGTAATCTTCTTACCAGTGACCATATTTGTGAGTTATAACCTCCCTTCTGATCCTCAGCTGTGTCATTTGATCATCTCTGCCTCTCCAAATAACACAAGACAGCAAGTCAGTAACTTCTCTATTCATTCCTATGAGACTGACATTGAGGCTCCCATAAGAATACACAGAGACTGCCTTCCAGTCCACACATAAAATGCTGTGTGATTTGGAGAGTTTGATTGTTGTTCACATGACACAGCTGAGGAACAGAAGGGAGGATATAACTCAGAAATAAAGCTCCACCGACTCTTCGTACACTTGATCAGTGGGGTTGCTGGGTGTCAGACAACCACTGATCTGATATAGAAGACCTATCCTGATAAAGCATATACATTTTTATTAGAAATAACAGACCGCTCTTAGTAGACTGAGAAATAAACCAGATTGCTGCATCTGCTGCAAATTGCTACTTTTTTTTCCAAATGGGTCCTATTACTGAGAATTCCCATCACATCCTAAATATTATCCTGGCATACTGAAACACTGGTAAGAAGATTACCTTCACTACAGACTGCATCATGTACCTTTCTAACAGGTCAGAGAATAAACATTTCTGTGGGATTGCTTCTTTTATCATAAATGCAGATGTGAATATAGCCCTACGTAATCAGTCATTAGTAGAGTTGAGCGAACTTCTATTTTTAGTTCGGCGTCCAAAGTTCGGGTTATCGTAGCATCCCGTTATGGATTCCGCTACCGCGGACCATAACTGCATTTGGAATCCATAAGGGGATTCTTCAATGAACCTGAACCTTGGACAACCCTAAGGACCTGGGGTGACGTCACCGTCATGTGATCGGTGCGTGGCTCAGCACTGGATTGGATAAGAGGTGATCCAGTACAGAGCCACATCCCCTACACTGATCACATGACGGTGACGTCACCCCAGGTCCTTAGGGTTGTACAAGATTCGGGTTCAATGAAGCAGCCCCTTATGGATTCCAAATGCCGTTATGGTCCGCGGTAGCGGAATCCATAACGGGATGCTATGATAACCCGAACTTTGGACGCCGAACTTAAAATAGAAGTTCGCTCAACTCTAGTCATCAGTGTTATCCGTTTATCTTCTCTACATAGCTCTCACCACAGTTAGATTTGGGCCCTGTCCATACATTAGAGCCTTCCTTCAAACATATACATTGCCCAACATATACGTTCTATGAAAGGCTCGATGTATGCCACTGTATAATACAGCACTCTCAAAAACCGTATACCACACAATATACTTTTCTGCATAGAAAATCCTAGTTGACTACTGCTCACTATTCTATACAGAAAAAAAAAGGTAGACCTATCCGAAGAAGGCCAAAAGGACATGGCCTCTGGCAGAGGAATGAAGCCCTATGAATATGTTTATTAGGGCATATTTTTGTGTTAACGTAGATAGCGGCTGGGTGAGAGGTTCATGGTGTCTCCATGGAATAAAGTTCTGTAACACCGTCAGCATAGGGAGGCTTATCCGTCGGGAATATGCTGGGTGTCCGCTATTAATATATCTTGACAGGCTTTCCACAGCTAGCTGCAGTAGGCCTATCTGCAGTAAGCGCGCTCTAGTACGAGCGAAGACAAGTTACCATGGCTAAAAACAATGGCGGCACTTACTCTGCTGTCTCTCTCTCCAGCAGTTATTCCGGACATTAGCCACATAATCCTCTTCAATGTTCTTCTCCAGCTTCTGTAGTAACATCCCGCTGTATTCAGACTGAAAGTCCTTGCTGACATAGTAAGTAACATGAAGGTTTTCTGTCACACGCTTTATGGTCTGACCACTGGAAGGAGAGAGTCATACATGTAAATGTCTAAAGGATTGGTATTACGTCTCCTCTAAGGGCTCATTCAGATGGCCGTACGCTGTCCGCAAAAATGCGGATTAGATGCCGTCCCATTCCCTTCTATGGGGCCCTTTTCTTCCATTGCACGGCTCAGCAAAAAAAATAAAAAATTAAACATGTCCTATACTTGTCAGTGAAAATCAGGACATGGCCCTATTGAAGTCTATGGAGCAGCAAAAAAACGGAATGCAATCCGTTTTTTTGCGGACATACAGAACTGTCCGCAAAAAAAAAAAAAAACGGATCAGCATACGGCCATCTGAATGAGGCCTAACAAGCAGGGTAAAAGACTACTGTACCTAAAAAAGATGTTTAAAAGTTACAGATCCTGCAAAAACACATAGTAAACAGCCAAAATAACTACCGTTCATTTTGAAATCGGCTGTAACATTTTCACCTGGTGCAAGAATGTGGATTAGGCCAGGTTCACACAAGGCAGGCTGGTGCGCTGGACTCCAAAGAGATGAAAAGGAAAGCAATACGGACTTGTGTATGTGTCTGATAACTAAAAAGGTCCCCATACACAGTAGAGCGATTTCGGCAGGACTAGCTGACTCTCTTATATGTATGGGGGTGTCCCAACTCCCCCCAACATTATGTTTGGGAAGACAAAGAGGATCGAGCATTTTTAGTTCCAACACATTATCCTTTTTTTCGTTGGGGGTCATTAGCCACAGCCTGAAGTGTCTGGCAGTCGCTTAGTAGTAGCAGCGCTACACGTTGTATAGTGGCTGGAGTTGGTATTACAACCCAATCCCATTCACTTGTATGGGACTGAGGTGCATAAAGGCCATGTGACCATTGTTGAGAATTTTGAACCTATTTAGATAAAAAAAACAAAAAACAAAACAAAAAAAAAAAAACAGTATTCAGTACAGGCATTCACGTATATCACACTTACCTCCTGTGAGAACAAAGGGGGGGGGGGGGGATTTATCATTCTCCACGCCAGTTATCTGGAGTCAAGAAATCTAGGTGCAAGTAGCGTTTTACCCACTACCCTCGCTACTTTCCTGAAAAGGGGGTGTGGTGAGGGAGGGTAGGAGGAGGGGCATTTAGCGCCAGTTTTCTGCCGTAAAAGAAAAGTGAAATCGACGCCAGCTCGGAGCTAGCTTACAAATCAATTTAGGTGCACGTACTGACTGAGGGTGCACCTAATTTGTGACGGAGCTTGCGTGTCGTCATAACTTAGGAGCATCCTCCTGCAGAGCAGAAGATACCATAAACCAGCGTGAAACTAGTCTATGACAATTTTCCCCCAAAGCATCAAGCGCCTGAATCCTTCCTCACACCAACATCTGCTGCTGGGTTAGGAAAAACCTTTTAACAAAACTTTTAAAAACTCAGAGACAGATCAAAAACTTTGATCGGTGGAGGTCTGAGTGCTGGGACACCGGAGTGAGAAGCGCTTGCATATTGTGAGGAGACGGGTGCTTATATACTGATCTTCTCTCTCCTTGTTGTAGGGATCGGTGCGGGGCTCAATACCAAGTTTTTTTGTAAACTGACTGAGCATCTCAAGCAATCTGACCCCGTGTTGGATGCCACTTGGTTTAGAGGTACCAGATGCTGTAAAACATCGCTTTATTAGCTCCCAATACACGTGTGCTTCCACATCCGTGCGTGCACACGGCCAATAACCGTTTTTTGCTGATCCATTGTTTGCGGACCGCAAAACACTTACGGTCGTGTGAACGCAGCCTTAGCCTTATATTACTGTACAAATTCACTTTCATAATCCCAGCAGCCTGAACATTCAAATGGTCTTTACTTCTAATTCTGAGTCAGTGGGATAAGACAAAGATATATTAACCGCTTCTTGACTGCCCACTGTGTATATACGTCCGATTTGCACATGCCCCGTGCAGATAGCACATATACACGTGCAGGCAGGGCTTTAATCCCAGCGCTGGGATTAAAGCTCCTGCTCCTGCAATCTAACAGGAGCAGGTTGGGTCCTGGCTGGCAGACACAGCGGGGACCCTGAAGAGAAGACAGGAGCGGTTTATTACCGCTTCTGCATTCTCTTGTGCCGGCAGGAGAGCGCTGTATGAGCGCATGGTGGAGGGAGCAGGAAGCTTCCAGAGGAAGCAGAGCCGCTTCCTCTGTTAGTCCCGGTGGTCACGTGAGCAGGGGCAGGAGCAGGAGCAGAGCTGCAGGGTCTAAGAAGACCCTGATCAGCTCTGCCTGTGTGTCATGCCCCCACAGGGGGCTGTTTTCCCCTGCAACTGGGGCTCCTGCGGATGCCCCAGTTACAGTGGAAACAATAAAAAAAAAAGTCAGTGTGCTCCAAAGGTCTTTTAATGACCTCCTGGGGGACAAATTATGTGCCAAATCTAAATTAATATATAAGTAAAAATAAAAAATACAAATACATTTTTTTAAAAATACAAATAAAAAAAATGTAAAAATGCAGTCGCTTACAGAAACGTCACCATAGTCGCCCTGTTCTCTCAAACCTATACATGATACATATGAAAACGATCGTCACAAAATAGGGAACCCATTGCAATAATACATTTTTGTGGCAGTTTTAATATTTAAGAAATAAAAAGCTATAATTAAAAAATATTACTTTAATAATAATTAGTGGTTTTCCTCCAAATTAAACCTAAAAAAAAAAAAAAACATTCTAATAAAAAGTCCTAAGTGTTAAGTAAAAAAAAAATATATATATAATTTAATTTGGTAGTCAAACAAATAAAAAAAAACTACGGTCGCTAAACCGCCACGTGCACAAAATCATAAAAAGTTGCCTGGACATTCAGGCCTTTTTTGGCCAGGTCATGAAAGGGTTAAAAACCTGGCCACCCCCTTTTCATCTTTTCGGGTGCAGCTCCTTTTCTGTCATCTAAGATGGCCGCATTGCTTCTCAGACTACCGGATGTACACTGTGCATTTGATAGTTCAAATCACTTCCTGTTGCCCTTTGATTGGCCAGTGTGAGCCAATACAAGAGGAGGGCGGGACAAGCTGGAAGGGTCTTGAACTACCAAATGCACAGTGTGCATCAGGTAGTCAAAGAATCGGTGCGGTCCTTCTGGATGACAGAGGAGGAGTAAGGAATCGGCAGATCTGCAGCAGAAAAGGTGGTCACCAGGTAAGTATTCTGCTCTTTCCCTAGTTAATGTGAATTTTTTTCCTAGAACCGGAGGTTCCCTTTAAGTTCACTTGACAGTAAATTCATGTATATGGCATAAGCTATTTCAATGTTTTTATGGCATCTATGGCTTTACTTACGATCTGGGATACAAACTGTAAGGTGCATTGGAGACCAATAGCTGGCTAAGCAAAGACACAAGTATCAAGACAATTATAGGCAGTAGCTGGATCAGCATGGAGAAGCCACCCTGTAGGGAGGAAAATATGATCGGAATTATAAATGTGAGACACGTAAGGATATTTTAAAAGGGCCCCCTCCCTCCCCTATGTCCAATGCATTAGAAATACTTACATCACCCCTCTCATCTTCTCGTTCGTGAGCACTGTGATGCTGATGTTGGTGGTGGTTACATGTGGTCCGTCCATTGGAAAACGTCCGGACATTTGCTGATGAGAATAGAATACAGATTATGCAGCAGCATACAGAAGGGCTGCACGATATGGGAATTTTGTGCGATTGCGATTAGGGCCCTAAAAATTGCGATAACGTTATGCGATTCGATATTTTAAGGGAATTGTGCTAGAGGTCTATCTGCTTGGATTTTCAAGGTAAAAGCACATACAGAAGACTGATAATGTGAAATGTAGTTATGCTGAGCTCAAGCCCTGAAATGCACAGTGTTTTCCAACATAAAATACATATTTGCATTACTGCAAAAGTACAAAATACAAAACTTGCCATTTTCTTAATAGCGCTGCACAGAACAGATAAAAAAAATAGATATAAGAACATGTGTTCATTAAAATAACGACTTTCCACCAGCCCCTCCTCCCTCCCCGCACTGTAACTGATGTATCGCTGGCCGCGCTGTGCAGCATAGTGGCCGGAGATAGTGTCAGTGTCACGTAGAAAGTCAACCATCGCTTTATAAGACACACTGCCATTCCCCCACACTTTTGGGGGGGAAAAGTGTGTCTTATAAAGCGAAAAATCCGGTAATATAATTGCAGCATTTTTGGGTCAGCAAATTGCGATTGCGATATGGTGATTAATTGCGATTGCTTTTGCGATATATTGTGCAGGACTAATACAGACACAGTAATCGTGCACATCAGTCCTGCCTAACAGCCACTGTAGTGAAATACTCCCCAGTGGGTGGTTTAGGCCGCATTGATTGTAGGGACTTCTGCTAAGGGCGAGGTTTTCAAGGCTTCATTGATAATTCTCCATTTTAGGGGTGGGCAGTTAGGCCTCCTTCACACGGGCGTCATGTTGCGGGAATATGCGCGATTTTTCTGCGCGGGTGCAAACGTTTGTAATGCGTTTTGCACGCGCGTGTGAAAAATCGCCATGTTTGGTACCCAGACCCGAAGCCAGACTTCATCACTGAAGTCCGGTTTCGGGTAGAGTATTCTGGAGAATTTATTATTTTCCCTTATAACATGGTTATAAGGGAAAATAATAGCATTCTTAATAAAGAATGCATAGTAAAATGAAGATGAAGGGGTTAAAAATAATAAGCTTAACTTACCTTAGCCACTTGATCGCGTAGTTGCGATCTGTCATCTCTCTTCATGCTTTAACTAACAGCTAAAGGACCTGTGATGACGTCGCATCACATGGTCCAATCACATGGTCCATCACCATGGTAAGATGGACCATGTGATTGGACCATGTGATGTGACGTCATCACAGGTCCTGTAGATCTTAGCTGATGCTGGGAAAGAGAGGACAGATTGCAACTAAGCGATCAAGTGGCTAAGGTAAGTTAAGTTTTATTATTTTAACCCCTTCCACTTCATTTTACTAAGCATTCTTTATTAAGAATGCTATTATTTTCCCTTATAACCATGTTATAAGGGAAAATAATATAGATCTGGTCCCGTTGCTAAGCAACCATGCGGGAAAATCGCACTGCATCCGCACTTGCTTGCGGATGCTTGTGATTTTCCCGCAGCCCCATTCACTTCTATGTGGCCTGCGTTGCGTGAAAAACGCAGAATATAGAGCATGCTGCGATTTTCACGCAACGCAGAAGTGATGCGTGAAAATCACCGCTCATGTGCACAGCCCCATAGAAATGAATGGGTCCGGATTCAGTGCGGGTGCAATGAGTCCTCCTCACGCATTGCACCCGCGCGGAAAACTCGCCCGTGTGAAAGGGGCCTTATAGAGAAGATTAGGGATATTCTGGATAACAGATGTTTTAAGTTATGTTTTAGGCACTTTGTTATTTCAGTGAGGAACCATTGAACCCGGGGGCTACTACTGCTGGAGGATTCATCAGAACTGGGTGTTCGGTGACAATATCTCACACTATGGCCACTAGAAAGCACCTTGTGTGTTTTAAGTGTTGAAGAAAATCAACATAAAGGAACAAACTCCATGAAGATGAGGACCTTTGTTAAAAAAAAAGAAGGACCACAATGCTACAAGGCTAAGATGCCATGGTTCTCATACGTTCCAACTGTGAGCTTACAGGAACAGGTTTTGTTTGTATGGCTACTACCGTGGACAATATTTTGGATGGCAAACTTTTGGAAACTCCATACACATAGGCCCAGACTTACTAATCCTATAGATGGAGTTAGCTTGGACAGGCAGTGTAGACCTGCACCAGATGTATCACAGGGGCTCAGGCTGGAGGATAGATCTGGTGCGGGAATAGAAACTTTTGTCTAGCTCTATACCAACCACCCTTTCAAGCAAGTAAAAAAAAAAGTGTAGAAACCCTAATTGTGCCAAACTGAGCCAAAATTGCTCAATTTTTAGACAGATTTTAAACGCAAACTCATGGGCCACAGTATTCCTAAACTAGACATACCTGAAGGGAAACCTCCTCCAAAGAACATGTTAAACAGATCCTCTGGAGTAATGTCTGCTTCAAAGCCCCTGTGATAGTCAAATCCACCGTTCCTGTGGTTGCTGTGCACTTGGTCGTCACTTCCAGTTAGATCATATTGCCTGCGTTTCTCTGGATTGCTTAGTACTGCATAAGCATTTCCAATCTCTATGACAGAAAGAAAACAGCAAGTTATTTCATTACCCACACATGCACATAGGACCATGGACCTCATAAAAGGCAGCCTGGTACCCACAACAAAAAATAGAAACGGGTGTCATTCAAAATAAAATGATGAAACCAGCAGAACGTTTCCCGCTAATTTCCTAAAACAATTACATTCAGCGGATGTCAACCAGGCTCCAACTGTACTGAATCCCAGAACAAAACCTTTAAAGGCTGAGGACACCTTTGAACTGGGAAAAATATTTCACATGTTTTACTGGTTACTTTGAGTTAAAAAAAAAAATAAAATAAAAAAAAAAAAAAAAAAAAGGTGAGGCTGCAATTTTCATTCCTTCATTGATCTTCAGATGCCCCTTACAACCTGCCCCTACTTTCAGACTTTTCTCATGTGGGAATGTCCATCCTAATTATACAGTTTGGATGCCAGACCTGTGGGTCCAGGATGCTGCTACTTTGACTAGCTCTAAATGTATCAGCAAAGCTTCATTCCTGTATGGATTTCCCCTTCTATAGCCCATGAAGACTCTCCTCTAAATTGTGCTAACCCGGAGCAGAACCCGGACATACCCATAATTTCACCCAGGCAGCCTCCCCGATGTTAGAATTGGAGCATCTCATGCTCCGATGAGCTCCCTTGCTCTGCACTGGATAGCGCAGGGCAAGGACTCTTTTATTTACAATAACACACTGCCGGGGAGAAGCTTCCGCCCGGCAGTGTGTTCGGTGACGTCACCAGCTCTGATGGGCGTGCTTTAGGGCTTCCCTAGCCGTTTTCCAGGCTAGGGCAGCGCTAAAGCCCGCCCATCAGTGCCAGTGATGTCACCGGGCTTCCTGGCAGCCCCATTGAGAGCCCGGTTCGTGACCGGAACTCCAAAAAATGCCTTTGCCCTGCGCGATTTAGCGCAGGGCAAAGGAGAGCATTGGAGCATGAACTGCTCCGATGCTCAAGTCAGGGGGGCTGTCTACTCATCTGCATTTTCCCACTGCGCACCCGCACATGATCTATGTAATGCATGCTACTGGAGGAGCCCTCGCCACCTCTAGATGCATCAGCATGCAGTGCACGCCCCTTAGTGGGCGCACACTGTGGCAATGCAAGTGAATAGTCAGAGGAAAATGACAGATTTAGAATTGGTATCTTTTACTGTATTCTGGTAGGGTATTCGGAGACAACAGGGTCTCTTTATAATTTAGCAGGTGACTGCACTCATACATGCAAATTATCATAAAACAAGTATTGATTTTGTCAATGGATGCAACTGCATCCATTCCTATTATTCTCAGTATACCATTCATTGTAAATGGGAAATTTCGGAAAGAAACAAACCGTGCACAACGTTCTTCAGACAAGGACGACCTTGACTGCAATAAAATAAGCAATACATTTTTGCAGTCTCTCTTACTGATGATCTATCCTCTGGATAGATCATTAGCATCTGATTGGCGCGAATCCCTGGTGTCGGACCCCCACCAATCAGATGCTGATGATCTATCGAGAGCATAGATCATCAGTAAGAATAAACCTGCAGAACCCAGTTTACTTCAGTGGGACTGAGCCGCACCCAGGCCAGTGGCCACTGCCAGTGTCGCTGCCTTCTCAAACAGCTCATCGGCGCTGATCAGATGCTGATTATCTATCCAGAGGACAGATCGTCAGTAAGAAAAAGCTGCAGAACCTCTTTAAGGGCCCCAATGTATATTAGTGTATTGGATGAACCCGCTGAGAATGGTCGACAATCTAATGTGTACAGGGAGCCCCCAACGCTCCCTTGACAGAGTATGTCAGGGGGAGAGAAGGATCGTACAAACTGAATTTTTTCGCCTGATCCCTTTGCTCTCACAGGAGATAAGCCACCGGCAGTGGGGTCCTCTGGGGACCCCATTCACAACATATGCACACTTGACTGAACGGAACATCTATGTGTATGGCGTAGTCAGGAGAGATAGCGGTCGGCTGGACAATCATTAGGCCAGGCATGATGACATTTACACTGCCTGGTCTTGTCAATCAAAGTGCAGAGGGAGTGGTAGTTGCAGAGAGAGCAGAGCCTCTAGGTGTAATGGTAACGCCCCTGTTGCTCCTAGAGGCTCATTTGCATATATTAAAACTTAATATTTCTCAGCAATGCAGGCACATATGAACATGGGACCAACACAGATGTCTTCAGCTGCCAAGCAGACATGTAACAGGTCAGCCAGTTTCATGGGTACAAATCTCCTGTCAGATGCCCTTTAACTTTGGATCACCGAATAATAATCACTGTACAGGTAGCATAGAAGCCGTCATGTGATTGACAGAGCATAGACCTAGCCCGGAGTGCAGGCATGGGCTTCATGAAAGTGTGCGCTGTTTGACTTCTAGAAGAATGGAAAATGCCCAGACAGCCCTTCCAATACAAGGACTCAGAAAAGAATAGTTTATTTTAAGATCCTGCTGTGAGGGAAAATTTGATGCTTTACCATAGGTTCTGCATTGCAGGGCTCTCGGAAAACTGATCATGTGATTAGAAGATGATGATGCAATACGCAGAATGACACAACCAGACGTGCTTACTTTTAAATGCATCTGTGGCTCCCGGAGCATGATTTTTATCTGGATGAAACTTAAGTGCAAGCTTCCGATAAGCTTTCTTCAAGTCCTCCTCCCCTGCATCTTTACTCACTCCCAGCACCTCATAATACGTTTTGCAGCTCTTTATCCTGCAAAAGACACAAAAGTAAAATACTGATGTCCATAACTATACATAATGACACCAAACACTGCTCTGCATGCCCTTCCATTGAAGTCTAGGCTTGAGGACAGCATGGCGGAATGATTTCTGTGGATTCTACGCTGAAGGCGGTTAGATAACACTACTCACAAAAAGTTAGGGATATTTGACTTTTGGGTGAAATTTATGGAAAACGTAAAAGTTCACGCTACAGTGATATTGTCAAGCTTTGGTGTGGGAGGCAAACACCACACCAAGCATAAGAGGGAAGGGGGAAAAAGGGAATCAGGCCTGTGAACTAGGGAAGGAAGATGGACACCTCCTAGTGAAAACCCTAACCAAACTGCTGACTAACTACCAGTATGAACAGACCCCAAAGGTAGGTGAGTTCATACGCAGGAATACCTAGAATCCTATCTAGCCCTATAGGACGCTGGTACTAATGGCAGGGACGAGACTACCTGTTCCTCCAAAAGGAAGGACTAACAGGAGTCTACTTCAGGCCTAATACAAACAATAGGGAAAAGCAACACACAGAACCCAAACAAAATACAAAAGGGAAAGGAAAGACTTAACTTCAAAAAGGCTATGGAAGCACCAGGAACTCAGCTGAGATCCAACCACAAACAATGCACAGAGACAGAAGCTATAAACCGCACAGCATAGTGGGAGAAGCAACTATAAATAAGGAAGGTTAAATGACCACATAAGCAACACCTGGAGGCAAGGGGTGTGGCCATTACCAGACACAACACAGGCACCTATGATCCACAAAGTAAACCTGTCAGATCAAACCCCGTGTTGCCAGTCTCACAGATCTCCTGCCACTCACTGTCGCCGGGACGTCCGTATGTCTCCGTACATCCGTGACAGATATTATATCATGAAAGTAGGGCATTTAAGTAGAAGCATGCAATGGTGATTTCCTCATCTCCAACAATTTATTGAAACAAAAGCCAACAACAGTGGTGGGTATACCCCCACAAAAAATGTCAGCGTCTCAGTAACTTGTCATGTGGCCTGGAGCAACAATTACAGCTTGACTACGACGCCTCATGCTGTTCACAAGTCGACTTATTGTCTGCTGAGACATACCATCCCACTCTTCTTAAAGGGTGGCCCTGAGGTCATTGAGGTTCTGGGGTACAGAGTTATGAGCCACTAGATGGTGACTCAGCCGATCCCATAGATTTTCAATGGATACAGGTCTGAAGAAAGTGCAGGCCACTCCATTTGAAGTACCTCTCATCTCCAGCAGCCGTTTCCTAATGATGCGACCTCGATTAGCTGGCGCATTGTCGGCCAAGAAGATGAAATTAGGCCTGTGTTGTTCATGCAGAGGCACAATGACTGGATTAATGATGTTATTCAAGTAGTATGGGCTTGTCACTGTATCATTCACAATGTGTAGGGAAGTTCTGTGTTGACTAGACAAACCTGCCCACACTGTAACACCACCACCACCAAAGGCTCGATAGTGACAACAGTGGCTGATGCATAGCGCTCTCTTTGACATCTCCAACATTGTTGGCGGCCATCATTTCTGCTCGGTGAGAATTGACTTTTATCAGTGAACACTGAAACCCACTGGTCCCTTGTCCAGAATGGATGCTCCCTGGGCCATGCAAGATAATGACGCCTGTGCCTGGTGGTGTGGTCAGGTATCCTTGCAGGTCATCTGCATCAGCGTGGTCTGCATGCTTAACAGTTTCATATGGTCTGATGTGACACTAGGGTGCCTCTCACCTCCCTTAAATGTGCCTGGAATTGTGCAGCATTCATCATCCGGTTCTGCAGGGAATTGTTCAGAATTAAGCGTTCATCAGTGTGGGATGTGGCCAAAGGACGTCCGCTTTTATGGTTTTCTGTGACTCTTCCAGTCTCTCTTTATCTCTGTTGCAACTTCAGTCTGAGTTGTTAGGTTTCGTCTTGGTCTTGAGATGTGAAAATGTGAACAGCATGATGAGGAGGACTGTTTAAATGTCAATCCTAATTGAACCAGGAAATTTATTGTGGCGATTCATGGATCAAACACCTGTTGTGAATTTTGCCGTTAAGCTCCTTGTTAGAGAACAGCAAGTTGTGCACAAAGTACTAAAACATTGAACAGTTGGACATGTGGACATTCAAAAGTTTACATAAGGTCACAGTAAGTTCGCCTATAAAGGTTAGAGTGCATTTTAGGTTCACCCTAAAATTTCACCCACAAGCCAAATATCCCTAACTTTTTGTGAGTAGTGTATGTACAGGAAAATTATTTTGTAGGGATCCAGAAAAAAAAAACTATTTCTTTTCTATTCACTTCAAGGCATAGATAGCTATGCCAACAATACTTGCTATCACAGGCCTTGACAGTCACATCTGAATGATAAGTAACCACTGTATATTATATCATTTTATACCTGTCTGAGAGCAACCTTAGTTAAATGCATTATATGCGGTTCAGGAATTTATCATTGTTAATTAGCATTAACATAGTAACAGTATTTAAGACCGAAAAAATACATTTGTCCATCCAGTTCAGCCTGTTTCCTACAAGTTGATCCAGAGGAAGGCAAAAACCCTGTGAGGCAGAAGCCAAATTTCCCCACTTAAGGGGAAAAAATTCCTTCCTGACTCCAATCAGAATAACTCCCTGGATCAACGTTTTTTTTAAAGTTTGTGACGGGATTTGAACTCACAGCATCTGCATCACAGCCCAGAACGTTAACCACTACACTATATAGCTGCATTAGTCACAGTTTAATTAGTACATAATTCCCAATACTTGCATGGAAAAGTTGGTTGGTGCAGTCCTCCAGCAAAAACAGGCGTAGTAAATGATAAATGAGTCATTTTTTTTTAGACCTGGCTTGAGCGAGGCAAAGTTGCAGATTGCGGCGCAAATAACCTTTGCACCACAATCTACGGCGGAAATGCACCAAAAATAGACAAATTTCTGTTAGTAAATGACCCCCAATATCCTTTCTGAATCAATCTACAATCCTTTGATAGGGGGTTTGCAGGACAATTACATATGAGGGAGAGGAGTACACCCAAACTAATATACAATGCTTTGGTAGGGGGCTGTAGGTTTATTACATAAGGGGGAGAGAAGCAGACATCAGTATTGCCTACCGAATCAATATACACTCGCGTTTGAACGCGCTGTAAAACGCTCGGGTGTGAACTTAGGGTTATAGCGACATTGGTGTCCCTATGTGATGTTTGCTGCAATTACCTATTTTATATATCTAATTTATTAATAAAGGTTACGTTTTGCCATTTTTTCCAACCCTACTGTGACCGGTTGTACTCAGAAAAGCAAACACAATTACCTTATTTTCTGTCATTTACATTTCTTCTTTTGACTTTAAAAACTGCATAAAAAAAGCTGATTGTGTGGCTGTACCCTCAAGCAGAATGAGCACAGGTCAGGGCCTTTGGTGGCTTACACTATTTTTTAGTGCTTGGACATTAGCGCCCTAGCAAAGGGATAAGAATAAGAACAGACGCTCACCTCTTTATGTAATTCTTAGAAAAATTACAAAAAATGAGAACCTGATAGAAAATCATAGTAGACCCCCTGTAGCAGAGTACAGTAGATATTTTAACAATGCCGTCCGTGTTCATAATGCAAGGTATCAGTGGTTCAGAATAACATGTGTTTGGACAGTGGCGACAGTTCAGATTACATACAAATTTAGGGCTCATGCACATGAACATGTGCTGGCCGGGCCTGCAAACAGCGGGTCTGCAATATACGGACACCGGCTGTTTGTGCATCACTTGAATGGGTCCGCAATCCGGAATGTGCGGTGTGGAATGGAGGCACGGAACCCCACGGAAGCACTACGGAGTGCTTCGGTGGGTTTTCTGTCTGTGCTTATGCACCGCAAAAAACAACTGGATGCATGAGGACCATTGGATGCAGATCGCAGACCCCATTCAAGTGAATGGGTCCGCAGACAGTCATTGCCCGTGCATTGCGGTCCGGCCGTCACATGTTCGTGTGCACGAGCCCTTATGTGATACAAATCAGCTCTGGTTAACTGTAATGCGCAGCCATCTTTCACTTAGTAATGTACTTTATTTACCATTTCTGCCCCTATCGCCCAACCCAGAATACACGTGACCCCGTCCAATCTCCTCCCTCCAACTCCGCCTGTGGTTTATTCTGGAGCGTGAACGCCCATCCACTTAGAATGGGTAGGGAATGGGTATGTCCCCCAGATCCAGTGCATGCGGTGTGGAGCGCTCTTCAACAGAAGTATCAGCGAATGGACGTGATGTCAGAGGAAGTTGGAGAGAGGTGAACGGACATGTGAGCGGGTTCCAGACCAGGTAATAAGGACAGAAATTGTAAATAAAGTACATTACGAAGAGAAAAATGGCTGCATATGCATATTCGTGTTAATGAGAGGTAGCATCCCACTGAATGCATATATACCATAGTCAATAGACTAAAACAATGTGGTGGCTAATAAGTATGCAGCTCAGATCACGTGTGCACTACTCATGACTTCACACATGCATCTGCCTAAAAAAGACATGAAATAAAACCGCTTACCTTTTCACACCTTCCAAATGTTCCTTGGTAAAACTTTTGCCGCTATCCCCGGTGGCACCATCTTTCTCTGCGCTGGTTTTATTCGGCTCGACCCCATTCGACATCTTTGCCCATTTTGGTCCATTTCCTGTCGCTCCATCTTGCTTTTCAAGCTTCTCCAGAAGTTCTTAAAAGAAAATTAAAGACCATTAGTGAGAGATAAGAGGTGAATGCAGTTATTTCATAGCCTTGAAACACATTTCAAACAATGAACCTCAAAATCATCTAGATTCTTGTGCCCCTTGCAGACGAGCGGGAGCGGATTAGGTCCGGATTCGTTCAGTGAAAATTGGGCGATTTTGCAAGCAAGTACATTCAGTTTTGTTTGCGATCGCGTGGGTGCAATGCGATTTAATGCGTTTTGCATGCGCGTGATAAAAAACTGAATGTTTACAAACATCTCATAGCAACCATCCGTAAAAAGACGAATTGCATCCGCACTTGATTGCGGATGCCATTTTTACGCAGCCCCGTTCACTTCTATAGGCCCTGCATTACGTGAAAATCACAGAATATAGAACATGCTGCGATTTTCACGCAACGCACAAGTGGTGCGTGAAAACCAACGCTCGTGTACACAGACCCATTGAAATGAATGGTTCCAGGTTCGGTGAGGGTGCAATGCGTTCGCATCACGCATTGCACCCGCACGGAATACTCACTCGTGTGAAAGGGGCCTTACTAGAACTGCATTTCTATGCCCTTCCC
This sequence comes from Bufotes viridis, assembly GCA_033119425.1. NCBI lineage: Eukaryota > Metazoa > Chordata > Amphibia > Anura > Bufonidae > Bufotes > Bufotes viridis. The sequence goes on from CM065589.1 coordinate 420,508,407, forward strand.
GGTCCAGCACTGTTAATATATGGCCATATCCTATAGAAATCCATCTAGACTGGAATGAACTCTACCAGGGTGCAGTAGTATGCCGGGAGAGGACCACAGGATTCAGCAGTACAATCTTCATCATAAAAAAACGGATGACGTCATAGTGAGACATTAGGGCACAGCACTACTGCCCCTTCATTTCAATAATCAGTGTGCGTTTTACCGTGAACTGCCAGGCTTTTTTTTAATGTGTTACCACCTTCCATGTGTCCCTTTTTTTCTTGCTAACCTAATGAATGCTTGTTCGCAAGCAGAACATACCAGAAATCTGAAAAAAAAAAAAAAAAAAGCACAAAGCAAATAAATGCAGGAACTGGACGCAGCCTACAAATGACAGGATGAAGGACTCTTCGATAGAGGGAAAAGTGAGAAGATCCAATTGAAGAAGCTCGATCATAAGCAGTCCCATAGTAGTCTGTTAGCATGATTGTGTTCATTCACATATGCATGTTGCATATTCGTTGCATTTATTATCAATTTTAGAATAATCTGATGGGGGGGGCGACTAAGGGTACTTTCACACTGGTGTTTTGGATTCCGTTTGTGAGATCCGTTTCAGGGCTCTCACAAACGGTCCAAAACGGATCAGTTCAGCCCCAATGCATTCTGAATGGATAAGGATCCGTTCAGAATGCATCAGTTCGGCTCCGTTCCGCCTCTATTCCGTTTTGGAGGCGGACACCAAAACGCAGCATGCAGCATTTTGGTGTCCGTCTGAAGAGGCGGAGCCTAATGGATCAGTTTTTTTTTTACAATGTAAGTCAATGGGGACGGATCCGTTGTCAGTGACACAATATGGTGCATTTGAAAACGGATCCGTTCCCCATTGACTTTCAATGCAATTCAAAACGGATCCGTTTTGGACTTTGTCATTTTTCTTTAAAGCTAATGCAAACGGATCCGTTCTGAACGGACACAAACGTTTGCATTAGAGGTGCGGATCCGTCTGTGCAAATAAACAGACGGATCCGCACCAACGCTAGTGTGAAAGTACCCCAACTCTCCCAAAATGTCAAAAACTTTCCTTAAAAAGCATCTGTCAGCAGATCTGTACCTATGAAACTGACTGACCGGACATGTGCACTTGGCAGCTGAACGCCTCTGTGTTGGTCCCATGTTCATATGTGCCCAATGTGGGGAGTCGCTCTGGTAGACCGCGGTGCGGATGCAGTACCGAGGCAAAACAAAGAGTCCAGGATGTGCAATAAACAGTGTTTTATTCACACTGACACAAAAATAAACAGCAAACAGTCTTTTGGTGGTAATTCACACATCAGAAATACGGAGGCAAAACAAAACAGGAGCACAGGTTCAGTCACCTGGGAGGTTTAGGTGCAAGTTCGCACCAGGCTGTCGGCCCAGCCGCAGGAGAATCCACCTTCAGGGTGCCAGGAACAACAACACCTCCTTGCTGAGCTCTTTCCTCTAAGTCAGAGAACTCCACAGCCCTGTTTGCAGCTCCAGGACAATCACCACACAGCTGCTAAGGAGGCTGCCTTTTTAAAGGCCCGGATAAAGTCCGGCCTGGACCGTGGGGAGTAGGCACCCACCCAGCTCTTTGCCTACTCCCAGTAAGAGCCGGCCCGGATTAGCTTTGCAGCCAAACTAGGTAACAAAGTCAAACAGCACTAGCTGCTGCAGACACATAAAACCCGGCTCTCACCTCACCGAGGCCAGGAACCTCGGTGACACGTACCTGCCATCGACTATGATACCTTGCACCCTCTTACACCACATTGGTGAGAAAAATGATGTTTTCATATATGCAAATGAGCCTCTAGGAGCAACGGAGGCGTTACCGTTACACCTAGACGCTCTGCTGTCCCTGCAACTGCCACGCCCTCTGCACTGACAGGACCAGGCAGTGAAAATATCATCACACTGTCAATTAAAGTGCAGAGGGCGCGGCAGTTGCAGAAAGTGCAGAGTCTCTAGGTGTAATGGCAACGCCCCCGTTGCTCCTATAGGCTCATTTACATATAATAACACATCATTTTTCTCGGCAATGCGGCACATATGAACATGGAACCAACACAGATGCAGCTGCCAAGGGCACATGGAACAGGTCACCCAGTTTCATAGGTACAGATCTGCTAACAGATGCCCTTTAAAGAGAAAGCCCAGCAGACAGATGAAGCCATTACCCACTCCCTGATCTGGCCCATATTATAACATCGGCCCAAATTCACTATTGACTTTGTCTACAATTTCGTCACAAAAAGTTGCATCTCGTGTTTTAAGCAGTTTTTTTCTACATGCCCCATGAAGGGGCGTGACTTAGCAGGAAGGGAGGTATAGCCTAAAATGCGACTTTGTGCCCAAATTTCTGTTGCAAAAATCTGAAAGAAGGTAAAACAACTGAAACGTGTCTTAACCGTTTATCATATCTGGCCCGATCTTCTGGTTTCCTCCATGCATTCTTGCTTTTCAGAGGAGAACGATCCGGCTTCTATCATAGCTGTCTATCGGCTGCAGTTTTATTCCATGTCCCACAAATTTCTGCACGCTTCAAAAAAGGAAGATATGGCCAGATCACATCCGGCAGAAACTACTGGATAGACCGTGAGCAGGATGCTCAGGAACCACTGAGGTAGAGAAGACTGTTCCCTGCGCAGCAGCATGCATGTCACAGGCGGTAGGTGGCGGATTTACGGCTGTCACCCGATGCATTGTAGAGGTGTTACTAAGCAGCTCAGAATCGCTCAAAGAAACTCAGGGGTGAAGACCTGCAAAGTAATAAGCACTAGTGTCACACTGGAAAGTTTACTTATAGAATTCACTAAAATCTATTCAATCTGCCTGCTGGCTCAGAGCCATTACAACCCAGGGCAGGGATCAGACTTCATTAATTCTGAACACAATAGAAAGACCAAGCCATCAAGTCCATCCATTGCGGTCCTGTTAGATCTCCACATCATAGGAACACCAAGAGACTGATCCTACTGAGGACGGAGTGACCAATTCAGGGTTTTTCCCATACTTTATAAATGATGCAATAAAGTCTTATTATCGTTCTGAAGTACTTGATCACCAGACGGAACGCTAGACGGCATCTCAGTAAAGTGTTAATCAATTAATAAAAGCAGCGGGTCCTATTACTCAGTTAGAAGCCAAGTCATTGCATATAGTAGACACCATCACCTGAGCCAGTCTAACCTCTCATGAACTTGTTTAGGACACAACCTAGAAGAAATTCCGCAAGACGTTGACATACAAACATATGCATGTAACATACCCAAGGACTACATACAAAAACCAGGTCTCAGTACAGCTCCCACCATGTAAGTTTGGTTAATAGTGAACTCCCATGTGCCCAACAGATCCCAAATCGTCCGGTGGGCAGTTATTAGTATATTAAGCTAAGATTTTCAACACTGTTGGTTATAAAAGAAAAAATACCATTCAGTACGTGTTTATATTACAAGGTGGTCTGTGAACACAGTATGGTACACACGGTATGGAAGTTTTATGTGCAACAAATGCGCCCAACATGATCCAGGAGGAACCTAAGCCACATACCGCTAAGCAGAATTATACTTTATACCCAACTTGAAGGGGTTATGCCATGATTGATGTCCATCACAGACAGCTAATAATCTTCCGAGGAGTGGACGTCCCAGCAATTTCACCCCAAAGTCAGACCATTCAATGCGAAACTGCAAAAAACCCAACAGCTACATCGAAGACTACAGGCATCAGTAAGGAAGCTAAATGCTCAAGTTCATGAGACTACAATAAGAAAAAGATTAAACAAAGATGGCTTTTTTGAAGGGTTCTTCTTTCTAAAAAGAACATGACAAAAGAACAAAAAGCAAAGTTGCATCTGAACAAACCACAAGACTTCTGGAACAACGTTCGTTGGATAGAGAAGACCACAGTGGAGATGTTTGGCCACAACGCACAGGGCCACATTTGGCAAAAACAAAGAAAATCAGCACAAATACCTCATATTAACTGTCAAGCACAAAGGTGAAGGGGTGATAATTTGGGCTTGTTTTACAGCCACAGGATCTGTGTACCTTTCAGACATTGAGTCGACCATAAACTCCCCTATATACAAAAGCATTCTAGAGTCAAATGTGAGGCCAACTATCCAACAACTAAAGCTTGGTCCAAACTGGGCCATGCAACAGGACGATGATCTCAAGCCCACCATCAAATCTACAACAGAATGACTGAAAAAGAAAAGAATCACAAGTTGTAGTAGCCCAGTCAAAGTCTAGACCTCAACCCAATCGAAATGCTGTTGCAGGATCTTAAAGGGGTTGTCCACATTTAGGGGGGTTTGGCAAACCCTCCCTCCTGGGTCAGACCTGTGAACGGATCAATACTTACTTGCTTCCTTGCGTTGGCTTCCAGCTTCACGGCGTTGGCTGCTCCGCGTGGATGTAAACTTCCAATCGCTGGCCGTAGTGGTGATCTGCTCCCCTTGTGTCATGACAAATGGTCATGTGAAGTAAAGGGAGCAGGTCTCCGCTGCAGCGGTGTCAAACCGGAGGTTTACATCCAGGAAGCCCAGCAGACCAGCCATGGCTCTGGGAAGTTGAATTTCTTGGGGAGATAAGCCAATGCCAGGTATCTGGAAGTAGTTTTCTCTCCTTCCTTCCTATTCTCAACATGGCCGCGCATGCACATGTATGGGAGGATCGGCAAAGATTGCTATTGTCAATACATTTATACTAAGCCGACAAATGGTGCTCTGCGCTGCAAGCGGACAATGACGCAAGTGCATTTACGGTAATACACATCCTCCTCCACCACTTAGGGCTCATTCACATCTGTGTTGGAAGCTGCATTAGGTGCCTCCATGACAGATTCGTCAAACATCTGAGCAGAATAGCACAGCATGCGGTGTTCGTTTGTCAGACATCACACAGTGGAAGGCGGATGGATGCCAATATAGTCAATGCAGTCCGTCAGGTGCTCATCATGTGACCGATCCAGCATTGCCGTTACCGTACTTGCGCTGATCTGTTCCTATGGCTATGCAGAACAGGGGAAATAGATAAGACGGGAATAAAGTACGGTATATAGGGACAGAGCAGGTGGTGGGGCAGTGTCACGTTGGTCTGAGAAGTCAGCAGGGTGATGGCTACATTCTCATCTTGAAATGTAAACCACGACGTAGATATGATGGGATCCTTATAAAACATTTATCACTCCACTCCTACATAGGCCCATATGTAACATCTCAAATCTTCTCCTACGTGGCTGTGGACAAGAATAGGGACCACGATTTAAACGGAATGTGTCAGCAGAAAATAGCCTGCTGTTTAAATCACTTTTCTATGTTTAACATATTTTTAAATCATTTTTAATGATCTGATTTTTATCTTTCCAAATCACTTTTTATACTCTTTAAACTAAAACCAAACATCCTGCAGTTTTCACACTAGCCACTATGTCTAATAATTGGTGCGCTTCTTGGTCTGTACAAATTACTTTACTGCAGTTACCTGCTTATCTGGCATTCTAACCCTGCCTGTAATGATATCACCTCTGTGTATAGATAAGACGGGATCCCATGGGGCTGTCATAAAGCATTTTTGTAATGCTTTGCAAATGCTGTTAGAAACAGCTGAGACAAGATGGCCGCCCCCATAATCAGGTTGAGAAAATAGAATAAAATAAAAAAATCTACAATCAGAAAATAAAGAGATTAGAAAAAAGTGAGATGTGTCACATTTTCGTTAAATCTGGAAGGTGCCCATAAACAAAGTGGCCACTGGGAGGCAGCATACTGTGTGGGGAAACCATGTGGTACACAAACTGCCACGTTATTGGGATCTTTGCCTTATGGCACTCTGCCACCTTGTTACCCCCTGATGCACGCGCTCCTTTATTCTTGCTACCACACTTGGGGTAATTTTCCAATATGCAAATACAATCTCAGAGAAGCAACTAAAATAAGAAGCAAAGTAAGAAAATAAGGCGACTTTGGTCCCGTGCTACGGGCACACTTGTGATAGCAGATCATCCTTTTTTCCCCCTATTTACTAACAGAAACCACATGCGATTTTTACTGCGAGTTTCACAACCATGCAGCAAAAACCCAGAAACCACCAAAAGTGTCTGCATACAACTATAGGGTGCATTCACACGACTATGTATTTTGCAATCTGCAAAACACGGATCCACTATGCCAGGCCTGAGAAATAGCAGCTGCCCCCATACTACAGGACACCCCTGTACAAGACACCCCTGCCTCCATTCTCGTCTGTATGTAGGGTATAGGTCTCTAATGTATCAGACTGGATGGCGGAGTGACAGCTGTACTGGTGGTCACCTATGCCAGGCCTGAGAGATGGCAGCTGCCCCCATACCATAGGACACCCCTGCCTCCATTCTCATCTGTATGTAGGATATAGGTCTATAATGTATCAGACTGGATGGCGGAGTGACAGCTGTACGTGGTCACCTATGCCAGGCCTGAGAGATGGCAGCTGCCCCCATACCATAGGACACCCCTGCCTCCATTCTCATCTGTATGTAGGATATAGGTCTATAATGTATCAGACTGGATGGCGGAGTGACAGCTGTACTGGTGGTCCCCTATGCCAGGCCTGAGAGATGGCAGCTGCCCCCATACCATAGGACACCCATGTACACGACATCCTGCCTCCATTCTTGTCTGTATGTAGGGTAATGAGTGGTGGGTACAGCAGGTCTATAATGTATCAGACTGGATGGTGGAGTGACAGCTGTACTGGTAGTCCCCTATGCCAGGCCTGATAGGTACTATAGGACACCCATGTACACGTCATCCTGCCTCCATCCTCGTCTGTATGTAGGGTAATGGGTGGTGGGTACAGCAGGTCTATAATGTATCAGACTGGATGGCGGAGTGACAGCTGTACTGGTAGTCCCCTATGCCAGGCCTGAGAGATGGCAGCTGCCCCCATACCATAGGACACCCATGTACACGACATCCTGCCTCCATTCTTGTCTGTATGTAGGGTAATGGGTGGAGGGTATAGGAGGTCTATAATGTATCAGACTGGATGGCAGAGTGACAGCTGTACTGGTGGTCACCTATGCCAGGCCTGAGAGATGGCAGCTGCCCCCATACCATAGGACACCCCTGCCTCCATTCTCATCTGTATGTAGGATATAGGTCTATAATGTATCAGACTGGATGGCGGAGTGACAGCTGTACTGGTGGTCCCCTATGCCAGGCCTGAGAGATGGCAGCTGCCCCCATACCATAGGACACCCATGTACACGACATCCTGCCTCCATTCTTGTCTGTATGTAGGGTAATGAGTGGTGGGTACAGCAGGTCTATAATGTATCAGACTGGATGGTGGAGTGACAGCTGTACTGGTAGTCACCCATGCCAGGCCTGATAGGTACTATAGGACACCCATGTACACGTCATCCTGCCTCCATCCTCGTCTGTATGTAGGGTAATGGGTGGTGGGTACAGCAGGTCTATAATGTATCAGACTGGATGGTGGAGTGACAGCTGTACTGGTAGTCCCCTATGCCAGGCCTGAGAGATGACAGCTGCCCCCATACTACAGGACACCCATGTACACGACATCCTGCCTCCATTCTTGTCTGTATGTAGGGTAATGGGTGGAGGGTATAGGAGGTCTATAATGTATCAGACTGGATGGCGGAGTGACAGCTGTACTGGTAGTCACCTATGCCAGGCCTGAGAGATGGCAGATGCCCCCATACTACAGGACACCCATGTACACAACATCCTGCCTCCATCCTCGACTGTATGTAGGGTAATGGGTGGTGGGTACAGCAGGTCTATAATGTATCAGACTGGATGGCAGAGTGACAGCTGTACTGGTAGTCACCTATGCCAGGCCTGAGAGATGGCAGCTGCCCCCATACCATAGGACACCCCTGCCTCCATCCTCATCTGTATGTAGGGTATAGGTCTATAATGTATCAGACTGGATGGCGGAGTGACAGCTGTACTGGTAGTCACCCATGCCAGGCCTGAGAGATGGCAGCTGCCCCCATACCATAGGACACCCCTGCCTCCATTCTCATCTGTATGTAGGGTATAGGTCTATAATGTATCAGACTGGCTGGCGGAGTGACAGCTGTACTGGTGGTCACCTATGCCAGGCCTGAGAGATGGCAGCTGCCCCCATACCATAAGACACCCCTGCCTCCATCCTCATTTGTATGTAGGGTATAGGTCTATAATGTATCAGACTGGATGGCGGAGTGACAGCTGTACTGGTGGTCACCCATGCCAGGCCTGATAGGTACTACAGGACACCCCGGCCTCCATGTAGGGTGACAGCACGGCCAGTGGGTAGTCACCTGCACTGCAGCCATGGCTCCTTTCAGGTATGACACATGACACACACAGACATGTCAGCAGCACACAGGCCGCTCTCTGCTCACCTCGGGCTTCGCTGCTCGGGTACAGCCGCTCCGCTTTGCTGAGAAATTTACGGGCTTTCCCCCAGTCTCCATCCAGCAGCGCCGTCCTCCCGATCTGCAGGCAGCGGTCAGCTTCGTCCTTGTTACTCTCCATGGTCCCGGGGCTCCTCTCCTCCTCCGGCCCCGGTAGGTCAGTCGGTAGGAAAAAGAAAGAGGCGGGGTTAAGGACGGCCCCGCCTTCGTCAAGCTCCGCCTGGCGGCCGCCATCTTTGTACTCCGGTTAAGCTTGTGCTGTGAGGCCGCGGCTGGAGTCACGTTACCACGCCCACTCCGTCATGTAAACACGGAAGAGCAGGAGCGGATGATGGCTGTGAGCCTTCGTGTACACTACGTTATGTCTTCCTCCTGAGATCCACAGAACCCAGAGGGGAAGCTCCTATAAAGGGGCCCACAACCTGCCCTACTGGTGCTGTCTGACAGCATATGGCAGCCACAGAACGGCTGCTCCCCTGGAGAAACAGCCCATGACTAGGGAATCTGTCACCAAGAAATTCACTGTGAAGGCCCCTTTCACATATGCATTTTTGCTTTCCGTCCTAGAGTTCTGTCCTCGGGGCTCTAGGACGGAAAGAAACTGATCAGGATTATCCTAAGGGTCCTTTCACACTTGCGTTCTGAGGATCCGGCAGGCACTTCCGTCCCTCCGGATCCGTCAGAACGCAAGTTGTCTGAAAGCATTAGAAGACTGATCAGGATCCTGATCAGTCTTCGAAATGATTTCAGGTTACTATGGCAGCCAGGACGCTCTTAAAGCCGCACGGATGGTAAGTATACTGCTCCCCCGCTCCCCACTACATTTTACCATGGCAACCAGGACTTTAGCGTCCTGGCTGCCATGGTAACCATTGAGAAAAAGCTAAACGTCGGATCCGGCGATGCGCCGAAACAACGTTTAGCTTAAGGCCGGATCCGGATTAATGCCTTTCAATGGGCAAGTGTTCCGGAATTTTGGACGGAACAAAAAGCGCAGCATGCTGCGGTATTTGCTGCGTCCAAAAAACGTTCCTGAACTGAAGACATCCTGATGCATCCTGAACGGATTTCTCTCCATTCAGAATGCATGGGGATGATCCTGATCAGGATTTTTCCGGCATAGAGCGCCGAGGACGGAACTCTATGCCGGAAAACAAAAACGCCAGTGTGAAAGGACCCTAATGCATTCTGAATGGAGAGAAATCCGTTCAGGATGCATCAGAATCTCTTCCATTCAGTATGTGAACGTTTTTTGGACGTTGACAAAACTGCAGCATGCTGCGGATTTGTCTCCGTCCAAAAATCCATAAGACATGCCGTAACGCCGGATCCGAAATTAATGCCCATTGAAGTGCATTAATCCATATCCGGAACTGAGCTAAACGGCGTTTAGGCGCATCGCCGGATCCGACGTTTAGCTCTGTGCATGCGCAGCAGCAGTTTGGATCGGGGCCCCAGTGTAAGCTGGGGCTCCGATCGGTTACCATGGCAGCCAGGACGCTACTTAAGTCCTGGCTGCCATGGTTAGTACTCCGCAGCAGTGTACTTACCTGCGCTGCGGCCTCCGGGTGCTCCTTCATGACGTCACAGGTCCGAGCGGCGCATTGATCTATGTGCCGCAGGGACCTGTGATGTCATGAAGGAGCGCCCGGCGGCAGCGCAGGTAAGAACACTGCTGCGGAGTACCATGGCAGCCAGGACTTCAGTAGAGTCCTGGCTGCCATGGTAACCTGAAAGCATTTCGAAGACTGATCAGGATCCTGATCAGTCTTCTAATGCTTTCAGGCGACTTGTGTTCTGACGGATCTGGCGGGACAGAAGTGCCCGCCGGATCCTCAGAACGCAAGAGGCCTAATCTAGGCATTATGGGGGTCATTTATCATGCCCCCTCCCTTCCCCCAGGCCAGGTTTTAGCGTTACAGTGGTTATCCAATATCTAAAATATTCCACCACCTAAAATATGTTTTCAGGCATAAATGACGCCTGAAATCTAGACACATGGACTGGTTGCTGGATGCACATAGAGGTGACTAGGAGCAGAACACTATACATGAAGGGTGTGCCCTCCTGAATGTAGAGGCCTAACAGCATAGGTAGGTTTAGAGTAGGACCTGCCTGACTGAGACCACCTTGGCACGGGTAGGCCGGCACAGATGTGTTTTGATCAAAATATATTGGCTGAGAGTCTGAGATTTTATCATTAGCGTGAGGGCTTAGTCCATACATAATGCTTGCATCTGTTGTGTTAGTGCATTATTATCTGTGATATTTTAGTTTATGGTGCGGCCTGCGCCTCCAGCATCACAGGGACTATGAATGACCGACATAAAACACCAGTCTTTGATAAATGACCTCATTGTCTTGTAGGATGAGCTCAGCTGAATGTAATGTTACCTTACACTTAGTGATCTGTTTCTTCATTCTGGAGAAAAGGTACTTTTAATCCATATGCAAATGAGCAGTAACGTGCACAGAGGGTGGGCCCAAGCCACTCTGTGCACCTCTGCTAGCCCTTCCCTCTCAGTTACCAATCCGATTTTTTTTTTTGTGGGCAATTTATCCAAAAATCACGGACAGACAATATTTTTAACAGACAAATCAGAAAACTATATAGATGAAGATTATAAGTAATACAGCTAAATATTCTGATAAGAACGCATTACCAGCATTTCTTGGGAACCTTAAAGGGTCTTCTAAGATTTTTTTTTAAAACCGATGACATATCAGCCTGTTTCAGAAGGCGCCAATGCTTACAGTAGCGTTGTGGCATTCTTGCAGCTTTGCCTAGGCCATGTGATGTCATTGGACACGTGGCCTCAGTGCAGCTCAGCCCCATTCAAGGGAATAGAGCTGAGCTGCTATACTAAGCACAGCCACTGGTGAGTTTAGAGAGCACTGTGGCACTACTGTGTGTGTGTCGGTGCCTGCTTAAACAGCTGATCGGTGGGGGTCCCTGGTGTCGGACTACCACTCGTCAGTAAAAAAGTCTTGGAAAAGAGCAAAGTATCTTGCTCAATTACCGCCAGCTTAAAAAAATGGTGGCCACAACGTTTTTCATGAAAAAGCCACAGTTTTATAGACTGTAAGAATTATCTTGTCATAGAGGTCGGGTGCCGGCTATGTGATTCTGCCGCCGGCACCCGCCACCTGTATTTGTATTAATGAGTTAGTTATCTTCAATGGGGTGCAGTGCGTCCCGTCCCCCCCCAACCCCAGTATTAAAAACATTGGTGGCAGTTCCGATCAGATGCCAGCCAGGATGGTACTGAAGCCCTGGCTGCCATGGTAATCTTCTGCTGCCATGTGCGCAAAGCACAGGGCAACAGAGAGAGTGTAAAGTCCTATTCACCCCAATAGATCTCTATTAGGGTGAATAGGACAAGGGATCAAAAGATCACAGTTTCTAGCCCCTAGGTGGGGAAATAGTTATTAAATAAAATGTAAAAATAAAAAAGTTTAATAAACGAACACCAAAATATTAAGTATAAATCACCCCCTTTCCCCAATTTTACATAAAATATATAAACAATAAATAAATAAACATACCGTATTTTTCGCCCTATAAGAAGCACCTGCCCATAAGATGCACCTAGGTTTTTGAGGAGGAAAATAAGAAAAAAATTTTTTTAACCAAAAGGTTTGCTTTTGGTGGGTTTTGAACTCATGGTGGTCTGTGCATGAAACCATTATGGGGGATCTGTGGATGATGCACTGTTATGTAGGGGATCTGTGGATGACACTGTTATGGGGAGATCTGTGAATGGCTCTGTTATGGGGGATCTGTTGATGACACTGTTATGGGGGATCTGTGGATGACACTGTTATGGGGAGATCTGTGAATGGTACTGTTATGGAGGGATCTGTGGATGACGCACCGTTATGGAGGGATCTGTGGATGACACTGTTATGGGGGATCTGTTGATGACACTGTTATGGGGAGATCTGTGAATGGCACTGTTATGGAGGGATCTGTGGATGACGCACTGTTATGGGGGATCTGTGGATGACACTGTTATGGGGAGATCTGTGAATGGCACTGTTATGGGAGATCTGTGGATGACGCACTGTTATGGAGGGATCTGTGAATGATGCACTGTTATGGGGGATCTGTGGATGACGCACTGTTATGGGGGATCTGTGGATGACGCACTGTTATGGGGGATCTGTGGATGACACACTGTTATGGGGGATCTGTGGATGACACACTGTTATGGGGATCTGTGGATGACACTGTTATGGGGGATCTGTGGATGACGCACTGTTGTGGGGGATCTGTGGATGACGCACTGTTATGGGGGGATCTGTGGATGGCACTGTTATGGAGGGATCTGTGGATGGCACACATGTAGGTACACATGTATTCTCATGTATGCTAATAAAAGCATAATCTTTTGACCGCACAATACCGGAATCCATCTGTTCTGCTGTACTCTGTTGTCTGACTTACACAATAAAGCAAGTTACACGGATGAACATGGTGTTGGTGAGTTCAAACTATCTGATAAGAATTGTCCGCAGTCATTATATCTGATTATACAGGCCAGGAATAGAGGTCTTACAAGGGATAGATCGCTATCATAACAATCGGTGTCAGAATATGCGCTATGCAGCATCGCAGCCTGCGATGTATAAGTGTTAGCGATGTAAAAATGGCAGCATTCACCCTATAAGACGCACTGTCATTTCTTATGGGGCAAAAAATACGGTATTACATATCGCAACGTCCGAAAAGTCCAAACTATTAAAATATTTAAAAATATCTTCTATGCGGTGAACACCGTAAGAGAAAAAAAATAAAATAAAAAATGCGATATTCGCCATTTTTTTAGTCGTCTTGTCACCCCCAAAAATAGGATAGGACTGTTCTATTATGGGCTAGATGTTATATAAATTGCGGAATGCACGCGGCTTTTTTGGTATTTTATTTTTTTCGCGTGGTATCTAATGATATCGAGTATCGCAATACTTTTTTATGGTATCAAAATCGAATAAAAATGTTGGTCTCGTGGCACCCTACTGAGGACATTCTCGCTTGTTGCTCAAGTTCTGTGCATTTACTAGCCCTAGTGACAATTGGGCAGATTTATTAATCTGGATTAACATTTAGTGGAGCCAGGGGTGCACCACCAATGAGGCCAGGTGAGGCGCTCGCCTCAGGCAGCACCGGGTAGGGGTAAGAGGGGGGCACGGAAGGGCTATGGGCTGAAGGGAAGGGTTACAAAATTGGTATTGGGGAGGGAGGGCGCCATTTCAGTTTCGCAGCAGAAAGGTTTGGTGCACCCCTGAGTGGAGAACATTTCCTAAGACCGTTGAGTTATGCCGGTCTTAGTTTACCCCCTTGTGCTGCCCAAAGAGTCGTCTAATTTATCATGAGGCATGTGCTTTGTCATAAATTGGGCGCATCTATGGCGTTTCTCGCGCCTGGTGATAAAAATAATGCCAGGCCGTGGCATTAAATAGTCTGGCTGGTGGTTTTTTAACAGGCGTAAATGTTAGTAAATTTGCCGGGGCCAGAATCCCTGCTCCCGCCCAACTGGCAAACACAACATAAAATGACCGTGCGTCTAAATATTGTCATATGGGCTGTTAAAAAGGGGACTTATGACTATTTTTTTTCGACTAAAATAGTCGCAAGCTCCTTAATAAATGTGCCCCAGTGACTGCAAACATTCAAGGTGCATCAGATTTATCACAGGGGCTGATACTGGACGATGAATCTGGTCCATCTGCCTTGTCTAAGTTTATATCATCTATTAGTTGGCTTATTTTACGCCAGAAAAATGAGCAGTTTCGTGGCATAGGCCACACCCCCTTTGGGAAATAAGGCAAAAAAAAAATGCCTAAGATACTTAGTAAATGTAGAACATGGCACGTGCACCAAAATTCTGCGGCATTCACTGGTAAGTCTGGGGCTACACGACCATGAGAGGAGAGTGACAACGCATATATTGATTGACTGTCATGTCGCATCGCGACCCGACTGACACGCAAAAACACTTTTTTTCCACATGTCACATCTGACTTTACTATCATGAACCACAAATCAAGTCACCTCCAACTTTTCTGGGATTGTCTGTGTTTTCACAGCCCGATCACATCTGTAAATAGTTGTGCAGCAGCAAGTTGTACAAATGTATTTAGTCACGCAACACACGTAGCTTTAATCTGTCCCCCCCTGTCTATGGTCACCTAACATCTCATGGCTGGGACATAGAGATGTTACCGCAGATACACTGCCACTGGATGATGCCTGCCAGCGACTGATGGTGCTCAGACAAATCATACAGTCTGCTGGATACAAGGTCACGCCCTGCGGCTCTTCTATCACAAGATGGGGTTGGAGTCTGTGCCAATTGTGTGTTGTGGAAGAGAGCCCCCTTCGTTAGTTGTGTGTGTGGTTAAAAGATATCCCCAGAGCTCCCATAACACTGACATCTACAGTGCCCCCATAACACTGACATCCACAGAGCCCCAATAACAGCTACATCTACAACAGTCGCACCCACAGTGTGCCTATAACAGTGACATCTACAGTGTCCCGTGACAGTGCAATACACACTCAAAACAGTCGCACCCACAGTGTGCCTATAACAGTGACATCTACAGTGTCTCGTGACAGTGCAATCCACACTCAAAACAGTCGCACCCACAGTGTGCCTATAACAGTGACATCTACAGTGTCTCGTGACAGTGCAATCCACACTCAAAACAGTCGCACCCACAGTGTGCCTATAACAGTGACATCCACAGTGTGCCTATAACAGTGACATCTACAGTGTCCCGTGACAGTGCAATCCACACTCAAAACAGTGACATCCACAGTGTGCCTATAACAGTGACATCCACAGTGCTCCCATAACAGTGACATCTGCAGTGCCCCGTGACAGTGACATCCACAGTGCTCCCATAACAGTGACATCTACAGTATCCCCATAATTGTTGGTTGGTAGGGATCTCAATATTCAACTGTACCGCTGCCCTCAGGACGGTGATACAGCCAAATGCTGTGGATGAGGCATGAGAGCGATGCCTGCCTGCCGTGCTGATAGGCCTAGTGCCTGTATCTTGAGGCTGCTGCAGGTGGCGCAATGACATCATTATCATCATCACACCGCCTGAGCCTGACAGAGGCCAGAAGAGGCCTGTTATCCTGCACGGCATCACTGACAGCGGCATGGAGATAAGGATTTGAGTTTGTTATTGTCACGGCCTGTTGTAGGCACCGTGACATGGTTGCCACACATGCAGTTGCCTGCGGCAACGTGGTGTTATTGTTGCATGTGGGGGCAGTGTCACGACCTATGTTGTGTGTGCCATGACATGGTTGCCACTCATGCAGTTGCCTGCGGCAACGTGTTGTTTCTGCACATGTGTGCGATTTCCCTTTTAGTTGTTTCCTTTCCCTTTCTGGTGAACACGGGTTTAAAGGGAATCTGTCACCTGCCTATCCCCATTTTTTTTTTCCTTTAGACTAGTGCAATAAAGTACCTGATATCCATATGTGTTCTTCTTTTTGCTGTGGCTGTTGTATTTTCTGTAAAATAACGCTTTATCCAGTATGCAAATTAGGATCCAAGGAGCCCCTCTGGGCGTTTTTTTTTCTACCAAGGAGCCCAGGAATGCCCCTCTGATGTGCCCAGCCCGCCTAAATTTGAATCATATTAACGCCTCCATCTGCAGAAATTGCCGCTTAGAGGCGAGGCTAACGATTCCCTGCGCCGGCGCGATCCTACGGCAACTAAGGACAAGAGCCTCAATAGTGTCACTGGGCATGCGCCGAGGCCAGTTACGTTTTCCAGAGCGCTGTTGCCTCAGTGACACTATTGAGGCTCTTGCCCTCAGTTGCCATAGGATCGCGCAGGCACAGGAAATCGCCAGCACTGCGCCTGTGCGAGATTTCCGGCGGCGGCCAAGAGGAGGATCTGCAGGCAGAGAGCGGTGGTACCCGGGGGGGGGGGAGCCGTTAGCCTCGCCTCTAGGTGGCGATTTCTGCAGATGGAGGCGTTCTAATGATTCAAATTTAGGCGGTCTGGGCACATCAAGGGGGCGTTCCTGGGCTCCTTGGTAGAGAAAAAAAGCCCAGAGGGGCTCCTTGGATCCTAATTTGCATATTGGATAAAGTGTTTTTTTTACAGAAAATAAAAGAGCCACAGCAAAAAGAAGAGCACATATGGATATCAGGTACTTTATTGCACTAGTCTAGGGCCCCTTTCACACGGGCGAGTTTTCCGCGCGGGTGCAATGCGTGAGGAGGACGCATTGCACCCGCACTGAATCCGGACCCATTCATTTCTATGGGGCTGTGCACATGAGCGGTGATTTTCACGCATCACTTCTGCATTGCGTGAAAATCGCAGCATGCTCTATATTGTGCGTTTTTCACGCAACGCAGGCCCTATTGAAGTGAATGGGGCTGCAGGAAAATCGCAAGCATCCGCAAGCAAGTGCGGATGCAGTGCGATTTTCCCGCATGGTTGCTTAGCAACGGGACACGATCTTTATTATTTTCCCTTATAACATGGTTATAAGGGGAAATAATAGCATTCTTAATAAAGAATGCATAGTAAAATGAAGTGGAAGGGGTTAAAAATAATAAAAGTTAACTTACCTTAGCCACTTGATCGCGTAGTTGCGATCTCTCCTCTCTTTCCCTGCATCAGCTAAGAACTAAAGGACCTGTGATGACGTCACATCACATGGTCCAATCACATGGTCCATCTTACCATGGGGCACTACTGGGGCACTATAGGCGTGCATTGTTACTTCTGAGGCATAGTATGAGGGCTTTATTACTACTGGGGGCTCATTAGTGCGCATTAGTAGTACAGGGGCACTATAAAGGGGCATATTTACTACTAGAGCACACTGTGGGGCTTTAATTTCTACAGGGGTCATTATGTTGGGATTTATAGCTACTGAATGGCACTGTGGTAGGCATTATTACGACTGGGACACTATAGGTGGCATTAGTATTACTGGGACATTATAGGTAGGAATTATTACTTATGGGGCATTATGGTGGGCTCTGTTGCTACTGGGGGCACTATAGGGAGAATTATGGTGGGCTTAAATACTACTGGGGAACCATTGGGATCATTATTATTTCTAGGGCACAATGGGGGACATTTACTACTAAGGGCACTCTGGGAGAGAATTGTTTCTATTGCTGTGGGCACCCTGGCACATTATCACCTTAGCACAGTTATTTTTGGGAACACTATGTTTTTGCCACTATTACTGTCAGGGGCACTATTTGTTGGGCTCAGTTATTTTTAGGGCACTGCATGTAAATAATTATTGAAATGGGTACTATCTGTGTGGTGCTAGTTTTTTTCAAGGGGACTATCTGATTCTGCAGTATAGTTTTAGCCGGCACAGCACACAGCTACAGGGGTGTCAAGATTGGGTGTTCAAAGGTTGGGAGGATGATGGAAACATAGGAACTTAGGATGTCTGTGTGACAAACTTTGCAGAGATGCGACTTGTTTGAAAGAAGGCATCATGGCTGTCTTGTCTGAATGGAGATGAGGAGGAATCACTGGGTGTAATAGGTGTGTAGTGCTGTATTCACCTGTATATTGGTAGTATAGTATGTAACTTAAAAAAAGTAATGTTATCTATCATGGGTCCTAATGTAGTGTCTGTCATTTTGACGGGAAGATTAGTGCTGTGTGCTGTGCTATTCTTTCTGTCACATCTAAAGAAACTGGTGACAGAGGCTTAGAACAGAGCCTATGATAGCAGAGTTAGAATAGCATTATTTTGTTAACATTTATATCTATTGCTTCCTTGGGGGTACTCGGTTTAAACTACTTGTCACTAGGTGGTACTTGGCATGAAAAGGTTGAGAATCACCGGCCTAGAGAGTCCAATAGCCTGCACCCCCACACACAAACCTCACCTAATGACCAAACACACATGATAAGAAGAAAAGGTTCCACTGGAGTAGGAGTCTCCCACCCTCCCACTCCAGTGCTCTTGCAATTACCACACAAGTACATTTATTTAATAACACAACAATGTTCATTCACACTGTCAGAATTTCAAGGGAAGGGGAAAGGTGCTGTCATGTTGGACTCCTGGAAAACTAATTACCGGTAGGACTAATTCCTACTTTTCCAGGACTTCCTCCATGACAGCACCACATAGAGTAATTCCAGATTACCCTTCTTTTCTATAGAAGGGTATAGCCTGAAGGACTTTTCATCCGAAGGCGAGTTTTTGATTTGAAGCAATGTCCAGTCTATACTGTCTACAGAATGTATGAAAAGTGGACCAGGTTGCTTCTTTGCAAATTTGCTCAACTGATGCCTCAACTCTCTCCACCCAAGAAGTATCCATAGCGCAGGTGGAATGAGCAGTAAGCTTTACTGGACAATCCATATCCTGTAATGATTAGGCAAGATGAATAGTGGACTTAATCCATCTCGCCAAGGTGGATTTCAAAACCTTCTTTCCTTTATTTCCCTGTGTGATCTGAACGAAAAGAGCATTTATGTAATCTCCAGCTACTTTATTACTGCCCATCTCACATCCAATGTGTGGACTTCTTCTTTTTGATTACTGGGAGAAGCACAGAAAGAAGGCAAAATTATTTCCTGGTTACGATGGAAGAAAGGATAGATTCACATTCAAGATTATTCTTTCTTCTAAAATTCTTAAGTATAGTTTTCTAATAGAGAGAGCTTGCATCTCACCTATCCTTTTGACAATGTAATGGCAACTAAGAAAGCTGTCTTTCATTGATAGGAGAGCAGTTTCCTAAAAGCTGAAATGGAGGTCTACCAGGACTATTCAAAACTACCAGAAATTCCCAAGGAGGGACCGACTGTTTTAGGGTACTTTCACACTAGCGTTTTGGATTCCGTTTGTGAGATCCATTTCAGGGCTCTCACAAACGGTCCAAAACGGATCAGTTAAGCCCCAATGCATTCTGAATGGATAAGGATCCGTTCAGAATGCATCAGTTCGGCTCCGTTCCGCCTCTATTCCATTTTGGAGACGGACACCAAAACGCAGCATGCAGCATTTTGGTGTCCGTCTGAAGAGGCGGAGCATAACGGATCAGTTTTTAATTACAATGTAAGTCAATGGGGACGGATCAGTTTTTAATGACACAATATGGTGCATTTGAAAACAGATCCGTTCCCCATTGACTTTCAATGTACAGTTGTGTTCAAAATTATTCAACCCCCAATGCTGTAAAGGGTTTTAGGGAATTTAGTGTACATTTGTAATTGTGTTCAGAATGAAATCTTACAAGGACTTTTTAAAGAACCAAATGCAACTAAAATGACATCAATTGTTTTTGTTATACAGTATTAAATGTTTTTTTTGTGATTTCTTCATTGACACAATTATTCAACCCCTTAAAGACGACCACTCTTAAGAACAGAGGTTCATTCAAGTGTTTTCGATCAGGTATTGAAAACACCTCTGGATGTCAAGGAGCAGCAATCAAGCATAATAAGCACCAATTAGGCAGATTTAAAATGACTGTGATACTTAGCTCCATCTAGACATTTACTGGTGTGTTTACAGACATGGTGAAGTCAAGAGAATGTTCCAGGAAGACAAGAGAAGAGGTGATTTCTCTTCACAGGAAGGGCAATGGCTATAAGAAGAGTGCAAAGATGTTAAACATACCAAGAGACACCATAGGAAGCATCGTTCGCAAATTCAAGGCAAAGGGCACTGTTGAAACGCTACCTGGTTGTGGCAGAAGGAAGATGCTGACTTCGACTACTGCGCGCTACCTGAAGCGCAAAGTGGAGAAAAGTCCCCGTGTGACTCCAAAGAATAAGAAGAGTCGACTGCAGTATGCCAAAAGTCATGTGGACAAACCACAGAAGTTTTGGGATAGTGTTCTGTGGACTGATAAAACTAAATTAGAACTGTTTGGGCCCATGGATCAACGCTATGTTTGGAGGAGGAAGAACAAGGTCTATGAAGAAAGAACACCTTGCCTACTGTGAAGCATGGCGGGGGGTCAATCATGCTTTAGGGCTGTTTTGCTTCTACAGGTACAGGGAAGCTTCAGCGTGTGCAAGGTACCATGAATTCTCTTCAGTACCAGGAGATATTGGATGAAAATGTGATGCAGTCCGTCACAAACCTGAGGCTTGGGAGACGTTGGACCTTTCAACAGGACAATGATCCCAAGCATACCTCCAAGTCCACTAGAGCATGGTTGCAGATTAAAGGCTGGAACATTTTGAAGTGGCCATCGCAGTCACCAGACTTAAATCTGATTGAGAACCTCTAGTGGGACTTAAAGAAAGAAGTTGCAGCGCGCAAACCTAAGAATGTGACTGAACTGGAGGCTTTTGCCCATGAAGAATGGGCGAAGATACCCGTAGATCGCTGCAAGACACTTGTGTCAAGCTATGCTTCACGTTTAAAAGCAGTTATAACTGGAAAAGGATGTTGTACTAAGTACTAAGATTGAATGTCACTTGGGGGTTGAATAAAACTGATAATGGTGTGAGCACAGAAAAGACATTTGTGGTTATTTCATTATAAATGTTATGTTATATTTGTCTGACTCACAAGTGCCGTCTTTGATTTAATTGTAAACAAGATGACTGAAATGATCAAAATCAATGTCAAACTGGCCAAAACACTCAATTTTAGTGGGGGTTAAATAATTTTGAACACAACTGTAATTCAAAACGGATCCGTTTTGGACTTTGTCTTTTTTCTTTAAAACTAATGCAAACGGATCCGTTCTGAACGGATACAAACGTTTGCATTATAGGTGCGGATCCGTCTGTGCAAATAAACAGACGGATCCGCACCAACGCAAGTGTGAAAGTACCCTTACTGAGGGACGAATACAAGAGATGAAGCATCTAACCCAACTATGTTTTGCTGGAGAATAGTCTGAAAAACAGTTTAAGGGATGTTTCACATGAACAAGTCCATTGCAGGAATCAATGTGCATGGCAATATACTGATTTATAATGCTATGTACCTCTGCTTGACCTTACTATTACAGAATCATTGTGACCGCTTTATGTCACTATAATTCTGTAGAAGTAAGGTCAACCCCAAGAATAGGAACCTAGCATTATAAACCATGATAATGCTATGCACTCCTGCAAGTTCCAAATGGAGGATCACGCTCATACACGAAGCATGATTCCTGCAATGGACTTGCTCATGTGAAATAGCCTTAATGCTTAACCCCTTAAGGACACGGCCCTATTTCACCTTAAGGACCAGGCCATTTGTTCAAAATCTGACCATTGTCACTTTATGTGGTGATAACCTTAAAACGCTTTTACTTATCCAAGCCATTCTGAGATTGTTTTTTCGTCACATATTGTATTTAATGACAGTGGCAAAATAAAGTCGAAAAATTTCATTTTTATTTATAAAAAAATACCAAATTTACCAAAAATTTTGAAAAATTTGCAATTTTCCAAGTTTCAATTTCTCTACTTCTAGAATACATAGTAATACTGCCAAAAAAAGTTATTGATTTACATTCCCCATATGTCTACTTCATGTATCGATCATTTTGGGAATGCCATTTCATTTTTTGGGGACGTTACAAGGCTTAGAAGTTTAGAAGCAAATCTTGACATTTTTCAGAAATTTTCAAAACCCACTTTTTAGGGACCAGTTCAGGTCTGAAGTCACTTTGTGAGGCTTACATAATAGAAACCACCCAAAAATGACCCCATTCTAGAAACTACACCCCTGAAGGTACTCAAAACTGATTTTACAAACGTCATTAACCCTTTAGGTTTTCCACAAGAGTTAATGGCAAATAAAGATAAAATTTCTGAATTTCGATTTTTGGAAAATTTTCCATTTTAATCCATTTTTTCCAGTAACAAAGCAAGGGTTAACAGCCAAACAAAACTCAATATTTATTGCCCCGATTCTGTAGTTTGCAGAAACACCCCATATGTGGTCATAAACTGCTGTATGGCCAAACGGCAGGGCACAGAAGGAAAGAAACGCCATATGGTTTTTGGAAGGCGGATTTTGCTGGACTGGATTTTTGACACCATGTCCCATTTGAAGCCCCCGATGCACCCCTAGAATAGAAACTCCATAAAAGTGACTCTATCTAAGAAACTACACCCCTCAAGGTATTCAAAACCAGTTTTACAAACTTTGTTAACCCTTTAGGTGTTCCACAAGAGTTATTGGCAAATGGAGATGAAATTTCTGAATTTCAATTTTTGTTACCTGCCTCAAAAAAGTGTAATATAGAGCAACCAAAAATCATATTTACCCTAAAATAGTACCAACAAAACTGCCACCTTATCCCGTAGTTTCCAAAATGGGGTCACTTTTTTGGAGTTTCTACTGTAGGGGTGCATCGGGGGCTTCAAATGGGACATAGTCTCAAAAACCAGTCCAGCAAAATCCGCCTTCCAAAAACCATATGGCGTTCCCTTCCTTCTGTGCCCTGCCGTTTGGCCATACAGCAGTTTAAAACCACATATGGGGTGTTTCTGCAAACTACAGAATCGGGGCAATAAATATTGAGTTTTGTTTGGCTGTTAACCCTTGCTTTGTTACTGGAAAAATGGATTAAAATGGATAATTTGCAAAAAATAGCTGTTTTGGGACAGTTTTGTATTTTTTGTTATTTACATCGTTGAACTGACAGGTTAGATTGTGTGCTATTTCTATAGAGCAGGTTGTTACTGACGCGACAATACCAAATATGACTACTTTTTGGGGTTTTTGTTTCAGTTTTACATAATAAAGCATTTTTGAAAAATGATTTTTAGTGTCTCCACATTCTGAAAGCCATAGTTTTTTATTTTTTTTTTTGCGATTGTCCTATGTAGGGGCTCATTTTTTGCGGGATGAGATGGCGGTTTGAATGGTACTATCTTGGGGTGCATATGACTTTTTGATCACTTGCTATTACACTTTTTGTGATGTAAGGTGACAAAAATTACTTTTTTACAACGTTTTTATTTTTTATGTTTACAGCGTTCACCTGAGGGGTTAGATCATGTTATATTTTTATAGAGCAGGTCGTTACGAACGCGACGATACCCAATATGTATACTTTTTTTTTATTTATTTTGGTTTTACACAATAATATCCTTTTTGAAACAAAAAACATGTTTTAGTGTCTCCATAGTCTGAGAGCCATATTTTTTTCAGTTTTTAGGCGATCGTCTCAGGTTGGGTATAATTTTTGTGGGATGAGGTGGCGGTTAGATTGGCACTATTTGGGGGTCATATGACTTTTTGATCGCTTGCTATTACACTTTTTGTGATGTAAGGTGACAAAAAATGGCTTTTTGACAAAGTTTTTTTTTTTTTTTTACAGTGTTTACTTGAGGGGTTAGGTCATGTGATATTTTTATAGAGCAGATTCTTACGGACGTGGAGATACCCAATATGTCTACTTTTTTAAATTTTTTACATTTAACACTAAAAGCATTTTTGAAACAAAAAAATCATGTTTTAATCTGAGAGGCATAGTTTTTTTATTTTTGGGCAATTGTTTTATGAAGTGGCTCATTTTTTGCGGGATGAGATGGCGGTTAGATTGGTACTATTTTGGGAGGCATATGCCTTTTTGATCGCTTTGTATTACACTTTTAGTGATGTAAGGTGCCCAAAAATGGCTTATTTACACCATTTTTTTTTTTTTATGGCGTTCACCTGAGGGGTTCAGTCATGTGATATTTTTATAGAGCTGTTTTTTACGGACGCGGCGATACCTAATATGTGTAGTGTATTTTATTTTTTTACTTTTTATTCAGTGATTTGTGTTTTACTTTTTTTCACTTTTTTCACTTTTTACATTTTTGGACCCAGATCCACTTGGTTCTTGTAGATCCAGTGGATCTGGTGTCTATATAATACAGTACAGTACACTATATAGTGTACTGCACTGTATTTTTTACTTTTCACAGTCTGGTCAGACTTCTGCCTTTAGCAGAAGTCTGACCAGAGTTACTATACTATGGCAAGCAGGACGCTTCTGAAAGCGTCCTGCTGCCATGGTAATCCATCACCCACTGCCATTAGAGAGCAGTGGGTGATGGATGGGGAGGAGGGGAGCTCCTCCCTCTGCGATCCCATCCTGGGGGGCTGCATAGGCACAGCAGCCCCCGATGGGAGAGGGAGGGAGCTCCTCCTGTTAACACCTTCCATACCGCGGTCCGTCCGGTCCGCGGTAAGGAAGGGTTAAACGGCTGGCATCTGCAGCACAGATGCCAGCCGCTTTCTATCAGAGTGCTAGCAATGTGCTGGCACTCTGATAGAACCACTAGACACCAGGGAATTATTACAAGGGAGGCGGGCGGGGATCGCTATTGCAATCCCGCCTGCCGCACCGCCCGCCTCCCGCACCGCCTCCCGCCTCCGCAAACCACCCCCGCCGCCATAACAAGATTGGGGGCTGCAGGGGGTTAAAATAAAGATCTTTGCCGCATTAACTCTCTGATCTCGCGGTCACAGACCGCGGGATCAGAGATAGCAAATCGCTGCAAACCGCAGGTCTGAATTGACCTGCGGTTTGCAGCGATCGCCGATACGGGGGGGTCACATGACCCCCCTCGGCATTAGAACATGGTTCCTGCTGATCTACATCAGCAGGAACCATGTTGCTACCGCGCCCACATCGGGTGCAGTAGCAGTTTAAACACAGGGCGTACAGGTACGCCCTGTGTCCTTAAGGACTCGGACATTAGGGCGTACCTGTACGCCCTGTGTCCTTAAGAGGTTAAACTTGAAACTTTAGGGTATTAGGACTAACACCCATCTCAAACCCCTTCTGTACAAATTAAAATATCTGGGAAACAAGGTAGATGAGAGGCATCATACCAGGAGCAGAACTTCTGTGAAGTTACTCCACAACACTAAGCTAAAGAGCTGCCTCATCCTCCTCTTTTCATCAGGGATTATGATCAAGAATACAGTTTAATAGGAGACATGAAGTACAGAGAGGAGGTGGGAATGTGGTAATGAGCAGCTCTTGTATACAGTCCCTGTTATTACATTCTGTTCTGTCCGTCCTCTCTGTACGTCATGTCTCCTCATGAACTCCATTCCTACAGAGATTAATTTGATGATTTTATCATCTGTATGCAGGATTATAATCCCTAACAAGCAGAGAAGAGGATGAGGCAGCTCTTTATCTCAGTGTTGTGAAGTAACTTGTCCTGCTGTATGATTAGGACAGGTTTTGTGTGTACTAATCAGACAGTGGCCATTTTAATTCCCCTGATGATTGCTCCCTAGACAAAACAAGCCATTATAATTAATGAAATGTAATTGGCAATATATTTATAATAAAGCAATATTTAGGTATTTTCATTTTTTTTAAACTGGAGAACCCCTTTAATGTCCAAGGTATTCCTAGTCTCAGATCTTTTGAGTATCTCCACCAGTTAAGACTCTGTTTTACCATACTGGACAGTGAGATCTTTATACCCAAAACACAAGGATTGTCTTCTGTAAAAGGCAAGAATGATACTAAATATGCCTTTTCTATGTCCAGTGTACACATTACCACTTCTGGAGGGATAAACTGTACTGTGCACTTTATTGACTCTATCTTGAATTTCTGGTATTTCACCCATTGCTTCAAGAATTTCAAGGTTATGGATAGACTTGAATAGTGGCCCTTCAAGGACTCTGTTGGCAGAACCGGTTGGATGGGTCCCAGGAGTAATAATTTGTTTATATCTTCCTGGTGACTCACATTCTGTTGAGGAAGACAGAAATGAGTCAGTTCAAAATTTTTGTGGTGGAAGAGACACGAGTTATATTCTGCAGCTTTTGACTAATATATGGAGTACCCAGGGATTGCTTATTTTGGACCATTGGGACAAGAAAAACCTTAAGGCTGTATTACACAGCCCGATGTGGCAGATGATTGTCGGGAGGGAAGCGTTCTTTCCCGGCAATCGTCTGCTCGCTAGCAAAAGAGACCACTGCTATTACATGCAGCAATCTCCTCCACAGCATGGGGAAGAACGATCACTATGCCATCGCCTGTCCCCATTAGACAACATGATTTGCCATTTGCAAACGATCATTTTTTTAACATGTCAAAAGACATGGCTTACCTGATGATCGAGTATATGCACTAACGCTCGTTAGAGATCATCTGCTGAAAAATGAGGCAGTACAATACAGGCATTAGTTTCCCTCACACTTCCAAGGCATCATTGTTTTTCTTGGCATGGCTTAAGGAGAAAACTTCTGCCTCCCTTCGGGTAACTCCATCTACCTTTCTTCCCTTTCCCTCTGGAAGACTGGGTCTAATGTTGCTGATCTGTTTCCAGAATGACAGTTTTCCTAGGTTTTTCTTCTGGAAATCATTTTTCTTATCTGTAGCCTTCTCTATTATACTATCTAGAACTGGCCTGAATAAATAAGACCCTGAAAAGAGAATAGCACAAAGCTTATTCTTTGATGGAATATATTCCGTCCAGGTCTTTAGCTATAATGCTCTACTTGTAGCATTAGATACTAAACTATTCCTGGCCACAAACCTGATGAATTCTGCCAAAGTGTCAGCAATGAAAGCCATTTTTAGAAGAGGAATCACAATGGTTTTGATTCTAAGATGATTCTCCAGGTGGGACAACCGTAAAAAATAGGGATCTAGCCACCACAGTAGCCACAATGTTTGTATTTATTAAGGCTGAAGACAATTCACAGTTTTTTTTGAAGAGACCATCCATCTTCCTTTCCATGGTGTCTTTAAGCTGGGATGAATCTTCAAATGCTAGTGAAGTTTTCTTTATGAATTTCACTTTAGGACCTCATCCCATTATTTTGTAACCTCTGCTTTAAAGGCTAATCTATTTCTGAATTCTTAGGAAATATGAAGCCTTTTTTTCCTCACATTTTCCAGAATAAGATCTTTTGGGCTTGAACCAACTGAAAAGAGTCACTTCTTCTTTGGTCAAACATATCTTGGAATGAGCGTGGTTGGGCAACCTCTTCCACATCCATAGCCTGGCAAACTGCTGACAGAAGCGTCCATAACTTCCAACAAGTAGTAGAATGTTTTTTTCTCTTCATCAACTGAAGTAGAAGGAAAAACTCATCATCGAGCTCCTCCTGACATGTGATTGATTCCACTTATAGCCTTAAAGATGGCAGCAGCCGGTGTGTAACTTCCGGTCGTACGGACTTCAAGGAGGCGGAAGCTCATAGAGCCCCTCACTGGAGGGGAAGCTGCATACACACCAGATTAATGCAGCTAAATGAATCCCCAAGGGACATGAAAACAAGTTCTGGTAAGACCAGGGGACCCCAACCATGAAGGGGTGCTAGCTCAGCCTGCGGGGGGATGGAAGGAGAGGTATAAGGCCCCCCCTTTTCCCAAACGCATCTTATCCCAGGCTCAATCCATACATTTATTCCCAAGCAGGGAATATCTCTGCTTGAACCTGTCCTTTAGAAGGGACAGGAAGAACACTGGGGTAGGAGAGGCTTTTTAACTTCCGTGTTACTCTCCCTTCAAAGGGTAATGAGGACAGCCTCCAAGTGGTGCTGTCATGGAGGTTTAGGTGTTAAGTGAAGGTTTGTGGGACTATGCATGCTATTAGACTCTCAAGGCTGTTGGTCTGGTAAGACACTGAGGAGCTGTTTATTCTTCTTGTGCCTGCCTGGTCATTGTGGAGGACTCATGAAAAGGGAATTGCAGGGAAGTATAGGGCTGAGTTCACATTACCGTTATTTTCCAGTTCTGATCTGTTAGAAGAACCGAAAAAATAGAAACAGCTGGATCCTATACATTAGTTAAGCACATTTGTCATCCGTTTAAGCCATTTCAATCAGAGATCCTTTATTTCAGATGGAAAAAAAAAAGTCCTGCATGCAGGAATTTTCTATTCTTCTGACAGATCAGAAGAACAGAAAAAATAACTGACATGAACTCACCCTAATTTGGCCTTTCCTTTTTGGCTACATCAGGGAAGCCCAATCTGCAGCCTACAGCTATCAGGGCATGTTGGGAGTTGTAGTTTTGAGAACACTTTTTGTCCTAGTAAAGACCCGCGGGATCAAAACCAAATTTACAGATAAGGTCCGTAGACCAAAAAAGTCCCTTTAGGGGTCCTACATAATACTGATAAAACTTCAACCTTTATTATAGCTGATTAAAATCATATATAGAAAATGTGTCATAAACCAATAGATGATTTAAAATTATCAGGAGACAGCTATGGGCTTAATTTTGGTGTATACTATACATACAACGGGTAGCCTATGTATGGTGCTCAGTATATCGTGTGAATGTGTACAAACCCACTGTACTAATGTAGTATTTTGCAATCACTTTCAAGTGTGTAACAGTTAATATTTGAGTACTACGTGGGGTTGGAGACTTTTAACAATGCCTATCTACATAACTCAGAGTACAGCACTCCTGTTTAGCGTGTTAAATGGCATCTAAATCGTGTATTTTGGGGCACCTCTTGTACAATAGTATAGGACAGCTTAAGCGGACACTTAGTCCCACTAATATGTATGTTATCCTGGTAGTGGAGCACACTCAATCCAGTGTTTACTGAGGAACTGACAGTATCCCTGCCAGCTCCCTGTATCCAGCTGTCAGCTTCTTGGTGTTCCCTCAATCTCAGACATCCATGTTGCATTCACACCAACTCAAAGTGAGCTCACTGTTCTTCCTGTATATACACGCACTGAAACTGAGCCACCTATCTATCCCTCAGTCTAAGGCCTCATGCACACGACAGTATTTCTTTGCGGTCCGCAAAACGGGGTTTCGTTGTTCCATGATCCGTGTCACTTTTTGCTTCCGTTGTGTTTCCGTGTGTCTTCCTTTTTTTTAGCGGACATGACCCAAAAGATTTTACCAAAAGACAGGCTGACAATTTTTGCCAAGTGCCTGCCAAGGGATCCGCAAAAAAACGGACGCGGAACGCGGATGACACACGGATGGCCATCCACATTTTTTCATGGTCCCATTGACTTGAATGGGTCCGTGAACCGTTTTTCACGGACAAGAATAGGACAGGTTATATTTTTTTGACGGACTGGAATCACGGACCACGGACGCGGAGGACATACAGTGTATTAGCCGAGTTTTCCACGGACCCATTGAAAACCAATGGGTCCGCAGAAAATCACGAAAAACGGCACAACAGACACGGAATCAAACAACGGTCGTGTGCATGAGGCCTAAGTGTAATGGCCCTCTGCTGTCACCTGTCTAAAAGTAACATGCATACACTACCCATCCCGACATGTTTCGCCGCGGAGTTGGGGTAATAGCGTTGGCGCGCCGATTTTAAACTTCTTAAATCTCCGATGATGACCCGCCCTTCCTCTTACTGCAGCCAATCATCACGTCTCCGCTATATTAGCAGGCTGCTCAGCCAGTTACGGGAGACTACGCAAGCAGAGGGAGAAACACTCTCCTCTGTTACCATGCGCTCCAATCCCGCCCCTGTTATTTGCGTCACCACGCATATCATACTATCGCATGCAGGGACGCATCCTATTCTGCATAATCCTTTAACCCTCGCCTCCCTGCAAATGACTATATCATGATAACATCGTGGTCAAGAATATTTGGAGGAAAGTGGGATAAGTTATCCTCAAATGGGGGGGGTTCATACATTGGGTACAAAGGAAACTACTGGTTTATAGTATTTCTACAAACATAATATATTTTATTAGAATCAATGGCAATCCAAAAATAGGGGATTAAGGCCCTAAATAAAGGCTGAATATGAAAAGCCTTCATTCAGGCCTTTGGGACTAAGGGATCCTAATCTATGGATCCATCTAGCCTCTTCCTGTAACAATTTCAAATCCAAATTCCTACCTCTCGATCCTAGTTAAATTTTTGCGAGTCCCCAAAATTTTTAGACTCCCGGATTGTCGTCATGTATATAAGTGACATGTCTAAATAAGGATGTATACTTTTTGTATTAATAGCACTCACATGTCCAGAGATTCTTCTCCTCAATTCTTGCACTGTCTTTCCTACATATAGCTTCGGACACGTGCACGTTGCCACATAGAAAGTGCCACTGCTGCGACAATTAAAAAAGTCTCTGACGTATTCACGTCCATCAACAGGATTTCTAAACTTTTTTATCCTGGGTAAGTATTTGCAAAAGGAGCAGCTCCCACATGGGTACGAGCCCTGGGTACCTGGGGCTTCAACCATTATGTATTTTCCATTTGTATTTTAGTAAGAAAGCTATGGACCAGTTGATCCCTTAGATTCTGTCCCCTTCTGAATGTAACACTAGGATGTGCTGGCAACACACATTTCAAATCCGTGTCACAGGTAAGTATCTTCCAGTGTTTTTTGAGGATCTTCATTATTTGTTGATAGTGGCTATCATAGGTTCCTATACATCTAATTATTTTAGTTTTTGTTCAGCATCACTATCATTTTTATGTGTTCATAAATCTTCCCTTTGATGACTTTTGGCCCCATTGTATGCTCGTTTCAGGGATTTACGTGGATATCGCCTCACTCTGAAATGTTTATAGAGTTCGTTCGCCTCCTTTTCAAAAGCCTCCTCCGTGGTGCAGTCCTCCTGGCCCGTAAGTACTGCCCAACAGGTATACTGTTCTTTAACGCTATTGGATGCCAGCTGGACCAATGGAGGAGGCTATTTGTCAAGGTGGGTTTGCGCAAAATATCAGTCTGGATATATCCACTAGCATCTTTATGAATATTAAGATCCAAAAAGCAGATGTCCATAGGGTTGATTTCCGAGGTGAAATGCATATCACACAGGGCATCCCCATAGTGGTACCCTTCGTTTCATGATAAAAAGTACCGCTACTTATGCGTAAGTATAGATCTTAACAGTTGGAGTACAAAATTATTGTGTTTGTGAAAAGAAGTGCTTTTGGTGTCCAAAAAGGACTTGACAGCCTTAATGCCCAGTTCGTGTTCAATATTACTGTATAATGCTTCGATGTCCAAGCTGGCTAGGTACACCGAAGCTGGTAACCCAATATCGTTAATCTTTGTAAGTGTATCATTCGTGTCCCGTAAATAGGAAGGTAAAGATGTAACAAAAGGTCTTAATAATGTATCCACATATTCACTAGCTGGTTGACTAAGGGAGTCAATGCTCGAGACAATCGGTCGGCCTGGTAATGGAATTTTATTCTTATGAACCTTGGGGAGTGCATAGAATGTAGTAATAGTTGGATTCTTATTAAGCAGAAAGTCAAATTCCTCCTTCGATATTAGATTATCATCCTTGGCTACTTTGAGAATAGTCTGTAATTCACTAAAATATTTACTTGTCGAATTTTCCAGTAAGACCTCATATGTGCTATCATCTTTCAATAGTCTCGCCACCATTAAGTCATAATCCACCCTATTCTGAATCACAAAATTGCCACCCTTATCACTGGGTTTTATAACAATTGCAACCTCGGTTTGAGATCCATTAATGGGGGTTCAGCTCTAGAGGCTGCTCCCTCACTCTCTGCATATAGATCTTCAAGTATTTTCAATGCTTGTTGTTCTTTTTGAATGAGTTTGTGAATATCAAAAGTGCTACTCACATATTGTTTGTTCAGTGCCAATTTTCATGCAAACAAATTAACATCCTTCACCCAACTAAACTTATCAAAATGTGGTACTGGTGTAAAAGTGAGTCCTTTATTTAACAATTTAATCTGGGTTGCAGTCAATACTGCTGATGACAAATTTAATACCTGGGCTTTACTGGGTTCCTCTCTCGCCTGATAATCACTGCGTTCACCAGGTAATGTATTTATTTCTGTTAAGGATTTACTGGTGTACATTTCTTTGAGTATTATCCTCATATGTATCTATTTTATATTGTACCCGCACTTTTCTGGATCCCTTAGTTGTACCCCTTTCTGTCCCAAAAAAAGGGGAGCTATCGGTGGTGTCGCCAGTGACTGGCCACCCATCAATAGACCAATATTTTGATGTCCTAAGGTAACATTCATATTTAAGCCAAGATTTCTCATTAAATTTGTTGCTGGAGTTACTGTTACAGACATTGTTTGTGTATCTGACCCAGTTTTTGTCATAATTGGAGTCCGTATCCCAGTCTCTCGTGTTGGCTGTATACCAATTACAGAGGTACTGGGAAACGCAGAGCCACCCAACGATGAGCCTTCCACAGATGACCTTAAAAGGTGGTTAGTGGTGCCGTGATCCAGGTCCGCTCCAGTCATAGGTAATTGCAATATACATTTTATTTTGCCTTCTCATGCTCAGGATTGATTTGTTTGCTTATTACATGCCACATGGCCAGCTCCATCATTGTTAATATACTTGTTTACATCTTCTTTACTATCCCAGTAATGTCGGTGCTTATGGGTATTTTCCCACACTCACCGCAACTATTATGATTTTCCAATGGTTTGCTGGCCTTGGTTCATGCTATCTGCTTTTTTGACTTACTATTGTCTGTCATTTACCATCTATATATATTGGGCATTTTTTGGCTACAGTTACTTATGCTCCTATGCCCTCTCTGGATTGTGGGACCGTTTCTTGTGGCACCAGTCTCCGGTTAGTTGCCCAGGTTACTACTGGGCCTTCAGTGGTTACTCTGTGCCCTGTTTATGTCTAATTATTTAATATATTTTGATACGTGTATTTTACATTTGACTTTGATATTTATTTATACACTGGTTGTTGTGCTATATTGGGGTTTAAAGTTGAGCGAACACCTGGATGTTCGGGTTCGAGAAGTTCGGCCGAGAACTTCCCGGAAATGTTCGGGTTCGGGATCCGAACACGGCCCAAACTTCACCCCGAACCCCATTGAAGTCAATGGGGACACAAACTATTGGGCACTAAAAAGGCTGTAAAATAGCCCAGGAAAGGGCTAGAGGGCTGCAAAAGGCAGCAAAATGTAGGTAAATTCCCTGCAAACAAATGTGGATAGGGAAATGACTTAAAATAAAATAAAATAAATAAAAATTAACCAATATCAATTGGCAACTTGGAGGAGGAGGAGGTGGAATAGGAGGTTGGGGTGGCATCAGGTGGGAATGCTATGGGAGTTGATGTTCTCATCACAGCCAAAAAGGATTCATGTCTGCTTGCAGTGCCACAGGCCTCATTCACAGACTCGGGGCCATGGCACCCGCAAAGAGGAGAGCGGTCCCGTAACAGCAACACAGGCCTCAGGTCAACCTGCAATGGAACAGGCCATTATCATTTATGTAGGCCCCTGACACCCAAACAGAGGGGAGGCAATTTGACAGTAAAAAGAGTTTAATGTCTCTCACCCAGACAGCAAGCAATTAAATGAAATATAGGCCACTGACACCCAGACAATGGGGCGGTCATTAGACAGTAAAAAAGTGTTAAATGTCTGCCACCAAGACAGCAAGCAAGTACGTGAAATTTAGGCCCCTGACACCCAGACAATGGAGCGGTCATGACAGTAAAAAGAGTTTAATATCTCCCACCAAGACAACAAATGATTAAACGACGTATAGGCCCCTGACACCCAGACAATGGGGCAGTCATTAGACAGTAAAAAGTGTTAAATGTCTGCCACCAAGACAGCAAGCAAGTACGTGAAAGTTAGGCCCCTGACACCCAGACAGAGGAGAGAGGTCCCATAGCAGCAAAAGCGGCATCATGTCACCCACCAACGGAGAAGGCCACTTTTAGTTATTTAGGCCCCAGCACCCAGACAGAGGAGAGAGGTCCCAAAGCAGAGAATCAGGCTTCATGTCACCCACCAATGGAGAAGGCCACTTTCAGATATTTAGGCCCCTGGCACCCAGACGGAGGAGAGGTTCATTCAACTTTGGGTTGCCCCGCAAAATAATGAAAAAAATAAAAAAAGAGGATTCAATAAAGAAGTGCCCTGGAGTACAAGAATATATGGTTAAGGGAAGGTAGTTATAAATGTCTATTCTGCACAAGGGATGGACAGGCCCTGTGGGATCCATGCCTGGTTCATTTTTATGAACGTCAGCTTGTCCACGTTGACTGTGGACAGGCGGCTGCGTTTGTCAGTAATGACACCACCTGTCGTGCTGAATACACGTTCAGACAAAACGCTGGCCGCCGGGCAGGCCAGCATCTCCAAGGCATAAAAGGCTAACTCTGGCCACGTGGACAATTTGGAGACCCAGAAGTTGAATGGGGCCGAACCATCAGTCAGTATGTGGAGGGGTGTGCACATGTACTGTTCCACCATGTTAGTGAAATGCTGCCTCCTGCTAACACGTTCCGTATCAGGTGGTGGTGCAGTTAGCTGTGGTGCGGTGACAAAACTTTTCCACATCTCTGCCATGCTAACCCTGCCCTCAGAGGAGCTGGTGACACAGCTGCGTTGGCGACCCCTTGCTCCTCCTCTGCCTTCGCCTTGGGCTTCCACTTATTCCCCTGTGACATTTGGGACTGCTCTCAGTAGTGCGTCTACCAGCGTGTGCTTGTACTCGCGCAACTTCCTATCACGCTCCAGTGCAGGAAGTAAGGTGGGCACATTGTCTTTGTATCGGGGATCCAGCAGGGTGGCAACCCAGTAGTCCGCACACGTTAAAATGTGGGCAACTCTGCTGTCGTTGCGCAGGCACTGCAGCATGTAGTCACTCATGTGTGCCAAGCTGCCCAGAGGTAAGGACAAGCTGTCCTCTGTGGGAGGCATATCGTCATCATCCTCTGTTTCCCCCCAGCCACGCACCAGTGATGGGCCCTTACTAGATGTTTTCCTCATTGTTACCGTTCACCACAATAAGAAGAAAATTATTTGGCCCAATGTATTGAATTCAAATTCAGGCCTTTTTTTTTTACAGGCACCTAACACTATCTGGCTATCTATTTATGTACCATATTACACTAATCCAGGCACAGCAGTAACCACAGATTTAGGGGAATATTAATTGTAGGCCTAGTATTTAGGCCCTGGATGAAAGGTATCCTTTTACGGACAGATTTACACTTGGAGATACACAGTAGCGTGTGAAAAAATATATAGGATTATGCTTTCAGCACTTGTATTTTAACACATTGTGTAATATACCCTTTAACGGAAAGAAATACACTTAGAGATGCAAAACAGTGTGTGCAAATGTAGAGGATTATACTGTATTTTAACACTTACTGTAATATACCTTTTATCGGAAAGAAATAAACTTGGAGATGCATGCTGAGTGTAATATAACCTTTTACGGACAGATTTACACTTGGCCTGCAACAGCTGGAACACCAGATTTTGGGTATTGCTATTTTGGCAATTGAATTTCACCCCAGAACAAAATATATCCTTTAACGAGTACTATTAAACTACTTGTCCAGCCACAGCTAGAACACCAGATTTACTGTATTTCTATATTTGCATCAGAATTTCACCCCAGAAAATAATATATGATATCCTTTAACGGACACTATGAAACTTGTCCAGTCACAGCTGAAACCCCAGATTTACTTTATTTCTATTTCTGCAACTGAATTTCCCCCCAGAAAATAATATATCCTTTGACGGACACTATGAAACTACTTGTCCAGTCACAGCTGAAACCCCAGATTTACTTTATTTCTA
The DNA here is from genome assembly GCA_033119425.1 of Bufotes viridis. Classification (NCBI taxonomy): domain Eukaryota; kingdom Metazoa; phylum Chordata; class Amphibia; order Anura; family Bufonidae; genus Bufotes; species Bufotes viridis. The sequence continues at coordinate 420,544,328 of CM065589.1, forward strand.
TTTCTGCAACTGAATTTCACCCCAGAAAATAATATATCCTTTGACGGACACTATGAAACTTGTCCAGTCACAGCTGGAACACCAGATTTACGGTATTGCTATTTTGGCAATTGAATTTCACCCCAGAACAAAATATATCCTTTGACGGACACTATGAAACTTGTCCAGTCACAGCTGGAACACCAGATTTACGGTATTTCTATTTATGCAACTGAATTTCACCCCAGAAAATAATATATCCTTTGACGGACACTATTAAACTTTGCCAGCCACAGCTGGAACACCAGATTTACGGTATTTCTATTTATGCAACTGAATTTCATCCCAGAAAATAATAAATCCTTTGACGGACACTATTAAACTTTGCCAGCCACAGCTGGAACACCAGATTTACAGTATTTCTATTTTTGCAACTGAATTTCACCCCAGAAAATAATATATACTTTGACGGACACTATGAAATTTGTCCAGTCACAGCTGGAACACCAGATTTATGGTATTTCTATTTTTGCAACTGAGTTTCACCCCAGAAAATAATATATCCTTTGACGGACACTATTAAACTTGGCCAGCCACAGCTGAAAGCACTGATTTAAGGTATTGCTATTTTGGCAATTGAATTTCACCCCAGAACAAAATATATCCTTTGCCAGACACTATTAAACTTGGCCAGCCACTGCTGGGACACCAGATTTAGGGGATTGCTATTTTGCCAATTGAATTTCCCCCCAGAAAATTATCTATCCTTTGCCGGACACTATTAAACTTGGCCATCCACAGCTGAAACCACCGATTTACGGTATTGCTATTTTGGCAATTGAATTTCACCCCAGAAAAAAATATATCCTTTACCGGACACAATTAAACTTGGCTAGTCACAGCTGAAACCACTGATTTTCGGTATTGCTATTTTGGTAAACTTGGCCAGCCACTGCTGGGACACCAGATTTAGGGGATTTCTATTTTGGCAATTGAATTTCACCCCAGAAAATTATCTATCCTTTGCCGAACACTATTAAACTTGGCCAGCCACTGCTGGGACACCAGATTTACGGTATTGCTATTTTGGCAGTTGAATGTAACCCCAGAACAAAATATATCCTTTGCCGGACACTATTAAACTTGGCCAGCCACAGCTGAAACCACTGATTTACGGTATTGCTATTTTGGCAATTGAATTTCACCCCAGAACAAAATCTATCCTTTGCCGGACAGTATTAAACTTGGCCAGCCACTGCTGTGACACCAGATTTAGGGGATTGCTATTTTGGCAATTGAATTTCACCACGGAGAAAAATCTATCCTTTGCCAGACAGCAGACAGTATTACACTTGGCTAGCCACAGCTGGAACACCAGATTTAGGGGATTGCTTTTTTGGCAATTGAATTTAACCCCTCAATAAAATATAGAAATTTCTATCCTGAGTTTCTAGGGGTGACAATAAGCACAGCCAAGCCCCTGATGTAGGATACAGCAACAAAAAAACCTAGTATTGATGGATTGATGGACTTGGTGGCAGCTTGTGCTGGTGCACCACAAGACACAAAATGGCCGCCGATCACCCCAGAAAAAAGTGACAGAAAAACGCTCTGTGCAGCCTAAAAACCAGTGAGCAATTAACTAGCAGAAGTTGAATGATTCACAGCTGTATATCGATCACTTCATTAGGTGTTTTTGCTGAGTTTTCCCTGCCTAATCTCGCCCTCACAGCAGCTGTATCCTATCCCTACACTAATCAGAGCAGAGTGATGTGCGGTGCTACGTTACTCCAGTTTAAATAGAGGCTGGGTCACATGCTGCACTTGGTCAATCACAGCCATGCCATTAGTAGGCATGGCTGTGATGGCTTCTTAGGGCAAGAAGTAAAATGCTAGCTGAAGAAAGCGGGAAGAAAACGCTGAACAACGGACCTGAACTTTTTTGAAAATGTTCAGGTCCGGGTTCATGTCCTGAACACTCCAAAATTCGGTAAGTACCCGAACTATACAGTTCGGGTTCGCTCAACTCTACCCAAGAGGCTTAAACTGACCTCGTAGAATGGGCCTTTAAAGGTTTCTGTTCAACTACTTTTCACCCTAAAGTTATTTTTTTATTTTTTATAAGCTGCTCACTCTTGTCACACTGCATTATGCAGTTCAAGGATCTGTTTGTTTTGTGAAAGTGACAGACGAGGCTTCTCATCACTACACTGATCATAGACTTCTGCCTAGCAATGAGTCCGGTGCCATCACTGACACAGATGGGTTTTCTCTAGTGGTGCTGGAGTTGGGTACTATGCAAACTTTGCTAGAAAAAAGGGGCTGTATGGAATAAAGAAAAACTTAATTTCACTTACTGGAAATTTCCTTGAGTCCTCCACGACGACGTTACTAGGAGAGCCAAATTTGACTCTCCTTGACGCCTCCTCAGTGTCTTACTGGACCGACACAGACAGCCTAAAGAGTCTAATCACACATTCATACCACATACCTTCCTAATATCTTGCTCCTTTCACCAATTATTATTTTTTTTGGCTGGGATTATAGCGCCGTAGTGGAGGACTAAAAAAAAAAAAATTCCGATAAAAGAAATTACGTTTTTCCTTTTCTTCCTCCATGACGGCGTTACTCTGAGATATACCAGATAAGTTTTAGTTTAGGGAGGGACAATAGCCTGCAGGACTTTTCAGCCAAATCCCTAGTGCGGCTATTATCTATAGAAGCTTCTGCCTTTTCCACCTAAGAGACTGAGACAGCCCTCGTAGAGCGAGCTTTCAGCTTCTCTGGGGGAACTTTAGGTAAAATGTTGAATCGGTTTTCAGAATAACCCTATCATCTAAGATTTTTAGAAAAACAAAGGGGGTTAAACTTCAAAGATTGAATTTCACCTACTCTGTTAATGCCATCAATCCAATATTCAGGTCCCAAGGGACAACACTTGGGCTAACAAATGGCCTGAGTCTAGAAGGACCTTTAAGGAACCGAATTATCCAGGGGTGTTCAGCAATTTTTTCATCAAATGCTGCACTCAAAGCAGAAATATGCACTGTTAGCGTACTTGGAAACAGTCCTGACTGTAGGAATTCCAGAATTGATTGAATTGAGAAGTTCCGAGGAGGTAAATTATTTTCTCTACACCAGATACAATATTTGTTCCAGATCTTAGAGTATATTTTAGAGATCACAATTTTTCTACTAGCCACAATAGTATCTAAGACTTGATCCAAGAGTCCTTTCAGTAGCCATGCCGCTAGCTGAATTGTCTCTATTCTTGGATGTAAGATCGGACCTCGAGACAGAAGGTCCTTTTCCCACAGTAGTCTCCAAGGAGCCTGGATTGACATTAATTTTAACAAGGGAAAGCAGGACTTTTTGGGCCAAACTGGAGCTATTAAGATCACTTGAACCTGTTTCTCTTCTGAAACAGTTGTTCTGATACTCCATTCCCCTGAATTCAGAGAAAACCCTTTTAAATTGACCACAGAAATTGACTCATAAGAAGATCTTCTCAGCTATTTTTGCAAAGCTACACTCTTGGTACCCCCTTGGTGATTTAAGGCTACAACTGTAGTATTATCAGTTCTTAACTGAACATCTGGAGCCAAGGCTTTTACTATTTCCCAGACAGTGGAGAACAATCTCAATTTGAAGATTCCCCTGCTTGGGATCTGGACCACTCCTCCTGCAGTATTGAGTCAACCAATAATCACCTCAACCCCATTGACTTGCATGCGTTATTATCTCCTGCAAGTTCTTTTTTCTATCCAGGAGACCGTCTGTTCCAAATGGAACAGAGACATCCAATGAAGAGATTTTAGGTACTGCTGGAGAGATGGTCAGTTTGTTCTCTAAGGACTCGAGATTTTTGTCCCAACTCGATAAAATTGCCTGCTGTAAAACTATGGAGTGGAACTATGCCCACTTGACCGCCGGAATACAGGCTGACATGGTGCCTAGCAGAGCCATGCCTTTCCTTGATTGTGCAATAGGGGAGATTCATAAAGGTTTCCACCTGATTGTTTTTTACCTTTTCTATTTTTTGGAATTGTGCAAGGCTTTCTTGGCTCTAGGAATCTAGAAGTATCCCCAGAAACACAATTTTTTGACTCTAGTTGGGATTGGATTTTTTCCAGTCGACAATCTATTCCAACTTGTACAGAAGTTGACAGGTCTGAAACACATTGTCTTCCAAAGACTGTTTTGAGTTTCCAATAATAAGAAGGTCCTCCAAGTATGGAACTATAATTATGTTTTACCTTCTCAAATGGGCAACTACTTGTGTCATTAGTTTTGTGAATACCCTTGGAGCAGATGTTATTCCGAAGCGTAACGCTTGGAACTAAAAGTGTTAAGTTTGTCCTGCTATCCTGAGATAATTTTGAACCGACTAACATATGGGTACATGATAATAAGCATCTTGAAGGTCTAGAGGCCATAAAGTCTTTCCCTTTAAAAGTTATTGTGGATCTTATCGACTCCATCTTGAATTTTTTGTATTTGTTTAACTATTTTGGATTTATTAATCTGTGAGAACAGTGGCTTCTTTACTAGAAGCACTGTTGAATAGTACACGGTTTCCCACAGATTTTGAGTAACTGTCTTGTCTTTTTCAATTATTTGTTGTTGAATTGCAGAATTTTGTATAGGAGTAATTTGAAGAATGGAAGAGGGGAAGGAAGATGAAAGTTTATGCTGTAGCCCTTTTTTATTATGTTCAGGATCCAAAGATTTTTTGAGATCCCTTCCAATTGATGAATAAAATTTCTCCGTGCTTGCAGTCTGGCATCATTGATTAGTGGTCTCGGTATTTTTGGGAATAAACAGGAATCTCCTACTTTTTCCAGGTTTGGGACCTTTCGCTTTTTCAGATTTTTTTGGACTGACAGAAGGCACTTTCCTTAAATTTTCAAAGGGGTACTTTCTTTTCCGGGTGTCTACAGAAAGATTTTTTATTTTTTTTATCAATTCTCTTTTTATTGAGATGAGTAACAGATAAATACAATCGTCAGACAGTACCAACTGACATCAAGCAAGTACCATCAGATTTTGCAGGTAGAGTAACCACATAATAATCATACACTGAGAGCGCACAGCAGGTTCAATGACCCAACAGATCAAGCAGTGTGTCGTTTCATCCCGCAATCCAAGGATAGATAACTGTAGATCATATATGATGATGTCAAAAAGAATAGAGGTGACTGCTACACCTTCTAAGAAAGTAATGAAACAGAAAACATAAAATCCAAAGTAACAAGTAAAAAAGTAAAGTCGAGCCGGAGCTGACCCAGACTACATTATATAACACGCCACTGAATCTGAAAAGGGAGAAAGCAACTTTACCCCTTCACGGCCTCAACAAGCCGGTTCTGATCTTCCAGGAAAGTAATTATACTCTTCACTCGTCATCCCCAACTAGACTAGCCCAGCATTCCGTCTCCCAGTGACATATGTCAACCAAGGTTGCCATGTTTTAAGGAACCTGCTTCTATTGTAAGATTCCCATCCGGCCAGCTCCTCCATACGGCAAATGGAGGACAGCTTTTCCAACCACATTGAGATTGTAGGGGGTTCTAGATCCCTCCATTTTATTGGGATAAGCAGTTTTGCAACTGCAATCATGTGTGTTTGCAAACTATTTTTATGGGGTTTGAATCCTGCTACTGGCTTCCATAACAGTACCAGGGGTGCTGATAACTTAATATTACTAGAACACACCTGATTAATGATTGTCTCCACTTCCTTCCAAAAATGCTTCAGTTTAGAGCAGGACCACCACAAATGAGAGATATTGCCAATCCCCTCCGAACACCACCAACAAACCTCAGATGTTAAGACATTAATTTTGTGTAGGAAGTCAGGCGTACGGTACCATCTAGTCAAAATCTTGAGCGAATTCTCTTGTACTCTGACACATCTCGAGAAACCATGTGAATGGTTCATAATAAACGATTTGTCACAGTCATCAAGAGTTATATTTAGCTCCACTTCCCAATCCCGAATATAGGTAGGGTCTTGAGAGTTCCTCTTCTTTAGTAAATGCCTATATATCAAAGAGAGTCCCTTGGAAGGTAGTTCAGGGAGAAGTGACAAAGTCTCAAGCCAAGTGGGTTCTGGAAGAGGAAGGAATTCACTCTTCTTAAACTTATTACATGTACTCTCAAAGTCCCATCTTTGGATGTGGTCCCCTACAGTGGGAGGACTACCCATCAATGAGGTGTAGAAGTCAGGAGAAGCGTCAGATCTCAGTAGATCTCCGAGTCTGAATTTGGTCACTGTCCCACACTTGGTTAGTTAAAATACAGTGTTCTGAGAGCAGGTGCAGAAGTAAGCGGAGAGAAGTGACAGGTGACAGACCCCCAGTACTCTAATTAAGAGCTGGTGATGCATGACAACTAAGTAGAGTTCCTCTGGAGATGCTGATAGATATTTATGTATGTGGGACAGGAGCTTTACGCCAAAAAAGATGTTCCCAAGACCTCCCCAACAAGCCTCTTTCCATAGAAGCATAAATGGAATTAGTCCCTGACGACGTCAAGGTCAGCCATCGCTCCAGGTGTATTGCTTGAACATACACAGCCATATCTGGTAACGAGAGCCGGCCCTGCGACCTCCTCCTGGTAAGCAGCGAGAAGGGTAATCTAGCTTTGTTGTTGGCCCACAAAAATCTGCTCATAACTGACCTTAGCTTGTTCAAATATGTTTTAGGGACCAAGATTGGCAGGGATCTAAACATATAAAGTAATTGCGGGAGAACATACGTTGTTAACACATTTTTCCTACCTTGCCATAAAATCCTTGGCAGTGAAGGGGCATTTGAAAAATTAGAAACTTTTGTCAGTAAGGGTGTGTAATTTAAGCTGAACAGGAGGTTTGGATTAGATGGTATCATCACTCCAAGGTATTTGATAGCTTTGGGTGGCCACTTGAATGGGGAATCTTTTTTGATCAGCTTCAGTTGGGCGGGAGACAAAGAGACATTTAGGGCCTCAGATTTTTCCAAGTTTATCTTGAAATTGGAAATTGTACTGAAGATGGCAAACGTGTCCAATATCTGCGGCATCGCTTCTTTGGGGTTGGTTACCATCAATAACAAATCGTCTGCAAACGCTGCCATTTTGTGCATAAAGCCACCCACTTGTATACCTTGAACTGCAGTAGTAATGTTTCCAATGTCAAAATAAAGAGCGTGGGGGAGAGGGGGCAACCCTGCCTCGTGCCGTTTTGTATAATAAAGGGATCCGACAGCACACCATTAACCATAATGCGGGCCGAAGGCGCAGAATAGAGAGAAAAGACAGCATCCACAAAGGGTTCCGGAAAGCCAAAGGCCTTCAAAGCATAGCGCATATATTGCCAACTCACTCTATCAAACGCCTTTTCGGCGTCAGTCCCTAACAGAATCAACGGCAGATTTTTCTGTGAGGCGTGGCAAATGGCATGAACTACCCTACTAACATTATGTCGTCCCTCTCTACCCCGCACAAACCCTACTTGTTCCTCCCCCACAATCCCAGGCAGCAGACCCGCAATACGGTGACTCAACAGCTTAGCCCACCATTTCAAATCCGTATTAAGAAGGGATATGGGCCTATAGCTTCCACAGGCTTCTCGATCTTTTCCTTCTTTGGGGATTATTGTAATGTTAGCAGCCTGGGACTGTGGGGGAAGAGTAGCGCCACCCAGCAGAGCATTACACACTGAAGTGAATCGGGATGTCAAGATGTCGCCAAATTTCTTATAGTAAGAAAATGGAAGCCCATCAGGACCTGGGCTTTTACCCGCTGGAATGGATTGTAAAACTTTAGCTACTTCAGCTTCTGTAAAGAGTTTTATAATATCCACCTCATCTGCTTCCGACAGCTGGGGCACTGAGATGGAGTTTAAAAAATTAGTGATAAGAGTCTCAATTGAGGGTCTAGAAGTCCCATCCAAAGAGACTCCCTCATCCAAGTTATACAAAGAAGAATAAAATCTACAGAACTCCTTGGCTATAGCTGGGGTCGTCGTCAACCTATGCCCTTCCCTATTCTTTATCACTGGGATAAAAGTTTTATTCCTTTGGGACTTTAGCAGACTAGTCATCAACTTCCTTTGTCTCCATGGGAATAATATTTGAAGCGCAAAGCCTGCAGCACTTTCGCTGTTTTGATGTTCAATAAATCCTTCAGCTGAGATCTCAGAGACTCAAGCTGAGAAAGCAAGGTAGGGGTTTGATTCGCTTTATAAGTCCTCTCCAGGGTGGAGATTTGGAGAAGCAGGGAGTCAATCAGTTTTGTACGTTGTTTCTTTACCTTTGATCCAATGCTAATCAATTCCCCTCTTACTACAGCCTTATGGGCTTCCCATATTATAGGCTTCGAGACATCGGGTTGATCATTTAGGGAGAAATATTGCAGTAATACATTTTTAATTTGTTCCCTATGGGTTTCATCCTCCAAAAGGGTGCCGTTCAGTCTCCACGACCATGTCTTAGACGGGATATCCTGAAATCTAATTTCTATATACACAGGAGCATGGTCAGAGATGGTCATGGGGCCAATCACGGCATTACTTATGGCAGGTATAGCGCTATTTGCAACAAAAAAGTAATCTAAGCGTTGGTATGTACCATGCACTTTTGAAAAAACAGTAAAATCCTTCTCACCTGAATGAAGGAGCCTCCATATATCAGTTAATCTCATGTCAGCTAACGCTACTTTAAGTCTATGTAGTTGTTTGTCTGAGAACAAACTCCCCGCTGAGGTGGAATCTAAGGAGTGATCCATGGAGATATTAAAATTGCCACCCAGAATAAGGATGCCCGAGGCAAACTCCTTCAAGGTGTCTAATGTTTGCAAAAGCCACTTGATCTGTCCCACATTCGGCACATAAACATTAGCAAATGTGATGGCAGTGTTTAAGATCTGTCCTTTAAGGAATAAATATCTGCCATCCGTGTCCACCAATTTAGCTGTGACCGTAAAGGGCAGATATTTCCCTATCCCAATGGATACTCCTCTGGCAGCTGTGGAGTAAGTGGTGTGGTACCAATCTGGAAAGCATTTACTATACATATTGGGAGTATGGTTGTGTCTATAGTGCGTCTCTTGTAGGAACACTAGATCAGCACATTCTCTCCGAAGAATATGATATACCTGACTGCGTTTTTGAGGCACATTCATACCATTTACATTCAACGAGTACAGTTTTACCTGAGCCATATCAAATACTCAGTAGAATAAAGTGAGGCGTCAGCAAAGTGGGTCAGCTCCAGATCAACTATAAGAATAACAAAAGTTAGCCATAGAACAGAAAAAACTTTAAACAGTCTGAGAGGGTAGTGTAACCCCCATGGCGCAATAAAGCGCTGTAAAGCTGTAGAATGTAGAGAAGAATAGATGGGGGGGGGGGGGCATAGGCAAAGGAAACTGATCTTATAAAGCCCGTCCACACACCCGATCTCACACATATGCATGTACAGAACAACCTGTCAATTAAACCATACAAACTTGCATCTTGAGATTAAGCGTCAATGAAGAAATATATTCCTCCAGAAAAGCATCTGACTCAGATCCAGGATAGTCACCAGACCCTTTATCATCCTCCTCTCCCTCCCCTCTCCTCAGGATACACAATGCAAGCCAAACTTTCCAACTAGATGCGGCCAAAAACACGTCCCACATAAAGAGTTAACTATAACCGCTTCACGGCCGTATAACAATCAAAGAGTCCCGAAGTCCCCAGGACAGTGGTAAACTGAATTAGGAGTAGTATACTATACCGCTGAGAAACTTAGACATCCTGAATGGGAGATCTATTCAGTCCGCTTCTTTCTGACGCTTCCTCGGTGACTTGGTCTTCATGCCCACTTGCCAAGGGGCCGGCGCAGATAGCTTCGGTAATTTCTCCAGTGCTGCCGACGGAAGCCAAGACGGTATATCCAGGGGCGAGATTTTAAGGGCTTCCCAAACCTTGGGTAAATCATCAGGGTGTCGGATAAGTATCTGCCTCCCATTAATCGTTGCGCTAAGGCCAAACGGAAAAATCCAGCGCATGGGGAGCTTCCTAGCTCTCAGTTCAGACGTAAGCGGTTTGAGCGCTCTTCTCTTGGCCAAAGTGCTAGCTGCCAGGTCTTAAAAGAGCAGAATTTTGTTATTCTCAAACAGGATCTCCTCTTTTTCTCTTGCTGCTTTTAGGACCGCAGCAGTGTCCAGATAGCTTAATAGAGCACATATGGTATCTCTAGGCGGGTCAGACACTGAGGGTTTAGGCCGCAGTGCCCTATGCGCTCTTTCTATAGTAATGGAGTCTGCTCGTTCCTGACCCACCAACAATATCTGCTTTACGCTAGACAGCAACGCCTCCTCAGCAACAGATTCAGGTATCCCCCGGATATGGACGTTCTTTCTCCGGCTTCTATTTTCCTGATCTTCCAGGTACAGGTAGGCATTATCCATCTGGGAGCTCAGCGATATAACATGCGTCTGCAGTCCCATACTGTGCTGCGCCAGAGTGATTTGAAAGTCCTCCAGGGCCTCCACCCTGTGTCCCACCTGCGCTACCTCAGTTTTAATATCAGCTAGCTCCTTCATCACTGGGGAGAGAGCTTGTGACAGGGAACTCTGGAGCGAATGTTGCAAAAAAGCTCTAGTAATAGGTACCGAGTCAATGTCATCATGTCCCTCGGACGGGGCCCAGGAGCTGGCATCCGAGTCTTCTTCTAACGCTGCAGCTCCTCCATCAGCCGGCGCCATCTTGCCTTTTCCCGCCGAAGACGAGGATTTCTTATTAAAGAATCTGCTCATGTCTCCTTGAGACTTTCTCGGCTTGACTGCGGCCTCCGTCTCCCTGGACTTCTCTCTGCCGGTCTTGCCCATGTTTCGACAGGTTTTTAGCTGCTTTTAAGCTGTGAAATCGGGTGCTACAGTGAGGAGCTCAGAGCTCACACGTCCTCCACCATGCTCAGCAGGCTCCGCCCCTCTAATCTGCAGCTTTTTAAAAAATCTTGTGAAAGCGCTGCCCAATTAAAGGGTAAACTACATAACCAAAGTTTAGATGACACATCCACTGACCAAGATTTTAACCATAAAGCTCTTTTGGCAGCTACTGAGGGGGCTAAGGCTCTAGCTGCAATCCTGACAGATTTGGCCGTTGCGTCCGACAAAAAAAACCAATTGCTTTTAGCAAAGGTGGAAATTAATCTTTCAACGCATCATAAGGCAAAGTCTCCTTTAAGGATTCAAGCGGGACTAACCACCCTTTTAAAGAACTGGACACAGAGGTGGAGGCTAAATTAGGTTTAAAAAACCGGAATTAGTACTCACCGGTAATTCTTTTTTTATGAGATCACCACGACGGCCACACAAGGAGATTGACCCTTGACCTCTATAGGGGCAGGAAGCAGAGAAGGTTTAAATACCCCCCTCCCACCACCAACACCAGTGGTTTCCAAAATACAAGAGAAAAATGTGGTGGACACACATGTGAAGTGCAAGAAAATCATATCATCCCCCAGAAAAGAATAATAATTGGGAGGGTAACTACGGGCCGTTGTGGTGATCTCATGGAAAATGAATTACCGGTGATTACTAATTCCGGTTTTTCATAGCATCCCCACGACGACCACACAAGGAGATATACAAAATATCACTTTTAAGGGGGGGGGTCACAGTCTGAAGGACTTTTTGCCCAAAAGACATATAAGTCTTTTTGTAAAGGTCAAATCTATAAAATTTAGCAAAAGTGTGAATGCTAGACCAGGTTGCAGCCTTGCAAATTTCTTCAAGGGAGACACCCGGCCTCTCCACCTGGGAGGAAGACATGGCTCTGGTGGAGTGGGCTTTGATATTAACTGGGCATGATAGGTTCTGTAATGCATAACAGTTAGAGATGGTAGTGTTGATCCATCTAGCAATAGAAGCCTTTGAGGCCTTTTGACCCTTGTTCTTTCCCCCGAACTGGACAAAGAGGCAATCCGATTTCCTGATCTCTTTTGTTGCCTCTAAATAGTCGATAACTGCTCGCCTAACATCCAGCGAGTGAAGGGTCGATTCCCAGTCATTGGACGGAATGTTGAAGAGAGAAGGGAGCGTGATCTCTTGATCTTTATGGAATTTCGAAACCACTTTTGGTAAAAAACAGGGATCCAGTTTTAGGATTATCCTATCATCTAAGATTTGTAGGGTTTTGAGGGTCTTCAATTTTAACGGACAATCATTCAGTGGTTCAAAGGGGGAGCGAGATAATCCTTTACGAACAATATCTAAGTCCCAGGATGGAACATGTGACTTCAGAGTTGGTCGTAGCCTCGCTATCGCCTTCATAAATCTTTGTATCCACCTGTGATTCGCTAAATCTGAGTCATAAAAACAGCTAAGGGCAGAAACCTGAAATTCTAGCGTAGAAGGCCTCAAATCCAAGTCCAATCCTTTCTGCAAAAAGTCCAGAATTAGTTGGATATTTGGAGCAGAAATATTTGGTGAAGGTAAACTGGACCAAGAACAGAACTTCTTCCATACTTTCAGGTAAATAGAAAAGGTGACTTTTTTCCTAGAGGCTTTAAGGGTGAAGATCACTGCATCTGACAAACCCTGACGCTTTAGGATCTGGGCCTCAGGATCCAGGCTGAAAGGTTTAGGAAGTCTGGGTCTGGATTAAATATCGGACCTTGGTGTAGTATGTCCCTCCTCTTTGGAAGAATCCAAGGCTCCTCGCTGGCCAGGTTCCTCAGGACTGGGAACCAGCTCTTCTTTGGCCAGTAGGGTGTTATCAGTAATACCGAAGCTTTGTCCTGAAGAATCTTCTGTACTACCTTCGGAATCAACAGAAGAGGAGAAAAAGCGTAGTAAAGACCTTGAGTCCACCGGAAAGAGAATGTGTCTAGAATCTCTGGTCTGTCTTTGAGGTCTAGGGAACAAAAAACTGGGGAGTTTTCCCATGTGGCAAAGAGATCCATTTTCGGCTTGCCCCATTTGTCTGTTATCATTAGATAGACTTCTTCGTTTAGAGACCATTCTGAGTGGTCTATCCTTTTCCGACTCAGATAGTCTGCCTCCACATTTAGAGATCCCTTTAGATGGACTGCTGACACTGACTGAACGTTCATCTCCGCCCATTGGAAGATTCTTGCTGACAGATCTAGTAGACTGCGTGATCTCGTGCCTCCTTGATGGTTCAGGTATTTTATCACTGACAGATTGTCTGACAGAATTCTTATATGATGGCCCTGGAGAGAATGTCCCGTTTTCTTTAATGTTTCCCAGACTGCCATCAATTCCCGAAAATTCGATTACTGAAGGCTGATCGACTCGGGCCAGACTCCCTGGTTGTAGGTATTTCCTACTTTCGCCCCCCATCCGCTCTGACTCGCGTCCGTGGTTATCTGAGTGTACGGGATGCTTGTCCATGTTACACCCTGGGAGATGTTAAAGTTGTCCTCCCACCATAAGAGAGAGGTTTTTATCCTCTGGGGAACGATTACTTTTTGGTCCAGGGAAGCATCTCTCTTGTCCCAAATACTGAGAATCCACATCTGAAGTGTTCGGAAGTGAAATTGGCACCACTGAACTGCTGGTATGTAGGAAGTAAGTACCCCAGGAGACTCTTCGCGTCCCTGATGGAGCAAGATTTCTTGGAATTGAAAATCGCAATCCTCCTCTGGATGGTCTGAATCTTGTCTATGGGCAGACAGGTTAACTGTCTTTGAGGGTCTAGAATGACCCCCAAAAACTGGATTCTTGTTGTGGGAGTTAACTGAGATTTTCCTACGTTTATCAGCCATCCCAGCCTCTCTAAAGTCCGGAGGAATAGGTTCAGATCCCTCTGTAGTAGGAAAACAGAGCTGTTTGTAATCAGGAAGTTGTCCAAGTATGGGAAGACTGTGAGACCCTCTTGTCTCAGAAAAGCAATTACCTCTATCATTAGTTTTGTAAAAACTCGAGGTGCTGAGGATATGCCAAAGGGAAGGGCAGTGAATTGATAATGTAGTATCTTCCCTAGACAATCCCTGATTGCGAACCTTAGGAATCGTTGAGAACTGGGGTGAATCGGGACATGATAGTATGCATCGGTTAAATTGACCGTGCACATCACGAGTTTTCTTACAGGAGGGGAACTATAGATTTTAGCGTCTCCATCCTGAATTTCTGGTAGGTGATATATTCGTTTAAGAGCTTTAGGTTTATAATGGTTCGGAAAGATCCTTCCTTTTTTTTACAAGAAATAGGCTGGAATAGAAGCCTTTCCCCCGTTCAGGTAACGGAACTTCTGATATCGCCCCTTTCGCAAAGAGTTCTTGGACGCCTGTGCGAATTGGGTGGTTTGGATCTGAGGACATAATTTTGGTGACAAAAAATCTTCTTGGGGGAAGGGTGGAAAATTGAATCTTGTACCCTGACTCTATAATCCTGAGGGCCCACCGGTTTGAGGATATTCCCTCCCAATGGGGAAAGAACATCCTCAATCTTCCCCCCACTCTGACGTCACTAGTTATCATTGCCTTTTTGGGAGGCAGAGGTGAAGGCTTTACCTCTACCCCCCTTGGGATAACTAAAACGGCCCGATCTGCCTTTGCCACTGTACTGTCTATTCTGGTTGGCAGGGGCACGAAAGGGAAACTTCCTCTTATAAACCCTTTCTTCCAGGAAACCCCTTTTCTTATCCGAAGCTTTCTCAAAAATTTTGTCCAATTTAGGGCCAAAAATGTGTTTTTCCTCTTCATCATCAAAGGGTAACCTCCATCTGATAGTTTTAGGAATAAATAGCTTCCCATCAGGAACCTTTCCATTCTCTGCTAATCAGGGAATGGTGATTTTTGTGAATAGGAAAAAACTTGCCTTTTTATTCCAGTCCACTTTATCGTGAACTGTTCCTTGGGCCTTCTCGGTAAAATCCATTATCACTCTCACTGCTTTAACCAATTCCTTAGTATCCTCAAAAGAAAAAAAAAGAAGGTATTTTTTTAAACTCAGAATCAGATGAATCTTTTGATTCAGATGAAATCTCTTTTGAAAAATCCTTAGAAGAATCTGAAGATGTTTTACACACAGCGTTTAGAACACAACGGTTCAGACACATACTTCAGACAATACTACACGCATCTCTTAAAGACAGCACCAAGTCCTTGGCTAAATTAGGGTCAATTCACATGTCCACATAATGGGTCCATGGACCCATTCATTTTCAACGGGGATGCAAAAGATGCAGACAGCACACTGTGCTGCCCGCATCCGCATTTCCGTTCCGCGGCCCCACAAAAAAAACGTAATTAGACTTACCGGTAATTCTGTTTTCTGGAATCCACCATGATGACTACAGATGTGATTGACCCCTTGACCTCTGTAGGGGCAGGAATACACAGAGATAGAGTTTAAAAGCCCCCACTATCACCCTTCAATGTTTACCAATTACCAAAGTGGGTGTTATCAAGTGTATTTAATATATATATATATATATATATATATATATATATATACAATTTTAATAGTATTAAATTCATACTATTAATTGTATTTTATGGGATGGAATATATGAGCCGTCATGGTGGGTTCAAGGAAACAGAATTACCGGTTAGTCTAATTGCTGTTTTTTCATTTCATCCACCATGACGGCTACGGATGAGAACTAACAGATTACGCTGTAGGGGGGTTTACTGCAGCCCTTTTAGCTATAGGCCAAATCTGTACAAGCAGAAATATTTAGGCAATAGTGTTTTATGAAAGTATTGACACTAGACCAAGTCGCAGCCTTGCATATCTGATCAGAGACACCCCATCTTTCTCTGCCTAAGAAAAGGCCATAGATCTAGTGGAATGGGCCTTTATTCCAGTAGGACAAGTTTGACCCATTAGGGAGTAGCAGCAAGAAATAGTGGCTTTTATCTAATGCCCTATGGATGCTTTGGAGAGCTTCTTCCCTTTATTTTTCCCCGCAAACTGTATTAAAAGATTATCATCTTTCCTGAAAACTTCTGTGGCCCTCAGGTACTGGATAATAGTTTCCCTGACATCTAGGAGATGGATTTTTTCCTCCATGGGATCTTTCGGGTCACTACAGAAGGATGGTAAAATAATTTCCTGGTCTCTATGGAAATTTGAAACTACCTTAGGAAGGTAGCCCGGGTTTAATTTTAATACAATCCTGTAAGAGAAGATGGAAAGATAAGGTTCTCTACATAAGAGCCTGAATCTCTCCTAGGCGCCTAGCAGAAGTTATGGCTATTAAAAAGGCCATCTTAAAAGAAAGGTGCTTCATGGAGATGTCTGCAATTGGAGCAAATGGTGATTTAATCAACCCATTAAGACTTAGATTAGGACCCACTGAAGAATCTTATGTTTTAATGACGGTCTAAGTCTGGACGCTGCTCTTATAAATCTTCTAACCCCTCTATGATCAGCTAGATTGGTATCCTAGAATGCCCCTAGGGCGGATATCTGTACTTTTAAAGTACTTGGTCTAAGGCCTAGGTCTAGGCCCCCTCTGAAGGAATTTTAATATATTTTGTATGCAGGGAGAAGATCTATCTGGAGAGAGAGTACTTTTTCAAGATTTTTAAATAACTGGCAGCGGTAACTTTTTTTTTGCTTGCTTTTAAGGTATGGATAACTTTATCCAAGATGCCTTTACTTCTTAAGATCTCGCTTTCAGGATCCAGGCTGATAGTTTGAAGAGGCCTGGATTTTGATGTAGAATTGGCCCTTGTGAAAGAATGTCCTCCTCAAAAGGTATCAGCCAGGGGTCTTCCAATGCTAACTTCTTTAGGATGGAGAACCAGCTTCTCTTGGGCCAATAGGGGGTTATTAATATTACTGGTACAGGGTCTGGTAAAATCTTCTGCAGAACGCGGGGAATTAACGCCCAAGGAGGAAACGCATATGCTAGGTTCCAAGTCCATTTTATTGAGAAGGCATCTACTACCCATGGCTTTTCCCTGGGATTTAGAGAACAAAAGCGTTTGACCTTTGTGTTTCTTTTTGAGGCAAATAGGTCTATTTGTGGTTAGCCCTATCTGGTTAATATCCTTTGAAAAATCTCTGGATTCAAGGACCATTCTCCTGGGTCCAGAGTCTTTCTGCTTAGAAAATCTGCCTCCGAATTTTCTGATCCTTTCAGATGAACAGCTGTAATAGATAGGACATTTTCTTCTTCCCAGGAAAATATTTATCTTGCCAGGGATTTCAATTGATGTGCGACCGCTGTCGTGTTGTCTGAGAATATCTTTAGATGCTTTTTGCTTAATAGGCTGTGATTTAGTCTTAGAGTTTCCCAGACCGCCCTTAACTCTATGTAGTTTGATGATTCGTTGCTCATTTCTTCTGGCCACTTATCTTGCCAGTTTGAGGAGGCTACTTTCGCTCCCCATCCTACAGCACTTGCATCCGTTACTATTTGTATTTCTGATTCTTTCAGCCAGATTACTCCCCTGGATAGATTTGTTTCTTCCACCAATTTAAATCTCAATTTAAATTTTACCAGGTGTCGAATTCTTATTTCCTTGTCTAAGGACGACGGTTCTATGTTCCAACTATATGGATTATGGATTTATCTAGGTTTGCATAGCTCTGGTGTGGGCTTGGCACCATGCAACTGCTGTTATGCAGGAGGTCATAAGGCCTAGAATGCTCATGGCATTCCTGATAGAGCACCGGTTTTGAGCTTGGAATTTCTCAATTTTTTCCCTGATGTCTCATATTTTCTCTCGAGGCAGAGATGATGTTTGTGAGACTAACATTACCCCTAAAAATCTCCTCTTGGTGACGGGATTAGGTATGATTTTTTTGTACTTATCAGCCAACCCAAATACGAAATTTTTTGCACAAAATAATTTGTTTTTGTGACTGCCTATGCCTCAAAGTTTCCTACTAGGATAAAGTCATCTAAGTATGGGAAGATTACGAGACCTTCTTGCCTGAGGGAAGATAACATCTCCACTACTAGTTTCGTGAAGACCCTTGCTGAGGAAATACCGAATGGAAGGGCACAGAATTGAAAGTGGTGCAATATGTGTCCCGGGTCCTCTAGTGCAAATCGAAGATATTTTTATGAGCCCTGATGGATGGGTATATGGTAGTAAGCATCTGAGATCCACAAATGTCATGTAGGCCTGCTTTTTGAGCAAAGAATCAGTGTCTTCATGGGAGAACAATGGTTTTCCCATGGATTCTTCATCCGAAGATGAGTTAGAACTATTCAGGATTTCTCCCTGTTCTCCCTCCTCTGAAGAATCTGAATCGGATACCCTGCTAGAGTGGCCCTGCTTGCCACTCTAGGGTGATGAAGGAAGACGTTTTTCAAACTCCTTCATTGAAGCCGCAATTTCAGAGTTTACAATATTTTTGATACTCTGAATCAGCGATGGGGATTCCTCTTCTACCATCTTGTTAACACAATTTTGACATAACTTTGGCCAGGAAGGAACGAGTTTCTTTCCACACCCAGCACACTCTTTCCCTCTGGATTTAGAGGTAGCTTTCCTCTGACTCTTTTTGATATTCTAAAATACAACAAGAATAAGCCCTGTTAGAGTCTGTAAGAGGAATAAAGAAAGTTGGGGATTGACCCCTTACCCCACCAGGGGTACTGGTCTAGCATTATGACTGTCCTGGTCACCAGTGCGCTGACTACCCTCTTCTTCCATTATAGTATCCAAGAATGGAGGGTTTTCCATATAGCGCTCCACAAATGTTTGGAGGCTCCTTCAACCTGTGCACTGACGGGGTTTAAGTACCCCAGGTCTGGTCCTTGCCGATGCCCGGATGCGGCTGTGGCGAAACCAACCGCGCCACTGGGTTTTGGAGGGAACAGATTGCCAGCCTCTTGCCCCAGGATTATGGGCCCTCTCATCAGCCCATGCTAAACTTAAACCCCATGGCGATTTGACTGTGTTTGTGGCATCTGAGCGCTGTTTGGATATATTGAGCGCTCAGATCCAAGCCATCTGGGGATATGTTAAATGTCTGTGTGTACTGTAAAGGGTGGGACATTGTATATTGAATAATGATGTCTGTCCTATTGTCCCCACGTGTGTATTGGCGATTTCCCTTTGTCCTGAGAGATAATTGAATTAGTCCTCGATTGTCTCCAGGACAGAAGACATTGTGTATTCTCCTGCCTGTGATGATTACATTAACCTGTGTAGGGTAATTGTATCACAGGCAGAGGGGAGGGATATGCTGGGGGTGTCTGTATTGTCCCATTGTGTGTGATTGGCTGCTGTATCCCGTGTCGCAGTCTTCCTTCTGGTCCCCTAGGGGAGTGTCCACCAGGTGGGAGACCTGCATAAATACCGGGCAGGTAGCCCTCAATAAAGTTAGAATTCCTGTTTAACCATTAATACGGAGCCTCGTCTCGTACTTGGGGGAATTGCTACGTCAGAACGTTCTCTTGCCTGTTCCAGGAAAGGAGGACTTCGTATGGTTCCAGTTCGGTGGATTCAAGCGGTTGTGGGTTGCTGTGCTCTTCGCCAGGGGAATCGCCCGAACGGTATTAACCCTCACAATACCGGGTTATACCGTAACAACTGGTGGCAAGCAGCGGGATCGTTCCTACAGCCAGAAGGACAGCAACAGAAGGCACCGTGGATTTTACAATTTGAGGGCAAAGCGTGTCCCAGTACAGCACCGGTATGGAACCACTAGTGGAGTATGATGAGGGTGTCATGGATGACCGAGATGCAGTCCGCAAAGGCATCTGGTACCAGGCACTGGGTATTGTGGAGTATCTGCGTGACGAGAGGCTCCCCAAGGACGAGCAGAGACAGCAGAAGCGAGTAGCCCTGCGGATGCCCTTCCTAGGAGAGCAGCCCCTGGAAGAGTGGGTAGAAGACCTGAAGCACCTGGTAAGGCGGGAGATGTGGCTGGAAGATGCCTACCAGGCACTCTGGTGGTATGAAGCTCGGTACCTACCCCGGACAGCCGAGCATGACATGCCAGAGGAGAGGAGTTTGATGGTCCTGGCTTGTTATGGGAGACTTTTTCAGAGCTGGAGTTTGGGAGCCCTACACAAGCCCGGTTCAGGGACCTCTTTGAGTGGCGGGAGAGCAGGTATGACTGGGACGACACTCACAAAATTGAGCAAGACCTGGTCCACCTGGTGACCCGGGAGATGGAGCTGGAACAGGACTACCAGCAGCTGTTCCACTCCAGTGAGAGGGCTCAGCGAGAGAGCAGAGTGTCAGACCCAAGTCCAGAGCCCTTCAGCTGGGAGGATATTGTGGAGGTCTACTGGGAAGAACCCCAGGTGGCCGGTGGAGATGGGACAGAGGTCTCTCCACCGGTCCTGCAGGGAATTGGGAGCCCAGTCTCCATTCCCCAGTGGCAGGCTGAGTTACAGGGGCAGAGACAGTCGGTCCTGTCCCCCAGCGGCAGAGTCAAGTGCAGGGAATTGGGAGCCCAGGCTCCATTTCCCATCGGCAGAGTGTCCAGCAGGGAATAGAGAGCCCAGTCTCCTTTCCCCAGCAGCGGGACACTGTATTGGGAGCGGAGACAGACGGTCTCCCTCCCCAGAGGCTGGAAGTATGTATGGGAGAGGAGCTTGTTACCCCCTCTCCCCAGCGGCAGGCTAAGTTACAGGGGGCAGAGACAGTCGGTCCTGGCCCCCAGCAGCAGAGTGACTTACTGGGAGAGGAGAGCCTTGTCCTCCCTCCCCATCGGCAGAGAGTCCGGCAGGGAATAGAGAGCCCAGTCTCCTTTCCCCAGCAGCAGGACAATGTGTTGGGAGTGGAGACAGTCGGTCTCCCTCCCCAGTGGCTGGAAGTATGTCTGGGAGAGAAGCTTGTTACCTGCTCTCCCCAGCGGCAGCCGGATTTTAAGGGAGTAGGGACAGTCAGTCCGGCTCCCCAGCGCCAGTATGTTTTGCAGGGAGAGAAGAGCATCGTCTCTATTCCCCATCGGCCGTGTTATTTACAGGGAATTGGGAGCCCAGTCTCCATCCCCCAGCAGCAGTTTAACGCACCAGGGGGAGACAGTAAGCCCCACAACAGTGCAGATGGGACCGTGGTCTCTGCACTCACAGCACAGGGGGTAGGGACAGTCGGTCCTGTCCCCCAGCAACAGGGCCATTTAGCCAAAGGGGAGACAGTCAGTCTCTCCCTACAACAGCAGAGCTGTGTATCTAAAGGGGAGACAGTCGGTCTCCCCCTACAACAACCAGGCTCCAACCAGGCTACTTCCGTGGTAGCGCTGGCACCAGGGCAGAGTACCGCTGGTCTCTGCCCACTCAGCAACCCACTCAGGCAGTCTACCAGTCCCCCACACAGCCGTAGTGAGGCACATGGACATGGACAGGTTTATCCCTTGCTCAGGTGTAGTGACCATTTATTGTGGGTGGGCTGTACTGCTGTTTCTGTTTTGTGGGTGGGCTGCTGGACTCAACAAGGGCACTGACCGGCAGAAGGTCAGATACCCTGTTAGTCTGTTTGGAAAGGGGAGATGTGTGGCGAAACCAACCGCGCCACTGGGTTTTGGAGGGACAGATTGCCAGCCTCTTGCCCCAGGATTATGGGCCCTCTCATCAGCCCATGCTAAACTTAAACCCCATGGCGATTTGACTGTGTTTGTGGCATCTGAGCGCTGTTTGGATATATTGAGCGCTCAGATCCAAGCCATCTGGGGATATGTTAAATGTCTGTGTGTACTGTAAAGGGTGGGACATTGTATATTGAATAATGATGTCTGTCCTATTGTCCCCACGTGTGTATTGGCGATTTCCCTTTGTCCTGAGAGATAATTGAATGAGTCCTCGATTGTCTCCAGGACAGAAGACATTATGTATTCTCCTGCCTGTGATGATTACATTAACCTGTGTAGGGTAATTGTATCACAGGCAGAGGGAAGGGATATGCTGGGGGTGTCTGTATTGTCCCATTGTGTGTGATTGGCTGCTGTATCCCGTGTCGCAGTCTTCCTTCTGGTCCCCTAGGGGAGTGTCCACCAGGTGGGAGACCTGCATAAATACCGGGCAGGTAGCCCTCAATAAAGTTAGAATTCCTGTTTAACCATTAATACGGAGCCTCGTCTCGTACTTGGGGGGAATTGCTACGTCAGAACGTTCTCTTGCCTGTTCCAGGAAAGGAGGACTTCGTATGGTTCCAGTTCGGTGGATTCCAGCGGTTGTGGGTTGCTGTGCTCTTCGCCAGGGGAATCGCCCGAACGGTATTAACCCTCACAATACCGGGTTATACCGTAACAGCGGCTTAATAAGAAACCGCACTTTCAGAACGCTATGTGCATTCCAAATACCGGAAGTTTGCGTTCCGCAACTTTCGGTTCGCACGCTGAACGTGTCTAGAAACTCCGGACCCGCCCCCTGCCTCTGTAAGGCCCATGCAGGAGGAGAAAAAAAGGCCTCAGACCTCCTGAACACCGCCAGGTGGATCCGACGTGACAGCGGACATCAGCCCGGCATTAACCTGGACCTAGAAGGAATGGCCTTCAGTCTTTGCAGGCGGCTCCTAGTGGAGACTTACGCGCACCAGGTAACCCCTATACAATATTCCCCTGGGCACCTGCAGCCTAACGCAGCTCTCCACAAAAGTCGTCCTATCCATAGGACAGGAAACAGGAACTGGTGGTATGGGGTCCGGGTCCCTCCTTAAAAGCTCTCCACGAAAGTTCCTGTTTCCTGGCGGGCATGAAGGTGTTCTCATAAGGGTGATGTCATAGGCGTAAGGGAAAACTTTCTTTTTAGTTCATCAGGAAAACCTTTCTTTTTGTCTGCTGCTCTTTCTAGGATCTTATCTAGGCCCAATTTTGACTTGGAGGTTCTGTCACCCCTCCCCCCAAGATTTCATCCAAACTGCCTGCCGAGCTGAATTTAAAAGAGCGGCATCTTTTGCTGCAAATCTAACAGGTTCCCCGGAAGCACCTGCCAAGAACGCCTTGGTGGATTTCAGAAGGTGAATATAATGCAGGATTTCTTCCCTAGGGGGTTTTATTTCTTACATGGTTTTCTAGCTCATTAAGCCAGAAGCCCTTACTGCCTTAAGTAACTCCATCTGCTCTGAGGGGGGTCTTCCACTCCCTTTCCTTCTGACAATTGATCATCTTCAAAAATCCTGTCTAGAAAACGACGCCTCTTCGTCCAGGTCCTCAACATCAGAGGATGGAACGGATAACCTTGGCTAAGCAGGTGTGGGTTGAAGGGGAGTAAGGGAGGCCAGTGAGGATCTTATTTCATCCTGAATCATGGCTTTTACTGCCATCAGGATAGACTGTTGCTCTTCTTTCAGATGATCACTAATGCAGGACTTGCATAGTTTCTTTTTGTATCCCTCAGGTAGTTTTTATTAAAGAAGTGACACACTTGTGATATTTTGGTTTAATTTTTGCTTCGTTAACTCCCTGGTAAAAGATCAACCCAGAAACAGTACCTATAGACAATCAGACGCAACTAGGGGGAAAAAAATGCAGATTCCCCCACAGGGGAACTCACTGATGGAGTAGCCGAAGGTGGGTTTGCACAGTCAATGCGGGTCCTGGGAGCATCAGAAGCTGACATGCTTGCTGGAGTCAGGGGACACACTATTCTGAAATTGCCACATTGTTTTTATTGTGGTGCAGCGCCTGATGTCATCCATGTGCCTCCTGCGTGATGATCAGTCTCCCCTTCTCCAAGCTCCCCCCCTTCTGGACCTTGACGTGAGTCCTGGCGGTGGCAGATATCGGTGGTGATAAGGGGCTGGATTAACTCCATGAGTGTCCAGCCCCACACATGTATGTATTCTCTGCTACTCACGGCCAGAAGAAAAAAATAAAAATAATGCCTCATTCACACAGTGTTTGGTCAGTGATTTCCACAAGTGATTTTGAGCCAAAACTAGGGGCGTCTCTAAACACAAGAGGTGTTGATGTTTCCCTCCCTTATGTCTGGAGGCTCCAGTCCTGGTTTTAGCTCTCAATCACTGACGTGTGAATGAGGCTTAAGGCGGAGGTGCAGCTTTTACATATGAGCCACACCTGATCCCACATGCGCAGCCACGCAGACAGCGGAATCCCACCTGAGGACCAGGTAGCCATCGGCCCCACGTTTTTTTAGGGCTGTATTCAACCAAGTCTACTTTCACACTCGTGTTTTGGCTTTCTGCTTGAGATCCGTTCAGGGCTCTCAAGCAGTCCAAAATGGATCAGTTTTCATTCTAATGCATTATGAGTAGAAAAGGATCTGCTCAGAATTCATTAGTTCAGCCTCCATTCTGCTTTGGAGATGGACTATTTTGGTGACCGTCTGATGAAACTGAGTCAAACGTTTTAGCTGACAATAGAAAACAGATCCATCCTCCATTGACTTTCAATGCTGTACAAGACGGATCTCTCTTGGTATGTTAAATACAAACAGGTCCATTCTGAACGGATGCAGACTGTTGTATTATCTGAACAGATCAGTCCATGACAGATCTGCACAAAACACGAGTGTGAAAGTAGCTTAACACTCCTGCTGCCCACAGAGAATGTCTTCACAGCAAATGTTGTGAAAGACCTCCACCCTGGCAGGGAGACAGGAAGACACAGGGAGTCTAGAGTCAAATTTATTCTTCTTGTCCCCACCTGGTTGGAGGAAGGTCTCATGGTAACGCAGTTGTGGAGGACAAAAAGGAAAAGTCAATCCAGCTTTTAAGATGCCCTGCTACTGCTGATCCCTACCAGAGCAGTAGGACATTTAAAAAGTGAATTTCATACAGCTCTGTACTCTTAAACTTGGAAAACCCTTTAAAGGGATGGTCCTGGTTCTAGATATTGATGACCTATCTGCAGGATTTACTTGTCAGCTGTTTACAGCAGGACACCAGAAAACAGTTGACAGAGCTGGAAGAAGTCTCCATCCACTCTGTAGTGGTTATGCCAGGTTGCTGCAGCTCCACTTCCATTCAAGTGAACAGAAACTGAGCTGCAGTAACCCAGTGCGGTGCTAGATATGAAACAGGGGTCAGAGCTGGATGCATAAGGTTCCATCTAATGTGTAGTGACAGCCAGTGCAGTGTTAAATTTGGTGTTAAAAAGAAAAAAAAAAACAAAAAACGGGTGTGTAAATCGTATCGCCCGAGACATGCAGTTCGGGGCGCCGGGCATGTAGTTTGTTCAGAAGCTTAGCCCTGCTTTGGGCAACTTGCAGGGCTGAGATAGGGTTGGGCAATATGCCTCCTGCATTACTACTAGCGCGGAGGGCTGGACATGACCACAAGTGCACTGGAGGAAGGGGGTGTGCACCAGACTTGTCAAATAAACCTGTCAAACTGCCGCACAAGTCTGGTGCTTCACCGCTGCCTCTCATCTTGCTCTGCTTCGCCTCCTCCTCGCTCTGCCTCGCTTGGCTCCGCCTCTGTCCTGCTCAACAAAAAGGGGGGTTTCAGTCAGCACTCCCTGTATGCAGGTGCACGTAGGTTATGGCAATTATACATACAAGCACAAAAATATAACAGCACTCAGCAACTAGAGCTCTGCCCAAGATGGGAGCTGTAAGAGGACATTAGTGATATCGCATGCAAACAGTGGAGACATTGGTTTACATTTTGATCAAAAGGTAGTAAACCCACTCACCCCGACACGGTTGTCTCCTAGAGTGGGTACTAACGCTAAATCTGACCTACTATAGGCCATAACAGCCACATAAAATCCTCCTAACGCTAAGTCTTACCTGTTATGGGCCACGACAGCCACATAAAATCCAGGGAGTGTGAGCCCAGCATGCACGCTGGGATAGACCTTACTTATTAACCCCTTCTGGTGCTGCAACAGCCTCCATTAGATCCAGGGATGCAGGTACCAACATGCATGCCGAGCCCACTGTGCACTCCTCCTGGAGCCAGATGGCTACTAGCAGGCAATGTGCACACCTGACTAGTGTTTCTGCCCTAGATGCTGGTTTTCAATCAGAGTGAGTATAAAGCTGAATGTGTACTCACATTGCCTGCTAGTAGCCATCTGGCTCCAGGAGGAGTGCACAGTGGGCTCGGCATGCATGTTGGTACCTGCATCCCTGGTTCTAATGGAGGCTGTTGCAGCACCAGAAGGGGTTAATAAGTAAGGTCTATCCCAGCGTGCATGCTGGGCTCACACTCCCTGGATTTTATGTGGCTGTCGTGGCCCATAACAGGTAAGACTTAGCGTTAGGAGGATTTTATGTGGCTGTTATGGCCTATAGTAGGTCAGATTTAGCGTTAGTACCCACTCTAGGAGACAACCGTGTCGGGGTGAGTGGGTTTACTACCTTTTGATCAAAATGTAAACCAATGTCTCCACTGTTTGCATGCGATATCACTAATGTCCTCTTACAGCTCCCATCTTGGGCAGAGCTCTAGTTGCTGAGTGCTGTTATATTTTTGTGTTTGTCTGTCCTGCTCAACACCGCCTCCCCCTCGCTCTGCATCGCTCGGCCCCTCCCCGTCTTCCTGCACCAATTACCCTAATAGGATCTTACCCCGGTTACATGGATCGTAGGAGGCATCCCTACACTACCACACACAGCCCCTTGTGGCCCCCATGCAGTATAACGTCTCCTTGTGGCCCCCATGCAGTATAACGTCTCCTTGTGGCCCCCATGCAGTATAACGTCTCCTTGTGGCCCCCATGCAGTATAACGTCTCCTTGCGGCCCCCATACAGTATAACGTCTCCTGGTGGCCCCCATACAGTATAACGTCTCCTGGTGGCCCCCATGCAGTATAACGCTCTGCGCCCCCATGCAGTAGCGCTCCTTGGCCCCATGCAGTATAACGTCTCCTGGTGGCCCCCATACAGTATAACGTCTCCTGGTGGCCCCCATACAGTATAACGTCTCCTGGTGGCCCCCATACAGTATAACGTCTCCTGGTGGCCCCCATACAGTATAACGTCTCCTGGTGGCCCCCATACAGTATAACGTCTCCTTAAACACCTGAAAAACACCACCTTTTTGTGCAAGGGGGATGTCTCATCACCACAATTCACAAGAAAGCGGCCATGTGAGCGGAGCACTGAACATATGCACCCTGCTGCTTCATTCAGCTACATAAGCACTGCTAGACATAGCCAAGCATTTATACTCTGGCAGCCCTATAGAGTTGAACGGAGTCTATCCCTCCCCAAGGTTGGAAGGTCCCATGTGCCATATATAAGATAAGCCTTTCGGTTTGTATTCATTGACAAAATGGTGATGTATTAGTGCAGGGATAAGCAACCTTAGGCACTCCAGCTGTTGTGAAACTACAACTCCCAGCATGCAAACATGCTCACCTTGTTTCTGACCCCTGTACTACCGAATGCAGTAGTACGAGTGTGTGTGTGTGTATGTAGGGGTGTTCCCTTGTCAGCTCACCCAACTAAATCTCATACAAGACAAATGCACAGCAAGAAGGAATGGTTAACATTTATTCAGAGAAACAATTGTAGTTCAATAGAAAAAAAAACTGCTTAAAAAGTTAAAAATAATTCCCAGCCGATGCAATGCAGAACTGGCTTCTTTGAAGCCAAAACTTAAAACTGGTTACGTTCCAAATGCCTGGTTGTAACGCAGATGGAAAGTCAAGCAAATTCCAGAGAAGTCAAGTCCACATCCATGTTCGATGGTCGAGTTAAACAGTGTTCTGCTGCCCTTTCTTGCCAATCAAGGATTTGTGAATATGAGGAATGACCCCTAGAAAGAAACAGCAATGAGCCTTTATTATCGGAGCTACACATTGTCTGCCACATATACATCATGCATTCTAGGACAGAGCATCCAAGTCAATGTATTCTACAAAGGCCTACAGCTCAAATTTGTTCTCAAATTACCTCACATTAGTTACATCTTTGTGGAATTTTAAGTGTTTAAGTTCATTGAATAACCCCTTGTGGACAAAGCAATACGCCAATGGTGCATCTTTCCTTCCAGAGCCATAATTTTTTTAGTTTTCTGTTCACATAGCTGTATCACTGGTTGTTTCATGTAGGGCAAGTTATACTTTCTAATGGCAGCACATTATATTGCATACAATGTAGTGGGAAGCTGGAAAATCCAAATTGGGTGAAATTTGACAAGAAAGCAATCCCATCATAGCTTTATGGGTTTTGTTTTACTGTGTACCCCAAGTGGTTAAACAGACCTATCGCAGGCAGGACTCCATAAGAACTTATTGCAGTGGTGGCCTCAAGTCTTCCTAAGGGCTCATTCACACGGCCATATGCTGTCCGCAAAAATGCGGCTTTTGCTGATTAGATGCAGAACCATCTATCACTTCTAAGGGGCCCTTTTATACGGTTCTATGGCTCCACAAAACAAATAAAAGATGCCCTATACCTGTCAGCAAAAAACAGACCCGCATTTTTGCGGACAACATACAGCCGTCTGAATAAGCCCTAACACTTTAGGCTAGCACAGAATGAACAGCTTCCCCGATCGCCACGCTGGCGAGCTGTTCAGCCTCCAGGAGCACAGAACTCTGAAGGAAAGACACCTCGGGTGCCATGGTCAGCTATGCCATCACTTCTCTAGAGCAGGCACCGGAGGAAAGTTTAGAGTTCAGTCTATTTGCACCTTACATAAATGGCTGCTTGTTATTTACTTACTAAGGGCTCTCTGAATTATCAGCTGTGACCAGCAGAATCCTAAAAAGCCTGTGTGGATGAAAAGACTTGTCTATGAAAGGGACTTCCAGCACTCGGCAGTGCTAGTAATTTACTTACCATTAACTGCAGTAAGGTACAACTTGAATGAGCTATAAACCCCCTCAGACTAATTTAAACCAGGCTGAATTTGGTGTTTTGGAGATTTGTTGATCTAGATAGAAGATGTGACATCTAGGTTCCAATAAAGACCTTCAAGCTCCTTCAGTGCTGCCACAATAACAGATCAGATTCTGAGCCGCTAAAATGCCCTTGCTGTCAAATACCTTTATGCCATCTATAGCAGTGTTACTCAAGTCCTTAAGGCCCCTGAAGACATCAGAATGGTTAAGTTGCATGAGATCTTGCTATTTTGCCATAGTTACTGTCTACAGGAAATCCTCCAAGGATGAACCTTTGGTGGTACTTGAAGACCAGAGTTTGAGCTCACAGCTCCGGATGGTAGTCTTACAAGTATCCATGTTGTTCATGACATTTCAAAAGCTAACCTCCACAGTAAGGAGTTTCCTTGAATAAGCTGCAGATGCCAAAGCAGCCAGCAGTATACTTACCACCACCAGCAATAGTGGCCTTGATGAGGGCATCCAATTCTTCATCACCCCTTATGGCAAGCTGCAAGTGACGTGGTGTAATACGTTTGACTTTCAGATCTTTTGATGCATTTCCTGCCAGCTCAAGGACCTTAAAGTGAAGAGCAAAGGACATTTAGCTGCATAGCTCATAAAAAGTCATCATGTCTTCTGGACAGATTTACATTCTTTTCAAGCTTCAATAGCTCACGACATCCGATTCCCTTAGCAAACCTGTTTATTGTCACAAGGTTTTCCAAGAACGGTTAGAATGCAAAAATGAGCTAAACTGTATGTGTACATTGAGAAACTGGAAGAGACGACCCCTCCACACATCAGTAACTGGTCTCAGAAGCATACAGCACTATTTCTATCATGTTCATATGAACTAAGATTGCGCAGTGGGCTAGTCATCATTGACCAGTTATCAAGTTTGTTCGTTTTAACATATATATTTCATTCTAGCAGAAAGCATCACACCAAAGACTAAAACCAACAAACAGAAGATAAGATTTATTAAAGGCTCTGAACCCAGACATATCCCCCTTTTGACCCAGGCAGCCCCTCTGAGATGAGCATCAGCATTTCATGCTTCAATGCTCTCCCTGGCCCTGTGCTGAATGGTGCAGGGCAAGGGCCTTTTCTGCAAATGAGGGGATGAACTAGGTCTCTGCTAGGCAGAGGCCTCCACCTAGCAGTGTTTCCGGTTAAGCTACCGGCACAAATGGGCAGGTTTTAGCGCTGCCCAAGGCAGAAGCCTCTGTCTAGAAGCTTGTAAACAAAAAAGCTCAGCAGGGGACCAGCTACTGGCACCCCATGTTCCCTTATTTGAATGACACCAGTCATCTCCGAGACCACTGGAGATCACCAAGTGCTTGCACTTGTTCATGTGATCAGTCGGGGCAGTTGAACCTCTGCCATTCTGCCACTTCTACTGGGGACAGGGAATAAATATCCATCATGGGAACCTTTAAATCACGCCTTCTTTTCACTTAAGGGTTTGCGCCAAAAAAAATATTCTACATTTTCAAACCAGCCCCTGGATCTGAATACTTTGGTAACAGTACGCAATTAAACTTAGCATAGCCAGTGAGCTATTTAAAAAAACGTAGCCGTATACCGCCAACTGTTCTTGGTTTTCTTAATTCCCCTCTACCTCACTGACGTGGTGTCATATGCTCAGTTAAGTCCTCGACTCCCACCAGTCATCTTCTGTTAAAGATTATCAGGAAAGAGCTACAGAAGAAAAGCGCACCCCCGCCAGAGCTGCTGGCCTGAAATAAGCCTAGCAGAACTGAAGCAATGAGTGGGGAGAGCTCTGGATCCACGAGGTACAAGGCTGCTTATATAATATGAGGTTTCATTTGAACTTTTCCATAAATCTTGAGATAGCCCCTTTAAGTCTTACCTCAGCAGTAAGATACTCCAAAATGGCTGCTGTGTACACTGCAGCTGTTCCACCAACTCTCCCATGACTGGTTGTTCTGTTCTTCATAAGCCGATGGATACGGCCCACTGGAAACTAAAGAGAAACAGTAAATCAGTTTTGCCTAATGGTGTATTAGGGGATCACAGGAGGGGGGGATAAGGGTACATTCACACAACAGTGGGGAAAAAACATACAAATGGATAAATGGCCATTTTCTATCAGTGTGCATCCATTTTCTGTCCACCCATCCATTTTTAATGCCTGTTCTGTTTTACTTTAACAGCTGTAAACAGATGAGTTTCCTAAACCCAATACCCCCAGTGTATATATATGCCCCTCTGTAGTGCCCCCAGTATGAATGCCCATGGTACCTATAACTGCCCCCTGTAGTGCCCCCAGTGTCTAAGGGCCCCATAGTGTCCACTGTTTATAAAAACACAGATGCCACACCTCCTACCCACAATTACATCAGCAAATTAAAAAAAAAAAATACAAAACTCACCACAGGCAGCAGGACCCGACACTAGACGCATCAGGTCCTGCTGCCTTTAGTACACAGCAAGTGGCCCCCTGAATATACTTACCTGACTCACTCCCCACTCGCGGATGAAGACACCACAACACGGGAGTGGAGAGCCAGGTAAGTATTCTGTGTGTGGCATATTGGGGGGGGGGCTTTCTTTCAGACAACCCCTTTAACACCATTTGCTTGCTGAATAACTCCCTTAACGGGTATTTAATGGGATATGCTACTAGTGTAATAGTATGAGGTCCCAAAGACTGGGATCCACGTGCCGTTAAACACAGGGTCAGGTTCCTGCGGCCCAGTCATACTGTATGCAGTCATGTACGATCACACAAGTTAGCAGCTCAAGAAAAACACGTGAACTTTGCTTACCTGCAGCCCTGCTCTTGAAGAGCGGGTAACTGAAGTTGCTTTCGATTTTCCAGAATCTTTACCAGCCTTGCCACCAGCCTGTTAAAAATAAGAACCATCAGTTGCTGGCTATTGCTCTAAAATCTACACATACATTGGTGAGGCGAGCGCTTTAGGTTACTGCACCTACAACCAGTATGACATCCATATCGGATCAGACATCCATATGTCTGTTATAACAATGACGAGATTTACCCTCCCCCATGGGAGTCTTCACCACAGCTGCCAGTTCAAGATCCAAAACAGCAGACATCTTCTGTAAGGCCTCTTTCACACACATCGCCGGAAATGCCCGCCGGATCAGTTACAACGCAAGACAACTGAAAGCATTTGCAGACTGATCAGTCTTCAAAAGGCTTTCAGTTTTACTATGGCAGCCAGGACGCTACTAAAGTCCTGGTGCCTTAGTAAGTAGTGGGGAGCCAGGGGAGCAGATAATTACAGTCCGTGCGGCTCCCGGGGCGCTCCACGCTCATGGATCACGTGATCCATGCTCATGGGGCGCTCTCATGTCATTGTGGAGCGTCCCGGGACTCGGGAGCCGCACGGAAGGTAAGTATGCTTCTCCCCTGCCTCCACACTACACTTTACCATGGCAGCCGGGACTTTAGCGTCCTGGCTGCCATGGTAACCATTCACAAAAGCTAAACGTCGGATGCGGTGATCGCCCGAAACGACGTTTAGCTTAAAGCAGGATCCGGATTAATGCTTTTCAATGGGCATTAATTCCGGATTCGGCATTACGGCATGTCTTCCGGATTTTTGGACGGAGACAAATCCACAGCATGCTACGGTTTTGTCAACATCCATACTGAACGGAAGACATCCTGATGCATCCTGAACAGATTTCTCTCCATTCAGAATGTATGGGGATAAATCCTGATCAGTATCTTCCCGTCCTAGAGCCCCGAGGACGGAACTCTAGGACAGAAAGAAAAAACGCAGATGTGAAAGGGGCCTAACATGGGAACATGTGCAGGAATTAAAGGGGTTATCCAGGCATTACTACTGATGACCTATCCTCTGGATAGGTCAATATCAGATTGGCAGGTCTTGACACCTGGAACCAGCTGTTAGAAGCCAGGCGTTCGTGAGCTCTTCCTAAGCGGCTAGACGTCACCGTACTGCCCTCAGCACCGGCGAGTGCGGCAGCTCCCTGAAGCAGCTGATTGGCCGGGACTCTGACCCCCACTGATTCAATAATGATGATCTATCCTCAGAATAGGTCATTATCTTAACCCAGATAACCCCTTTAAGAGTCTTCCAAGATACAATATTCATCAACATTAGATTGGAGAGGACCCAAATCACCAACACAAAGCTGCAATACCCAGCTAAACTGGGACCAAAGGTGCGATATGTAGATGGATGGTGCAATGTAAGCCGTGAAGTGTCACCACCTGAGCACCGCAGCCCCTTCAGACAGCTGCTCAGAGGGGTGGCCCCACAGATATAACATGGATTGCCTATCCTAGGGATGGGCAAACTGCGGCTCTCCGGCTGTTGCAAAACTACAACTCCCAGCATGCAAAGACTGCTTACAGCTATCAGCCTACAGCAGGGCATGGTGGGAATTGTAGTTTAACAGCTGGAGAGCCGCAGTTTGCTCATCCCTGGCCTATTCCAATGGCACATATGAAAGCCAACGATTCAATTCACGTGAAACTATAATCGTTAAGTGTAAAGTTATGAAGCCATTGAACAATTGTACTGAAAACACAATGCTTGTGACCTCCTACGTTATTGTAAGTACATGCGATTAAGGTTGAGCGAACTTGTGTTTCAACTTCGGCTTCCGAAGTTCGGGTTATCGCATAATCCAGTTATGGATTTCGCTACCACGGACCATGACGGAATTTGGAAACCATAACGGGCCGCTGTCATTTCCGAATTCCTTTATGGTGCGTGGTAGCGGAATCTATAACGGGATCCTGTGAGAACCTGAACCCAAACTTTGGATGCCGAACGTAAAACACAAGTTCGCTCAACCCTACACGTGATCCCTCAGCGAGGTGCTCTACCAGGCACGTTATGTAAAGCGCTACGTCTAAATACAGTGAACATCGTCAAGTTAGCAAGTAAACGACGTGAACGAGTTTGTACATTACAATCGCTGCATGAAAAGGCTGTTCTGCCATCGCTTTAAAGGCCCCTTTACACGGGACATTTTACCAGACAATCGTCGGCAGTGAAGGAGACCGCTGTATTTACATTCTCCTCCACGGTATTTAGATGGCATGATCTGCTGCTGGCAAACAATGTGATCGTGTCACTGATCACCTAATCCGTTATCTACGTCACTAAACGCGCCATGAAAGACCTATCCAAATCTTGCAAAAATACCTTTAAAACGGTAGTGGTATCTGAGACACTGGCGAAATACCGCTAGGTGCCTGGACAGGGGTAGACCTGCACCCATCACCTCTAGCAAAAACGCTTCCGTTACTGATAATACAACCGCCTGCATCCGTTATGAATGGATCCGGTTGTATCAACGTAAAAATAGCGAAGACGGATCCGTCATGAACTCCACTGAAAGTCAACGGAGGACCGGTCCGTTTTCTATAGCGTCAGAAAATGGATCCGTCTTGCCCCACACCCCAGGAAGCACTGAAACGTCGCGTGCAGTCTTAGTGTGCGTCAAGGGGACACAATGAAACGGAACGCATTCTGGTGCTCTCCATTTCGCTCAGTTTTGTCCCTATTGACAATGAATGGGGACAAAACAAATCTTTTCCAACCGCTGTTAGATTCTACAACGGATGTCAATAGCGGAAAGGAAAGCGCAGATGTGAAAGTAGCCTTACCTGTACGGGTCGCTAGTGCTCCAACTACAGTGCAACGAAATCTAAGACCATGGACCACCACGAGTGGGTCTCTGGAAACATCACCCACTGGGGGGTGGGTCTATGTAAGGGGTGTCTTGGGGAGGTCAGGGAGGATCCTCGGGGTGACCAGTCTCCGATAAGCAGGCTTGTGGAGTACCGAAGGGAGTGGTGAGGAGGGCAGCAAAAGGAACACTAAATCCTCTGACAAACAAAAAGGGAAGTTCTCTGGAAACCCCCTGGGCATATGCCCGTTAAAGCTACTTTCACCCTGGCGTTTTGGCTTTCCGTTTCTGAGATCTGTTCAATGGTCCAAAACGGATTAGTTTTGCCCTAATGCATTCTGAATGGAAAAGGGTCGGCTCAGAATGCATCAGTTCAGTCGCTTTGGAGGCAGACACCACAACGTTGCCTGCAGCGTTTTACTGTCCGCCTTACGAAACTGAGCCAAACGGATCCGTCCTGGCACACAATGTAAATCAATGGGGACGGTTCCATTTTCTGACACAATAGAAGACGGATCCGCCCTCCATTGACTTTCAATGGTGTTCAAGAAGGATCCGTCTTAACAATGTTACAGATAAACAGATCCATTCAGAACCAATGCAGACGGTTGCATTATCTGAACGGATCCGTCCATGGCGGATCCGCACCAAACACAAGAAAGTAGCCTAAATGATGGCTCTATAAATCTATTATATGCCATGGCAGATTGCAGCCATCCAGTGCACAGATAAGCCATTGTAATGATTGGGGGGGGGGGGGGGGGGGATTAATCACTGGAGACCCAGGCATCGGCTTATGGGTGGGGGTGAGCCGTCTACCAACACACCGAGGAGTGCAGGGCGATCGGCTTCCCTCACCACTAGGGGGAGGGGAGACCCGGGGTATTCCATTGCACAATAGGACTGGAAACCACCTATACGGTCAGTCCATTACGGCAGTAGCTACATTACGCCCGTCCGGACACCATGCGGTAACCGAAAACGAAGGAAATTTTAACGCGCGGCTTCCATCACGAGCACTTCAGGTGCCAGCTTGGAAACAATGGATGAAACCGCGGTAACATATACGGAGCGCAGAGCCGTCTCGCGCTCTAGAGCAGCTAGGCCAGAACAACAATGGCGCGCACTTACCATGGTCGAAGCTCGTCCCACAATACACGAACACAAGGCCCAGACTCAAAGCAAAAACCCTCCCGCGGGCACAGCTACTATTTATAGAGAACCGTGAACATCCGGGTACTCGAGTTCAGAAGTCAACCAATGGCCGGCGTCCTTTCAGCTAGGAGGTGGAGATTGGAGAGCTGACGAAAGTGGGCGGAGCTACACCACAAAGCGCGTCTTGTATGGTTTGAGCGCGAAAAACTGGAAACGTGCGTAGTACAATGTAAGAAGATGGAGGCTGATGTAACAGCGCAGGACGTTCATGCGCTTATTAGGAGAAACGCTGCACAATGCCTTATAACTAACTTAAGTAGTCCACAACCCGTGTGTAAAAACGTTTACCTCACATATGCGAAGAATCAGCGTGTGGCGTGGGGATAATATAAGTGAATAGGTAGAAAAAAAAACAACATGGCCGGTGTAATGGGAAGCACAAAAGCTTCTGAAAGAAACGGCTGTGAAACTCAGGGACTTATGTCATATTCTCATCAGGCAGTTGAAATTGGCTGGTGAACACATGGTGCATCAACCTTGGTGTATCCTCATCTTACAAAACCCCTTTAAAAAGGGTTTTCCAGCACGTAATTTGGCAACTGCCCCTTTGACTATATACATCCGGGGGACTGGCACATATATATATATATATATGCATGGACATTTTAGGCTGCATTCACACGGGCGAGTTTTCCGCGCGGGTGCAATGCGTGATGTGAACGCATAGCACCCGCACTGAATCCTGACCAATTCATTTCAATGGGTCGTGTACATGAGCGTTTTTTTTTACGCATCACTTGTGCGTTGCGTGAAAATCGCAGCATGTTCTATATTCTGTGTTTTTCACGCAGCCCTAGCCCCATAGAAGTGAATGGGGCTGCGTTAAAAACGCATTGCATCCGCAAGCAAGTGCGGGTGCGTTGCGTTTTTCACTGATGGTTGCTAGGAGACGTTGTTTTTAAACCTTCAGTTTTTTATCATGCGCGTGAAAAATGCATCAAAACGCATTGCACCTGTGCGGAAAAAACTAAACAACTGAACTCAATCGCAGGCAAAACTGAATGGCTTTGCCTGTGAAATCGGACAGTTTTCACTGAAAGCATCCGCAACGCATCCGGACACGCTCGTGTGAACCCAGCCTTAAAATGTCCACGTAGAGACCACAACTTTGCCCTACGTGTGCTTCTATTGGAGCTGGTAGCCCGCTGTCAGTGAATTCTCCATCACTCTATACCAGGCATCCTCAAACTGCGGCCCTCCAGCTGTTGCAAAACTACAACTCCCAACCGTCAGCAATAATAGAATAAAAAAAAACAACAACTAATGTTAAATGTACCCCACAGGTTTCGAATAACCTTATGGGGGGCAAAGAGTGTAAAATAAAGATAATTTAACATTTAAACCAGGCATCCTCAAACTGCGGCCCTCCAGCTGTTGTAAAACTACAATTCCCACAATGAATGCCCTGCTGTAGGCTGATACCTGTAGGCTGTTCGGGCATGCTGGGAGTTGTAGTTTTGAAACAGCTGGAGGGCCGCAGTTTGAGGATGCCTGATTTAAATCCTCAGATGCTGTGATCGACGCTGATCACGGCAACTGTGAGTGAAGGCACGAGGGCCCCCCGCAGTGAAGCAATCCAGGCTTGTCATGACAATCTCCCTACTGAGCTATGCACGAGGCACAGCTCAGAATGGGGAATCTGTCAGCAGATTTGTTCCTATGAAACTGCTTGACCTGTTATATGTGCGCTTGGCAGCTGAAGGCCCTTGATGACATCATCTGACTTTGATGACATCATCACGCTTGGCCCCATAAACCAAAGTGCAGAGGGCTTGGCAGTTGCAGAGAGAGCTGAATCTCTAGGTGTAATGGCAACGCCCCTGTTGCTCCTAGAGGCTCATTTGCATATATTAAAACTGTTGCCAGGCACACATGCAAAAGGTCTGCCAGTTTCATAGGTACAAATCTGCTAACAGATGCCCTTTAAATTTTACACTTGGTGCCCTGTGATCTACACCCCTTGCCCCTCCCCCATAGTAGTCCCAGTTACAGGCCCCCAGAATGCTGTAAAGCCTCCCTATTGAACATCTTTGTAGAGATAAGCAATGGCCATTTTGAAGTTTGTAGTCAGTGGATCGGACTAGTGTGCATGACATATTGGTATTCGGCACAGTTACCAATGGTATAGCGTACTGGACTCTGTCCATTGACCATTTAAAAATGAATATTTCAATGTTTATTTTAAAATTTTCAGTTGATCACAGACTGGTGTGCTTAACATATTTCTCTGTGCCACCATATATTGTAGTGGACCTTTTTAAATAAAAACTATTTTATAAAGAAAAATCAGGTGATCACAGACTAGTGTACCGACCTGAAATACTGTTCTGTGCCACAGTTAGGCCCCTTGCACACGACCGTATGCCCTCCGAGACATACGGTCCATGAGTGGGCCATATGTCCCGGAGCAGCATACATCGTGCACACGGGAGCACACAGCATCATAGGTTACAATGTTGTTGTTGTCCCGCACTCGGGGGTTGCCCGACGTGAACAGCATCATTGTAATATACGATGCTATGTACTCCCCTGCGCACGATGTATGCCGCTCCAGGATATATGGCTCACTCATGGACCGTATGTCTCGGAGTGCATACAGTCATGTGCAAGGGGCCTTAGTGTATATTATACTGGACAGTGTATATTTTCAAACAGTTTTAAAACTTGAATTGAGTAAATTCAGGTGATCTGACACTATTGTGCCTGACATATTTTGTTCTGCATCACAGTTTTATTCTGTTGGACTTGCAGTGGCAGCATGGAACGAATGGAGGATGGGAGTAGTACTGGCTCTGGCAAGAATGAGTGTACGCATGGATCACAGTGGCAGTCCTCACACCAATACCCTCCTAAGGCCATGCAGTGCCAGGAGGGCCCTGCCTGGTGGTAGTTATGGTGCCCATTAGGGCTGCAGCTATCGATTATTTTAGTAATTAAGTATTCTACCTATTAATCCAATGATTAATCCCCTCCAGTGCCACCAGCTCCTCCCCCAATGCCACCAGCTCCCCCACTCCCCCTCCTAGCCATCAGTGCCCAGCCGCAGCACCAGTGAACTAAAATACTTACCTTTCCTGTAGGGGTGCTGCCGACGCTCCAGAGATCCTCTATCCTATTCTTCACGCGCTGCACTGGGACCTGAAGTCACACAGCATCAGGTCATAGTGCGCGCTTACATGCCCTACGTCCTGACGATGTGTGTACGTCAGGATCCAGTGCACCGATGTGCGGGCAGGCGGGTGACCATGGAGCGTAAGTGATGGCAAGCTCTTCACTCACACTCTGTGGTCACATGGCACAAACAAATCATCGATGCAAAAAATTTGCATTAAGGAATTTTTCGTGTTGAGTTAAAGGGAACCAGTCACCTCAAAACCACATATTAAACCGCCGGCATTACCTTACAGTAGCCCACATTGTGTTCCTAATCTTGTGTTTCATTCCCCCATACTTTGCATACTTTATAAAAACGCAGTTTGAATCTTCATCAGCGCTATCTTCTGAGCCAGCTTGAAGTCAAGGGGGCAGCGGCCTCCTTGCTTCAAGTCGAGCTAAGCCCCCCTTTACTCGTCCTCTCTTCAATTTGATTGACATAATGCCGTGAGGCCCGGATCGCGCTATTCTCGCACATGCACGGTCTGCTCCCTCTTACAGCGCGATCCCAACTCCCGCACTTGGCTGCAATTGTTTTACTGCGCATGCGCCGGACATTGCTATCGTGCGCGCGCCCGCGCGCCTGTCGTTTTTTGGCCTCAGAGTCAGTAAGACAATTGCAGCCGGGGGAGTGCGGGAGCTGGGATTGCGCTGTGAGAGGGAGCGCACCTTTAGTCGATTAATTTGAGTAATCGTTTCAGCCCTAGTACCCATGGTCTTAGGTGTCTCTGCAGGGTGCAAAGCTGGGGTTTGGATGCAGGTGAAATGGCATCAGTGACCAGGCCAGTAGTAGTAAATAAAGAAGTCTTTTTTTACTAAAATGCAAAATTGAAGTAGTACATCCAACATTATCAAAGCACAGTTCCGAGAAAATCAGTTCAGTTCTACCGTAGTAAGATTGTATGGACAGCAGTGATAGAGGTTGTGGTACTCCTTCTCTCTATCTTTCCAGAGTCTCTGCAGAACCCCAAGCTGGCCATGTGGCACTTGGTAGATGCTTTGGGGCACAGAACCAAGACATAGCTGGCCAAACCGTCTCAAAATGTGGAAGGGTGTGCTGGCAATATTCCTTCTCACAGCTGCTACAACTGACTCCAATGCACGGCCTTGCAGATTCTGGACTTCTAATCTTCTTTCACTTTCGCTCTCGGGAGCACTTTGGATACCTGTAACTGTCTCAGAGATGATGGTTCTTTGGGGCTCAGGCCTGGTCCTGAGGAGCAAGCAGACATGAGTCCTCTCAGTAGCACCGATAGATTAGACTCCCCTGACTATTGGTGGATTCAGTCCCAACTCTTAGCATCCTAATGTGGCTGAGTCAAGGTTGTTAACCCTGACCTAGTCACACAGTACTATTGTCCAACTATACAACTGACCATTTTTTTCAAATCATTTTTAAAATTTAATTTAATAAATTCAATGGATCACAGACTGGTGTGCCTCATGTACTGTTATGGTCATATTATACTGGACTCTACAACAATACAGAGAAAATGTAAGCCATTTTCTACTCCAAAAACTGGTGTATAAAATGATCAGATGGGCCTCCTCCTCACTCACAACACAACCCACATTTTCTCAATCTGTCGGAAGAGTAGCATGAGCAGGGAAATGTCACAGACAAATTCTGCAACTGATATATTCCACCAAATGGACATATATCAGTTCATAAATGAGCCCCATTGTTAGTAGAGATGAGTCAATTCTCTGAAATTCGTTTTAGTTGTGATTCTACCTATTTGGCCATCAGATACAATTAGGTGTGAATTTGACCCAAATCAAGAGTACCCCTATTGCCCTGAAAACGAAACATTATAACTAATGAAAGGCAGTGTCGGACCAGAGTGCCTAGGGCCCACCAGTAAAATTTATTTTGGGGTCCACCGTATGGATACATTCAGTTATTACCTGCTCACAGAGCAGCTAGATGCTACCAGATGATTGAATATGGGGGTCTCTGCAGCAGCTTTAAGAAGGTAGGTCCTGGGGAGAAGAGGACACTTGTGGCTTTCCTCTATACCTAGAAGTCATCTCAGCTCTGATCGTGTCCATCATAATACTGGGGAGTTTCTTTAATAATCTATCAGGTGTTTTATATGAACATAGGATGGTTGAGGAGCTGTACACTGAATATATGTATGTAGTGCAGTAAATCTACTGTGTTATGTGCCACTTGTGCAGGGGGTGGGAGACTAGGGGCCCACCTTGCTCAGGGGCCCACTAGGGGATTCACCTGAACCCCTGTGGGCCAGTCCGAGCCTGATGAAAGGTATTTGGGAATATATTTATAATAAAGTAATATTTAAGTATTTTCATTTTTTAACTCCCGGAGAACGGCTTGCATACAGGGGGTTTTGCCACTTCAGCAAATAGCATTTATTATGCAGGGAAAGTTACCACGGTTATGACCACCCTGCAATCCTGCTGGCACACTATAGAAAAAAGCATCAGCCTACGTGAGCTCCCACGGTCCCGGCCACCATGTTCTATTTTTTTGCTGTGCAAAAACACGGACGGGAACCCCAATGAAGCGCTTTGCACCGTTCCGTATCTTGCAGATCCATTCTGTTTGCAGGACGCAATACGGGCGCGGTCCACACATATTCGTGTGCATGAGTCCTAAAGCTGCCCATATACAATGCAGTATGGTGGCAGGATTCGCATGCAGATGATTGCTGATTGCCGGGCTGCACCTCTGCTTGCTGGCCTGCGTCTGTACATGCTGTTAGAAACAAATAGCATGTACAGGGACATCTTGGCTTCTATCAATGATCCATATGAAGAAGCAGGTCCTCCTGTCGGATTGCATCATATAAAGTCAGATTAGGCCAAGTTCATACTTCAGTTATTTGGTCAGTTATTTCCATCAGTGATTGTAAGTAGGGATGAGTGAATCGACTTCGGATGAAACATCTGAAGTTGATTTGCATAAAACTTTGTTCTAATACTGGATTAAGCAGGAGCTCGGTACAGTATTAGAATGTATTGGCTCCGATCAGCCGAAGTTGTTGCTTACCACTTGGAACCCAAACCCGAGTTCGGGAAATGTTTTTTTACAGTACAAATTAATTTCTGAAGTTATTAAGCGAAGTCTCGCAAGACTTTGCGAAGCAATAACTTCGGCTCATCGAGCCAATACATTCTAATACTCCACGGAGCTCCTGCTCCATCCAGTATTAGAACGAAGTTTTATGCGAATCGACTTCGGATGTTTCTCCGTTGAAAATGGAGGCACACATGGATGCAGAATGGCCATGAAAAACAGAGCATTGTTTTTTTTACTGTGGTGTGAATAGGCCCTCAGCCTACAAACACAGATATTACCAGACAGCTGTATGTGGCTTCCAGACCTTTACATCGTACACAGGAAACAATCCGGTTTGGAATGAAAACAGGTAATGTATTTGTTCCAGACTTGAGTAAGGAGGTGGAAAAAATAGATCTATTCAGATGTAATTGAGCCGCACAGAGCGTAAACTGAACAGATCAAGTTTGTAACAAAAGCGTAGAAACACCTAATAATGTCATGTAAATTGATACCTCATTGTATAAAATGTGCATTTCTCAGTCATTCGGATAAAGGCTTACATTTGCATCTGCTAAAAGCAGAAAAGCTAGACTGATAAACAAGATTGTCCTAATATAAAGCTAGTAGAACATTGCTCCTTCACCACCAATTGCTTGAATACTTTTAAAATGTCAGTCAGATATCTATAGTGTAATTACTTTATGACCCAGTCTTTTTTTTAAAGTGTATATATTGGGAATGGTATTGGTGTTGTAGAAAGTCACATCTAAGGTCTTTCACACGATCAGATTTGATCAGCATTTACCATCAGTATTCGTAAGCCAAAACCAGGGCCGGACTGGGGATAAAAACCAGCCCTGGAAAAAGTTGCATACCAGCCCCGGAAAAAGTTGCATACCAGCCCCAAACACACACGCCGCGAGCGTGTGTATGTATGTGTGTGTATATATATATATATATATATATATATATATATATTATATACACACACACAGGCCGGGCCTTACCCTAGCGTTGCCGTGACTTGGCCTCTGCGCAGTGGCAACTCTAGGAACAATATATGGGAGGCACATAAGATACCACAGTCAAAATGGGGGGCACTAATAATTTTCCCCACTTAAATTCATACAACTGAAAAAAAACGAAATAAGTATATATAAATTCAAAATACGAGAGTATTGCGGTATGCAGGGATACATTTATAATAAAATAATTTACTTACAAAAGAACCTATTCCATCTTCTGCTGTGCTGTCCTCTGCTTGCTTCCACGGATCTTCCCTCTTTTCAATCTGTCCTCAGTGCGCAGGGCAGGCACACTGCTATGGGGATCTGTGGATGACACACTGTTATGGGGGATCTGTGGATGACACACTGTTATGGGGGATCTGTGGATGACACACTGTTATGGGGGATCTGTGGATGACACACTGTTATGGGGGATCTGTGGATGATACACTGCTATGGGGATCTGTGGATGACACACTTTTATGGGGATCTGTGGATGACACACTGTTGTGGGGATCTGTGGATGACACACTGTTATGGGGGATCTGTGGATGACACACTGTTATGGGGGATCTGTGGATGACACACTGTTGTGGGGATCTGTGGATGACACACTGTTATGGGGGATCTGTGGATGACACACTGTTGTGGGGATCTGTGGATGACACACTTTTATGGGGGATCTGTGGATGACACACTGTTGTGGGGATCTGTGGATGACACACTTTTATGGGGGATCTGTGGATGACACACTGTTGTGGGGATCTGTGGATGACACACTTTTATGGGGGATCTGTGGATGACACACTGTTATGGGGATCTGTGGATGACACTGTTATGGGGATCTGTGGATGACACACTGTTATGGGGGATCTGTGGATGACACACTGTTATGGGGGATCTGTGGATGACACACTGTTATGGGGATCTGTGGATGACACACTTATGGGGATCTGTGGATGACACTGTTATGGGGATCTGTGGATGACACTGTTATGGCGGAATCTATGGATGACACTGTTATGGGGAATCTGTGGATGACATACTGTTATGGGGTACTTTTACACCTGCGGCATGGCTATCCGACCTATCCGGCTGTTCACTCTCCTGATCCGCCATGCCGCAAGTACTCGTGCACTGCCGTGCTGCTGCTCTGTCCCCATTGACTATAATAGGGCAGGGGCGGAGCTATGGTGCAGCATGGCAGAGATCGCCGGACTAAAAAGTCGGACATGCAGTACTTTTAGTCCGGCGATCTCTGCCGTG
The DNA here is from genome assembly GCA_033119425.1 of Bufotes viridis. Taxonomy (NCBI): domain Eukaryota; kingdom Metazoa; phylum Chordata; class Amphibia; order Anura; family Bufonidae; genus Bufotes; species Bufotes viridis. The sequence continues at coordinate 420,588,290 of CM065589.1, forward strand.
CTGCGCCATAGCCCGTCACCTGCCCCTATTATAGTCAATGGGGACAGAGCAGCAGCACGGCAGTGCACGGGTACTTGCGGCATGGCGGATCAGGAGGGTGAACAGCCCGGATAGGTCGGATAGCCATGCCGCAGGTGTGAAAGTACCCCATAACAGTATGTCATCCACAGATCCCCCATAACAGTGTCATCCACAGATTCCCCATAACAGTGTCATCCATAGATTCTGCCATAACAGTGTCATCCACAGATCCCCCATAACAGTGACATCCACAGTGCCCCCATAACAGTGTGCCAGTAGCCGTCCCCTTTAGTGCCAGTAGCCCCTTTATGTGCCAGTAGCCCCTTTAGTATCAGTAGCCGTCCCTTTATGTGCCAGTAGCCGCCCCTTTATGTGCCAGTAGCCGCCCCTTTATGTGCCAGTAGCCGTCCCCTTTAGTGCCAGTAGCCCCTTTATGTGCCAGTAGCCCCTTTATGTGCCAGTAGCCGTCCCTTTATGTGCCAGTAGCCGGTCCCTTTAGTGCCAGTAGCCCCTTTAGTGCCAGTAGCCATCCCCTTTATGTGCCAGTAGCCCCTTTATGTGCCAGTAGCCCCTTTATGTGCCAGTAGCCCCTTTAGTGCCAGTAGCCCCTTTAGTGCCAGTAGCCCCTTTATGTGCCAGTAGCCTCCTTTATGTGCCAGTAGCCCCTTTATGTGCCAGTAGCCCCTTTATGTGCCAGTAGCCCCTTTAGTGTCAGTAGCCCCTTTATGTGCCAGTAGCCCCCTTTAGTGCCAGTAGCGCCCTTTATGTGCCAGTAGCCCCGCTTGGTGCCAGTAGCCCCTTTAAGTGGCAGTAGCCCCCTTTAAGTGGCAGTAGCCCGCTTTAAGTGGCAGTAGCCCCTTTATCTGCCAGTAGCCCCTTTGCAGTGCTTGCCAGTAGCCCCTTTAGTGCTGCCAGTAGCCCCTTTAGTGCTGCCAGTAGCCCCTTTAGTGCTGCCAGTAGCCCCCTTTAGTGCTGCCAGTAGGCTACTGGCAGCACTAGTGGCTACTGGCAGCATAGAGCTATTGGCAGCACTAGCAGGCTACTGGCAGATAAGGGCTACTGGCAGTAGCCCCTTTATCTGCCAGTAGCCCCTTTAGTGCTGCCAGTAGCCCCCTTTAGTGCTGCCAGTAGCCCCTTTAGTGCTGCCAGTAGCCCCTTTAGTGCTGCCAGTAGCCCCTTTAGTGCTGCCAGTAGCCCCAAGAAAAAAAAAAAAAAGAACACTTATACTTACCTCCAGCGATGCGATGCAGGCCTCTTCCGGCCTGTGTCTCGAAGTTGTACGGCTCCGGCGGCGCGATGATGTCATCGCGCCGCTGAGCCGGCTTCTGATAGGCTGCCAGCCTAGTGCTGGCAGCCTATCAGAGGAACAGGGAGAGGTCACGCCTCTCCCTCCTCTGCTGCTGCTCCGCACGGAGATGAGCGCAATGCAAGCGCTCATCTCCGTCGCCACTGGAGCCCAGTGTGCCTGCGGCCGCCGGCCGGCCGTGCGGCAGTCAGGGCTACCGGCCTACCGGGAATTTTCCCGGTAACCCGGTTGGCAAGTCCGGCCCTGGCCAAAACCAACAGTGGGTCCAAAATAAAAAAGAGGCCCAAATCTTTACATTTTGATTTACTCTATGGCCTCTTTCACACGGCCGTCAAGTTTGACGCCCGGATAAGAGGCGGGTGTGTTGCGGGAAAATGCGAGATTTTTCCACGCGAGTGCAAAGCATTTTAATGCGTTTTGCACACGCGTGGAAAAAATCTGCATGTTTGGTACCCAGACCCGAACCCAGACTTCATCACTGAAGTTCGGGTTTGGGTTGAGTATTCTGTAGATTTTATTATTTTCCCTTATAACATGGTTATAAGGGCAAATAATAGCATTTTCACTACAGAATGCTTAGTAAAATGTGCATTAAGGGGTTAAAAATAAAAAAAATGAACTCGCCTTATCCACTTGATCGCGTAGTTGCCGATCTCTTCTCTCTTCTTCAATCATTAGCTGCCGGCTAAAGGACCTGTGATGACGCCAGTGTGCTCATCACAGGTCCTTTAGCCGGCAGCTAATGCTTGAAGAAGAGAGAAGAGATCGGCAACTACGCGATCAAGTGGATAAGGCGAGTTCATTTTTTTTTTTTAACCCCTTAATGCACATTTTACTAAGCATTCTGTAGTGAAAATGCTATTATTTCCCCTTATAACTATGTTATAATGGAAAATAATAAAGATCGGGTCTCGTCTCTTAGCAACCTTGCTGGAAAATCGCACTGCATCCGCACTTGGTTGCGGATGCTTGCGATTTTTCCGAAGCCCCATTTACTTCTACGGGGCCTGCGTTGCGTGAAAAACGCAGAATTTAGAGCATGCTGCGATTTTCACGCAATGCAGAAGTGATGCGTGAAAATCACCGCTCATGTACACAGCCCCATAGAAATGAATGGGTCCGGATTCAGTGCGGGTGCAATGCGTCCTCCTCACGCATTGCACCTGCGTGGAAAACTCGCCCGTGTGAAAGGGGCCTATGGGTTTCACACCTGGTTTTGACTTACAAATGCTGACAGTGTGAACGTGGCCTTATACAAGGTAGCCCACCTCAATTCCAAATAAAACTGCTTATAGTAAATCTGTCTCAGTTGTCCATACCAACCAATCAGATCTCAGCTTTCTTTTTTTTTCAGAGCCCTGCAACAACTGAAAGCTGAGCTTTGATTGGTTGCTATAGGCAACTAAGACAGATTTACTATTAGGCAGTAGTTTGATTTGGAGATATTGGAGGGGGACTACTTTTTCATGGGCCACCCTGTAGTATTAATTAATTATGCATCTGTAATTTTGGCATCACCGTGGGCTCAGGAGCTCTTGTCCCTCAAAATACAAGCCCTCAAATGTCTATGTAAATGGAAAAAATTAAAATGGCTCTGGGATGGCAGGGAGTAAAAAATGAAAACGCAAAAACAGTAAATCACTGTCAGAAACGGGTTAAAAATCATTTTTTTTTGTGTGTTGCCTTATTCTAACATATAGCTTTTTGTTTTACTACTTTTGCATCATAAAATTGACTTTTTTTTAAATAAAAATAATAGTTTTTTTTTCCTTGAAGGCTGCTATATGAAGGTTTGTTTTTTGGGGGACAGGCTGTAGTACCAATCTGGGGTACATATGACTTTTTGCTTTTTGTATTGCTTTTGGAAGGAGGTGAGGTGACCCAAAACAGTAGATCTGTTATGATTTTTTCATTCCTTTTTGCCAGTTTGTGGTTCTAATTTCCCCCTCTCCCTGTATGCATTTGTGGCCTTAATGACCAAGCAATTTAAAAAAAAAATCATCACATTATAAGAGCTATAACTTTTCTTTATTTTTCTATCAATTTAGTTGTATGAGGGCTTGTATTTTGCAGTGCAAGTTGTAGTTATGGCACCATTTTGGGGTATGCATAGTTTACTGGTTGACTTTTATTAACTCTTTCTAGGGGGATAGGAAAAAAAAACAATACCATCACAGAGTTTTTACATTGTAAATTCAGCGATATTCACTCTGCTGCATAAATAACATAATAACTTTACTCTCACAATCAGTATAACTACAGTGATACCTATTACATAAAGTTTTTTCATTCTACAGAGCAGTGTGAGGGCTTAATTTCTGTGAGAACTGTGGGATGACTTGTAGTTTTCAATGATACCATTTTGGGGGTATTTAACACTTTTTAATTACTTTTTATTACATTTTTTCATGGCAAAAAGCAGCAATTCTGCCATTGTTTTCTTTTGTCTTTTTTTTTTTACGGCATTCACCATGTGGAATATATTGTATGATAATATAAATGTACATTGCGGCTCATTACAGGCACAACGATACCAAACATGAGGGGATTTTATTTTTGTGATTTTTTTCCATTGAAAACCATTTTTATTTTCCATATATATTTTCTAATTTTTTTACTTTTTAAAAATTATTTATTAGTCCCACAAGGTGACTTTGACAGGCGATCTTTTGTTCACTCCTATAAGACACTGTACTGCCTATGTAGTACGGTGTATTACACTAGTCAGTTTTATACTGACAGGCGCTATCAGGCTGTGCCAGAGAGGCGCAGTCTGATAGGGATACACTGTAGTCAGACCTGGGGGCCTTCATTAGGCCCCTGGCTGCCATGCAGAAACATGCCTGACAGAGGGAGCTCAGATTGCCTCAGATTCACATAATTCTTAAACAGCCATCATACCAATCAGATCTCAAGTAAAATCTGACCAAAATCGTAGTATGTAAATCTATCCTTGCATGTATTTAAAGGGGTTGTCCCACGAAAAATATTCTACAGTTTTCAAATCAGCACCTGTATCTGAATACCTTTGTAATTGCATTTAATTAAATATTTAGTATAGCCACTTAGTTATTCAATAAAAAGTATATGTATAGCGCCACCTGCAGTTTGTCTGTTTCTTATTTCTTTGACCTTCTCACTGAGAAGGCCGCACATGCTCAGTTTCATCCTACAACTGCCTCCTGAGCTGTGATAGGGAGAGCATGGACACGCCCCTTAGCTGCAGCAGAAAAGACACGCCCCTGGAGCTGTCAGCTTGATATAAATTTAGCAGAGCAATGAATAGGGAGATCTCTGGATCCATGTGAGGTACAGGGCTGGTTCTGGCTTTGTTAGAGATTGTCATATACTATATGATGTCTGATTTTCATTTTTTACATTAATCATGGGATAACCCCTTTGACTGTGGTCAAGGGACAGGTATATAGGGTGAAATTTATTAAGACTGATGTTGAGTACGGCAATCTTAATTTGTTCTGTGCTGGAATGAAATTTGCCACAATTATTAAGCGGCACTCTTTTTTAAAATAATTGTGGTGCATTTTGGGCCACCTATATTCCCGAAGTAAAATCTACTACAGCCTGAATGCAATCTCCATGCACCAGGATGTGCTAAATTGCAGCATCAGCTTCATCAATGCTACTGTCCAATAGCACTGAAATGCACCTCTGCCACCATGCTATGATAGTAACTCTAAGGTCTGCTGAGGCTTTCTAAACTTGTGCATTAATGTAGGCCCAGCAACTTCCTAGTTACTGTTCCAGTATTGACGTCCTGGTGTCTCTACTATCTGGTGAAGCATTGGCTACGTCACACCCCTTTGGGAGCGAGGGGATCCTTTGACTGGTAACTTCCAAGAATTTCTGGAAACCTCAAGCAAGGTTTTTGTAAAGCCTGGCCAGATAGCATCTGCAGCATCATCCTTACTCTGTCGTGGCCAGGGCAACTTAACTGTGGGACAGTATGCCATCCATTTCCATACATTTCCTCAGAGATACCTTGGAACAATGAAGCCTTAGGGCTCATGCACACGACAGTGAAAAATGGCCGTGTGACGGCCGTCTAAGTAACGGCCGTCACACGGCCATTTTTACCACCAATGTAAGTCTATGGAGCTATTCACATGGCCGTTCTTTAAACGGCCAGTGAATAGTGTCCGTCCAAAAATAGGACATGTCCTATTTCTGGCCGTTTTCACGGCCGTGCGGACCCATTAAAATCAATGGGACCGTTTTTAACGGCCGATTGACAGGAAGGCACCCGTCTCACGGCCGTTAAAAACGTGTAGACAGGCCATGAATGGTGGCCCCATATCGGCTGCAAACTGCAGGTCAATTCAGACCTGCGGTTTGCAGCGATTTCTGACTTGTCTGATCCCCGTGGTCTGTGACCGCGGGGATCAGACAGTTAAATGTCCATTTTTTAAAAACATTTTTTACCCCCTTCCCCCCCCCTGCAGCTGATTTGGTTGGGGGGCTGTGCAGGAAGGGGGTTGCGACAGCGCTATTTTTGTGGCGGGAGGCGGGTGGTGCGGCAGGCGGGATCGCAATTGCGATCCCCCGCCCGCCTCCTTTAAAAAGAATTCCCTGGTGTCTAGTGGGTATAGCAGGGGGTCAGCACATTGCTGACCCCCTGCTTTAAACTGCTGACATCTGTGCTGCAGATGTCAGCAGTTTAACCCCTTCTATACCGCGGCCCGTATGGTCCGCGGTATGGAAGGGGTTAACGGGGAGGGAGCTCCCTTCCTCTCCCATCGGGGGGCTGCCGTGCCTATGCAGCCCCCCGACAGGATGGGATCGCAGAGGGAGTGAGCTCCCCTCCCTCCCCATCACCCGCTGCTCCCTTCTGGCAGCGGGTGATGGTCACCATGGAGACAGGACGCTTACTGAAGCGCCCTGCTCTCTCCCTGGTGCTGAAAGCCTGAATAGATCTGCTATAGGCAGGTCTATTCAGGCTTTCTAAAGTGAAAAAAAAAATACAGTAAGTACACTATATAGTGTACTTACTGTAGTTTTATAGACCCAGATCCACTGGATCTAAAAGAACCAAGTGGGTCTAGGTAAAAAAAATGTAAAAAGTGAAAGTGAAATAAAAGAAAACACATATCACTGAATAAAAATGAAAAACATAAAATACTGTACACATATTAGGTATTGCCATGTCCGTAAAAACCTGCTCTATAAAAATATCACATGACCGAACCCCTTAGGTGAACCCCATTATAAAATAAAATAAAAAATGGTGTAAATAAGCCATTTTTGGCCCCTTACGTCACAAAAAGTATATTACAAAGCAATCAAAAAGGCGTATGCCTTCCAAAAAAGTACGAATGAAACCGCCATCTCATCCCGGAAAAAATGAGCCCCTACCTAAAACAATTGACCAAAAAATAAAAAACTATGGCTCATAGACTAAAACATGATTTTTTTGTTTCAAAAATGCTTTATAGTGTTAAATGTAAAAAAAGAACTAAAAAGTAGACATATTAGGTATCTCCACGTCCGTAAGAATCTGCTCTATAAAAATATCACATGACCTAACCCCTCAAGTGTGAAAAACTTTACACTTTTTACTCAACACTGTAAAAAAAATTAAATAAAAACTAGCCAAAAAAAGCCATTTTTTTGTAACCTTACATCACAAAACGTGTAATAGCAAGCGATCAAAATGTCATATGAACCCCCAAAATGTGCCAATCAAACCGTTACCTCATCCCGCAAAAATTATACCCAACCTGAGACAATCGCTTAAAAACTGAAAAAAATATGGCTCTCAGACTATGGAGACACTAAAAAATGTTCTTTTTTGTTTCAAAAAGGATATTATTGTTGTGGTAAGGTGCAAGGTACCGTTGTCGACGGGAGGTATGTGTCACCGAGGTTCCTGGCCTCGGTGAGGTAAGAGCCGGGTTTTTTGTGTCAGCAGCAGCTAGTGCTACTTGACAATTTTGATACTTAGTTTGGCTGCAAAGCCAATCCGGGCCGGCTCTTACTGGGAGTAGGCAAAGAGTTGGGTGGGTACCTACTCCCCACGGTCCAGGCCGGACTTTATCCGGGCCTTTAAAAGGCAGCCTCCTCAGCAGCTGAGAGTGTGATTATCCTGGAGCTGCTGTTAGGCTGGGGAATCATTTGAGTTTGAAAGTTCTCTGGGCAGGAAGCAAGAGCCCAGCAAGGAGGAGTGCAGACGGCCTGGAAACCTGACGTCGCTTGTCTTGCGGCTGGACTGACAGCCAGGTGTGAACCTGCACCTAAAACCTCCCAGGTGACTGGAGCCTGTATTGGACTGTCTTGTTTTTCTCATGATTTCTTATGTGTGTGAAGTAACACCAAGAGACTGTTTTTGTTTATCTTGTGCAAGTGTGAATAAAACACTGTTTATTGCACCTTCGAGACTCCTGTTTTGCCTCGGTACTGCACCCGCACCGCTATCTACCAGAGCGACTCCCCACATTTGGTTCGGATGCGGGCATGCGCAGTGAGGCTGGCGTGAACGCCGAAAGTTTTTGTTTTTGCTGGGCACGACTGGATGTCCTATATTAGGCCGGCAAAGTTGCAGCCTGTGTTCCCTGACAAAATGGAGGCGGCTCTGAAAGCTCTCATAGAGGCTAACGTGCAGCAGCGGGAGACCAACCAGCTACTGCTACAGCACGTGATGGCGTTACAAGCTGCAGGAGCGTCCCACCACGACCATGATGCCCGGAAAGCGGTCCGTGCGGCGATCCCAAAGATGACCCCCTCGGACGACGTTGAGACGTATCTGGCGGTCTTTGAGAAGGTGGCCGTGAGGGAGAAGTTACCCCGTGACCAGTGGGCCGAGGTGGTCGCTCCGTTCCTGGCGTCCGGACCCCAGCAGTTTTTTTTTGACCTAGCAGATGACCAGGCTGCTGATTACCCCACGGTGTAGGGGGAGATCCTGGCCAGACTGGGGGTAAACGTGTTGGTCCGGGCTCAGCGGGTCCACCAGTGGGACTTTAAAACGGCTGAACCCGCCAGGCCGCAGTACTATGAATTGCTGCACAGGTTGCAAAAGTGGCTGCAGCCTGATGTTCTAAGTCCGGCTGCTATGCTGGACCGTCTGCTGGCCGACATGTTCTGGAGGGCCCTGCCTTACCCCCTTCAGCACTGGATCGGCCAGGTATCCCCCACCAATGCCCTGGAGATGGTCGACCTGGTGGAGCGTTACGAGGCCACCAGAAACCTGCAGGGGAGTCTTGCTGGGAAGGGGTCAGTTAAATCCCGGAGGCCTCCACCCCTGTTCCGACGACCGGCGACAGAGAGACCTGCACGGAATGTGCCCCCTGCGGAGCCGCCTCCCGTGGTATGCTGGAGGTGTCAGGAGCCAGGCCACATCAGGGCCGACTGTCTGCATCAGGGTGAGCCGATGGATGTGAGCTACGGGGGTCGCCACTCCCTGTATGCACGGAAGCTGTGCGCAACTGGCACCCGTGAGGTGCAGGATAACAACCACCTGTGTCAGGTAGAGGTGGGAGATTCTCGGGCGGTGGCCCTGCTGGACTCCGGGAGTCTAGTCTCCCTGGTAAGAGCTGCCCTAGTATGGCCTGCGGAGTATACCGGCCGTAAAATCGGGGTCCTATGCATCCACGGAGACTTAAAAGACTACCCCACTGCGCTAGTGACTTTGTCCACCGCGGCTGGTAAGTGGACCCACGAGGTGGCTGTCGCTACCAAACTCCCACATGAACTGATACTTGGGACTTCCCAGGTTTCCCGGCGCTGTGGCCGGCAATAAAAATGTCTGATGGGCCCGAGACAGGGGTAACCCTAGTAGAGTGGCCTGATACCACTGGAAGGCCAGAACCCTGGGAGCCCGAATCTGAAGGGCCAGCGGTAGGGGTGACCTCTGCTCCAGCGGTAGAGGGGGAGACAACCCCACTGAGTGTATTGGTGGGAGACACGGAGGACTTGCCACCGGGACCTGAGTTGGCAGACCTCAATGTCTCCGGGAAAATTTTGGGACCGCACAACACCGGGACCAAACCCTAACCAGGGCCTGGGAAAGTGTTGTAATGGTTGATGGTAAACCCCAGAAACCTGGGGCTGAATTAATGTTTCCGCGATTTATTGTTCTTCAGGATATGTTGTATCGGGTGAACCAAATCCGAGGTGAGCCAGTTGAACAGTTGGTGGTGCCCACCGCATATCGCAAGCTTGTTATGGAGCTTGCCCACCAACATGTTCTTGGGGGGCACATGGGGTGGCAGAAAACGCAGGACCGTGTACTGCAGCGATTTTATTGGCCTGGTGTGTTTAAGGAGGTAGAAGAGTATTGTAAATCTTGTCCAACATGTCAGATGAATAGCCCCCAGCCATATTTCCGTAGTCCTCTGGTACCTCTTCCAATCATTGAGGTCCCGTTTGAGCGTATCGCTATGGATCTGATTGGGCCTGTACCAAAGTCTGCCAGGGGCCACCAACACATTCTGGTAGTTCTCGACTATGCCACTCGGTATCCGGAGGCGGTGCCTCTGCGACATACCTCAGCTAAGCTCATTGCCAAAGAGTTAATGGAAATGTTTTCCCGTGTGGGCCTGCCAAAAGAGGTTCTGACAGACCAAGGGACCCCTTTTATGTCCAAAGTTATGAGGGAACTGTGTAAATTATTGCGTATAAAGCAATTGCGGACGTCCGTTTACCATCCGCAAACGGACGGTCTTGTCGAAAGGTTTAACCAAACTCTAAAAAATATGTTAAAAAGGGTGGTGTCTAGAGATGGGAAGGACTGGGACCTGCTTCTGCCCTATCTCATGTTCGCAGTGCGAGAGGTGCCCCAGGCCTCTACTGGGTTCTCGCCCTTTGAACTGCTTTATGGCAGACACCCTCGGGGCCTGTTGGATATCGCCAAGGAAGCGTGGGAACAACAGCCTGTCCCCCACAAAAGTGTCATTGAGTATGTCACCCAGATGCAGGAACGGATGGAAAGGGTGTTGCCGCTGGTCCGGGAGCATATGGAGGCAGCGCAACAAGCCCAGAGTAGGGTGTATAATCGTCAGGCTAGGGTACGGGACTTCAATCCAGGAGATCGGGTTTTGGTTCTGGTACCCACCCTTGACAGCAAGTTCCTAGCTAGGTGGCAGGGCCCCTATGAGGTGATTGAGAAGGTAGGGAAGTAAATTACAAGGTACACCAGCCAGGCGGCGCAAGCCGGAGCAGGTGTACCACGTGAATTTACTAAAGCTGTGGAAAGATAGGGACACGGCCGACGACCACAGCCCCGGCCAGGGCTTCTAGGTGAAAGAGTCCAGCCCCACAGTTCGAGGCCTGTGAAGCAGTAACCACGGTAAAATTGCAGACAGCCTGTCTTCCAAACAAGTTCAGGAAGTCAGGAGTTCATCAGTCGGAACACGGATGTGTTCTCGGACCTCCCTGGCCGCACGCCTCTCATCCAACATGACATCGTCACTGAGCCTCAGGCCAAGATCCGGTTAAAACCATACCGGGTACCCGAGGCTCGGCGACGGGCCATCGCGGAGGAAGTGCAGTTAATGTTGAAGCTCGATGTCATTGAGGAGTCGAAAAGTGAGTGGGCCAGTCCCATAGTCCTAATACCTAAGCCGGATGGGACGCTGCGGTTCTGCAACGATTTTCGCAAGTTAAATGAAGTGTCCAAGTTTGATGCATATCCCATGCCCCGGGTAGACGAGCTTGTTGAGAATTTAGGGCAAGCCCGTTATTTTTCTGTGCTAGACCTCACCAAAGGGTACTGGCAGGTACCCTTAACGGAGTCGGCCAAGGAAAAACTGCTTTTGTTACCCGCAGGGCCTGTATCATTACAAGGTGTTACCCTTTGGCCTGCATGGCGCCCCGCCACCTTCCAAAGGTTAATGGACATTGTGCTGCGACCTCATCGTCGGTACGCCTCAGCCTACTTAGATGATGTAGTCATCCACAGCACCGACTGGGAAAGCCATTTACCCAAGGTGCAGGCGGTAGTGGATGCCCTGAGGAAAGCTGGACTAACCGCCAATCCAAAAAAGTGTGCGATTGGGTTGGAAGAGACCAAATATCTGGGGTATGTAATTGGGCGGGAGTCATCAAACCTCAGGTAACTAAGGTAGAGGCCATACGTAACTGGCCCCGACCGGTCACCACCAGGCAGGTAAAGTCCTTCCTGGGAATTGTAGGATACTACATGCGGTTTGTGCCCCACTTTGCCACAATAGCAGCGCCGTTGACAGACCTGTTGAAGGGGCGAAAGTCTGGGAAGGTTAGCTGGAGTGAGAAGGCGGAGGAGGCTTTCTCCGCGCTGAAGTCGGCCCTGTGTGGGTCCCCGGTTTTGGTGACACCCGACTTCAACAGGGAGTTCGTCGCTCAGACGGATGCCTCGGAGGTAGGTCTCGGTGCAGTACTGTCTCAGGAGGTCAATGGGGAAGAACATCCCGTTGTCTTCCTGAGCCGTAAACTCACCCCAGCCGAGACCAGGTATAGTATAGTGGAGAGGGAGTGCCTGGCTATCAAGTGGGCACTCGAATCTCTCCGCTATTACCTGTTAGGGAGGAGGTTCCGTCTGGTGACCGACCATTTCCCTCTCAAGTGGATGAGCCAGGCCAAGGAGAGGAATGCTCGGGTCACCAGGTGGTTCCTATCCTTGCAAAATTTCAAATTTTCGGTGGAACACAGGGCAGGCCGCTTGCAGGGTAACGCAGATGCCCTGTCCCGCGTCCACTGCCTCACATGTGTTCACCCCCTCAGGGTTGAACAAAGGGGGGTATGTGGTAAGGTGCAAGGTACCGTTGTCGACGGGAGGTATGTGTCACCGAGGTTCCTGGCCTCGGTGAGGTAATAGCCGGGTTTTTTGTGTCAGCAGCAGCTAGTGCTGCTTGACAATTTTGATACTTAGTTTGGCTGCAAAGCCAATCCGGGCCGGCTCTTACTGGGAGTAGGCAAAGAGTTGGGTGGGTGCCTACTCCCCACGGTCCAGGCCGGACTTTATCCGGGCCTTTAAAAGGCAGCCTCCTCAGCAGCTGAGAGTGTGATTATCCTGGAGCTGCTGTTAGGCTGGGGAATCATTTGAGTTTGAAAGTTCTCTGGGCAGGAAGCAAGAGCCCAGCAAGGAGGAGTGCAGACGGCCTGGAAACCTGACGTCGCTTGTCTTGCGGCTGGACTGACAGCCAGGTGTGAACCTGCACCTAAAACCTCCCAGGTGACTGGAGCCTGTATTGGACTGTCTTGTTTTTCTCATGATTTCTTATGTGTGTGAAGTAACACCAAGAGACTGTTTTTGTTTATCTTGTGCAAGTGTGAATAAAACACTGTTTATTGCACCTTCGAGACTCGGTACTGCACCCGCACCGCTATCTACCAGAGCGACTCCCCACATTGTGTAAAACCTAAATAAATAAAAAAGGTATACATATTATGTATCGCCGCGTCCGTAAGGACCTGCTCTATTAAAATATAGCACGATCTCACCCCTCAGGTCCATAAACATAAAAAATAAAAACATTGTCAAAAAAGCCATTTTTTGTCACCTTACATCACAAAAAGTGTAATAGCAGGCGATCAAAAAGTCATATGCACCCAAAAATAATACAAATCAAACCGCCATCTCATCCCACAAAAAATGAGCCCCTACATAGGACAATCGCCCAAAAAAAAAAAAAAATATGGCTCTCAGACTGTGGAGACACTTAAACATGATTTTTTTGTTTTAAAAAAAGATATTATTGTGTAAAACTCAAATAAATAAATAAAAAGTATACATATTAGGTATTGCCGTGTCCGTCACAACCGGCTCTATAAAAATAACACATGACCTAACCCCTCAGCTGAACACAGCAAAAAAATATATAATAAATATGGTGTCAAAAGCCATTTTTGTCACCTTACATCATAAAAAGTCTAATAGCAAGCGACCAAAATGTCATATGCACCCCAAGATAGTGCCAATCAAACCGCCATCTCATCCCGCAAAAAATGAGCCCCTACATAAGACAGTCGCCCAAAAAAAAAAAAAATATGGCTTTCAGAATGTGGAGACACTAAAAAAAATCATTTTTGTTTCATGCTTTATTCTGTAAAACTGAAACAAAACCCCCCAAAAAGTAGTCATATTTGGTATTGTCGCATCCGTAACAACCTGCTCTATAGAAATAGCATACTATCTAACCTGTCAGTTCAACGATGTAAATGACAAAAAATAAAAACGGTCCCAAAACAGCAATTTTTTTGCAAATTTTCCATTTTAATCCATTCTTCCAGTAACAAAGCAAGGGTTAACAGCCAAACAAAACTCAATATGGGTTGCCCCGATTCTCTAGTTTGCAGAAACACCCCATATGTGGTCGTAAACTGCTGTATGGCCAAATGGCAGAGTGTAGAAGGAAGGGAACGCCAAAAACTCCAAAGTATAAACTCCAAAAAAGTGACCCCATTTTGGAAATTACGGGATAAGGTGGCAGTTTTGTTTGTATGATTTAAGGGTAAATATGATTTTTGGTTGCTCTATATTACACTTTTTTTGAGGAAAGGTAACAAAAAATAGAAATTCGGAAATTTCATCTCCATTTGCCAATAACTCTTGTGGAACACCTAAAGGGTTAACAAAGTTTGTAAAACCGGTTTTGAATACCTTGAGGTCTGTAGTTTCTTAGATGGAGTCACTTTTTTGGAGTTTCTACTCTAGGGGTGCATCAGGGGGGCTTCAAATGGGACATGGTGTCAAAAAACCAGTCCAGCAAAATATGCCTTCCAAAAACCATATGGCGTTCCTTTCCTTCTGCGCTCTGCCGTTTGGCCATACAGCAGTTTACAACCACATATGGGGCGTTTCTGCAAACTACAGAATCGGGGCAATAAATATTGAGTTTTGTTTTACTGTTAACCCTAGCTTTGTTACTGGAAAAAATGGATTAAAATGGAAAATTCACCCCAGAACAGTGTCACCCACAGATCCCGTCCATAACAGTGTCGCCCACAGATCCCGTCCATAACAGTGTCGCCCACAGATCCCCTCCATAACAGTGTCGCCCACAGATCCCGTCCATAACAGTGTCGCCCACAGATCCCGTCCATGACACTGTCGCCCACAGATCATGGCAGTCAGAAGGATGGGTCTAGAAATAACTGCCAATCAAATTAATCCATTTTTCATGTCCGTTTTTCACGGACATGAAAAACTGATGTAAAACGGATGCAAAATGTACATTAAAAACGGACACATGGCGTTCCCCTTCTGTAGTCTATTTAGTATATTGCTGTCCCCATGGATCTACAGGTATTGGCGTTGCATTCATAAAATATTTCATTATATATGCTCCCACAATCCACTAGCTCCATGTTGCTCAGGTTGACTTGGCCCTGTCTCCATGCCCTCGTGATTGATTGGGACATTGGACATATTGTGCGATAGGGGTTGTGTAATTCACGTCTGGCACCAGTGCAGCCAGTTAAGTCTCCAGGGGTTGCCTTCGGCCTAGGCTGTTTATGCGGATGTGTTTAACAAGAAGCAGTGTGAGATGCTGCCACCACATCATCCATACAATTGCTCCATCAACCTCCCTGTGGTCAGGGTACCCATTGTCTTCGTTGGAGACCCATGATATGTCAGATTACAGGAAGGAGAATCTAGAGTGAGGATTTATCCAAAAAGTCCTGTTCCCCAGCTGGAGCCAGTATGTTCTTTGTGAAAAATAACGATGGTTCTCTGCAACCCTGTATTGATTATCAAGGGCTGAACAAGATTACAGTAAAGAATAATTGCACTCTGCCATTAATCTCCAAAAAATTCAACAGAATATGTTGGCCAAGATCTGCACTTGGGCCTCCGAGGTGCTTGCAACGTAATACACATCCATGAGAGTGATGAGTGGAAGATGAACTTCAATGCTTGAAATGGTCATTACAAACATCTTGTTATGTCCTTTGTCCTTTGGCCTCAGTAATGCTCCTGCTGTCTTTCTGTAATTTGTGAATGACCTTTTCCGAGACCTACTTTGCATCTGTGTAGTAGTTTATCTGGGTGATATCTTGGGGTTTTTCCGATTTCATGTCACACCGGAAACATGTTCATATGGTGTAACAATAACTGCATAGAAATAAGCTCTTTAAAAAGATGTCTCTCGCTTTCTTGGGCTATACATAATTTAGTAATTCCGGCACATAAATCCATTAAAACATGACTTTTATTATATTCAACTTAAAAATATCCTTGTGCAGAGCCATAGTGACACGGTTTACATATTTCGACTAGACGCCTTAGGGTATTTCAGTCAGAATAAATTAACCCCTATTCACAGGATACAGAATAACTATTAGGCCCCTTTCACACGGGCGAGTTTTCCGCGCGGGTGCAATGCGTGAGGAGGACGCATTGCACCCGCACTGAATCCGGACCCATTCATTTCTATGGGGCTGTGCACATGAGCGGTGATTTTCACGCATCACTTCTGCGTTGCGTGAAAATCGCAGCATGCTCTATATTCTGCGTTTTTCACGCAACGCAGGCCCCATAGAAGCGAATTGGGCTGCGGGAAAATCGCAAACAAGTGCGGATGCAGTGCGATTTTCCCGCATGGTTGCTTAGCAACGGGACCAGATCTTTATTATTTTCCCTTATAACATGGTTATAAGGGGAAATAATAGCATTCTTAATAAAGAATGCTTAGTAAAATGAAGATGAAGGGGTTAAAAATAATAAAAGTTAACTTACCTTAGCCACTTGATCGCGTAGTTGCAATCTGTCTTCTCTCTTCAAGCTTCAGCTAACAACTAAAGGACCTGTGATGACGTCACATCACATGGTCCAATCACATGGTCCATCACCATGGTAAGAAAAGAGAAGACAGATCGCAACTACGCGATCAAGTGGCTAAGGTAAGTTAATTTTTATTATTTTTAACCCCTTCATCTTCATTTTACTAAGCATTCTTTATTAAGAATGCTATTATTTTCCCTTATAACCAAGTTATAAGGGAAAATAATAAATTCTCCAGAATACTCAACCCGAAACCGGACTTCAGTGATGAAGTCCGGCTTCGGGTCTGGGTACCAAACATGGTGATTTTTCACATGCACGTGCAAAACGCATTACAAACGTTTGCACCCACGCAGAAAACTCACGCATATTCCTGCAACGCACCCTGCCTCTTATCCGGGCGTCAAACATGACGCCCGTGTGAAAGAGGCCTTAGATCGTTAGGGGTCCTACCTCTGTGATCCCCACTAATCATGAGAACGGGGCTCTGTACCCCATGCAGCCCCCCTTAAATGACCACAGCAGCCGGTCACACATGCACATGGCCGCTCCATTCATTGCTATGGGGTTTCTGGAGATAGCCAGAGACTTCTGCATATCAAGTTGTGAAACAAATTAACTCTATCTATTAAAAGTTTTGCTTTACACCCTCTTTGTGAATCCCTAATTCCTTCCATTCCATCTTTCCTCAAACCATTGGTGCTCAACCGCTACTCCAGGTCACCTGTTTCTGCTCCTACTCCTGTGGGCTTTGAGAAAGAGTACAAGATCAAGAGCATCCTGGATGTAAAAAAAAAAGTTGGTGATAAAACCTTTTGTGGACTGGAAGAAATTTGATCTGATCTGTTCCCGGACCTCTGCTTGTTTACTGGGTACAGTTTTACCGGATCCCTTTGTGCTCTACAATCAGGGGCGGATTGGCCATAGACCTTACAGGACAATTACCCGGTGGGCCGATGCCCAGGGCGCTGGCCAGGCCCCCATCTCTGCCGCTGGCTGGTTACATAATAAGCTCTCAGCGGTAATTAACTGTGAGAACCCGGCCAGCGACATGCATCTCACCTCCTAAACACCCTTCTCTGTGTCTTAAATAGAGACAACTGGAAGATGAGGAGAGAAAATGGCCTCTATTGATGGGCAACACAGAGGGACAGATTTTAGGGCACTATATTGTGCAGCACTGTGGTATTTTGCACTATGGTATTGCTGACTCCTCCTACTTTCGTTGCCCCATCTCCTGTCAATTTAGACCTTCTTACAATATGGGGCCACTTTTAGGTATTTTGTTTCTAGAGCCATTTTAGGTTCCCAATCAGCCCCTGTCCACAATGGTGTTTTTCGACCTCCTTGGGTCAGTAGACAACAAGAGGGCATGGCCTGGTGGTTGACATGAAATCCAGATCACTGTATAAGGTGAAGACCAGGGTGGCTACTTAGATAATGCCCTTAGGAGTAGTCCAAATACAGATCTGTTCAGTAACACAGCAGATACACATCTGCTTCCATCACATACTTCTCCTTCCTTCTGGATCCACTTCTGATTTTGGCTCAAAAACTGCCGTAAAAAGCTGTGTGTGATACCGCTGTAAAAAGGATTTGTTAGCTCTCATGTCTTTTTTATAAACTACTTGCAGTCTTATTAACTAACAATTCTGGAACATTTTTTCTTAGAACTCAGTTCCTCTGTTATTTCTCCTAGAAATGTATAAATAAATTGATAACTGGATGTTTTCATTTGGGGATCTGTCACTACACACTCAGGCAATGACAAATCCGTAATTAAACTGTCAGATTGTGCAAATACACACCCCTTTAACAATGAGATTTTTGAAAGGAATCTGTGACCAGCGATCTCCCTATCAAACTTTTTACACAGACATAGCTGTAGTATACCTGATTAAAGAGCTAGTGATTCATTTTTCCATCACATCATACACTGCTCGTTTCAATGGTTATGACCACCCTGCAATCCAGCAGTGGGGGCCATGCTTGTGCACTATAGGAATAACCTTTTTTCTACAGTGTACAAGCACGACCACCACTGCTGGATTGCAGGATGGTCATAACCATGGAAACGAGCAGTGTATAATGTGATGGAAAAATGAATCAAGCAAGCAAAGAAAGCAATATGGACAATCACAATACATTAGTAAGTGCTTTGTATTAACTTTCTCTACATGATAAATGCCATTTGTGCAAAGGAGACAACCCCTTTTTGTGGCATAGACAACCATCATTTTTTAGGCTCTCCTTGAAAAATTGCAAATGTCAATATGTGTTGCATTTTTATGGCATTTTTACATCACATATATTTTTTACCATTTGTTTTTTATATTGATCTAACGGATGGTGACTTTACAGGAGGTACATACCTTACTATATAAAAGTACTATATTGTTTGCAGACAAACTGCAGGTTAAGGCTACTTTCACACTGGCCTCTGGTGCGGATCCGTCATGTATCTGCACAGACCGATCCTCACTGATAACACAACCGCATGCATCCGTTCAGAACTGATCCGTTTGTATTATCATGAACATAGGCAAAACAGTTTTCTATTGTGACATATTGTGTCATTGAAAACGGATCCGTCCCCATTGACTTACATTGTATATCAGGACGGATCTGTTTGCGGAATGGAGCCAAACTGATGCATTCTGAGCAGATCCTTATCCATTCAGAATGCATTGGGGCAAAACTGATCCATTTTGGACCGCTTGTGAGAGCCCATAAACGGATCTCACATGCGGACCCAAAAACACCAGTGTGAAATTAGCCTAAAATACACTATTTGTTAAAAAGGGCCATAAAAATGCGACTGGAACAAAAACACAACAAAAAACAAACAAAAAATATAGGGTGTCAGCAGCCTTGAGGCTGCTTTGATTGACAAGGTCAGGCAATGGCAAAGGAGTGAGGGAGGGGCTGGTTAAAAAAAGATGATGTTCCATATGGCATCCGTTATTTTTGCGGATCCATTGTAATAATGCCTATCCTTGTCCACAACCTAGCAAAAAATAGGACATGCTCTATTTTTTTGCGGAACAGAAAAACAGACATACGGAAACATATTGCACACGGAGTACCTTACGTTTTTTTGCGGACCCATTAAAATGAATGGTTCTGCATATGGTCCGCAAAAAAACCTGAACAGATACGGAATGAAAATACGTTCGTGTGCATGAGCCCTAAGTTGAGAGATTTCCAGTTCAGGACTTGTTATACTCCTCCACTGCAACAATAACACCTATCATACTATATTTTTCTATTGCATAAGGCTACAGGCACATAACGTATCTATTTTGCGGTCTGTGTGCCATCCGCCTTTTTTCTAGACCATTGACTTCATTAAGTTAGTATTGTAGACCAGAATAGGACATGTTCTATAATTTGCAGAATGGACGTACGGATGTGGATAACACATGGGTAGCATCTGTATTTTGCAGATCTGCGATTTGTAGACCGCAAAATACGGTTGCATGCATGAGACCTAATTTCTGGGAAATCTCCCGCAATGTGTGTACATTTTAATCTGCCTGTTAAACTAGAGCCTGGACAACTGGTTTCCTCGAAATGCATTGTGAAATAATGCCACTAGATGTCACTGTAAGTCTATTAAATGGTTTACGTATTATTTTTGTATCTTACTACAAACTCCATGTTCAGGAAAATTTAAGTCTTCGAATGTCATTTTAATTTTATAATAATCAAACAAATAAACATTTTCTACGCAATGCCATGCTTTTCTCCAACCCAATCCTCTGGCATCGTTTCTTTGTAATTAATATTGCACAACCAGTTGCCAACATCACAGAACAAGCATCAGGGCCATGAAAAAGCAATGTACAAATTATAGCAACATAGCAAATTAAATGAATCCCTAATGACAGGCATTTGCCATGTCTCTGCAGAAACGACAGCGTATAGCACCAAATGTGGCAGCAGCACACTTCATCAATTAGATTATTCCAAGGATTTGACAGAGAAAACCAAGTGAAAATTCCAAAGTGACCAAAATGTCAAAATATGTGGTGTGATTTCTACAAACCTGAAAGCTAATTGCGGGCACACCAACCGCATTCGTATTTTGTGGTTCCGTGTTTTGCGGACTGCAAAATGGTTATGGTTGTGTGAATGCTCCCCTATTGAGAGCAATACCACCGCTGTGGAAATTTATAATATCAAAAAAATTTCCTTGTGAAAACCCCCTGATTTTTTTTATTAGGTATGTAGAGAATATCTGTCAGTGGTATTAGAACTGCGTTTAGAAAGTATAATTTATCTTAAAATTGCTAAGATTGCTCAGGCTCTGTGCTCACCATGTACCACGGTTTCGGGTATTCTGGAGAATTGATTATTTTCCCTTATAACATGGTTATAAGGGGAAATAATAGCATTCTTAATAAAGAATGCATAGTAAAATGAAGAGGAAGGGGTTAAAAATAATAAAAATTAACTTACCTTAGCCACTTGATCGCGTAGTTGCGATCTGTCTTCTGTCTTCAAGCTTCAGCTAACAGCTAAAGGACCTGTGATGATGTCACATCACATGGTCCAATCACATGGTCCATCACCATGGTAAGATGGACCATGGGATGTGACCATGTGATGTGACGTATTCACAGGTACTTTAGTTGTTAGCTGATGCTGGGAAAGAGAAGACAGATCGCAACTACGCGATCAAGTGGCTAAGGTAAGTTAACTTTTATTATTTTTAACCCCTTCCTCTTTATTTTAGTATGCATTCTTTATTAAGAATGCTATTATTTCCCCTTATAACCATGTTATAAGGGAAAATAATAAAGATCGGGTCCCGTTGCTAAGCAACCATGCGGGAAAATCGCACTGCATCCGCACTTGCTTGCGGATGCTTGCGATTTTCCCGCAGCCCTATTCACTTCTATAGGGCCTGCGTTGCGTGAAAAACGCACAATATAGAGCATGCTGCGATTTTCACGCAACGCAGAAGTGATGCGTGAAAATCACTGCTCATGTGCACAGCCCCATAGAAATGAATGGGTCCGGATTCAGTGCGGGTGCAATGCGTCCTCCTCACGCATTGCACCTGCGCGGAAAACTCGCCCGTGTGAAAGGGGCCTAAATGTGGTGTGAACAGAGCCTTAGCTGGTCATAGACCAACTGTTTATTCAAAAACATGCTAACTATTGCAGTTACTGAAAACACTACAATGCCCACAGTATACCATTTAGTTTAGTAATCAGTCATTAGAGAAATATATCTGGACCAACCAACAATGATCCACACTAGTGTTGATTGCATCAAAGTTAACAAATTTCCTTGTGCTTTGTAGTAACGAATCAATTTTCTCTGAAATGGTGGTAAAAATAAAAAAATTATACTTACCTCATCCATTTGAGCGCAAAGAGACTTGTTTGAAATCTCGTGCAGCTATGATGTGACGACACTGGCTGCGAGATTTCACATTGGCTCTTCCAGTAAGATGGCCGCGGTGGCCTCTTTGCGCTCAAATGGATGAGGTATGCACAATTAAATTTTTTATTTTAGGAGCAACCCCTAAAATGCTTTAATATTCATCTCAGATGCCGCGATCAGCGACAAATACGGCATCCAAGGGGTTCAATGACAGGGGGAGGCACAATCGCCGTTCCCTGTCATTGCACCCACTGCTTACAAAAAAATGCGCTTGGTGACGAAGTAATTCGTCACAAAGCAATTTTTTTTGTAAAATTTGGCAAAGTGGTCAAATTGAATATGGAAGAACTTCGCTCATCTCTAATCCACACCAATGATGTAGTTTAAGCAGCAATAATTACATTAACAATCAATATATCAATTATTACATTCAATATGTTCATATCTTAATATAAAGCTTTAGAAACATTTTTTTTCCATTAAACTTTAATTTGGTGCAAATAGTCTAAGGAAATTGTCCTGAAGCAACTTTGCTTAGTGAAAGTTACATGGCATGGGCTGTCACTTGGCATATACATTGTAATTGCAGCATCCCACTAGTGTACGTGGGTACTGCAAAAGTGTTTTATTGTATTTTAATGCCATCTCTTATGTCATACTTTGTCATACATTTATGTTATTTATCCTGTAAGATCCTCATTCACAGGCTGATTAGCTGCACTACACTAGTTTCACCACTAGATGGGGGAATAGTGCCATTATCTATATATAGACCAGCTCAGGCCTAGTCAGGGAAGTCTGTCTTTGAGCCTTGAGTCTAGAGTCTAGAAGTATAGCCATGTTGTAGCTGGGAAGAGGAGAGGGGGCAGGAGAGAGCCCCTCTCTCTCAGCTTTCTTGGGCCCCATGGTCCATAGAAACCAATGAGGCATCCAAATCATAAAAGCAAAAGAAGCAGGCAAAAGCAAGGAAAGGTGAGATCCACGTCTACAGTTCATTCCTCCGGAGTGACCAGTGACAAGTTTTACATGTAATAAGAGAAAGGATTATTTTATACAAGAAAGACAAAGGAGTATATCAGCCATTTTAGAGGGCTTTCCAGGGAACTTTGTATTCGGTGTAGGACAGTAGACAGAGCTTCTGGCAGCCTCACCGCCAGTTTAAATTCTGAGAGCAGAAAGACCATATGCTAGAAAGCACTGAAGTAGAAGTTAAGGAATCTGCAAATCACCTTGATTGGGATCAGTGCCAGGCAAGAGCTGCAGACCCGAAATACTGACTTATTTACTATATGCCTGATATGCAGCTGTACACATAAAAAGCCTGTGAACTATGGACTTACTATTAGAGATGAGCAAACTTCTATTTTTAGTTTGGCGTCCAAAGTTCGGGTTCGGGTTATCGTAGCATCCTGTTATGGATTCCGCTACCGCGGACCATAACGGCATTTGGAATCCATAAGGGGCTGCTTCATTGAACCCGAACCTTGGACAACCCTAAGGACCTGGGGTGACGTCACCGTCATGTGATCAGTGCAGGGGGCGTGACTAAGCACTGGATTGGATAAGAGGTAATCCAGTGCTGAGCCACGCCCCCTGCACTGATCACATGACGGTGACATCACCCCAGGTCCTTAGGGTTGTCCACGGTTCGGGTTCAATGAAGCAGCCCCTTATGAATTCCAAATGCCGTTATGGTCCGCGGTAGCGGAATCCATAACGAGATGCTACAATAACCCGAACCCGAACTTTGGACGCCGAACTAAAAATAGAAGTTCGCTCATCTCTACTTACTATATTCTGCCTCCATTTATATGAGAGACTGTATTACTTCTGGATGTAACTGTTACCAAGGAGCCATTATTCAGTAAAAGTTGTGAGTTGGATTCAACTTGTGTTCTGCTCCTCAATTACTACTACTATTCCTACCATTGTTGTACCACAACGGTACTAGCGTTACAACTAAAGGGACTTAGCCATGAGCACGTAAAGCCAAGTTACCACCAAGGGCACCTCAGCCACCATCTGGCTCGTGTCCCTTACATCAGAGTGTGCCCTGGAGAATTCCTGTGCTGATCTTCTCTTCACTCTATGCAGCCCTGCCCAGGGACGACAAAACTGTGAGTAAACCAAAAACTGTGTTTTCACTCTCGGCCTATTTACACTCACACCATGACCTCACAGAGACTTTTCCCCTGTTGGTCTGGCATACTGCATAGTTAAAAGGGGTTGTCTCATGTCAGCAAGTGGCATTTATCATGTAGCAGGGATGCTCAACCTGCGGCCCTCCAGCTGTTGTAAAACTACAACTCCCACCATGCCCTGCTGTAGGCAGATATCTGTAGGCTGTCTGAGCATGCTGGGATTTGTAGTTTTGCAACATCTGGAGGGCCGCAGTTTGGGCATGCCTGATGTAGAGAAAGTTAATTCAAGACACTTACTAATGTATTGTTATTGTCCATATTGCCTCCTGTGCTGGCTTGATTCATTTTTCTATCACATTATACACTTCTCGTTTCCATGGTTACAACCACCCTGCAATCAATTCGTGGTGGTCATGCTTGCACACTATAGAAAAAAAACTCCAACCTCTTTGGTGTCCGGGACTGTTGGAGCGCACATAGGCTAGTGGTTTTTCCTGTAGCGTGAAGGTACGTCCACCACTGATGGATTGCAGGGTGGTCGTAACCATGGAAACGAGCATTGTATAATGTAATGGAAAAATGAATCCAGCCAGCAAAGGAGGCAATATAGTTAATAACAATATATTAGTAAGTGCCTTGTATTAACGTTCTCTACGTGATAAATGCTACTTACTGAAGTGAGACAACCCCTTTAAGTAAAGTGGTCTTTTTACTGGGAAGTTTTTGATTTATGTGAAACTTGTGGCAGCAACCTTGTGCTAAAGTACACTGTGTGTTCTCTGTGATAAAGCCAGGACTTAACTATCGGGTAGCTTGTTTATTTTTAACGGGGTATAATTTAACTGCATGCAGCGCTTTTATAGAAGGTCACTTTTCATAAAGTGTGTGATCAGGATTTTTTTTACAAATTGTGTTCTAGATTTGCTTCAGTATTTATATGTTAAAAGCAATGCTCTGGTGTGTACATGGCCCCCACCACCAGTCACTAAGCACCCAACTGCTAAACAACGCACAGAATACTCTAGGAGCAGCTTGTCGCATCACTTTTTTCATTGACCATTGCAGGGCATACAACTGATGGGACACAGATAATTGTGATGTCTCTTCTGTGACCATCTACCTGAGTTTTGCCATGGTGTCATAGACCCCAATCTTGTATCCAGCTTAAATGCTAAACCCTTTTAATAATAAACCACACTTAATCTCTTGGGGACACAGGGTGCACAGGTACACCCTGATGTCCCGGTACTTAAGGACACAGGACGTACCGAAATGTCCTGTGTATTACCGATTACCGCCGAGCGGCGGGCGGTCATCGGAACAAGCTGCCTGCTGAAATCATTCAGTAGGCACCTTGGTACAATGCCAAGAGGGGTCCTGTGACCCCCCCTCCCCCCGTATCAGCGATTGCTGCAAGCCGGAGGTCAATTCAGACCTGTGGTTTGCAGCTGTTTCGGAAGTTCCTGATCCCCGCTGTCCGTGATTGCGGGGATCAGAAACTTCAAAATGAGTTTTTTGTATTTTTAACCCCCTCATTTTAGCCCTCATTGTGCTGTGCTGGCAGGAGGTGCATGGGGGGGGGCGGAGTGCGGGAGGGCGGGCGCACGATCATCCACCCACTCCCTCTCATTTTCAGGATGGCCGAACAGTTGCAGAGTGTCAGAACTTTGCTGACAGGGACCTCTGTATGGAAGGGGTTAACAGGGAGCTCCCTCCCTCTTCCATCGGGGGCTGCTGTGCCGTTTCAGCCCCTGATTCTTGATGGGATCACAGAGAGCCCCCAAGTTAAAAAAAGCATTTTTTATCACCTTACATCACAAAAAGTATAATACCAATTGACCAAAAAAACATTTGCCTCTCAAAATAGTACCAATCAAACCGCCATCTCATCCCGCAAAAAATTAGCCCCTACATAGGAAAATCGCCCAAAAAAATAAAAAAATATGGCTCTCAGACTATTGAGACACTAAAACTTGATTTTTTTTTTCTAAAATGCTGTTATTGTGTTAAAGTAAAATAAATAAAAAAAAGTATACATATTATGTATCTCCGCGTCCCTAAGAACCTGTTCTATAAAAATATCACACGACCTAACCCCTCAGGTAAATACCATAATTTTTTTTTTTTAAAAACTGTGTCAAAAAAGCCATTTTTGTCACCTCCCATCACAAAAGGTGTAATAGCAAGCAATCAAAAAGTCATATGCACCCCAAATAAGACATTTTCCATTTTAATCCATTTTTCCAGTAACAAAGCAAGGGTTAACAGCCAAACAAAACCTTAATATTTTTTTCCCTGATTCTATAGTTTGCAGAAAAACCCCATATGTGGTCGTAAATTTCTGTATGGCCAAACAGCAGGGCACAGAAGGAAGGGAACGCCATATGGTTTTTGGAAGGCAGATTTTGCTGTACTGGTCCCATTTGAAGCCCCCCTGATGTATCCCTACAGTAGAAACTCCAAAAAAGTTACTCCATCTAATAAACTACACCCCTCAAGGTATTTAAAACTGATTTTACAAACTTTGTTAACCTTTTAGGTGTTCCACAAGAGTTATTGGCAAATGGAGATGAAATGTTAGAATTTCTATTTTTTGTTACCTTGCCTCAAAAAAAATGTAATATAGAGCAACTAAAAATCATATTTACCCTAAAATAGTGCCAACAAAACTGCCACCTCATCCCGTAGTTTCCAAAATGGGGTCATGTTTTTACTGTAGAGGTGCATCAGGGGGGCTTTAAATAGGATATGGTGTAAAAAAAAACAGTCCAGCAAAATCTGCCTTCTAAAAACCATATGGCGTTCCCTTCCTTCTGTGCCCTGCCGTTTGGCTATACAGCAGTTTACGACCACATATGGGGTGTTTCTGCAAACAACAGAATCAGAGCAATAAATATTGAGTTTTGTTTGGCTGTTAGCCCTTGCTTTGTTACTTGAAAAAATGGATTAAAATGGAAAATTTGCCACCCCAAAAAATTTTTTTTTATTTTTTTTTGAAATTCTGAAATTTTTTCTCCATTTGCCATTAACTCTTGTGGAACACCTAAAGGGTTAACAAAGTTTGTAAACTCAGTTTTGAACACTTTGAGGGGTGTAGTTTCTAGAATAAGGTCATTTTTGGGTGGTTTCTATTATGTAAGCCTCACAAAGTGACTTCAGACCTGTCTGACCCAAGAAGAAGTACAACAGCGACTTAAAAAGATTAAAATAGACAAATCGCCAGGACCGGATGGCATACACCCCCGTATCCTATGGGAATTAGGTAATGTCATAGCCAGACCCTTATTTCTGATATTTGCGGACTCTATACTGACAGGGAATGTTCCACAGGATTGGCGCATCATAGCAAATGTAGTGCCAATATTCAAAAAGGGTCCAGAAACAGAGCCCCGAAACTATAGGCCGGTAAGTTTAACATCTGTTGTGGGGAAACTGTTTGAAGGTTTTCTGAGAGATGCTATCTTAGAGGATCTTAACGAAAATAGGCAAATAATGCCATATCAGCATGGCTTCATGAGGGATCGGTCATGCCAAACTAATTTAAGCAGTTTCTATGAGGAGGTAAGTTCTAGACTTGACAGCAGCGAATCAATGGATGTCGTATATCTGGACTTCTCCGAAGCATTTGACACTGAACCTAGTGTTGAGCGAACAGTTCGAAAATCGTTCGGGTCCGTACCGAATTTTGGGGTGTCCGTGACACGGACCCGAACACGGACATTTTCAAAAAAGTTCGGGTTCGGGGCCGGTGTTCGTCAATTTCTTCCCGCTTTCTGAAGGGCTGCACAGCAGCCAATCAGCTAGCGTTTTACTTCTTGCCCTAAGAGCCCATCACAGCCATGCCTACTAATGGCATGGCTGTGATTGGCCAAGTGCAGCATGTGACCCAGCCTCTATTTAAGCTGGAGTCACGTAGCGCCGCACGTCATACTGCTCTGACTAGTGTAGGGAGAGGATGCAGCTTCTGTGAGGGCGAGATAGGCAGGGATAAAGAAGTGATTGAATGATCTACCTTTCTACACCTGTGCATCAGAACAACTCAGCTGAGCTGTTCACTGAAAGTCACTATTTTGTTGAGACTGGCCAGAGCGATTTTTACTGGCACATGTAACTGGGCTGACCGGCGGTGGCCATTTTGGGACTTGTGGTGCGCCAGCACTTGCTGCCACAGAGTCTAAACCAAAGCTCCAAAGAAGTGAAAAATTTACACCTGTGAATCAGAACAACAGCGATTCAGCTGCTCAGTCAAAGTCTATTTTTTTTCTGGCTGGGCAGACTGTTACTGGGCTGATAGGCGGCGGCCATTTTGGGACTTGTGGTGCTACAGCAAAAGCTGCCACAACGTCCATTAATCTCATGTAATAGTCGATTTTTTCATAGATATACTACATCAGGGGTTTGGCTGTGCTTGTGTCACCCATACTAACTGCAAAGATATTTAATATATCAGTGGTGAAACTGAAAGTAACCCACTTGGATAGCAAATCCCATGAATGTGCTGTTCCAGCTAGGCTAGCCAGTGCCACTACTTTGTCCAATAATGTCAGCCAGAAATATATATTTTTTAATGTGCCAGAAATATAAATTAGAAAAAGCTTTCACTGTAATAATAAAATTATTCTGGTGTTAGACCAGAAGAAGCACTCCTGTTGTAATTAATACTGTAAAAAGGCTTAGGCAATATTTCTCCCAGTGTGGGAAATTTATCTAGCAAAACTAGCATTTTAAAAATTCCGGTGTTCTGAAATACCAGCAGTCCTCTTGTAATTAATACCGCCAAAAGGCATTATATCGTCCAGTGTTGTAATTTTGGTGAAAAAAAGGCCAATTTAATCAATCTGGTGTTTGTTAGATCAGAAACACTAGGCCTCACGTTTTTACTCCTGTAAAAATGAATTATATCTCCCCGTGTGGGAATCTATGTACCAAAACTAGCATTTTAAAAATTCTGGTGTCCAATTTGCTGCAGTTTTCTTGTAATTAATACCGGAAAAAGGAATTATATCTTCCAGTGTGGGAATTTATGTACACAAACTAGCATTATAAAAATTCTGGTGTCCAATTCGCAGCAGTGTTCTTGTAATTAATACCGCCAAAAGGCATTATTGTCCAGTGTTGTAATTTTGGTGAAAAAAAGGCCAATTTAATCAATCTGGTGTTTGTTAGACCAGAAACACTAGGCCTCACGTTTTCACTCCTGTAAAGGGAATTATATCTCCCGTGTGGGAATCTATGTACCAAAACTAGCATTTTAAAAATTCTGGTGTCCAATTTACTGCAGTTTTCTTGTAATTAATACCGGAAAAGGAATTATATCTTCCAGTGTGGGAATTTATGTACACAAACTAGCATTATAAAAATTCTGGTGTCCAATTAGCAGCAGTGTTCTTGTAATTAATACCGCCAAAAGGCATTATTGTCCAGTGTTGTAATTTTGGTGAAAAAAAGGCCAATTTAATCAATCTGGTGTTTGTTAGACCAGAAACACTAGGCCTCACGTTTTTACTCCTGTAAAAGGAATTATATCTCCCGTGTGGGAATCTATGTACCAAAACTAGCATATTAAAAATTCTGGTGTCCAATTTGCAGCAGTCTTCTTGTAATTAATACCGGAAAAAGGAATTATATCTTCCAGTGTGGGAATTTTGGGGCTAAAAAATAATATATTTTATTGTGGTGTGAGTTGAATCGCAACAATGAGGAAACATTCTATTAAGGGACGAGGACGCGGTCGTGGTGGTGTCCGTGGAGCCTCTGTTGCTGGAAGAGGACGTGGCCGTTCGGCCTCAGGCGCACAAAGTAGTGAACCAACTCCCTCAAGTAGCCGGCAGAATTTACAGTGATATTTGGTGGGGCCCAATGCCGTTATGAGGATGGTAAGGCCTGAGCAGGTACAGGCATTAGTCGATTGGGTGGCCGACAGTGCTTCCAGCACGTTCACCACATTGTCTTCCGCCCAGTCTTCTGCGGAAAGCGCACATGTGGCACCTGAAAACCAAGCCCATCAGTCTGTCACATCACCCCCATGCATATCAGGGAAACTGGCTGAGCCTCAAGTTATGCAGCAGTCTCTTATTCTGTTTGAAGACTCTGCTCCCACGGTTTTCCAGGGGCGTCCACCTAGCCCTTCCCCAGCGGTGGAAGACATTCCATGCACTGACGCACAACCACTTATGTATCCAGATGATGAGGACATGGGAATACCACCACAGCAGAGTGACCGAGTCTCTGATGATGACGAAACACTGGTGCCCACTGCCGCGTCTTATTGCAGTGTGCAGACTGAACAGGAGGAGGTCAGGGAGGAAGACTGGGTGGAAAACGATGCATAGGACGATGAGGTCTTAGACCCCACATGGACTGAAGGTCGTGCTGCTGACTTAAATAGTTCAGAGGAAGAGGCAGTGGTGAGACCGAGACAACAGCGAAGCCAAAGAGGGAGCAGGGGGCAAAAGCAGAACAGCCGCCGTCCAGAGAGTTCGCCTGCTATTGGCCAGTGCCAACAGGGACCCAGCACCCCAAAGGCATCTTCAAGGAGTTCCCTGGCATGGCACTTCTTCAAACAATGTGCTGAGGACAAGACCAGAGTGGTTTGCACGCTGTGCCATCAGACCCTGAGGCGAGGCATTAACGTTCTTAACCTGAGCACCACCTGCATGATCAGGCATCTACATGCAAAGCATGAACTGCAGTGGAGTACACACCTTAAAAACAAGGAACCCGCTCAGGCTCCCCCTGGTCCCTCTACCGCTGCTGCCTCGGCTTCCGCCTCGAGAGGAATGTTGCCACCTGCCGAGCAGCAAACAGAGGATGTGCCACCGACACCACCACCACCACCGCCACCGTCACCTAGCGTCTCCACTATTTCACACAGCATCGTTCAGCTCTCCATCTCTCAAACCTTTGAGAGGAAGTGCAAATTCCCACCTAGTCACCCTCGAGCCCTTGGCCTGAATGCCAGCATTTCTAAACTACTGGCCTTTGAAATGCAGTCATTCCAGCTGGTGGACACAGACAGCTTCAAACAGCTGATGCCCATGGCTGTCCCCCAGTATGTGGTTCCCAGCCGCCACTACTTCTCCAAGACAGCCGTGCCTTCCCTGCACATGCAAGTGTCCGATAAAATCAAGTGTGCACTGCGCAACGCCATTTGTGGCAAGGTCCACCTAACCACAGATACGTGGACCAGTAAGCACGGCCAGGGACGCTATATCTCCCTAACTGCACACTGGGTAAATGTAGTGGCGGCTGGGCCCCAGGCGGAGAGTTCCTTGGCGCACGTCCTTCCGCCGCCAAGGATCACAGGGCATCATTCTTTGCCTCGTGTAGCCTCCTCCTCCTACTCGGCTTCCTCCTCCTCCTCCTCTGCTTCCACCAGCTCATCCAGTCAGCCACACACCTTCACCACCAACTTCAGCACAGCCCGGGGTAAACGTCAGAAGGCCATTCTGAAACTCATATGTTTGAGGGACAGGCCCCACACCGCGCAGGAGTTGTGGCGGGGTATTGAACAACAGACCGACCAGTGGTTGCTGCCGGTGGGCCTCAAGCCCGGCCTGGTGGTGTGCGATAATGGGCGAAATCTCGTGGCAGCTCTGGGACTAGCCGGTTTGACGCACATCCCTTGCCTGGCGCATGTGCTGAATTTGGTGGTGCAAAAGTTCATTCACAACTACCCAGACATGTCAGAGCTGCTGCATAAAGTGCGGGCCGTCTATGCGCGCTTCTGGCGTTCACATCCTGCCGCTGCTCGCCTGTCAGCGCTACAGCGGAACTTCGGCCTTCCCGCTCACCGCCTAATATGCGACGTGCCCACCCGGTGGAACTCCACCTTGCACATGCTGGAGAGACTGTGCGAGCAGCAGCAGGCCATAGTGGAGTTTCAGCTGCAGCACGCACGGGTCAGTCGCACTGCGGAACAGCACCACTTCACCACCAATGATTGGGCCTCCATGCGAGACCTGTGTGCCCTGTTGCGCTGTTTCGAGTACGCCACCAACATGGCCAGTGGCGATGCCACTGTTATCAGCGTGACGATACCAATTCTATGTCTCCTAGAGAAAACGCTTAGGGCGATGATGGAAGAGGAGGTGGGCCAGGGCCAGGAGGAGGAGGAGGAGGATGACAGGTCGTTTTTAGCACTTTCAGGCCAGTCTGTTAGAAGTGGCTCAGAGGGAGGTTTTTTGCAACAGCAGAGGGCAGGTACAAATGTGGCCAGCCAGGGACCACTACTGGAGGACAAGGAGGATGAGGAGGAGGTGGAGGAGGATGAGGATGAAGCAGGTTCACAGCGGGGTGGCACCCAGCACAGCGCAGGCACATCCCTGGTGCGTGGCTGTGGGGATACAGAGGATGATGACGATACGCCTCCCACAGAGGACAGCTTGTCCTTACCTCTGGGGAGCCTGGCACACATGAGCGATTACATGCTGCAGTGCCTGCGCAACGACAGCAGAGTTGCCCACATTTTAACGTGTGCTGACTACTGGGTGGCCACCCTGCTGGATCCACGGTACAAAGACAATGTGCCCACTTTACTTCCTGCACTGGAGCGTGATAGGAAGATGCGCGAGTACAAGCGCACACTGGTAGACGCGCTCCTGAGAGCATTCCCAACTGTCAGGGGAACAGGTGGAAGGCCAAGGCCAAGGCAGAGGAGGAGCTAGAGGTCGCCCACGCAGCAGTGTCACGGCCAGCTCCTCTGAGGGCAGGGTTAGCATGGCAGAAATGTGGAAAAGTTTTGTCTCCACGCCACAGCTAACTGCCCCACCACCTGATACGGAACGTGTTAGCAGGAGGCAACATTTCACTAACATGGTTGAACAGTACGTCTGCACACAACTCCACGTACTGACGGATGGTTCAGCCCCATTCAACTTCTGGGTTTCCAAATTGTCCACGTGGCCAGAATTAGCATGTTATGCCTTGGAGGTGCTGGCGTGCCCGGCGGCCAGCGTTTTATCTGAACGTGTATTCAGCACGGCAGGGGCGTCATTACTGACAAACGCAGCCGCCTGTCTGCAGCCAACGTGGACAAGCTGACGTTTATAAAAATGAACCAGGCATGGATCCCACAAGACCTGACCCTCCCTTGTGCAGAGTAGTCCTTAATAACTGCCTTAAACCATGTTGTCTTGTACTCCTGGCCACTTCTTCATTGAAAAATCAATTTTTGAAATTAAGTAGGATCTTGGGGTGCAACCCAGAGTTGAATGAACCTTCCGTCTGTCTGGGTGCCGGGGCCAAAGTACATGAAAGTGTCCTTCTCCTGTGCTGGGTGATATGAATGTTATACTTGTGCTGTCTGACATGTCTCCTTTGTGTGGGTGCAGGGGGCCAAAGTCACTGAAAGCGGCCTTCTCCTGTGTTGGGTGATCGAAATGCCTGATTCTCTGCTGTGGGACCTCTCTCCTCTTTCTGGGTGCAGGGGTCAAAGAAACAAAAGGTGGCCTACTCCTGTGGTGGTTGATGTAAAACTGATGCTTGTGCTATCTGACCTGTCTCCTCTGTGTCGGTGCTAAGGCCTAAGTCACTGAAAGCAGCCTTCTCCTGTGCTTGCTGATATAAATGCCTGAATCTCTGCTGTGGGACCTCTCTCCTCTTTCTGGGTGCAGGGGTCAAAGAAACAAAAGGTGGCCTACTCCTGTGGTGGTTGATGTAAAACTGATCCTTGTGCTATCTGACCTGTCTCCTCTGTGTCGGTGCTAAGGCCTAAGTCACTGAAAGCGGCCTTCTCCTGTGCTGGCTGATATAAATGCCTGAATCTCTGCTGTGGGACCTCTCTCCTCCGTCTGGGTGCAGGGGTCAAAGTCTCTCAAAGTCGCCTTCTCTTGTGCTGGGTGATGTGAAACTGATGTTTGTGCCATCTGACATGGTTGCCGGGGTCCCATTAAATGATGGCCTACTCCTGTGGTGGGTGATCTAAATGCCTGATTCTCTGCTGTGAAATTTCTCTCCTCCGTCTGGGTGCAGGGGTCAAAGTCTCTCAAAGTGGCCTTCTCCTGTGCTGGGTGATGTGAAACTGATGTTTGTGCCATCTGACATGGTTGCCGGGGTCCCATTAAATGATGGCCTACTCCTGTGGTGGGTGATCTAAATGCCTGATTCTCTGCTGTGAATGGGTGCAGGGGTCAAGGTCTCTCAAAGTGGCCTTCTCTTGTGCTGGGTGATGTGAAACTGATGTTTGTGCCATCTGACATGGTTGCCGGGGTCCCATTAAATGATGGCCTACTCCTGTGGTGGGTGATCTAAATGCCTGATTCTCTGCTGTGAAACCTCTCTCCTCTGTCTGGGTGCAGGGGTCAAGGTCTCTCAAAGTGGCCTTCTCCTGTGCTGGGTGATGTGAAACTGATGTTTGTGCCATCTGACATGGTTGCCGGGGTCCCATTAAATGATGGCCTACTCCTGTGGTGGGTGATCTAAATGCCTGATTCTCTGCTGTGAAACCTCTCTCCTCCGTCTGGGTGCAGGGGTCAAGGTCTCTCAAAGTGGCCTTCTCCTGTGCTGGGTGATGTGAAACTGATGTTTGTGCCATCTGACATGGTTGCCGGGGTCCCATTAAATGATGGCCTACTCCTGTGGTGGGTGATCTAAATGCCTGATTCTCTGCTGTGAAACCTCTCTCCTCCGTCTGGGTGCAGGGGTCAAAGTCTCTCAAAGTGGCCTTCTCTTGTGCTGGGTGATGTGAAACTGATGTTTGTGCCATCTGACATGGTTGCCGGGGTCCCATTAAATGATGGCCTACTCCTGTGGTGGGTGATCTAAATGCCTGATTCTCTACTGTGAAACCTCTCTCCTCCGTCTGGGTGCAGGGGTCAAGGTCTCTCAAAGTGGCCTTCTCCTGTGCTGGGTGATGTGAAACTGATGTTTGTGCCATCTGACATGGTTGCCGGGGTCCCATTAAATGATGGCCTACTCCTGTGGTGGGTGATCTAAATGCCTGAATCTCTGCTGTGAAACCCCTCTCCTCCGTCTGGGTGCAGGGGTCAAGGTCTCTCAAAGTGGCCTTCTCCTGTGCTGGGTGATGTGAAACTGATGTTTGTGCCATCTGACATGGTTGCCGGGGTCCCATTAAATGATGGCCTACTCCTGTGGTGGGTGATCTAAATGCCTGATTCTCTGCTGTGAAAACCTCTCTCCTCTGTCTGGGCGCTGGTCCGAAATAAATGAGAGTGGCCTTCTCCGGTGGTGGTTGATATGACGCATGATTCCTTGATGTGGGACCTCTCTCCTCTGTCTAGGTGCTGGTCCAAAATACATGAGAGTGGCCTTCTCCGGTGGTGGTTGATATGAGGCATGATTCCTTGCTGTGGGACCTGTATCCTCTGTCTGGGTGCTGGTCCCAAATAAATGAGTGGCCTTCTCCGGTGGGGGTTGATATGACGCATGATTCCTTGATGTGGGACCTCTCTCCTCTGTCTGGGTGCTGGTCCAAAATACATGAGAGTGGCCTTCTCCGGTGGTGGTTGATATGAGGCATGATTCCTTGCTGTGGGACCTGTATCCTCTGTCTGGGTGCTGGTCCAAAATAAATGACAGTGGCCTTCTCCGGTGGTGGTTGATATGACGCATGATTCCTTGCTGTGGGACCTGTATCCTCTGTCTGGATGCTGGTCCAAAATACATGAGAGTGGCCTTCTCCGGTGGTGGTTGATATGACGCATGATTCCTTGCTGTGGGATCTGTATCCTCTGTCTGGGTGCTGGTCCAAAATAAATGAGAGTGGCCTTCTCCGGTGGGGGTTGATATGACGCATGATTCCTTGATGTGGGACCTCTCTCCTCTGTCTGGGTGCTGGTCCAAAATACATGAGAGTGGCCTTCTCTGGTGGTGGTTGATATGAGGCATGATTCCTTGCTGTGGGACCTGTATCCTCTGTCTGGATGCTCGTCCAAAATAAATGAGAGTGGCCTTCTCCGGTGGTGGTTGATATGACGCATGATTCCTTGCTGTGGGACCTGTATCCTCTGTCTGGGTGCTGGTCCAAAATACATGAGAGTGGCCTTCTCCGGTGGTGGTTGATATGACGCATGATTCCTTGATGTGGGACCTCTCTCCTCTGTCTGGGTGCTGGTCCAAAATACATGAGAGTGGCCTTCTCCGGTGGTGGTTGATATGACGCATGATTCCTTGCTGTGGGACCTCTCTCCAATTGATATTGGTTAATTTTTATTTATTTTATTTTATTTTAATTCATTTCCCTATCTACATTTGTTTGCAGGGGATTTACCTACATTTTGCTGCCTTTTGCAGCCCTCTAGCCCTTTCCGGGAGTCTTTCACAGCCTTTTTAGTGCCCAAAAGTTCTTCTATGGGGTTCGGGTTCGGGATGAAGTTCGGGTTGAGTTCGGATCACGAACCCGGACATTTTCTGGAAGTTCGGCCGAACCTCTCGAACCCGAACATCCAGGTGTTCGCTCATCTCTAACTGAACCACATAAAAGGTTAGTATATAAAATGAGGATGCTCGGACTGGGAGAAAATGTCTAAGTGGGTAAGTAACTGGCTAAATGAGAGAAAACAGAGGGTGGTTATTAACGGTACACACTCAGATTGGGCAACTGTCAATAGTGGGGTACCTCAGGGGTCAGTACTGGGCCCTATTCTTTTTGATATATTTATTAATGATATTGTAGAAGGCTTCCACAGTAAAATATAAATTTTTGCAGATGACACTAAACTGTGTAAAGTAATTAACACTGAAGAGGACAGTTTTCTGCTACAGAAGGATCTGGATAGATTGGAGGCTTGGGCAGATAAGTGGCAGATGAGGTTTAACACTGACAAATGTAAAGTTATGCACATGGGAAGGAATAATGCAAGTCAACTGTACATACTAAATGGTAAAACACTCGGTAACACTGACATGGAAAAGGATCTAGGAATTTTAATAAACAGCAAACTAAGCTGCAAAAACCAGTGTCAGGCAGC
The DNA here is from genome assembly GCA_033119425.1 of Bufotes viridis. Taxonomy (NCBI): domain Eukaryota; kingdom Metazoa; phylum Chordata; class Amphibia; order Anura; family Bufonidae; genus Bufotes; species Bufotes viridis. The sequence goes on from CM065589.1 coordinate 420,624,794, forward strand.
TGCCGCCAAGGCCAATAAGATAATGGGTTGCAACAAAAGGGGCATAGACGCCGTGATGAGAACATAGTCCTACCACTTTAGAAATCGCTAGTGAGACCACACATGGAGTACTGTGTACAGTTCTGGGCTTCTGTGAACAAGGCGGACATATCAGAGCTGGAGAGGGTTCAGAGGAGGGCAACTACAGTACCCTGAAAGATTATCAAAATTAGGGTTATGTACTTTAGAAAAAAGACGACTGAGGGGAGATCTAATAACTATGTATAAATATATCAGGTGTCAGTACAGAGATCTCTCCCATCATCTATTTATCCCCAGGACTGTCACTATGACGAGGGGACATCCTCTGCGTCTGGAGGAAAGAAGGTTTGTCCACAAACATAGAAGAGGATTCTTTACGATAAGAGCAGTGAGACTATGGAACTCTTTGCCTGAGGAGGTGGTCAGGGGCGGACATATCGCCGGTGCAGCCGGTGCAGCTGCACAGGGGCCCGGCGTATAAGGGGGCCCATTAATACTAGTGACCGCATCCCAAGCGCTCACTAGTATGATGGCCACGGGCCCCCTGCGCTAATATGAGGATTCCTGCCCCCCCCCCCCCATCCATTACCCCAGTAAGCGCGCGCTGCGGCGCTCCGGCTCAGCTTACTCTCCAGAAGGCAGCGCAGCTGCTCCTCTCTCCTCCAGGCAGACTGCGCAGAGCTGTGACCTGACGCGCTGTACGCAGTCAGGTCACGTGACTGTGCAGCGCGGGCTGTTGGAGAGCAGAGAGCAGGGCGGCAGTAGTGGCGCAGACACCCCGGCGGATAGATTAGAGAGTGGAGTAGGAGGAAAGAAAAGAGGTAATTTTTTATTTTTTTATTTTTTTTTGTTTTTCAGTCTGATCTGAGGTCTGGACTATATTTTGGCACCTGAAGGCCAGGGGGGGGCAAGACATATGGGGGGGATGAGGCATAAGAGCTATATGGGCATGGGGGGTGCAGCAGAGCAGAGCATAAGACCTATATGGGCATGGGAGGGTGCGTGCAGCAGAGCATAAGACCTATATGGGCATTGGGGGTACAGCAGAGCATAAGACCTATATGGGCATGGGGGGGTGCAGCAGAGCATAAGACCTATATGGGGGTGCAGCAGAGCATAAGAGCTATATGGGCATTGGGGGCAGCAGAGCATAAGAGCTATATGGGCATGGGGGTGTGCAGCAGAGCATAAGAGCTATATGGGCATGGGGGGGTGCAGCAGAGCATAAGAGCTATATGGGCATGGGGGGGTGCAGCAGAGCATAAGAGCTATATGGGCATGGGGGGGATGCATAAGAGCTATATGGGCATGGGGGGCATGCATAAGAGCTATATGGGCATGGGGGGGTGCAGCAGAGCATAAGAGCTATATGGGCATGGGGAGGGGCAGCAGAGCATAAGTGCTATTGCGATTTTTTTTTTTACTCCATTTTACCAGTGTCAATATGTGATGAAAAAATAATCTCAGAATGGCCTGGGTAAGTAAAAGCGTTTCAAAGTTATTCACACATAAAGTGACACTGGTCAGAACAAAAAATGGCCTGGTCCTTAAGGTGAAAATAAGCCCGGTCCATAAGGGGTTCCCCGGCCTTTTTTTTATTAATGACCTATCTTCAGGATAGGTCATCAATATCAGATCGTATAATAGGAATGACCACGGCACAGTGCCGTGGTCCTTTCTATTATACAATTGCCACAATTACCATTGAGCACCGTACTTAGAGACTGAAGCTTGCCATCCAATCAACTATTGTATCAATATCAGATCGGCCGGGGTCCGACATCCCCTCCGATCAGCTGTTTGAGGAGACGGCGCACGCAGTGTGCACGTCCGTCTCCTGTCTCTCTTCCTGCCCGCTGCTGCTGTCCCATAGACATACAGTGGTGAGCAGGAAGCGAGAAGGAAGACAGCACATGCGCACTGTGCGCGCCGTCTCCTCAAACAGCTGATCGGCGGTGGTGCCGGGTGTCGGACTCCCGACGATCTGATATTGATGACCATCAATAAAAAAAAACTCGGAGAACCCATTTAAAGTATTAAATATGTTTTTATTATTGGAATATAATTCGCCACAGTGCATAATGTTACCTAATAAATATAATTAAGTAAACCATATTATTAAATTACCAACGTAACTAAAAGCGAATAAATAACAACCAACTAGTCCACTCAGCGACCCCAACCGCCATATAGCGAAGCTAAATGGATAACAAGCGCCGCAGCCTATTTCAATCATATTCTGTAATCTAACATTTAAAATGTCAAAACCAATATCAGATAATGATCGTTTTGTATGGTTGTATAACCCTGCAATAAATCCTTCCTAGCCATAAATTTCTAAATTTTCTTGTTTATACGAATCCTAACTTTTTCCATAAAGAAGAAGGTATGTGAACGCCGTTCCCATTTGGGTACTATTTCTGAAAAAGCGATCTTAGGCCTCATGCATACGCCACATGCATATGGAGTCTGTTTGGGTAGTGAAATAATACTGCGAGTCCGTATGACATGCAGATGACAGGCGTCGATTTTAGAATCACTGCACACTTCATTTATTTGGACAGTCAAGGGTCCAAAACTGACCAAATAACTCAAGTATGAACTCAGCCTTACAGGTCGATGTTAGTGCCAAGAAGAAGCGCACTCCTTTTACACTGTCGTGAGCTGATTCCACATAGCTGTCTACAGAACCTGTTCTATTAAACGCTTATACAAGTAGAGCCCCCCTCACAGAGTGGAGAGGGTGTCAGCAGTAAGTTTGTGTTGACGTCACTGATTAACCACTTCAGCCCCCCTAGCTTAAACACCCTTAATGACCAGGCCACTTTTTACAATTCCGCACTACACTACTTTCACCGTTTATTGCTCCGTCATACAACTTACCACCCAAATGAATTTTACCTCCTTTTCTTCTCACTAATAGAGCTTTCATTTGGTGGTATTTCATTGTTGCTGACATTTTTACTTTTTTTGCCATTAATACAAATTTAACGAAATTTTTGCAAAAAAATGACATTTTTCACTTTCTGTTGTAAAATTTTTCAAAAAACTACATTTCTATATAAATTTTTCTCTAAATTTATTGTTCTACATGTCTTTGATAAAAAAAGTCCAATAAGTGTATATTTATTGGTTTGGGTAAAAGTTATAGCGTTTACAAACTATGGTGCAAAAAGTGAATTTCTGCATTTTGAAGCAGCTCTGACTTTCTGAGCCCCTGTCATGTTTCTTCAGGTGCTAGAATGTCAGGATAGTATAAATACCCCCAAATCACACCATTTTAGAAAGAAGACACCCCAAAGTATTCGCGGAGGGGCATGGTGAGTTCATGTATCATTTCATTTTTTTCACAAGTTAGCGGAAAATGACACTTTCTGAGAAAAAAAAAAAAAGTTTCAATTTCTGCTAACTTCTGGCAAAAAAGAAATCTCAGACGGACTCACTATGCCCCTCAGTGAATACCTTGGGGTGTCTACTTTCCAAAATGGGGTCATTTGTGGGGTGTTTGTACTGTTCTGGCATTTTGGGCGGGCTAAATTGTGAGTCGCCATGTAAACCTAAAGGTACTCGTTGAATTTGGTCCTTTGCGCACTCAGGCTGCAAAAAGTATCACTCATGTGAGTCGTCAGATCAGAGAAGTAGGGCAATGTGCTTGGGGTGTATTTTTACATATACCCATGTTGGGTGAGAGAATATCTCTGTAAACTGACAACTTTGTATAAAATTTTTAAAAGTTGTCGTTTACAGAGATATTTTTCACACACAGTATGGGTATATATAAAAATACACCCCAAAACACATTGCCCTACTTCTCCTGAGTACGGGGATACCACATGTGTGACACTTTTTTGCAGGCTGGGTGCGCAAAGGGGCCCTAAAACCAATGAGTACCTTTAGGATTTCACAGGGCATTTTTACGCATTTGGATTCCAGACTTCTTCTCACGCTTTAGGGGCCCCTAAAATGCCAGGACAGTATAAATACCCCACATGTGACCCCATTTTGGAAAGAAGACACCCCAAGGTATTCCGTGAGGGGCATGGCGAGTTCATGTAAAATTTTATTTTTTGTCACAAGTTAGTGGAATATGAGACTTTGTAAAAACAAAATAAAAAAATATATATATCACTTTCCGCTAACTTGTGCCAAAAATAAAATTTGTGAACTCGCCATGCTCCTCACGGAATACCTTGGGGTGTCTTCTTCAAAATGGGGTCACATGTGGGGTATTATACTGCCCTGGCATTTTAGGCCTCTAAAGCGTGAGAATCCAAATGCGCAAAAATGGCCTGTGAAATTCTAAAGGTACTCATTGGTTTTAGGCCCCTTTGTGCACTTGGCTGCAAAAGTGCCACCATGTGGTATCGCTGAACTCAGGAGAGTAGCAATGTAGTTTGGGGTGTATTTTACATATACCATAGCTGCGTGTGAGAAATATTGCTGTAAACGACAACTTTTTACATTTTTTATTCAAAGTTGTCAATTTACAGAGATATTTCTCACACAAAGTATGGGTATATGCAAAAATACACCCTAAAACACATTGCCCTACTTCTCCTGAGTACGGCGATACCACATGTGTGCCACTTTTTTGCAGCCAAGATGCGCAAAGGGGCCCTAAAACCAATGAGTACCTTTTAGGAGGGCATTTTTACGCATTTTTCTTCTCACGCTTTAGGGCCCCTAAAATGCCAGGGCAGTATAAATACCCCACATGTGACCCCATTTTGGAAAGAAGACACCCCAAGGTATTCTGTGAGGGGCATGGCGAGTTCATAGAAGATTTTTTTGGCACAAGTTAGCGGAAATTGATTTTTATTGTTTTTTCTCATAAAGTCTACCTTTCTGCTAACTTTTGACAAAAAGTTAAATTGTTCATGGACTCACTATGCCCTCAGCGAATACTTGGGTGTCTTCTTTCAAAATGGGGTCACATGTGGGTATTTATACTGCCCTGGCATTTTAGGGGCCCTAAAGCGTGAGAAGAAAATGCGTAAAATGCCCTCCTAGCAGTACTCATTGGTTTAGGCCTTTGCATTTGCTGCAAAGTGGCACACATGTAGTCGCCGCATCAGGAGAAGTAGGTCAGTTTGGGGTGTATTTACATATACCCATATTTGTGTGAGAAATATCTCTGTAAACTGACAACTTTGAATAAAAATGTAAAAAGTTGTCGCTTACAGAGATATTTCTCACACCCAGCATGGGTATATATAAAAATACACCCCAAAACACATTGCCCTACTTCTCCTGAGTACGGCGACACCACATGTGTGACACTTTTTGCAGCCAAGATGCGCAAAGGGGCCCTAAAACCAATGAGTACCTTTAGGATTTCACAGGGCATTTTTACGCATTTGGATTCTCATGCTTTAGGACCCCTAAAATGCCAGGGCAGTAGAAATACCCCACATGTGACCCCATTGTGGAAAGAAGACACCCCAAGGTAATCCGTGAGGGGCATGGCGAGTTCACAGAAAAAAAAATTTGGCACAAGTTAGCGGAAATTGATTTTTTTTTTTTTTTTTACAGTCTCATATTTCACTAACTTGTGACAAAAATAAAATTTTGCATGAACTCGCCATACCCCTCACGGAATACCTTGGGGTGTCTTCTTTCTAAAATGGGGTCACATGTGAGGTGTTTGTACTGCCCTGGCATTTGAGGGTCTCCGCAATCATTACACGTATGGCCAGCATTAGGAGTTTCTGCGATTCTCCTTATATTGAGCAGACGAGTAATGAGATTTTTTTCCCGTTCAGCCTCTGCACTGAAAAAGAAAAATGAACGGCACAGATTTCTTCATTCGCATCAATCAATGTGGATGAAAAATCTCTGCCCAAAAATGTGCAAAAACAAAACGGCACAGATTTCTCATTCACATCGATCAATGTGGATAAATAAATCTCTGCCAAAAATGTGCAAAAAAGTAGTAAGGCCCCATTCACACGTCCGTTAAATGTCAACCGCATCTATTCCGCAATTCTGCGGAATAGATGCGGACCCATTCAGTGTGAATGGGGCTGGCGGTGATGCGGAGAGCACACTATGCGCCGCCGCATCAGCATTTGCGGAGCTGCGGCCGCAAACTTCCGGGTTTCGCCCCCAAGCATCCGGCCGCAGCTCCGCAAAAAGATAGAGCATGTCCTATTCTTGTCCGCACTGCGGACAAGAAAAGGCATTTTCTATATAGTTCTGGCAATGTGCGGATCCGCAAAATGCGGAAAGCACATTGCTGGTGTCCGTGTTTTATGGATCCGTGATCCATGGATCCGCAAAACACATACGGACGTCTGAATGAACCTTACAGTGGGGTAATTAGTGTCAGGGGGTGACAGGGGGTGACATGGGGTGATCGGGGGTTAATCAGGGGTTAATCAGTGGGGGTGGGGTGGATGGGTGGGGGGTCTGTGTGGTGTTTTGGTGCACTTATAAAGCTTTGGTGGTCCCAAGCAAATGGGACCACCAAAGGAACGATCAGCAAGCATATCAGACGCTGTTAACAAAACAGCGCTGATATGCCATTTTTATCTTCTACAGCCTGCCAGCGCACGATCAGCGCTGGCAGGCTGTAGCTTACCTTCTCCTCGACGTGATCCTGTGAACGCGCGCACGTGCGCGCGCGCGTTCACAGGAAATCTCGCCTCTCGCGAGATGACGCGCGGGCGCGTCAAGGAGGAACAGACCGACCGCCCGCAGGACGCAATCCTGCGTGAGGCGGTCGGTAAGCGGTTAATATGCCCATACTCTGATCCGTCAGAACAATAACCCACAAAAAATGGATCCTGACTGTGGAGCATCTGCCTTTACTCGGTCAGCATTTGGTCAGTAATCCATTAGTATTGCTAATGCCAAAAAAAACTGGAGTGGATCTAAAACAAAGATGACATGTGAATGAAATATTTGCATTTCATCTGCTTTTGGCTACCAAGTCATAAGCCAATTTTGAGGGGACCATACAGGCCTTACAGCTGCTACAGAGAGAGGATCCGTTGTGCGTCTCATTTTTCCTTCCTTCTGACAGATCAGAAGAAAGGTCAAATAAATGATGATGTCAGCCAGGCCGAAAGCCAAAATGATGGACAAGTCATGAAGTGGGGAAGGTGGGAACAGCATGAGAAGTCCACAGAGTGGACCTATAACATAGTCGTGAGGTGGAAGCTGCATGAGGAGACCACAAAGTGGCCCAATGACAGGGTCTGGAGGTGGCAGCAGTATGAGGAGGCCACCGAGTGGCACAATGACACAGCCTAGAGTTGGGAGCAGTATGAGGAGGCCACCGAGTGCCACAATGACAGAGTCAGGAATTGGCAGCAGTATGAGGAGGCCACCAAGTGGCACAATGACAGAGACTGGAGGTGGCAGCAGCAGCAGTAGCAGCATCATCAGGAGAAGGCCACAGAGTGGCACAATGACACAGCCTGGAGTTGGCAGCAGTATGAGGAGGCCACCGAGTGCCACAATGACAGAGTCTGGAGGTGACCGCAGCAGCATCAGGAGAAGGTCACTGAGTGCCACAATGACAGAGTCTGGAATTGGCAGCAGTATGAGGAGGCCACCGAGTGGCACAATGACAGAGACTGGAGGTGGCGGCAGCAGCAGTAGCAGCATCAAGAGAAGGCCATCGAGTGGCACAATGACAGAGTCTGGAGTTGGCAGCAGTATGAGGAGGCCACCGAGTGGCACAATAACAGAGTCTGGAGTTGGCAGCAGTATGAGGAGGCCACTGAGTGGCACAACGACAGTGTAGAGGTGGCGTCAGCAGCAGAAGGAGAAGGCAACCAAGTGGCACAATGACAGAGTCTGGAGTTGGCAGCAGTATGAGGAGGCCACCGAGTGGCACAATGACACAGTCTGTAGGTGGTGGCAGCATGAGGAGAGTGTGTGGAGGTGGCGGCAGAAGCATCATCAGGAGGACCCCACAAAATTGCACAATGACCGAGTCTGTAAATGGCGACAGCAGCATCAGGAGGATACCACAGAGTGGCAAGCTGACATAGTGTGGAGATGGCAGCAGCAGCATCGAGATACCACAGAGTGGCAAGGTGACATAGTGTGGATATGGCAGCAGCATCAGAATACCACAAGGTGGCAAGGTGACATAGTGTGGAGGTGGCAGCAGCAACTGCATCTGTATACCACAGAGTGTAAAGGTGACATAGTGTGGAGATGGCAGCAGCATCAGGAGACCACAAATTAACCCGGTGACAGAGTGGGGCAGTGGGTGGCCATACCAGTATCCGCTGACGAAGGTGGGTGAAAGAAGGAGCACTTGGCATCAGATGTGTGGCATCAGGTGGGTGGAAGCATCAGAGTAGTAGCTGAGGCAGGTAGCCAGAAGAAAACCGGTCTCTTTTTTCAAGGTTTGGGTGAGGCGGCATGGATGATCTAATTAGATATCTCAGGAATTGGTGGGTGGAAATCCTGGCTGATCCTCGCCTGATTCATCTTGACAAAGTTCAGTCTTTCCACATTTTGGGTGGACAGGTGAGTTCTCCTTGAGGTAACTATGGCCCTTAACACCCGCTCTAATGCCACACTACTGGCCGGTCAGGACAGCTTTTCCAGGGCAGGGTGCTGTCAAAGTAGGCCACCACCTGCTGGTTCAGGTCCTGCACTAGGTCTAACTGTTGCTGCTGGTGAGTAGTTTCTTCACTATGCGGATGAAGAAAGCTGCTCATCAGCGACTGTAGACTCAGGCTGCTGCTGATGGAGCTGGTATTGCTCCTGCCAACCCACCCCTCCCCAGCAGCCATGGCAGTGGAACGTGAGCACAGAGGGCCCCCCCGATCAGACCTGCAAGAGGATGGATGATGGTGCAGATAGGCAGCGGCCAACTGACTACATAGGATGTCTCTGTAGTAATTAAGTTTGTCCTTCCTCTCAGTGGGTGTAAAAAAGACCCCCTTTTGGACTGGTAGCGAGGGTCCAAGAAGGTGGAGAGCCAGAAGGCACCCCTCTGCCGAATGGTGACAATTCGGCTGTCACTAAGAAAGTGAGCATGCATCGGGCCATTTGTGCAAGTGACTCAGAGGGACTCCCTGCCTCCATCTCCACTGCATACTGCCACTGTGTGTCTGGGTCCTCTGTCTCGTCTTCCTCATCACCCTGTAGCTGCTCCTGCTCCTCCTCTCCTGTCAGCTGAGCAGAAAAACCACCCATTTTGCTACACATTGCCTCTTCTCCAATGTCCTTCTCCCCCCCCTCCTCCTCTTCCAATTCAGCCCCCACAGGGCTCATGTGGCCATGAGATCTAGGCGCCACGTCTCCTGTCCCCTGATTAGCCATTGTTTCCACTATCTGTTCCAGGACATGAAGCCGTGGAATGACGTCGTTCGTTTTTTTTCTGTACTGAAATAGGCCACTAAATGCTTTTACCACATATAACTGCAGAAGTGAAAAGCGTATATATTTTTCTTTCTGTACTGAAATACGCTACTAAATGCTTTTGCCACATATAACTGCAGAAGTGAACTGAGAATATATTTTTCTTTTTATACTGAAATACGTCACTTAAACACTTTTACCACAAATAACTGCAACATTGAACTGTGGATATATTTTTCATTTTGTACTAAAATACGCCACTAAACGCTTTCACCACATATAACTGCGACAGTGAATTGCATATATATTTTTCTTTTTGTACTGAAATACGCCACTGAATACTTTCACCACATATAACTGCAGAAGTGAACTGTGTATATTTATTTCTTTTTGTAATGAAATAGGCCGCTAAACGCTTTCACCACATATAGCTGCAGAAGTGAACTGTGTATATATTTTTATTTTTGTAATGAAATAGGCCACTAAACACTTTCACCACATACAACTGCAACAGTGAACTGCGTATATATTTTTCATTTTTTTACTGAAATACTCCACTAAACGCTTTCACCACATATAACTGCAACAGTGAACCGCGTATATATTTTTATTTTTGTACTGAAATACGCACTGAACGCTCTCACCACATATAGCTGCAGAGGTGAACTGCCCATATATTTTTTCTTTTTGTACTGAAATACGCCACTGAACACTTTCACCACATATAACTTTAGAAGTAAACTAGGCCACTAAATGCTTTTTACGACATATAACTGCAGAAGTGAACTGAGAATATATTTTTCTTTTTATACTGAAATACGCCACTAAACACTTTCACCACATATAACTGCAACAGTGAACTGCGTATATATTTTTCATTTTTTTACTGAAATACTCCACTAAACGCTTTCACCACATATAACTGCAACAGTGAACCGCGTATATATTTTTCTTTTTGTACTGAAATACGCACTGAACGCTCTCACCACATATAGCTGCAGAGGTGAACTGCCCATATATTTTTTCTTTTTGTACTGAAATACGCCACTGAACACTTTCACCACATATAACTTCAGAAGTAAACTATGTATATATTTTTCTTTTTTAATGAAATAGGCCACTACTAAATGCTTTCACCACATATTGCTGTTGAAGTAAACTGCGTATATATTTTTCTTTAGTACTGAAATACGTCACTAAACGCTTTCAACACATATAACTGCAGAAGTGAACTGCGTATGTATTTTTCTTTTTGTTATGAAATACGCCACTAAACACTTTCACCACATATAGCTGCAGAAGTGAACTGCGTATATATTTTTTCTTTTTGTACTGAAATACGCCACTAAACACTTTCACCACATATAGCTGCAGAAGTGAACTGTGTATATATTTTTTCTTTTTGTACTGAAATACGCCACTAAACGCTTTCACCACATATAACTGCAGAAGTGAACTGCGTATATATTTTTCTTTTTGTACTGAAATACACCACTAAACGCTTTCACCAAATATAACTGCAGAAGTAAACTGAGTATTTATTTTTCTTTCTCCACAGATATAAGCCACTAAAGGCTTTTCAACATAGCACTTGCACCGCAAGAAAAATTGCTGGAATGAAAGAGCTGTCTAATGGCTATTTGGATCCCCAAATAATATTTCCCTGCACTTGTAAATAGTTTTTTTTTCACAATGAGGTTTTTCCTATTGATGTCTAGCACCTTCTCATGTCTGTCTCTGCACTCAGAACTCTGGAAAATGTCTGAATCCAAGACGGCTGCCATATTTATAGGGCTGTGACATCACAGGGCTGATTGGCTGCATGCATGCTATTATGGTCATCCCGCCTTCCCAGAGTTCCTTGACCCATGTTCTCACACGTGTAGCCCCCATTTTAGCCACCATTTTAGGAAAAATTGCAATTCGTTACCACGAAGCGCGAGGAAATTCGGATTTGTTGCAAATTGAATTTTTCCTGAAATTCGTAACAAATTCCACTTCGTCAGCTTTGATTCGCTCATCTCTACATATCATCTAAGCCTAAAATATCAGATTTTAATTTAATAGATGCTCATTTACTGGCTGAAGAAATGAGATTGTTTCCGAGTATCCAAATAATCTTCTGTTCTGAAGGAAATCAAAGCAACAATTCAGGTCTAATGTACAGCTTGTACCTATTTCAGTTCCATCTACCTATTTTCTTTATAAAATTTTCTTTGAGTCCAGTTCTATATGCATAAGTTGCAGCACCTATTTGAAAAGAGTGAGCTGAAATTTTTATACTTTGTAGGTCAAAATGTTTTTTACATCTAGACAAAATGAAATTGAATTGGAACTTAGTTAATGGAGATCCATCAACATTCATAAAAGAGAGGGCCTAGTTTGTATGACCTGGCTAATAACCAATCTTTTAAAGCCTGAACAGGACATAGTGTGGAAGATTGAATTTTTTTCAGACTTAACCAGATTATATTACCTTGTTGATCGGTCTTTTTCTCTTTTTATGAATAATTAAATTTTTTCCCAATGAATAACTAGATCCTTGATTTGTAACGGTGCTTCTTTTTGAACCTTTAATAAGCTGTTTTAATAAAAAATTGGACGTGAAAGGGAATATTGCAAATTTTTGAGAAAAAAGAAATGCCGGATAATATTTTTTTAATGTAATCCCCTTTACAGCCCTTTTTTTTTTATAAAATTCAAAACAAATAGTATAACATGTAATACGTTGTCTTCCCAATTATTGAAATTATTGGCAGAACAAAATGTTCTCCAATGATTCCATGCGGCTGTATAGGCAGCCCATGTAGTCGGAGCTAATGCGTTACTAACTAATCCATTGATTAATTCCAAATCGTCTTCCAAAGTTTTGATGGGCATGAAATTCCCTTTTCTTCTGCATCTGGGACCAACTGTCTGAAATAGGAGAAGTTCTGCTCATACAAAGAATCTGCGATTATATTAGACCTGCCTTCAATATATTTAGCTTTTATCTAAATGTTGTTTTTTAGACAAGTTAGGACAATTGTCTCAATATGTTGACTACTACCACAGATTTGGCAAATAGATGGAGAAAACGACCCCTTTATTATCTGAATATAATTGAATACGTTTGTTTTTTAATTTATCATGGCAAATTGATAAAGCTACCAGTACCGGAAAAAGTTCCAAGAAGATGATGTTTTTTATAAATGGTTCAACTAACCAATCTTTTGGCCACGATTCTGTAGACCATTGATTCATAAAAATTGCTCCATAACCCAAGAATCGATAAATTCATGCTGCCACATGGTTTTACCATTATATTCCTCAAGGAAACTTAGCCAGATTTGAATGTCGTCTTTTATTTGTTTTGTCAGACGAATGTGATCAAATGGGCAGTTTTTTCCCACTGTGGCAAAATACGTTCGTCTAGAAAAAACTCTCCCTATTGGTATCATTTTAGTTATGAAATATAACAATCCCAGAGCGGATTGTAAAAGTTTTAATGTGGTTTTCTTAGATGTTAATAAATTATTTAATAAAAAACGCAAGGAAGAAATTTTTTTCCCTGGAATTTTTAATTTAATTTTTTCCGGATTTATGGAGATGCCCAGAAAAGTGATCTCATTTGTTGGGAATACCGCCTTTTCTTCCGCTAGTGGAATTTGGAAGTATTTGGCAATATTTTTGAAAGAATTTAACAAGTTAATGCAATCATTACTTTTTTGACTTGCCAATAAACAGAATATCATCCAAGTAATGGATCACGTACCCACCACTTGAATGACTTTCAAGCATCCATTATAAAAAAGTAAAAAAAAAAAATGCCTCAAAGTAAAAGCAGGAAATGGAAAAACACATTGGAAGTTCTTTGTCATAATAAAATTTCCTTCAAATTGAAAGTTCAATTAATTATACCCAGCTGGTTTAATAGGCAACAATCTGAAGGCACATTTTATGTCAGTTTTTACCATCAGCACATTCTTCCGTGGTTTTCTAAGCAAGATAATGCTTGATCAAAGGATGCATAGTATACTGATGTCAATTTTTTATCAATTAAATCATTTAATTAATTATCTTTTGGGTATGACAAGTGATGAATGAGGCGATAATTGTTGACTTCTTTTTTAGGAACTAAACCTAGGGGGACAGTCTAACATTTTTGAAAGGAGGTTGGTGAAAAGGTCCAGCAACTCTGTTTTCAGAAATTTCTTTATCTATTTTATCTTGGACCACTGTTTTATTTAGATTCCCAGATTTTAAGTTTTTAACAAAATAACATCCGAAACCTGAAAAAGCAGGAACGAAAAAACCAACAGAAAAACCTTCAATTAATATGTAGGCCATCATTTTGCTTGGGTATATTTTTAAATAGTGAATGAGTCTTGGTAGGATCAATGGGGTCACCTACTCTTTTAGATTCCTTACTGTATAATATGTGTTGACCATGCTTTTTAAAGCATTTTGATGCTGGATGGTTTCCTGTGCAGAAAGTGCACTTGTGTTTATATTTGCAATTAGCTTTCTATCTGCATACCGACTCGTTAAAGGCAAAGCAAATTCCTTTTTTGGGAATTTGTTGATGGTTAGACCTTTGGGGCAACATAAGGTTGATCCAAAGACCCACATACTTTGAACCCCAATTTAATTCCGGGTATACTGTTAGTTTTTGATGAAAGGATTCGTCATAGTTACACCATGCAGTACCTCCGAAGTTTTTATAAGCCTCAAGGATACTGTCCAGATGATGAAATAATCCGCTATAATGTATCGGATATTTCTCACCCAGTACTGCTGCATAAATGCAAAACGCTTGCAGCCAATTTAAAAATGTCTTCTGCTGATTCTTTTTTCTCTCCCCCTCCTTTTTTGTCTAACTTTAACGTTTCTTTTGTTGAAGGGAGGAGAGAAAAAACATCAATGAATTCCTTATTTCAAATTTTTTCTTTGGTTTGTTTGGACAGATGGAATCCCAGTGGGGAAATCTGGCAGGGCATTGGTTCCTTTAATGATGTTTCTTTTATTCCATTGCCAGTTTCCAGAGATGGGATTTAACATTTGTCATTAGGAATTCCTGAATTATCTGTTGTGTAATTGTGTGTCACAGGGTGCCGCCGATGTGCGTCCTCCCCTTTGCACCGCTGGCATCCTGTCCCTCTCCGGCAGCAGCAGCAGACGCCTTTCCAGCAGAGCGGGGAGCCGCTCAGTGTCTACGCTGCCATGGCAACGGAGGGCGGAGCGCGCCCGTCTGCACGCTCCCTCTATGCGCGGCCGGCATCCTCTGTTGCCAGGACACCTGTGTGGACTGAGCGCCGAGCTGGGCACTCGGCGCTCAGCTGTCAGTCCCGGGGCAGGTCATGTGGCGCTGGCCACGTCACATGACCTCAGCCCCTGTGTATATAAGCAGGCAACCTGCTGACCACAGGTTGCCTGTAATTGTGCTTATTGGGCTACCTTATACTCCGTTTGATTGTTCTGAATTTGACCTTCTGCTTGTGATTTGACATTCCTTTTGCCTCTCCCTTGTATTCTGATGCGACCTCCAGGTTTGACCTCTGGCTTGTTCCTCGTTCATGTCTTTACCTCCCCCTTGCATTCTGACGCAACCTCCCGGTTTGACCTTCGGCTTGTTACTCGTATTGTCTTTGCCTTTCCCTTGTATTCTGACGTGACCTTTGCTAGTGGGCTATC
The DNA here is from genome assembly GCA_033119425.1 of Bufotes viridis. NCBI lineage: Eukaryota > Metazoa > Chordata > Amphibia > Anura > Bufonidae > Bufotes > Bufotes viridis. Next base: position 420,639,815 of record CM065589.1, read on the forward strand.
CTCCTTGCCTGCTGTATGCTCCTGCTGCCGCCCGTTACCTGTCTCTGCTTTTATCTGTCCCTCCCGCACTTACTCAGGTTAGGGACTGCCGTCCACTTGCACTCCATTATTGAGGACGGCAAGTGCAAGTAGTCAGGGACAGAGGCATGGGTGGCAGTCTAGTGGGCGCACGCTCTCTCTCTCTCTCGCTCTGATTCTAGGGTGGCGTGACATTGTGGTTGGATATGTACTCGTTTTCCTTTATGCTATCCAAATTCGAATTCCTGCCTGGAGAAGACCAGACAGAATTTGGATTCTGTGTTGTTTCCTTATGAGACATGAAATAAGTGTTTTCCTTGAATACCTGCACCCTATCATCTAATATGGTGTCAGTATTAAAGTTATAAATCTTATTTGTAGTGTTAGTGCACTGCTGAAAGCAGTCACTATTTACTGTAGGTGTAATGAAGTTCTCACCCTCTTGATTGTTGATAGGTGTCCTGTCTTTTTAAGATGCATGTGAATTCCTGTCTGTTGGGACTGGAGACCGTTGGTAAGTATGTGAGCGTTTCTTTTCTCTGTTCCTCGCGCTGTATGACGCAGAAAAATTTGTATTTCTGCATCTCACAGTTTCTAGTGGTGGGGAATAACTCCTCTTCTCCCTTCTTGTCCTCTTTGTACGCGGGGGAGAAAGTGGAGCATCGCTGCGGCTGGGTGCATCGATGATGTCATTGGTTGTTGCTAGCTCTGCTCTCCTGCCTGAAGTGGATGTGCAGACCGGATGAATGGAGTGAAGATCCTGATCCCAGGCGCTGTGATCCATTTAAAGACATTTTCTGAGCCAGTCCTCCCCTTCGTAAGTCTCTGCTTTCTTGATTAACTGTAATTAAAAGTAATTCTTTAATTTCTCTTTCAGGTGCAGGTCCGTATTCTTTACTGCCACTTACGTAAGTGCGCAGCAACTGACTTCTCCCTTCGTTTATAGAGTTAGCCACACTCCTACTCCACACTAATGAGGGGCAACACCCTGAAACAGCTGTCTGTGGATGGATAACGGGCTTAGGTCTTCCCCGTCACATCCTTAAAGCTTGTAAAAAAGCGGGATCTTGACATAGGGGCCACTTAATATGGTGGATTTAGTGATCTCTGTAATGGGGACACCCCTTTGCTCGGTTTTCCTTCCTTTGAGGGATATACTGGGGTTCCACATTGGTTTTGCATATTACTATTTCCCAGGGAGCTTTGCACTTTGGATTGCTGTGTTGAGACTCTTAAATGAGGCTCCACGGTGTTTTTTGTAGCTGGTCTCCCTGAGATCAGCTATTGTTTTGTTTGAGTAGTCTCCAAGGCATTGCTCCCGGTTAGCCAGAATCCTACTCCACACTGATGAGAGGCAACACCCCGAAACAGCTGTCTGTGGATGGATAACGGGCTTAGGTCTTCCCCGTCACATCCTTAAAGCTTGTAAAAAAGCGGGATCTTGACATAGGGGCCACTTAATATGGTGAATTTGGTGATCTCTGTAATGGGGACACTATTGTTTTGTTTTCGTTTATAGAGTGTTCTACGAGACCAGTCGTTGAACCATCCTCCAATCAAGATGCTCCAGATGACTTCAGCCTATACCAAGTCCATCTGTTACCAGGTAAGTAATATTGATTAAATATACCATTTGCACATGCAAAAAAAAGAGGGCCATGACACCATGTCCCCCCTATTTGCATCCGTAAATAAGGTCTTCTTATTCTATTTGGCTGAGTCCCACAAAAAAATCAGGTGGTTTCCTGTCCAACCTGCTTAAAGTGTACCCGTTGTTTCATTTTATTTTTAATATCGTGTAGGGACAGGAGTGTAATATACTTTATTAGGGAAAGAGGTTCTACTAGAAAATGGTGCAAAGAGTCTCCTTAGCAAAGCTTTTGTCAGTTCCGCAAAAATATAGAACATGTCCTACTATTGTCCGCATTATGGACAAGGATAGTACTGTTCTATTAGGGGCTAGGTGTTCCGTTCTGCAAAATACGGAAAGCACACGGACATCATCCATATTTTTTGCGGATCAGTTTTTTGCACCTGCAAAAAACATACGGTGGTGTGCATGAGCCCTAATAGATCTCTATTAGAGTGAAAAGGACAAGGGATCAAAAGATCCCAGGTTCTCGCTCCCAAAGAGGGCTAATAGTTATTAAAAAGGTTTTTTAAAAAATTGAAAAAAACATTAAAATATTAAAAGTTTCCCTATTTTACACATAAAAATATATTAACAATATGGATGAGCGAATCGACTTCGGATGAAACTACCGAAGTCAATTCGCATAATACTTTGTTTGAATACCGTACGGAGCGATCGCTTCGTACAGTATTAGAATGTATTGGCTCAGATGAGCTGAAGTTATTACTGCACGAAGTCTCACGAGACTTTGCATAATAACTTCATAAATCATTTTCTACTGTAAAAAAACATTTCCCGAACTCGGGTTCGGTTCGAAGGTACCTCTTGGAACCGAACCCGAGTTTGGGAAATTGTTTTTTACAGTAGAAATTGATTTATGAAGTTATATGCAAAGTCTCGTGAGATTTCGCAAAGTAATAACTTCAGCTCATAGGAGCCAATACATTCTAATACTGTACGGAAAGCTTGCTCCGTACAGTATTCAAACGAAGTATTATGCGAATTGGCTTCGGATGTTTCATCCAAAGTCAATTTGCTTATCCCTAATTAACAATAAAAAATAAACATTTCAGATATCACCACGTCTGAAAATGTCACACGATTCGCCATTTTTTTTACTCACTATTCCCCCAAAAAATTGAAAACCAATGATCAAAAAGTCATATTTACCACAAAAATGGTACCAAAAAAACAACAGTTAATCTGGCAAAAACAATCCCTCATACAGCTCCGTGGATGGAAATATAAAAAAAGTTATGGGTGTCCAAAAGTGGCAATGCAAGGACATTTTTTTTTTTTAAGTAGTAAAACAAAAAAAAACCTACACAAAATTGGTATTGCTGTATTTGTATTGAGCCGCAGAATAAGAACATTGTGTCATTTTTAGCGCACAGTGAACGCTGTGATGGCAAAATTCCACAAACCTTGGCGGAATTGTTTTTTTTTTCAATTTTTGCCAATTTTCCAATAACAGACAGGGCCAGTACTTAAGGGGTTAAGTATACCATTAGGAACCATAGGACAACATGTTCCCAAGCTAACGCAAACTAGCTGGCCACTATACAGTCTAGGATGTGCTCTCACATCGCCATTGTGGAGTAAAGCGTCTACATACTACATATAAATTATATTTCCACCCTTCCCAGCTACCTCTGTTGCCAGCGTATCTTTATCTTTTCAATGCTGAGGAGAGCTATAACACCTACGGAAGCTTTTTTTGGTTTATTTAATGTGTGCTAACACAGGAGCATGTGTAATTTATTCATGTTCTTCTGAGTAACCTATAGCCAACCAAAGAATATTTTGTCTACTGCCTCATGTTTCCCATCAGCCATTTTATTCAGAACATGGGCAACAACAGTTTTCTTCACCCACTGTGATTATTCCCAGGGCTGTGCCATGATCCGATATGTCTGGAATGCGCAATGAAACGAGCATAGCATAGTAAATACTTGCATGACTGGACTTAAAGGGGTCATCTAGGAAAATATATTTATTTCATCCTCGGGATAGGTCATCAGTATCGGATCTGCAGGGGTACAACACTCAGGCAGGACACCAGCCGATCACCTGTTAGTGGAGGCCTTGAGCGTGCAGCCTCTTTCTAGGCCAGTGACATCACTGTACATCGGTCACATGGCCTAGTAGCAGCTCAGCCCCATTCAAGTCAATCCAAGCACTGCTACTATACGATGTACGGCGCTGTCTTTGGAACGCTGCAGGGAGCCAGCATCGCTCACCATAGCTTCGGTGAGCACAGTGGCTCCTTAAAATTGCTGATCGGTGGGGGTACCGCGACTTGGACCCCCGCTGATGGATAATTGATGATCTATCCTGAGGATAAGTCATCTATCTTTTCCAGGATAACCCCTTTAAGGTGACCATACATCTGAGATATTTTGTTCATCCAACAGCAATTCCGCAGACCTCCCCTTCACACACCCAGCTACATGTTTGTTGTCACTCTGCGTTCTGGTACACAGGAAATATGGAAATGGCCAAACTGAAGCCTGCAGCATGCTAAGACAAATTTTACTGTTTTGCTTTTCTAAGTACTTTTAAAGGTTGTCTATCGCCTTGAAATTAATTGTTAAACAAGCCACAAGGTTTTGTAGGGCGAGCTCACCTGTAATGTAATGATTAGAGATGAGCTAATTTCATGTTATGAAATTTGTTCACACTTCGTTTGGTGGTAAAATGTGAATTGCGTTATGGATTCCGTTACCACGGACCATAACGCAATTTTATGATGGAATGCATAATGGAATGACTTTAGAAGCATTCCGTTATTCATTCCGTCATATGGGCTGCAAAACGGATCCGTCTCGTTTCCATTATGCAGACGAGGACTACGGAAACGGAACGGATCCGTTTTGTAGCCCATAGACTTCTATTATGATGGAATGAATAACAGAATGCCTCTAAAGGTATTCCGTTATGCATTCTGTCATAGAATTCCGTTATGGTCTGTAGTAACGGAATCCATAACGCAATTCAACTTTTACCACCAAGCGAAGCAATTCTGCTTTTACCACCAAACGAAGCGTGAACGAATTTCAAAATATGAAATTCGCTCATCTCTAGTAATGATACCTTCCACTTAGCGATCAGTTGCTCCATTCTGTATAAAAAATTACTTGTAATTCATATGTACAGTAAATGGGCAGCTATATCGGTCGGCTTATGCCCAGGGGGCCACCCAAGTCCTCCTCACAGATACCGGCGTATAAAGGGACCTATAAAAGCAAGCTCACTTACCTGCTTCCCAGTGCTGGCTCCTCGTTCCTACTCTTCCCGGCCTGCAATGCTCCACCTGGCTCCCTCACTGAAACCGGTTTGATGCCGTCTGCAGCCAATCACTGGCCGCGACAGTGACCATCTTCCCTTATGTCCTGAAAAATGGTCACGCCATAATGTACGTTTCTCGAGATTTGCCAAGCAACCTTTCCACGATTTGACTGTTTTACTGCTTTAAAATAGTTGCACAAATGTTTTCAGTTGCACAATTTGTCTTTGAATTGCTAGTTGCCATGAAGCCCTGAATTAAGGCCAGGACAACACACCGAGGGTCATTTATTATAACTCCTTAAGCCAGTTTTTGGCATCAAAAAGTCACTTGCCCCGTTTTGCAACTTTTTAAATGCCCATGCACCTAAATTTAGGTGGAAGGGATAAGGCAGGGGCATCAGCTTCGGCAGATTTACTAAAATTCACGCCAGTTTCCTGGCATAAAATAATTATTTACACCATGGGCTGAAGTAGATTTCAATATAAACACCGACTGGTGGAGGATGCGCCTAATTTATGACCAGACCACACCTCATCATAAATTAAGTGCATCCTCTGGCAGCACAGGCAATATCAAAGACCGGCTTAAAAGCTGGTCCTTTATAAATGTCCGCCAGTGACCTTGTGTGGCACAACAGCTACAATTTTAAATTACAATTTGCCCCCAACTTGTGTCATGCCCACTGCAGGGCAAGCAGGCATGCTTCTTTGCAGGTAGTGCTTCTGGCTTCTGGTTGTCAGGGTAACCAGACCAGGCGCTCCCTGCTTCGGGTTGCTCCGGCGTGTCGCTGATGTTACTGGTAATGTGACGCTGGGTGTGCCATGTGACCGGGAAGCGCGGTCTATTTAAACAGTCAACCTGCTGGCCACAGGTTGCCTGTGATTGGTATTGTTCTTTTGAATCATCTCACTAGCCTTCTACTGCATATTCTCTACTGGATTCTTGACCTCTGATTTGGACCCTGACCTTGACTCTATCCAGACTATTTGAACCCTGACGTTTCTTCCTGTTTTTGACCTTGGGTTGGTATTGTATCTGATTTGTCTACTTCTGGTTTAACCCTGTATGCTCTCTGGGTATTGACTCTGGCGTGGTTCTGATTTATAGTTCTTGATTCGGTTTAGGTTTGTATCTCTTGGTCTGACCCAGCTTTTCTGTTTCCGCTGTATTCCTATTTTGGTGGCCGCCGATCTGTCACAAGTTCATTATTTTCCTCCTGGCCTTTCCTCCCATATAGACCCCTGCATTTATTTAGGAAGGGACTGTCGACCAGTTGTGGGCCGGGGCTTAGGGCACATTGTGCAAGTAGGTAGGGACAGCGAGAAGGGCAAGTTCAGGGTTCACTGCTCCCTACTGTGACAACTTTCTTGTAACTCTTGTAATTGATATTTTTGCATAACAATTGATGAATGAAGCTATTGATACCTACTGTCATATATGGTTCTGTAACTGGAAATTAATCACACCTAAAGAAATTATAAAGAGAAAATATTCCATCCAAGAAATGTGAATTGTTAGTGTGTGCAAGAAGGTAAATCACTCCTGGAGAACACAGCACTGTTACAGAATCCTGGTGAAGCCTAATCTATTAATGTTCTTTTTTTAACTTTAGATATAAATAGCTGTCCACCAGCTGACCCTGGTCACTCAGTTGTTATGACACCCTCTAAGTTGTGACTGTTGTTATTATGCCAGCCATATGTTCAGAAATCTGATCCATGGAACTGCCTTGTGCTCTGCCATTTCTTTTAGCCAAGATTCTTGTCTCTGTAAAACAAAAAACATACGTGCAAGTTCTATCGATGGACATAAAAAATTGTGTCATTGGGCATCCAGGGGACACCATAAAACCTTCAGAATGCTATTCTTTTGTCATGTCTGCAATATAATTGGTGGTTAACTAACTCCTGTCTAGTTCACTTGTTCCTAGGTAGAGATTGTCACAGAAAATGACTTCACCACGAAGCTTTCTGGATTTTATCATTATCCATATGGGCTGAATTATAAGTCTGATTTAATGTATTACTATTAATGCATTATGGGGATTATTTACTATCCAGAAATGCGCCTATATTAGGCGTATGTCTGGTGTAGATTATGGCGCAAAGGTTTTTCCCGCTCACACCAAGTCTAAAAAAGTTGGCGTGGCATGGGCGGGGAAGGGGACGGACCAGCAGGCCCCCCTCTTTCATCATTTTCTACACCTGTTTTAGGTGTAGAAAATAGTCTATGGCCTCATGCACACGACCGTATGTGGTTTGCGGTCCAAAAAATTGCGGATCCGCAAAAAAAAGGATGACGTTCCGTATGGCATCCGTTTTTTTTTGCAGATCCGTTATTTTTGCGGATCCATTGTAATAATGCCTATCCTTGTCCGCAAACTAGAAAAAATAGGATATGCTCTATTTTTTTGCGGAACGGAAAAACGGACAAACGGAAACGGAATGCACACGGAGTACCATCCGTTTTTTTTGCGGACCCATTGAAATGAATGGTTCCGCATATGGTCCGCAAAAAAAACGGAACGGACACGGAAAGAAAATACGTTAGTGTGCATGAGGCCTAAATGTAAGCAGGCAAGGAAGATATATTCACAATGTGGTAGTTTTTTAATTGGAATTCAAGATACTCCTACACATTTAATAGTACCCAATGGTATGCAAATTAACTACTGTTACCCGGAGCTTTTGCAGTACAGGTTATTGTTTTTTACAACCGCACTTAATTTTTACTTTCTCTTTACATTTATACTTGCACTCGGCTGCCACCCAGTTGATTCTCTTATATGATTACATATTACCATGGTTGTTTCACTTAAATATGATTAGCTCATATTGCAATGTATTCGTACCTTTTTCGATTTTTTTTTTTTTGAGCTGTGATTTACCTCTTGTACCAACTGTTTTTTTTTTCATCTAGATGTATACATAATCTGGACAGTGCTTTTACATCTGGCTTATTATTTCCAGTTTGCAGCTGCGATTCACATACTAGATATGTTTCAATACAGAATCGCAATATATAAATGACATGTTGCTAATACTATACATGTTGGTTTCCCCCTTTTCTTTACTAAATGTTTCAACACAATATCGCAGTACTGCAATGACACATCATTGGGTTTATTCACACAATTGCGTTATTAATCTACTTTTTATAACAATGGTTCTTTTTTGAACCTAACAAGTATGGGGGTCATTTACAATGCAAAAATAAACATAAATTAGGTGTATTTAGGCGCAGATAGTTGCTCACGCTAGGTCTAAAATTGTGGGTGGGGAGGGGGACGGGCCGTCCAGTCTCATTTACCATTTTCTATGCCTGTTTTAGTTGTAGAAAAAGATCTAAATGTAAGACTGCTTGGAAGCCGTCTTACATTTAGAACTGGTGCTGGAGGCGCCAAAGTTATGGAGAGGCGTGCGCCTCTTCATAACTTCGGCGGATCCACCGCCAGTTTAGGGCTTTATTAAGACCAGTGTCTAAAATGGCAGTCTTAATAAATGTGCCCCTATGTGCCTTAAATGTGGCATTTTACTTGATGTTTTTTCACCACTCTTTACAAGTTTACATTGGTGTGCAGTGTTTGTTTTTTTTTTTTTTTGACGGATCCGATTTTTATGGCAGATCCATTGTAAAAATTCCTATCCTTGTCCGCAAACATGAAAAAAATAGGACATGCACTATTTTTTTGACGGAAAGAAAACACTGATCACGGATGCGGAACAAAAATGGTTGACCATCCGCATTTTTTGACGGACCCATTGAAATGAATGGGGAAGCATCCTATCCGTGAAAAAAAACGGAACGGACGCGGAAACAAACAACGGTCATGTGCATGGGGCCTTAATCACATGATCCAATTTTTTATTGGCTATTTTGATTTTAACCACTTGAAGACCACAGGTTTATACCCTCCTAGTGACCAGGCCCTTTTTTACAAATCCGCACTACACTACTTTCACCGTTTATTGCTCGGTCATACAACTTACCACCCAAATGAATTTTACCTCCTTTTCTTCTCACTAATAGAGCTTTCATTTGGTGGTATTTCATTGCTGCTGACATTTTTACTTTTTTTGCTATTAATAAAAATGTAACAACATTTTTGCAAAAAAATGACATTTTTCACTTTCTGTTGTAATTTCTTTTTTAAAAAAATACATTTCTATATAAATTTTTCACAAAATTTATTGTTCTACATGTCTTTGATAAAAAAAAATCCAATAAGTGTATATTTATTGGTTTGGGTAAAAGTTATAGCGTTTACAAATTATGGTGTAAAAAAAAGTAAATTTCGGCATTTTGAAGCAGCTCTGACTTTCTGAGCACCTGTCATGTTTCTTCAGGTGCTAGAATGCCAGGATAGTATAAATACCCCCCAAATGACACCATTTTAGAAAGAAGACACCCCAAAGTATTCGCGGAGGGGCATGGTGAGTTCATGTATCATTTCATTTTTTTCACAAGTTAGCGGAAAATGACACTTTCTGAGGAAAAAAATAATAATAAAGTTTCCATTTCTGCTAACTTCTGGCAAAAAAATAAAATCTCAGACGGACTCACTATGCCCCTCAGTGAATACCTTGGGGTGTCTACTTTCCGAAATGGGGTCATTTGTGGGGTGTGTTTACTGCTCTGGCATTTTGGGCGGGGCTAAATTGTGAGCAGCCATGTAAAACCTAAAGGTACTCGTTGGAATTTGGGCCCCTTTGCGCATCTTAGCTGCAAAAAAGTGTCACTCATGTGGTATCGCTGTACTAAGGAGAAGTAGGGCAATGTGTTTTGGGGTGTATTTTTACATATACCCATGCTGGGTGAGAGAAATATCTCTGTAAATTGTCAACTTTGTATAAAAAAATTTAAAAAGTTGTCATTTACAGAGATATTTCTCACACAAAGTATGGGTATATATAAAAATACACCCCAAAACACATTGCCCTACTTCTCCTGAGTACGGCGATACCACATGAGTGACACTTTTTTTTTAAATTCATTGGGGACATTTACTAAGGCCTCTTTCACACGGGCGTCATGTTTGACGCCCGGATAAGAGGCGGGGGCGTTGCGGGAATATGCGATCAAGAGGCTAAGGTAAGTTAAGTTTTATTATTTTTAACCCCTTCCTCTTCATTTTACACAGCATTCTTTATTAAGAATGCTATTATTTCCCCTTATAACCATGTTATAAGGGAAAATAATAGAGATCGGGTCCTGTTGCTAAGCAAACATGCGGGAAAATCGCAACGCATCCGCACTTGCTTGCGGATGCTTGTGATTTTCCCGCACCCCCATTCACTTCTATGGGGCCTGCGTTGCGTGAAAAACGCACAATATAGAGCATGCTGCGATTTTCACGCAACGCAGAAGCGATGCGTGAAAATCACCGCTCATGTGCACAGCCCCATAGAAATGAATGGGTCCAGATTCAGTGCGGGTGCAATGCGTCCTCCTCACGCATTGCACCCGCGTGGAAAACTCGCCCGTGTGAAAGGGGCCTAATACATTCTAAAATATAGACAAAGGTGCCAGGTTTCTCAATGTGGCTGATGATAGATGATACATTTGGTGCACCTTTTAGACTGTCTATACTAACTTCATACCAGCTATTAGTTTGCTTACTTGGTGCCGGAATTTACTGACAAAATCCTGGTGCAATTTTGGCGCACAGTACGGCTCCTTTACTGCTAATCCACACACCCTTCCCACTAAAACATGTCCACATGCCAAGTGAGGAGCAAAAAAATAGCTGAGACTTCTAATAAATATAGTGCACACAAGGTGTGCCAGAATTCTGGCTAAGGCCTCTTGCACACGAACGTATTTTTTTTTCAGTGTTTTGCTGTCCGTTTATAACGGATCCGTTTTTCCGTTTTTTGCTTCCGTTTTGTTTCCGTTTCGGTTCCGTTGTTCCGTTCCGTTTTTCCGTTTGGCATATACAGTATACATTAATTCCATAATGAAAATTGGGCTGGTCTTAAAATTTTCAATAGATTGTTCAGCAAAGAACGGATACGGAAGACATACGGATGCCTTTCCGTATGCTTTCCGTTTTTTTTGCAGACCCATTGACTTGAATGGAGCCACTGAACGTGATTTGCGGACAAGAATAGGACATGGTCTATATTTAAACGGAACAGAAAAAACGGAAAAACGGAAATGGAAGGCATACAGAGACACTTCAGTATTTTTTGCAGACACATTGAAGTGAATAGTTCAGTATACTGTCAGTATACTGAACTGAAAAAACTGCCAGCATACGGTCCGCAAAATACTGTTGTGTGCAAGAGGCCTAAATCTGAGCCCGAGTTCTGGCACATTTTCATTAGTAAATTTTTCCAAATCATATGACAATATAATATTGTCATATTGGGCAGACTAGATGGGCCAAATGGTTCTTATCTGCCGACACATTCTATGTTTCTATGTTTCTATAAGCTCCAATTGTGCCAGCATAATTTTTTTGTACTTGGGACAGTTGGGATTCATAAGAAGCCCAAATACTGAGCCCTTTATTATTTGCTCTACCAAATACTGATTAGGTGAAAGCCTGAAGATTTAATATATGTGACCAATTTAGGCCTCTTTCACACTTGCGTTGTTAGGATCCGGCGTGCACTTCCGTCGCTTGAAGTGCCCGCCAGATCCAGCACAGTGCAAGTGAACTGAAAGCATTTGAAGACTGATCAGTCTTCGAAATGCTTTCAGGTTACTATGGCAGCCAGGACGCTATTAAAGTCCTGGTTGCCATAGTAGTAGTGGGGAGCGGGGGAGCAGTATACTTACCGCCCGTGCGGCTCCTGGGGTGCTCCAGAATGACGTCAGATCACATGATCCATGCGCGTGGGGCGCCCTGACGTCACTCTGGAGCACCCTGGGAGCCGCATGGGCGGTAAGTATACTGCTCCCCACTACACTTTACCATGGCAACCAGAACTTTAGCATCCTGGCTGCCATGGTAACCATTCAGCTAAACAACGTTTAGCTTAAGGCCAGATCCGGATTAATGCCTTTCAATGGGCATTCATTCCAGGTCCGGCCTTGCGGCAAGTGTTCAGGATTTTTGGCAGGAGCAAAAAGCGCAGCATGCTGCGGTATTTTCTCCGGCCAAAAAACGTTCCGGACCTGAACTGAAGACATCCTGATGCATCCTGAACCGATTTCTCTCCATTCAGAATGCATTGGGATAATAATCCGAGGACGGAACTGTGTGCCAGAAAAGAAATACGCAAGTGTGAAAGAGCCCTTAGATATAAATCTTATTTATTTAATAAACTATAGAAATAACAGCGGAAAACAGAAGATAACAAAAGTAGTCTTTGGGGAAAACACTAAGGGGAAGATTTATCAAAACTGGTATAAAATAGAACTGACTTAGTTGCCCATAGCAACTAATCAGATTCCACCTTTCATTTTTCAGAGCTGCTTTAGAAAATGAAAGGTGGAATCTACTTGGTTGCTATGAGTAACTAAACCATTTTTCTTTTACTCCAGTTCTAAGAAATCTCTCCCTATGAATAGACTGTGAAAAGTATTAATACTAAGATGTATGAGTGCAAGAACTGAATATAGATTGTGCATATAAAAGTTGTAATAAATATTTGAATATCATATGTACATATAATTTTAATAGAGTGTACTTTTATTTCCATTGTGGGTGAAAATAAACAATACAGAAGTATAACTGTAATGAATATATACAGATTTAAGTGGGTATTACTATGTTTAGGGTATGGCATCACTTTATGACTTGTGGAGGTCTGACTTCTGGGGACCTCTACCAACCCTGAGAATGAAGATGCCACAACACTGATTCAAAGCCGCAGCCCCCTCACTGTTTTTCCCATAGGGACACTCCTGGCAACCCACTGTACTGTAAGCTACAACCAATCCCATTCACTGCAGCAAAGCTAGAATTTATATAGGAGCTATAAGGCCCCATTCACACGTCCATGGTGTGTTGCGGATCCGCAAATTGCGGATCCGCAACACCCCCGGCAAGCTGCGGACAAGAATAGGACATGTTCTATCTTTTGCGGAGCCGCGGACCGGAAGTTCGGGGCCAAAACTCGGAAGTTCGGGGCCGCGCTCCGCAAATGCAGAAGCGGAGAGCACATAGTGTGCTCTCCGCTTCACGTCCGGCCCCATTGAGAATGAATGGGTCCACACCCGTTCCGGAGAATTGCGGAACGGATGCGGACCCATTTGCGGGCGTGTGAATGGGGCCTAAGTCTAAATCAGCATTGTGGCCAATTCATTCTCTGTAACACTTATGGCCCTCGAGAATGGATTATCGCAGATTATTAACTGATGGCATATCCTAACAATATTTTAAAGATATAAGTAATGAAGAACAGAAAAAATATACAAGAGCTTAGCTGCTCAAATTAGATTTATCAACTTAATTACCAACTTAAATGGTCACTAGCTTTTCACAGAACTTTGCATAAATAATCAATAGTACAAGCAACTATAAGAAATGTCTTATATCTTATCAGAGAAAAATTGCCTTGTTTTAGAGTTATCAGCTCTTCCCTCTCCACCGCCCCTTTTCTACAATGACTGCAATTTATGAGAAATCAGTCTGCTCACTGAAGAATCAGATTGCATCATCCCATACAAGTATATGGAGGGCGGAGGAGTTAGCAAGAGCTAAATGAGACAGGAGATACAACACATAGACAAATAGACTGCTCCAGCTAAATTGACATTTTCTCAGCCCAAGTGCTTTATTCACATGGTAGATCATGTGCTATTTTTATAGAGCAGGTTGTTAATATAATATCAAATATGTCTATTTTCTTTGTTTGTTTCAGTTTTACAGCATTTTTGAAGAAAAAAATTATGTTTTTGTGTCTCCATTTTATGAACGCCATATTTTTTTTATTGTACTGCCGATTATTTTGTGCAGGAATAGTTGACGTTTTTATTGGTACCAATTTTGGGTACATATGATTTTTTGATCATTATTACACTTTATTGTAAGGTGTCCAAAAAATTGGTTGTTTTAGCACAGTTTTTACTTATCTATTTTTACAGCGTTCACCTGAGGGGTTAGGTCATGTGACATTTTTATAGAGCACATCGTTACGGATGTGGCAATACTTAATATGTATACTTTTTCTTATTTATTTAAGTTTAACACAATAATAGCATTTTTTAAATAAAAAAAATGTTTTAGTGTCTCCATAGTCTGAGAGCCATAGCTTTTTTTATTTTTTGACCGATTGTCTTAGGTAGGGTCTCATTTTTTTGATGGATGAGGTGACTGTTTGACTGGTATTATTTTGGGGGGCATACATCTTTTTGATCACTTGGTGTTGCAGTTTTGTTGATGTAAGGTGACAAAAAATGGCTTTTTTGGCACTGATTTTATTTATTTTTTAAAGTGTTCACCTAAGGGGTTAGGTCATGTGATATTTTTATAGAGCTGGTTGTTACGGACGTGGTGATACATGATATGTATACTTTTTTAAATTTTATTTCACTTTAACACAATAATAGCACTTTTGAAACAAAAAAATGATGTTTTAATATCTCAATGTTCTGAGAGCTATAGTTTTTTTTTTTTTTAGCGATTTTCCTATATAAGGGCTCATTTTTTGCGGGATGAGGTGACGGTTTAATTAATTGGTGCCATTTTGTGAGACATATGCCTTTTTGATCACTTGGTGTTGCACTTTTTGTGATGTAAAAACTGCCTTTTTTTGACACCTTTTTCTTTGTTATCTTTTAATAGTGTTTATTGGACGGGGTGTGATATATTAATAGAGCCGGTCGTTACGGACGCGGCAATACAAAATACGTCTATTTTATTTATTTATTAACATTTTATTTTATTACTTAATTGGGGAATTTTTTTTTTTCATGTGAAACATTTTTTTTTAATTTTTTTTATTTTACACTTTTCATCCCCCATAAGGTCATACAAGACCTCTGGGGGACATTTAACTCCCCCCCCCCCACTATTGATTGCTCCTGTAAATGGGGCTGACATAGTAGTACAGGGGAAATACACCCCCCAGAGATGCTGTACAGCATAATACAGCGCTGTACAGCCTCAGTGCAGGGCTGATCGAGGTCTATGGAAGACCCGACAGCTCCTGCACTCTCCCGGCATAGCTCTTCCTGATCTGCATCCACAGCGCTTGTTGAGAAAACGCTTCAGTTATGTACCCATTCATTGTCAATGGGGACAAAACTGAACTGAACAAAACAGAATGCACCAAAATGCATTCTGTTCTGTTTGGTTGTGTCCCCATCGCGGATAGAAAAACGCTGCAAGCAGCGTTTTTTTGTCCGCAATGTGGTGCGGAGCAATACGGATCTGTCCTGACACTCAATGTAAGTCAATGGGGATGGATCCGTTTTCTCTGACTAAATAGAAAACGGATCCGTCCCCCATTGACTTTCAATGGTGTTCATGATGACGGATCCGTTATGTCTATAGAAGACATAATACAACCAGATCCGTTTATGAAGGGTGCATGCAGTTGTATTATTGTAACAGAAGCAATTTTGAAGATCCATGACAGATACGCAAAAAACGCTAATGTGAAAGTAGTCTTACTTGTCCTGGATTAGGATACATTCAAAAATGAAAAAAGGTCCTTTGAGACCTGAGTAACAATTATACAATATATATATATGTGGAGGCTCTTCAATAAATCTTCAATAAATCTCATACAGGGTCAAACCAGAAAATATCTTAACCCCTTAGTGACTAGTGATGTCGCGAACATAAAATTTTCAGTTCGCGAACAGCGAACGCGAACTTCCGCAAATGTTCGCGAACAGGCGAACTGGGCGAACCGCCATAGACTTCAATAGACAGGCGAATTTTAAAAACCAAAGGGACTCTTCCTGGCCACAATAGTGATGGAAAAGTTGTTTCAAGGGGACTAACACCTGGACTGTGGCATGCCGGAGGGGGATCCATGGCAAAACTCCCATGGAAAATTACGTAGTGGACGCAGAGTCGGGTTTTAATCCATAAAGGGCATAAATCAACTAACATTCCTAAATTGTTTGGAATAACATGCTTTAAAACATCCAGTGTGTGTATATGATCAGGTATGATGTTGTATCGATCAGGTAGTGTAAGGGTTACGCCCGATTCTCAGACATTGACATACCAAACTCCTCTTTTAATGCACCGCAAACAGTCCATTTGCACAACCGCAAACTCCCCATTTGCACAAGGTTGGATACCAAGCTAGCCACGTCCCGGTGATGTCATTGAAGGTTTCTTCCTCCACCCAGCCACGTACAACACCAAGGGTCCCCGAAAGGTCAATTGAATTGATTTTTCGAACGGGGAGATGGTTAAAAAAACGCTGGCTCCCTCCCCTTTGTGTTTATCTACGGTCACTGCGTCTGCGCCGTGCAATTTACTGTCACACCCGATATGAGTGGTATTTTCTGTAGTACTATTCTCATCAGTTTAATCCCTCTAACGTCCCCAATCTGGGGGCCATTTATTGAATAGATTTTTCGAACGGGAGATGGTTAAAAACGCTGGCTCCCTCCACTCTGTTTTAATCCACGGTCACTGCGTCTGCGCCGTGCAATTTACTGTCACACCCGATATGAGTGGTATTTTCTGTAGTACTATTCTCATCAGTTTAATCCCTCTAACGTCCCCAATCTGGGGGCCATTTATTGAATAGATTTTTCGAACGAGGAGATGGTTAAAAACGCTGGCTCCCTCCACTCTGTTTTAAACCACGGTGACTGCGTCTGCGCCGTGCAATTTACTGTCACACCCGATATGAGTGGTATTTTCTGTAGTACTATTCTCATCAGTTTAATCCCTGTTACGTCCCATATCAGGGATTGCCTTTTGTGAAAAAAAATTTAGGCCTGGTACCTTCGACTGCCTTCACAATGACAGACCAAACTCTCATACACCAAACTGAATTGATTTCAGGAACCGGGAGATGGAAAAAGCAGCTTGGTCGGTCCTCATACTCCCAAATTGGGGCACTGCGCGTGCACAGAGCAATGTACTGTGACACCCTATATGAGTGGTGTCTTAACTAGTACTATTCCTATCAGCGGCGGGCGGGTGCGTGGTAACTTGAGAGCAGGTGACCAAAGCTGAGCTGGAGGAAGATGGTGCGTCAAGGTTCTTAGCGGAAGCTGTTGACGATTGGGTGTCCTGTCTAAGCCAGTCAACTACGTCCTCAGAATTTTTCGGGTTCAGGGTACATGGCCTCTGAACACTAGGCATTATTCCAGGGACAGTGGAAATCACAGCACCACGACCACGACGGCCCCTGCTGGTGGCCTGCCTCTGCCTGTCATTTTTTTCGATAAGTGGTACTGTGCCACCCTGTATCAGTGGTGGGCACTGGCAGTGGGCACACTACAGTCTGTGGAAGTGGGCCTGACACACACTGGCAGCAGGCAAGCAACTGAAATTAGACTAATGTGTAAAAATTAAATGCCTTATTTATCGTCAAGCTACTGTGCCACCCGGTATCAGTGGTTGGCACTGGCAGTGGGCACACTACAGTCTGTGGAAGTGGGCCTGACACACACTGGCAGGAGGCAAGCAACTGAAATTAGACTAAAGTGTAAAAATTAAATGCCTATTTTGATGCAAAGTCCTCTGCCAGCCGGTATGAGTGGTAGGCACTGGCAGTGGGCACACTACAGTCACTGGAAGTCAGCCTGACACACACTGGCAGGCAACTAACCTTAGATTAAAGTGTAAAAATGAAATGCCTTTTTTTGATGCAAAGTCCTGTGCCACACGGGATGACAGGGGTGGGCACTGGCAGTGGGCACACTACAGTCAGTGGAAGTCGGCCTGACACACACTAGCAGCAGGCAAGCAGCTGAAATTACACTAAAGTGTAAAAATTAAATGCCTTTTTTGATGCAAAGTCCTGTGCCAGCCGGTATGAGTGGTGGGCACTGGCAGTGGGCACACTACAGTCACTGGAAGTCAGCCTGACACACACTGGCAGGCAACTAAACTTAGATTAAAGTGTAAAAATTAAATGCCTCTTTTTGATGCAAAGTCATGTGCCACATGGGATGACAGGGGGGCGCACTGGCAGTGGGCACACTACAGTCAGTGGAAGTCGGCCTGACACACACTAGCAGCAGGCAAGCAGCTGAAATTACACTAAAGTGTAAAAATTAAATGCCTTTTTTGATGCAAAGTCCTGTGCCACACGGGATGACAGGGGTGGGCACTGGCAGTGGGCACACTACAGTCTCTGGAAGTCAGCCTGACACACACTGGCAGGCAACTAACCTTAGATTAAAGTGTAAAAATTAAATGCCTTTTTATGCAAAGTCCTGTGCCACACGGGATGACAGGGGTGGGCACTGGCAGTGGGCACACTACAGTCAGTGGAAGTCGGCCTGACACACACTAGCAGCAGGCAAGCAGCTGAAATTACACTAAAGTGTAAAAATTAAATGCCTTTTTGATGCAAAGTCCTGTGCCACATGGGATGACAGGGGTGGGCACTGGCAGTGGGCACACTACAGTCAGTGGAAGTCAGCCTGACACACACTGGCAGGCAACTAACCTTAGATTAAAGTGTAAAAATTAAATGCCTTTTTTTGATGCAAAGTCCTGTGCCACATGGGATGACAGGGGTGGGCACTGGCAGTGGGCACACTACAGTCTGTGGGCCTGCAGCTCCTCACACACAGGCAGGCCATGCAACTGCAATATGCATATAAAGGAAAAAAAAAGCAGACTAATGTTGCAGCCCTAAAAAGGGCTTTTTGGGGTGCTTTCAGGAAGCTGTCCTTACAGCAGAGATCAGATGAGTCTTTCAGGACTGGAGTGGACACTGAATTCACTAGCCTAGCTATCAATTTCCCTATATAATCAGCAGCTACACTCTCCCTCCTCTCACTAAGACTGCAAATTCCGAATGAATCTAAAATGGATGCTGTTCAGGAGATGGGAGGGTCTGGGAGGGAGGGTATGCTGCTGATTGGCTGGAATGTGTCTGCTGACTGTGAGGTACAGGGTCAAAGTTTGCTCAATGATGATGTATAGGGAGCGGACCGAACATCGCATATGTTCGCCCGGCAGAGGCGAACGCGAACAAGCTATGTTCGCCGGGAACTGTTCGCCGGCGAATAGTTCGGGCCATCTCTATTAGTGACTTGCCTGTTAGGGTTTTTAGTGACCAAGTAGTTTTCATTTTTTTCATTGTTGCATTCCAAGAGCTTATTATTTGCAGGATAAGGCTACATGTACACGTCTGTATGTGTTTTGCAGTCCGCAAATTGCGGATCCCAAAAGAAAACAGATGACAAATTGACAAGAATAGGACATGCTCTATTTTTTTTTTGCGGGGCTACAAAACGGACATACGGATGCGGATAGCACACGGTGTGCTGTCCGCATTTTTTGCGGACCCATTGAAATGAATGGGTCTGCATCCTATCTGCAAAGAAAACGGAACAGACAGGGAAACAAAATACGTCTGTGTGCATGAGGCCTAAGTTGTAGCTTTTAACAGGACCTTTTTGGGGTTACATTTTTGCATCACTACATACCTAGACCCATAACTTATATTTTATGATTTACTATTATATTTTTGTGGGACATCTTGTAGTTTTAATTGGTATCATTTTAGATTTTTTTTTATTCAATTTTTTATGGCAAATAAGCAAAAAAAAAAACAAACAGCAATTCTGGCATTGTTTTTTCTTATGGCATTTCCCATGCGGGATAACTATATATAATAATTGTGTACTACAGGTCGTTATGGATGCGCAATAAGAATTATGTGTTGGGGATTTTTTTTTTGCAATTTTTCCATTGAAAGGCATTTTTTTAACAGAAAAAGGTGTGTTTTCTAACTTGGAATATTTTTTTAAAATAAAACTTTACTTAAATTTTATTTTTAAAGTTTATTTGATATGCAATCTTCTGATTACTTTTACATTGTACTGCTTATGCACTAAGCGTATTATACTGCCAGTAATATACTGTCAAGCAATATCAGTCTGCGGCTCTGGCGCAGTCTTAGGCCTCTTTCACACGGCCGTAGGTGTCCTGGACCCGTGCTGCGGACCGCAAATTGCAGACGGCAAATCACGGACACCAACCGTGGGGCAGCCGCAGCGGATGATCGCAGACCTATTCACTTGAATGGGTCTGTGATCCGCCTGTTCTGCAGAAAGATAGGACATTTTCTATATTTTTGCGGAACGGAAGTACTGGACCGGACCCCCTCGGAAGCACTCCGTAGTGTTCCGTTCCTTGATTCCGCTTCGCATCTCCGAGATACGGAATGACAACGGAATAGTGCCCGTGTATTGCGGATCCGCAAATGCGGTACGCAATACGGGCACGGGACACCAACAGTCGTGTGAAAGAGGCCTTAATAGGCAATCACTGAGGTCAGGATTGAGGGGGCCTTCATTTAGCCCTCATCTGCCATATCAGCACCCCAAGATCTTGTTTGTGGCGCTGCCAATGCCTGAGACAGTGAGCCCCCTCCCTCTAAAGTACTTTGTGACAGTTAGGGGGACCTTTGCAGCATTTAGTACAAGCCGCTGTAAAAAGGCACAGTCTAGCCTAAGGCCTCTTAGTGACCGCTGTAAAAAGGCATGTTGACGGTCACTATCAGGTTAATACAGCATTAATGGATTATCAAATAATCTGGATAATTAGACAATCATGAAAAAATAGAACACAGAAGACATCCTAAAATGAAACCACAACATCCCTTTTTGTTTCACAATTTGTTAGCTCAGTTTTGCTTCTGTTTTTGTGAAATTTGGATTAACAGCTGCAAAATTTAGACAAATGTAAGGGTTCATTCAGACAAATGTAAGGGCTCCGTGCCCATGTTGCAGACTGCAAATCGCAGTCCGCAATGCACGGGCATCGACCGTGTGAATCCCATATTGCTGTGCAGACCCATTGACTTGAATGGGTTCGCAATCCGCAAAATACGGCAAAAAATAGAACATGTCCTATGCAGAGGCATAGACCTGAAAGCCCACAGAAGCGCTTCGGAGTGTTTCCGTGGGCTTCTGATCCGTGCCTCCACTCTCAAAGATAGGACAGTTCTTATCTTATTCAAGTCAGTGGGTCTGCATCCGCAGCACAGAGTGCACACGCTGAGTGCCCGTATATTGCAGACCCACCATTTGCAGTCCGCAAAACGGGCATGCAGCCCTTACATTTGTCTGAATGAACTCTTACTATCAGTTGCTGGAGTAAAGCAATGACTATACATTATCTTACAAAAGTGAGTACACCCCTGACATTTTCGTAAATATTTTATTATATCTTTTCATGGGACAACACTGTAGAGATGACAGTTTGATACAATGTAAAGTAGTCAGTGTACAGCTTGTATAACAGTGTAAATTTGGTGTGACCTCAAAATAACTCACACTGCCATTAATGTCTAAACCGCTGGCAACAAAAGTGAGTACACCCCTAAATGAAAATGGCCAAATGGTGCCCAATTAACCATATTCCCTCCTGGTGTCAGGTGACTTGTTGCAGGTGTGTTAAATTTGGTGTTTTCGCTCTTACACTCTCTCATACTGATCACTGGAAGTTCAACATGGCACCTCATGGCAAAGAACTCTCTGAGTATCTGAAAAAAAGAAGAAGAATTGTTGCTCTACATAAAGATGGCCTAGGCTATAAGAAGATTGACACTCTGAAATTGAGCATCAGCATGGTGGCCAAGACCATACAGCGGTTTAACAAGACAGGTTCCACTCAGAACAGCCTCGCCATGGTCAACCAAAGAAGTTGAGTGCATGTGTTTGGCATCATATCCAGGGGTTATCTTTTCAAATTAGATGTATGAGTGCTGCCAGCATTGCTGCAGAGGTTAAAAAGGTCGGGGATCAGCCTGTCAGTGCTCAGACCATACGCAGCACACTGCATCAAATTTGTCTGCATGGCTGTCATCCCGGAAGGAAGCCTCTTCTAAAGACGATGCACAAGAAAGCCCGCAAACAGTTTGCTAAGGACATGGATTACTGGAACCATGTCCTGTGGTCTGATGAGACCAAGATAAACTTATTTGGCTCAGATGGTATCAAGCATGTGTGGCGGCAACCAGATGAGGTGTACAAAGACAAGTGTGTCTTGTCTACAGTCAAGTATGGTGGTGGGAGTGTCATGATTTGGGGCTGCATAAGTGCTGCCGCCTGTGTATATTTAAAATGAGTCATTTGACAACTAGACGCCTTACTTATACATGTGCAGGTGTTTATTTAAAACCATAAATGCCATCATGTACTGTGACATACTGGAGCAGAGCATGAGCCCTCCCTTCAGGAACGGGGCTGCAGGGCAGTATTCCAACATGATAACGACCCCAAACACACCTCCTAGATGACTACTGCCTTGCTAAAGAAAGTGAGGGTAAAGGTGCTGGACTGGCCAAGTATATCTACAGACCTATTGAGCATCTGTGGCGCATCCTCAAACAGACGGTGGAGGAGAGCAAGTTCTCTAACATCCACCAGCTACGTGATGTCGTCATGGAGGAGTGGAAGAGGATTCCAGTGGCAACCTGTGAAGCTCTAGTAAACTCCATGCCCAAGAGAGTTAAGGCAGTGCCATGAAACAATGGTGGCCACACAAAATATTGACACTTTGGGCACAATTTGGCCATTTTCACTTAGGGTAGTACTCACTTTTGTTGCCAGCGGTTTAGACATTAGTGGTTCAGTTATTTTGAGGGCACACCAAATTTTCAATGTTATTCAAGCTGTACACTACTTTACATTGTATCAAAGTGTCATATCTTCAGTGTTGTCCCATGATAAGATATAATAAATTATTTACAAATGTGAGAGGCGTACACATTTTTGTGAGATACTGTATCTGCGTACAAATGCATGTCTGGAAAGTTGAGCTTAGAGTTGCAAACCAATACCGTTATATCTTGCATAGGTATAGCAAAACAATGACAATTTTGAATATAGGGGGACATTTATTAAGACCAGCAATTTAGACACGGGTCTTAGTCCCACTGTGCTGCCGATGGATGCCCCAAAGTTATGCGCAAGTCTCTACATAACTTTGGCACTTCCTCCAGGAGGCCGTGCGACATACTAAAATCTACGCCAGCTCTCTTCCTGGCGTAGATTTAAGTCACTTTCCACACCAAAAACTGGCATGGAAAAGTGGCATGAGCTGCAAAAAGTCGCAGATGTTGCTGCAAAAAACCATTGCGACAAAATCTGCGAGATTAATACGCCAAAAAGTGGCGTATAATTAATAATAAATGTCCTCCATAGTGTGTATTACTAGCACTCTTCATTTCCTGCCCCTACAACTGAAAAATACAATCTCCTCTTGGAGATATGGAACTTGGGACTTAATTTGATGACACTTCTAAAAAGTTGTGGGAAACAGGATTTGTTGAGAAGAAGATCTCTTAGGTAGTCCCATCCTTGATTGTCCTGCTTTAAAACAAGCCTCAGTTCAAAGGTTGGTTCCACTGAGCAGTCATACACTATTGTGTCCAAGGCAGCCTGCTTATTGCAGCTTTCCAGATTCATATATATAATGCAACCTCGCAGTCCACAGGGCTCATCCAAGGATAATTTTAGTGCCTCCTGGGCCACTCGTGTGGTTAGCTCTTTAGGGACAAGAACTTTTGAACAGTGAAGTTTTGCACGTTTTGCTCTATATAAGCTGTTCTCTAACATTGTCACTAAATGGCTGGTTCTCACAAAAGACAGAGCATCTCCGATGTTGGGTGCAGTGGACAAGTGATCCATGTGAATAAGCCAGATACGTCTCTGTAAAAAAAAAATATATATATTTATAATTCTGAGTCTATATGTATAATGTAAGTAGTATATTAACCACCTGAAGACCTTCTACTTCAGTCCTCAGTTTCCACCTGTCGGTCATGTTTTCAGGATTTGCTTAGTTATTTAATTACTTAATTAGTGTCAGTGCCTCAGGAGACTTACTACAGGTATTCCGTCTGTGGGATATTCTCAAATAATGACCGGCAGGTGGGCCCTGGGGACTGGAGTTGAGGAACACTGACCTAGCGGACAGTTTTTTTTTTGTATATTCATTGGCACATATCGAGTACCATAACTGTTTTTGCGAACAAATTAATGGCATATTTTTTTCTTGTAGTTTGTCAGGTATTAAAATCATTTTGATGCTAATCTATAGGTTAGTATGAATGACACAATACCAAATAAGTTGAGTTTTTTAGGTTTTAGTATTATTCCACAATAATACCTAGGCTTTATAAAAAAAACATCATTTGCATTGTTGCTACAAAGAAAAAGGGATTATTTGCCGTTGTATGTTGAAGTGAGAAAATTACAGCCCTTTTTGGTGTGTATTAGTAACTAGCAGATTGCCCTGGAAAAGATGTCCTGCCTGGCCAGTAGAGTGGGTGTTCAGTATGGCGGGGGCCATAGTTACCCCAAGAAGAATCAGGTGTGGATCAGCCAGAATTTCCACCCACCAATGCCTGATGCATCAGACTAGATCATCCATGGTGCCACGCCAACACTTTGACAAAAGAGACCGGTTTCTTCTGGCTAACTGTCTCAGCTACTATTCTGATGCTGCCACCTGCCTAATGCCACACATCTGATGCCAAGTGCTCCTTCTTTCACCCACCATCTTTTGCTGGTACTGGTATTGCCACCCACCTCCCCACTCTGTCACCGGGTCACTCTGTGGTCTCCTGATGCTGTTGCCACCTCCACACTATGTCACCTTGCCACTCTGTGGTCTCCTGATGCTGCTGCTGCCACCTCCACACTGTCATTGTGCCACCCTGTGGCCTCCTCCTGATGCTGCTGCCACCACCTCCACACTCTGTGGCCTCCTGATGATGCTGCTGCCACCTCCACACTATCATTGTGCCACTATATGGCCTCCTCCTGATGCTGCTGCCACCTTCAGACTCTGTCATTGGGCCACTCTGTGGTCTCCTCATTCACATGTCATTGTAGCCGCGCCCAGGCCAGTGATACTAGTTATGGGCCTGCGGTAAACAGTCAGAAGACCGCGGTGCTCCTGGAGCATTTCCTTGCTTCGATGCTCCCCTTAGTCATGCTGCATTGTACTGCACTAGCCTGTGTGTGTTTTGAGCTGGTGATGCACTGAGCTTCACATTACTATGCTAGTCGGGGACTTCCTTCCTCCTAAACAGCCTAGCATAGTGCTCTAGACTACCCATTTGTGCTGGTGATGTTACCAGGTTTACTGCTAGGTGGAAATTTCTGCCTAGCATAGTGATGTGAAGCAGGGTACTTCACCTGCTCAAAACAAACACAGGCTTGCAAATGCTCCGATGCTCCTCTAATATATATAGCAAAAGAATAAAAAAAGCTTATATCTGGGTTCAACCCTGAACCTTGAGAACCCATTTAACACACAGTGAGAAACCATAATAAAGCACAAGTGCCATACAACATAATTCCACAGAAAGCAAGACATGTTTATTGCATTTAATAATGCTTTTTAAACTATTGTCTTAAAAAATGACATAAAAAATAAATGTTGCTAAAAATCATACCCAAAAACCATCAAACTAAATAGATTATTATTATTTTTTTTTTGTTTTGCCTGATGCAATAAGCACCACCATTGTTGTATTCATGAACAAATGACATGTAGTTTGTTAAATCAGTCCTATAGTTGCTTGATGATGTAATTTTTTTTTTTTTTATTATAATTTTCCTTTATTTTAATCATCTCAAAAGATACAGTTTGTAAAGAAAACAGAATTATAAAATCATCCCCAACCCACCCCACAAGCACCGCCCGCCCCCCACCTTGCAGAGAAAAAAAAAAAAAAGGGAAACCGGGCTAATTAACTGTGTCCCATTCTTTCCAGATATTGCCCCACTTTAAGTAAGACCCTCTTTGTCTATACAGAATCCTTTCATAGCTTTTCACCTTCTCGACTAGACCTAACCAGTTGTTACAATCTGGAGCAGAGGAGATATCCATCTTCTGGATATAAGAAGCCTGGCTAGGAACATCACTTTGATCAGCAGTCGGCGTTTCATAGGCTGACAATTAACCTCTGATAGATCCCCCAAAACCCATATTTTGGGAGACAAGGGGATGTCAATATTAAGTCTCCAAGCCAAAGTGGTTTGAACCATTCTCCAATACCTACTCACCATCGGCTAATCCCAGAACAGATGTAAATGATCTGCCCCGGGGTCACCACAACGGGGGCAGTCAGAGGAGACTCTAAATCCTCTCCTATGAAGCCATAAGGGTGTCACATATATTTTGTGCATAATATTAAATTGTACAACAGTGTGATTAAAGTTATGCAAAACCTGATTTAAACTTTCCCCTATATTCTCCAAGTCTGGAGAACCCACCTCTGAAAGTAAAGTAGACCAGGATCTCTGTCCTGGAGAGAGAACTTCCCAAAAAAATTTTTTTATTAAGTGTCTATAGCAGTGTGATACTTTAGCTTTCATGCCACCTTTCTTACAAATTAAATTGTGTAAAAATTCAGGAGTGTCTACAGTAAGTAAGTGACTATCAGAAATACTAAAAAGTGCCAACCTCAATTGAAAATATGCATACCAAGCCACCTCACCTACATTTTCCTTTTGTTTTAGCTCCATGAGAGACAGGATTCGTCCACCTTTGACCACTTGGTTCAGATACTGAACATTTTTTGACCTCCAATATTGCCGACCGTTTGAATCTTCTAGATTCAAAAGCTTTACATTATACCATAATGGGGTGCAAATCAGTGATGCCTTGACTTTAAACCAGCTCTTTATAACCAGCCAGGCTTTTGTAGCCATTCTGCAGAAAAGTTTATAACTAGTCTGTATATTTAATAAGTAATCGGACTCATCGGAATCAATCTAAAATACTTATCTTCAATCCATACAGGCGAATTGCGCAGAACATAAAGAACCTGGGGCAACACCACCATTTTTATTAACGAAACTCTGTCGACTCTTGCGGGCAGAATTTTTTGCCATATCTTAGTTTTAGCTCTCAACTTTATCAATAAAGGGCTCAGATTGAGTTGTAGATTATGTAGGGTTATGCCTTCTATTATCCACCCAGATCAAAATGGCTTTTTGCCGAAAAAGGGCACTCATCATAATTTGCATAGGTTATTTACGAATATTCAGTCTCCTGGGGGTGACGCCCGCTCCATCCTATCGTTGGATGCCACTAAGGCCTTCGACAGGGTGGAGTGGACGTTTCTCTGGGAGGTGATGAAAAAAATGGGTTTTGGCCCCAAGTTTATGGCGATGGTTCAGTTGCTATACAAATCTCCAGCTGCTAGGATTAGGATCAACGATATGATGACAGAGTTTTTTACTAGGAAGAGGCACCCGACAAGGCTGTCCTCTTTCCCCTCTTTTATTTAACATTTATACTGAGCCTCTCGCAGCTAGTATAAGGCAAGACTTGAGAGTGGCTGGTTTCGGCATAATGGGGAAGCATGATCGTATATCCCTCTATGCTGATGATATTTTGTTTTTTATTCATCAAACAGAAAATACTCTTCCTCGTATAATGGAGCTATTTAATCTTTTTTTCTGACTTGTCTGGCCTGGAGGTTAACTGGGAGAAGACTGCTCTTCTCCCTATAGATGAATTGCGAGGAAATTGGAATAATCAGTTATCGATCTCTGACTCAATAAAGTACCTGGGGATAACAGTCTCAGCCAAAACTCAAGACTATCTACAACTCAATCTGATGTAATGTTTTTAAACAAACTGTGAAACCATGGATAGAAAATCTGATTTGTTATCGAAATATGATGGATTAAAAAAGGAACTGAAAGAAGGTATGTATTGCTTTTGTTATGTAGGGAGACCTCTAACAAGGTAAAATAGCTAGCAAACTGTGCAGGAACGTTGTCTTGAAGAGTTGTACAAATTGACAGTTTATTTACAGGTACAGATGATTCTGCTGATTATTTAGAAGAAACC
This sequence comes from Bufotes viridis, assembly GCA_033119425.1. Taxonomy (NCBI): domain Eukaryota; kingdom Metazoa; phylum Chordata; class Amphibia; order Anura; family Bufonidae; genus Bufotes; species Bufotes viridis. The sequence goes on from CM065589.1 coordinate 420,667,685, forward strand.
ACGATAACTGCGTGATCATCAGCGGAGATGAAGGCAGTATTTACATTAATGAATCGTTTCTTCTATATGGGGATGTCACAGAGCGGTTCATGGTGGCAGTTGTGGCTGTGTAGGCTGGCTGCCTTCTCTCTCGCTTACTGGCTGCAGACTGATTCCTGTGTATGCTGGTTGCTTGGGGCTGTGGTCCTCTGTGCACTGTTGGCTGTGTTTGTGTCCTTGGGTCTTGCTAGGTGCACCTTTGCTGCTGGCCCAGGGGGTTTTGCCATCAGTGGTGTCGCCTGTTAAAGTGTTGATGTTTCCTTGCTTTCATGTCTGTCTTCTCTGTTTTACCATGTCTTGCCTGTATTCTTGTTCATGTCAGCCTGGCAGTGCTTAACTGCTTCTGATTCTGTCCTGTTTATGTTTTACCTTTGGTAAAAGGGTGTAGCATGTTCTTTGCCTGCTTTGTCTTATAGCCTGGTCATGTTGGTTCTCCAGATGAAGAAGGGCAGTAACATAATAAAACGTAACTTTTAATATCACTGAATAAAATATCCCGTAATCGGGAAAGAGAAACCCCCTTACAGACATAGACACACATACAAAAACACAAACAGGACCTCAGACTTGTGTTCCGCAATGGTTATGCAGGGTCGCTCTCGATTAGATCCCAACGCAAGAATTCTATAGACTCGTATTGAGTTTAAAAAAAACACCTTTGCAGGTAAAGAAAAGGAATGATGTTACCGGTTCAGGAAGAAGATCATAGTCATTCTCTAAGTGCAGAGTGCCAATAAGGAGGAGGTCACTTCCAACTTCTGAGCTCAAAGCCCAACGTCCGTATTTGGGATGTTATTTCGGCTGTCAGGTAATCTGGTTATAAGTATTGAAGGTGCGGGAGCCTCTGGGAGGTAAACTATCCCTATTGCACCCTACTTGACTTGACCTGTTAAGCCCTAGTAACCTCCTAATACGGGGTCCGTGCCCCACAAGGGGTGGCCCCGTCCAGAACCCTACCCTAGACTAGGATCCCTAGAAGAGCCCTGCAGGGAGTTGTGACTGGAGGCTCAAACTAGGTACCTAATAGGTCCGTCCGTTGTCTCTCCGGTGGGCTATAGTGACTGTGTACAAGCTAGTCTCTGAGATTGGCGCCTCTCCTTAATGTCACTGACTGGTGGGGGCTGAGTACCTCGGCAAAATCCGGGTCCATCAATAGAGTTTTCTCAATTGCGGCCTAGGATGTCCCTTATTTTTTTATGATTTGAATATCTGCATATTTCATATTGTTTTATTTCTCTGGCTAGTGGATAGCGTTTTCTACCCTCTTTGCCACAGCTAATAGGTGTTTCCTTCAGTGTGTCCCTTTCCTGGCGAGTGTGTCGACAATTCTGCCCGTAATGTCCCCCTTTTCTTTTGCTGGGGGGTATCATGGTGGAGGTGTAGCAGCTGGACATGTAGGTCTTTTCGACTCGCATCTTCACCCCCTCTATCTACTGATCCCCCCAGTATGCCATAATGCGGAGGTGTAGTAGCTGTCAGTGTAGGTCTTTCCACCCGCAGCTCCACCCCCATCATTTGCATGAATGTACTCATGGGAGGCTAACATTTGCCTCATGCCTGGCTCCTTTCATGAAGTGCCACTTATACGGCTTACTACTAATAGTGCGCATGCCTCATGGGCGCTGTTATGCCATGACATCACTGAGGCCGCGCTAGGTACTGGTAGTTCTGGCCCCTCTTCGGTTGTGGGCCTCTGCTCTCGTGCGCGTGTGCGCGGTATTGCTTCACGCCATACCATGTGACCTCGTCAGGTCAAGTGAGTTGGCCGCTCCCCCACCCCCTACAAATGTAGTTTACTCGCGACATTCGGCACTGCAAGATCGTTGTCCTGTGGTGGGACACATTTACACCTTGTGCCCATCTTCTGTTATATCTGCCATATGCCTTCCAGGAGCACCGAGAGTAAGTACCTATTCCCTTTATGTCATCCAGTGCACGCCGTTTAGGATCAGATTCCTGATTCCTGGTTTTCTCATTATATCTGTTTCAGGTTGCACTGTGAAATTATTCCATACACCTCGCAGTTTTTACATCCAGGTGCGGAGTCATGCCATACGCCCCATTGCAGTTGTAGTTAGCTTAACATTAAGCCCCATGTCCCCTGATGATTCTTGGGGCCTTCATATATACATACAGATTGATCCTTTGATATGTTCATGTTTCACTTGATGAAACGTGTTGGGACATGTGAAGATATCATGGTTTAATTAATTTTTAATTTCAATACTATGTACTCAGCTTCTTAGTACCCTATTAGGTACCTAGTTTGAGTCTCCAGTCACAACTCCCTGTAAGGCTGTTCTAGGGATCCGAGTCTAGGGTAAGGTTCCGGATGGGGCCACCCCTTGCGTGTCACGAACCCCGTATTAGGAGGTTTCTAGGGCTTAACAGGTCAAGTAGGGCGCAATAGGTATAGTTTACCCTCCCAGAGGCTCCTGCACCTTCAATACTTATGACCCGATGACCTGACAGCTGAAATACCGTCTCAAATACGAACATTGGGCTCCGAGCTCAGAAGTTGGAAGTGACCTCCTCCTTTTTGGCATTCTGCACTTAGTGAATGACTATGATCTTCTGCCTGAACCGTTAAGATCATTCCTAGTCTTTACCTGCAAAGGCGTTTTTTTCAAACTCAATACGAGTCTATAGAATTCTTGCGTTGTGACGAGAGTGACCCTGCCTAACCATTGCGGAACACAGTCTGAAGTCCTGTCTGTGTTTTTGTATGTGTGTCTACGTCTGTAAGGGGGTTTCTCTTTCCCGATTACGGGATCTTTTATTCAGTGACATTAAAAGTTACGTTTTATTATGTTACTGCCCCTCTTAATTTTTTGGTATTTATGCTTTGAGCAGTACCCAGGGAGAGGTTCGAACGCACTATTTTCTCCTGGATAGACACCTTTCTTCCCCTTTTCTCCAGAGGGAGGACATTTTAGTCCATGTGTGCAGCTCTGACTAGGACCGCTATGTAACAGCGTCTTCTTAGGGTCTAGTTATCTGTCAGTTATGTGTCTTGTTGTGCAGCTCTGTCTATTCGCCCATGGACTAACTCTGTCTAGAGAACAGGCATCTGCTTGTCTGGTTCTGTGTCTTGTCTGGTTCCTGTTCTTTCTTTTCTGAACTGTGTCCTGTGTTCAGGTTGGGTTCCTGTTCTTGTGCCTGGGTTCCAGTCTAGTCTTGTGTTTGTCTGGACCACTGGTGTGTGCACCAGCACCTGTCTCTGCAGGTGAGTGGCCAAGTGCATCGGGACCATCCTGGACGTGCGACCTGGTGAGCCCCAGACTAAGTTCATGCCCACCAACAGGGGCTCTGTAAAGAACGGAGCTCACTTAGAGTCCATGCTCTGGGTTTGGCCCAAAGCCAATCCGGTGCACTTGGACCAGCGGTTCTTGTGCCACAGTACCCTTGCCGGCTTGTCCAGTGGTTACTGTCATGTTCGTTTATTACATGTGTAATAAAGTATTCAGTAGGTTTCCTGGTCTGTCTTGTCATGTTTGTGAGACGCTCTTGTGGTCTGTCTGTCCTTCGGAACGTGACAGGGGACAAACAATCAATACTGGAATTGGTTGTCCATATGGAAATTCATTATTGCTGCACAGCCGAGCGTTGTTTAAACAGGACGATCTTCTGCACAGGAACCGTGATTTTTAGTGTTGGACAGAATGACAGTCACCTGATGAACGAGCGTTTGCTCATTCACCAGGTGATTGCCAGACCCTTTTTACACAGGACAATTATTTGCAACAAGAGTTTATATAAACATTTATCTTCAACAATCTGATATATAATTCTCAATTTCAGAGCTTTTCCTACTCTGTAACTTGCTGTCTCCAGATCATACACAATATTCAATGTGACAAAATTCTGTATAGTATCTTTTTTAAAGAAGCACCTACCAAAAAATTAGTTGTTGCACCACTTTACACACATTAAAGTGGTTTTCTGGGATTATAATATTGATCAGTGTTGGTTTGACTACTGGCACCTTCACCAATCAGTTGTTTGAGGAAACTTCAGCACTCCTGTAAGACTACTTTCACATTAGTGTTAGCAGTGTCCGGCCGGGTGTTTCGGCAGGGGAACAGTCTGCCAGATCCGTACTAACGCTAGCCCACGTGTGCCACCGGAAGTCCGCTCCAGCCCCATTCTCTATAATGGGGAGGGGGCTGGAGATCCGGCTGCTGTGGAATAATGTTGTATGGCACTTGTGCTTTATTATGGTTTCTCGCTATGTGTTAAATGGGTTCTCCAGGTTCAGGGCTCAACCCAGATATAAGATTTTTTTATTCTATTACTATATAAAATAGAGGAGCATCGGAGCATTTGCAAGCCTGTGTTTGTTTTGAGCAGGTGAAGTACCCTGCTTCACATCACTATGCTAGGCAGAAACTTCCACCTAGCAGTGAACCTGGTGACATCACCAGCACAAATGGGTAGTCTAGAGCACTGTGCTAGGCTAGTTTGGAGGAAGTCTCCGACTAGCATAGTGATATGAAGCTCAGTGCATCACCAGCTCAAACACACACAGGCTTTTTTTTTTTGCCTTCCTCTGGATCAACTAGCAGGATGACAGGCCAAACTGGATGGACAGATGTCTTTTTTCGGCCTCATTTACTATGTTACTATGTTACAATGCAGCATGACAAAGGGGAGCATCGAAGCAAAGAAATGCTCCAGGAGGGCTGCGGCCTTCACACTGTTTACCGCAGGCCCATAACTAATATCACTGGTCTGGGCGCAGCTACACCACATTCACTGGAATGGAGCTTAGCCGTCCCCAGGCCAGCGATACTAGCTGTGACATCAATGGGCCTGAGGGAAACAGAGAGGAGGCCGCGGTGCACCGCTGCCTTCTCAAACAGATGATCTATCCAGAGGATAGATCATCAGTAAAAAACCAGTAAAACCAGCTTAAGGGTAAATGCACACATTCAGGATTTATGTGCGGACAATCCGCACTGAAATCCACAGATGTTTGCAGGGAAGTCCATGCGGTCAATCCGCATCAATTGGTGCGGATTTACGTGTGGATTTAATGCAGATTTTACTCTCCCCGTTGAAGTGAATAAAGAAAATCCGGTCAGGAAAAATCAAAAAAATTGACATGCTGCAGATTTTAACCACTTCAGCCCTCCTAGCTTAAACACCCTTAATGACCAGGCCACTTTTTACAATTCTGCACTACACTACTTTCACCGTTTATTGCTCCGTCATGCAACTTACCACCCAAATGAATTTTACCTCCTTTTCTTCTCACTAATAGAGCTTTCATTTGGTGGTATTTCATTGCTGCTGACATTTTTACTTTTTTTGCTATTAATAAAAATGTAACGACATTTTTGAAAAAAAATGACATTTTTCACTTTCTGTTGTAATTTTTTTTTTTAAAACTACATTTCTATATAAAATTTTCTATAAATTTATTGTTCTACATGTCTTTGATAAAAAAAAAATCCAATAAGTGTATATTTATTGGTTTGGGTAAAAGTTATAGTGTTTACAAACTATGGTGCAAAAAAGTGAATTTCCGCATTTTGAAGCAGCTCTGACTTTCTGAGCACCTGTCATGTTTCTTCAGGTGCTAGAATGTCACGATAGTATAAATACCCCCCAAATGACACCATTTTAGAAAGAAGACACTCCAAAGTATTCGCGGAGGGGCATGGTGAGTTCATGTATGATTTCATTTTTTTTCACAAGTTAGCAGAAAATGACACTTTCTGAGGAAAAAAATAAAAATAATAAAGTTTCCATTTCTGCTAACTTCTGGCAAAAAAAAATAAAAATCTCCCACGGACTCACTATGCCCCTCAGTGAATACCTTGGGGTGTCTTTTTTCTGAAATGGGGTCATTTGTGGGGTGTTTGTACTGTTCTGGCATTTTGGGCGGGGCTAAGTTGTGAGCATCCCTGTAAAACGTAAAGGTACTCGTTGGAATTTGGGCCCCTTTGCGCACCCAGGCTTCAAAAAAGTGTCACTCATGTGGTATCGCCGTACTCAGGAGAAGTAGGGCAATGTGTTTTGGGGTGTATTTTTACATATACCCATGTTGGGTGAGAGAAATATCTCTGTAAATTGCCAACTTTGTATAAAAAAATTTAAAAGTTGTCGTTTACAGCGATATTTCTCACACAAAGTATGGGTATAATTTAGGATTTCACAAGGCATTTGTACGCATTTGGATTCTCACTCTTTAGGACCCCTAAAATGCCAGGGCAGTATAAATACCCCACATGTGACCCCATTTTGGAAAGAAGACACCCCAAGGTATTCCGTGAGAGGCATGGTGAGTTCACAGAAAAAAAAAAATTTGGTACAAGTTAGCGGAAATTATTTTTTTTTTTTACAAAGTCTCATATTTCCACTAACTTGTGACAAAAAATAAAATTTTACATCAACTCACCATACCCCTCACGAAATACCTTGGGGTGTCTTCTTTCTAAAATGGGGTCACTTGTGAGGTGTTTGTACTGCCCTGGCATTTGAGGGTCTCCGCAATCATTACCTGTATGGCCAGCATTTGGAGTTTCTGCAATTCTCCTTATATTGAGCAGACGGGTAATGAGATTTTTTTTTTCCGTTCAGCTGAAAAAAATAAAATAAATGAACGGCACAGATTTCTTCATTCGCATCGATCAATGTGGATGAAAAAATCTCTGCCAAAATCAGTGATTGCGGTGCGGTGGCCTGGTCGCTAACTAGCTAACTAACTGGCGGTGATAAGGGACCCTTAGGCCCCATTCACACGTCCGCAATTCTGTTTGCGGAACGGAATTGCGGACCCATTCATTTCTATGGAGACAGACTTTGTCCCGCTCGGATCCGGAATTGCGGATCCGCACTTCCGGGTCTGCACTTCCATTCCGCCAAAAAAATATAGAACATGTCCTATTCTTGTCCGCAATTGCGGACAAGAAAAAGCATTTTCTATATAGCTCTGGCAATGTGTGGATCTGCAAAATGCGGAAAGCACATTGCCGGTGTCCGTGTTTTGCGGATCCACGAATCCGTGGATCCGCAAAACACATATGGACATGTAAATGGAGCCTTACAGGGGGTGATCAGTGACAGGGGGTGATCAGGGAGTCTATATGGGGTGATCAGGGGTTAACAAGGGGTTAATAAGTGACAGGGGGGGGGGGCTGTAGTGTGGTGCTTGGTGCTACTTTACATAGCTACCTGGTCCTCTGGTGGTCGATCCTAGCAAATGGGACCACCAGAGGACCAGGTAGCAGGTATATCAGACGCTGTTAACAAAACAGCGTCTGATATACATGTTTGATGCGATTTATTTCGCATCTACAGCCTGCCAGCGATTGATCATCGCTGGCAGGCTGCAGTATAACTTGTGATCTTTGAGCTGCTATGAACGCGCACGTGCGCGTTCACAGCAAATCTCGCCTCTCGCGAGATGACGCGCCAAGGAGGAACAAACCTGCTGCCGCCTGGACGCAGCCCTGCGTTAGGCAGTCGGCAGGTGGTTAAAAGGCACACCGCAGGTCAAAATCTGCACGGAAAAAATCCTCATCGTGTGCATTTACCCTTACCCTCAGTTCACACTTGCGCGTTTTACAGCGCGTTCGAACACGCTGTAAAACGCATAACCGATGCAAACCAATGCTTCCCTATGGGACTGGTTCACATTTTCGCGTTTTACAGCGCGTTCGAACGTGCTGAAAAACGCCCGACGCATAAACAAGTACATGAGCTTATTTTGGGGCGTTTGTCGCGCGTTTTGGCCCATAGACTTCAATGGGAACGCGCAACGATTGTATTTTGCGCGTTTTGACACTGAAAACGCGCGTTCGAACGCGCGTTTCGTTTATGAATTTAAAACATGCTGGAAAGGCCAAACTTCATATAGACAGGGATATTTGGTCATTGGACAACACTGCAGTCAATCACACAAACGCACGTAAAACGCACGTTTACTATTGCCAAAAACGCGTACAAAAACGCGGAAAAACGCGCGTCTCAGAAACGCTCAGGTCTGAACCCAGCGTTAGGGTGTTGCTACACATCACATCAATGCTACTTCACAACTACAATAAAAATAAACATAAGTGATATTTACTGCCATTTTACATACAGGTCTTAAAGGGCTTCACATGAGTATGCTAGGTAGAGACTTCCGCCTAGCAGTGAGCCCGGTGACGTCACTGGCACAAATGGGCGGTCTACAGTACTGCCCTAGGCTCTAAAACAGTACAGGGCAGCGCTGTAGATTGCCCATTTGTGACAGTGACATTACTGGGCTCACTGCTAGTAAATCACCGTTAGTAAAGAAAAAGCCATTGTCCTGCGCTATGCAGTGCAGGGCATGGGGGAGCTCTGATGCTCCACCTATACAGGCTATATGAGTGAATACAGGGGCTCAGAGCTGAACTCGGGCAACTTTTTTAAGTTGCAAAAAGTGATAGAGGGACTTTGGTTGAAAAGAGGGACAGTAGGTAGGCATGCTGTATCTCCTAACTGGTAAAAAAAGTGGCTTATATGATGCCTAAAATGCCTATTATTGCAACTGCACAACAAATTAGAGGAAGCTATACAGTAAGGCTGGGTTCAGACTTGCGCGTATTTGATACGTGCGTTTCTGTCGCGCGTATTACAGCGCATTTTCGGAAATAGGAAACGCGCGTCTTACGCGCGTTCGTGTGATTGTCTACTGTGGCGTCAATTACAATATGCACGACAAAACGCCCCAAAGAAGCTCAAGAACTTTTTTGAGCGTAGGGCGTTTTTCAGTGCGTTCAAACACGCTGTAAAACGCTCAAGTGAGAACCAGGGCCATAGGGAAGTATTGGTTTTTATGTGTTGAGCGTTTTACAGCGCGTTTGAACGCGCTGTAAAACGCGCAAGTCTGAACCCAGCCTAAAAACAGCATGACTAGACAGTTTTCAAAACTACCAGACAAATAGTGTTTCTTGCTAATATGGAACTGCATACACACTTGAGAGAGGTGAATCAATGTATAAGCCATGTAAGATAGCAGAGGGAGAGCACACTTACAGTAAGATAAGTTGGTTTGCAGATCTGTGAAGAGGCAGTGAAACTGGGAAGTCTCCTACAGAATCGGCTACTCCAGAACACTCCCACACTTCCTCCTGCTTGTATTTGCTGGGAGAGCTGGACCATGCCTAACCACAGTGGACTAGTAAGGCCCCTAGTGGTCATATCTTTGCAGCTTATGTTTGGGTGGATGCCGACAAATAATTTCAATAAAGTGATTTACAGATCTGATAATTAGACCCCTTCCCAAGAAGTAAGAATATATTATTGTATTGTACAGTGACTCTTTCAAGACAACAGAAAACAAAATAGCCTTCAGTCACCTGGAAATAGATGAAGTTACAGTAAATTAGTGCCCCCCTTACTATAGTGCTGCCCATGTACTCTTTCATAAAATAAAAAAGAACTACTTACAGTACTCTGTTGTAGATAAGACTGGGACTCACGATGGATAGCTTTTATGATTTAAGCTGTGCCGACCAGTTATCTACTTGTACTTACAGTATTCTGTCATCTGTTTTATGTAAAACAAAATTCCAAGCTCTTTTTATTTTCTTATCCATTAGTGGGTTTCAAATCCTAGGACCCTGCATGAGAGTTAGACAACCCACCAGTAAGCTACAGGTCTACATATTGTTAGGTAGTGATCTTCTCTAGCTATGTTATTCAGAAGACAAATACACAGTAAACCAAAAATTCTCTTTTCTTGGGCTCAATAAAATGTTAATTTTTGTTAAAGAATTATAGGGGCTTTAAACCGAAGAACACTGCAGGTGAGACAACCGTCTAAACCACTGATCTATAGGTTCAGACATCAACCTGAAGGATTTTCTTCATCTATGTGATTGAGCATATTAAAAGTACAATGAACTGCAAAGTTTTTGCGACGCTGATGCTGACTAGTCAGAGGAGAGGAGTCAGACATCAGGGTCACACATCACTTGAATTTGTCTCTCATCTAATGTTTAAAAACATTAACTTGTCGTTTTAAGGTTTGAACCTGAACCCAAAAAATCCAGAGTTCAAACCAGCAACCTAACCACCGAGCTGTGCGCTCATATAATACTTTGATATGTCAGCTTATAGCATTTTTAGACACAGAGCTATAAGCTCAGCTATAGACTTTCTTTGGTTGTGTGATTTAGTATACAAATACACAGTATATCTATAACTCATTCTCCCTTTCACCCTGACCTATGAAGACGATAAGTCAAACTCAGATGTCAGAGTCAAATATCAAAGTCACGGTCAGGGTCAGATGTCAGTCAGATGTCAGAGTCAGGGTCAGGTGGCACACTGGCATTATTCTGATATTTGTTATTCTTAACAATGATATCTGACCATGTCCTAAAATGAACACTGTACAACAGACACCCTCTCCACTTTGTCGGGGGGCTCTACTTGTAAAAACGTTTACTAGAACAGGTTCTCTAGATATCTATGTGGAATCAGCTGATGACGGTGTAAAAGGAGTGCACTTCTTCTTGGTGCTAACATTGACCTTTAAGGCTCAGTTCATACTTGAGTTATTTAGTCAGTTTTGGCCCCGTTACTGCCCAAATAAGTAAAATGTGCAGTGATTCTAAGAGCAACGCCTGTCATCTGCATGTCATACTGACTCACAGTATTATTTCACTACCAAAGCAGACTCCCTATGCAAAGGAAAAGTGTTCTACACCACTATAAAGGCTCTCTGAAGTCAGGAAACAGCTGTTTTTTAACACGATTCCCTGCGAATAAATTTGGATCGAACTGAATTTTTTCCCAAAAATTTGGCGAATCGGCGAATCGAATTTTTGAAAAATTCGCTCATCTCTAGACAACCCCTTTAATGTCATATTAATTAAAGGCATTTTCTGGTTTGGAAAATACATTTGCATACACTTCATTAGGGAATTTTAAAATGGCAGTGCCTCATTCAGGACCCTTGCAAAGAGGACCTGTCATGTCTGCAGGTTACACAGAAGGTGTAATAATTTCATTGGGATCTGTGTTATTCCCCGGGGTGATGTTGTAGCAGAATTGAACTCTTGCTACATTTGCTAAGGACAGCTGATCACTGGGAGTCCTAGCAGTGGAACAACCTGTGATCAGCATTTTATTGGGGGACACTCCTAACAAAAAGGCGATGTCCAGCGGACAAGCTTTTTAAACCACCTTCTCCCTCAACCCTATATAAGTACTCTATTATTTGCTGTATTTTCATATTATTGCACCAAATCGCAAACTTATCCTGTAGACAACCTCTGCTAGGTTGTCAGATGAGGAGATTGTCATGTACTATATGGTGTTTGATTTACATTAATAATGGGTTAAGGTACTTTACAGCTAAATGAGCTCAGCATTATCTTGTACATATATGTGCTAAATAAATTATCTTTAAAAACAGTATGAAAAATGTTCTTCTCTTCTAAGTAGCAGACATCACAGTACTAGATTCCATCATAGCTGTGAATTACTGCAAAATAACCCTCTCCTTATCACCTCTCTAACTCTGCAAAGACCTTTGTGATTGATTCTAAGGGCCCTATTCTTAATAATTTGCCCATGTAAGGCTAGTTTCATATTAGCATTATAGGTCTCCAACAGGCTGTTCTGGCAGATCCGGCATAGCCGGATGTTGCCAAAGTGCTCGCCAGCCCCATTGACCATGCTGGTAGTCATGCGGAACAGCCTGCCGGAGACCTATAATGCAAATGACAAAGAAGCCTAAATGTGCGGCATATCACCCAAAATGCAAGCATCTTTTATGCACCACCTAAAATCGTGTGCGATCGTTACTGGTCCAGCATTGGTCCATGTAGGAGTACCCTAAACTTGCAGATGTTTTCAGAGTTCAGGGCTTGTAAATTTCTCTTACAAAACCACCAAAGTATAGGCCCATGCAAGATACCAGGAATAGCAATGCATATACCTATAAAGCCAATTCCTGAACAGAAATTTATAAGCAGATAAATAATGTATATGACCATTGGAGGGGCACTGAATAAAATCTAGTCACTGACAGCTCCTCGGTAAACTAGCCAGCACATGGGTATGTTGAGAAATGTAATTCAGTGATGGGATCAACTAGAATGAAGCAGAAAGTAACTAGTTGCTGGACATTCAGATTCCTTCTTTGAAATACTGTACATCAATAATATGTGCAGCCTAGTGCATTAAATGGCAAGGCATTAAAATTGCTAGAAATGATTAAAAAAAATACTACTGTAAAGCGTATAATCTATATTTAGTAAGTATATTTTTAATATTTTCATTTAAATCCCTAGACATGCAGTTTACATACATATATCCAATCATTAAAGCTGAAGTCATACACCATGCAGCCGAGTGTATGGATTATTTCTTACATTATCTTTTACTATCCAGTGAGCTGTACTTATAACTTTGGTGATTATGTGCTATGACTGTCCTATGCATCAGGGCATACATTTCATATGTTGTGAAAATCAGAGTACTCACCGCCAGTTTCTATATTGTAAGAATCAGCAGTTGGGAAGATTCTTGAACAGCCTCTGCAGTATCAGTATGTAGTGAGCTTCAGGCTTTGTGCAGCTACATAAAATCTGTGTCAGCACTTGGCAGCTTTTAACTAGGATCTGTACCCATGTCGAAGGTTTTTTTTCACCTGACAGTTCTTATTTTCCATGAAGCAGCTGGGGTGGTTTCCCTGTAAATAAGGATATGCTATCCTCTCATATAACCATCATGTGGTAACAAAACACCAGACTAATGCAATGGTATTTGTATATGAGAGATGGCTTCAAAAGTGATATTAGTATTGGTCAGAGGACCCTCCAAAGCTTCAAGAGAGAACTTAGAAAGATGTGTTTGATGTCGACCTGTTCCCTTCTGCTGATAATTAGATTAAGGCTGCATTCACACGACCGAATATGTTTTGCGGATCCTCAAAACACGGATACAGGCCTGTCCGCATCTTTTGCGGCCTCATTGAAATAAATGGGTCTGCACCCGTTCCACAAAATTGCGGAATGGATGCGGACCCTTAAATGCGGTCGTGTGAATGCACCCTAAATCTGATCTTTGCTCTTTTTCATACTCAGCTGGATAAACTATTGGCACAACAGTCCAATATCACTGACATAGCTGAAGTCATTCCTTTTGCTTTCAAGGAGAGAGGATTCCCATTCTCGATTTTTATGATGCTTGCCCTATTACCACACAACTAATCTTACATTCATCAAGTTAAATGAGTTTTCCAAGACTTTAGAACTGATGATCTATCCTCATGATAGGTCATCAGTACCTGATCGGTCGAGGTCCAACTTCTGGGGCCTCTGACGATCAGAAGTTCGAGAAGGCAGCGGCGCTCGCAGTAACGCCTCAGCCTTCTGTCAGGTTTCCGTAGACCAATGATAATATATTTATCAGTCACATAGCCTAGGCACAGCTCAGCCCCATAGAAGTGAATGGGGCTGAGCGCGATACCAAGCACTGCCGCTATACAATGTACAATGCTGTACTTAGTAAGCTGAGGGAAGCAGAGGTGCTCACAGGATTCCCGGTAGCTGATCGGCGGGGTTCCTGGGTGTCGGACCCCCACTGATCAGATACTGATGATCTTTCCTGAGGTTAGGTCATCAGTACTAAAATCATGGAAAACTGTGATGGACCATGTGATTGGACCATGTGATGTGACATCATCACAGGTCCTTTACACTACAGCTAATGCTTGAAGAGAGAAGAGAGATCGCCAACTATGCGATCAAGTGGCTATGGTAAGTTAAGTTTTTTATTTTTAACCCCTTAATCCTCATTCTACAAAGCATTCTTTATTAAGAATGCTATTATTTTCCCTTATAACCATGTTATAAGGTAAAATAATGAAGATCGGGTCCCGTCGCTTAGCAACCATGCGGGAAAATCGCACTGCATCCGCACTTGCTTGCGGATGCTTGCGATTTTCCCGCAGCCCCATTCACTTCTATGGGGCCTGCGTTGCGTGAAAAACGCAGAAACTGGAGCATGCTGCGATTTTCACGCAACGCAGAAGTGATGTGTGAAAATCACTGCTCATGTGCACAGCCCCATAGAAATGAATGGGTCCGGATTCAGTGCGGGTGCAATGCGTCCACCTTACGCATTGCACCTGCGCGGAAATCACGCCAGCGTGAAAGGGGCCTTAAGTGGTAAAAAAAGTTAAAAAAAACCTCTTAAGCTTTTTTCCATTGAAAATACGCTTTTACAAGTCTTCCCCCAAAAATCAAGCCTTCACACAACTCTATATAAAGAAAAATACTAAAGTTATGGGTCTTGGGAAGTGGCAATGCAAAAACATTTTTTTCTTTACAAAAAAAGGGGGTTTATTGTAAAAAAGTAGTAAAACGTAAAAAAAAAACTATATGTATTTGGTATCACTATAATCATACTGACCCAGAGAATAAAGATATTATGTTATTTCTACTGAAAAAGGAACGCCGTAAAGTTTATAACGTAAAAACGCAGTGGCAAAATTGCTGTTTTTCCCATCTCCCTACCAGAAAGAGTTAATAAAAGTTAATCAGAAAGTTATGTGTACCCCAAGATGGCGCCATTAAAAACTACAACTTCTCCTGCATAAAACAAGCCCCCATAAAGCTATATAGACAGAAAAATAAAAAAGTTATAGCTCTTGGAACTTGACGAAAAAAGAAAGACAAACGCTTGGTCAGTAAGGCCCAAAACAGGCTGGTCACTAAGGGATTAAATAATGTAAAGAAGGGGTTAGGGTTCTTTTACATGACCTATTGTGGCCCGTAATGAGCACCAGTTGATGGTAGGGGAACATTGACACCACCGTTTGTTTTTTGCCATCCGAAAATTGCGGATCTGCCAAACACAGATACCGGCGAAATGCAGAACGCACACGGCCAGGCCTATGATAGAAATACCTATTCGTGTCCGCAATTGCGGTCAAGAATAGGGCATGATTTAGCTTTTTTGTGGGGTGGCGGAACGGAAGTGGACAGCATATGGTGTACTTTCGGCATCTTTTGCAGTCTGGATGCGAACCCATAAATACGGTCGTTTGAATGTACCCTAAGACTAATCAATCAGCACTCAATTAAGAGTTACTATAATCATTCGCCCTCCATACCGTTACATTATGTTGCCAGCACATGCCCTGTTTATATAGGGAGATGTGCTTGTAAGATGCTTAGAAATCAGCCACATCCCTCTTACAAGAAAGCTATTTTCCTGATACTTAACCCTTAGGATAGCGGTGTTTTTTTTGTTTTTATTTTTCTTCCCTCTCTTCCTTGAGCCATTACTTTTTTTTATGTTTCCGTTCACATAGCTGTATGAGGGCTTATTTTTTGCTGGACAAGTTGTTCTTTCTAATGTCACCATTTAATATGGCATACAATGTTGTGGGAACTGGAAATACAATTCCAAATGCGGTGGATTGGAATAAAACGCAATTCCTCCACCATTTTAAAGTTGTTTTTTTTTTGCTTTGTGGCAAAACTTATCTGTGCCCTTCATTTTCTAAATCAGAATGATTACAACAATACCACATATGTATAGTTCTTTTTGTGTCTAAATAGTGTAAATATAAATTTAAGCATAAAAATGTTATTAATTTTTTTACATCACCATATTCTGACCCCCATAACTTTTTTATAGTTATATCTACTGAGGTGTGTGGGGGCTCATTTTTTGCCAGAAAATCTGTAGTTTTTATTCGTACTATTTTGGAGTTAAATCACATTTTATTACTTTTTCTGGGTAAGAGAAGCGATGAAAATCTGACAAATTGGCCATTTTGACTATTTTTTCCATTACGCCATTCACTGTATTGTAAAAATTTTTATATTTTAATAGTACAGGCTTTTTAATTCCACGGAAAGGGTGGTGATTTAAATTTTTATATTTTTTTATTTTCTTATTTTTTAATATATTTTTTTAGTTTTTTTTTCCTTTTAATTGTAATGTCATCTGATTTACCGTGTACTCTGTCTTTAAAGTGGTTGTCTGAATTAAATAAAAGCTAAGCTAGCCCCTGTAGATGTGGTAAAATAACAATAAAATCAATACTCAATCCTTTTCTTATCAGCTTCCTCCATTGCAGATCTCCTGTCCTCCCCACTGCTGTTTGTTTCAACAGTGATGTCACGTGTACTGCTGAGGTTAGTGATTGGCTGTAGCAGTGACCTGTGTGCATGGAAACATCATGGCTACAGCCATAAAGATGATGTCAGCGGCTAGATGGACAGGAGTTTAGCGCTGGAAGTAGCAGGAAGAAAAAGGGGAAGCTTACCTCATGTGCAGAGGCTGCTCTAGTTTTTGTTTAACTTGGACAACCCTTTAAAGCTGCAGTGAGACACCAGCGAGGGTGTGGAAAATGTATGTGCACTAGTCTGGGTGAGACATCCTGTAAGTATTGAAACCATGGCGACATTATATAGTGATGGCATTATGGACAGACCGTGATAGCGTACTGACATTCTGGTGAAGTCATATACCTTAGGCAGGATGTGATAGACATTCCAGAGCCAAGGGAAATTTCCCTTGTATTGAGACCCCTTGAACATTTACTAGTTTTTTAACGTTACACCCACAAAATTAAATGTATTTTATTGGGATTTTATGTGATAGACCAACACAAAGTAGCAAGTATGTCAGAAGTGAAAAAAAATGATACATGGTTTTGAAATGTTTTACTAAATACAAATCTGAAAGGTGTGGCGTGCATTTGTATTCAGCCCCCTGCACTCTGATACCCCTACATAAAATTAATTGTAACCAAATTTATTTTTAGTATGACTGTAGCTGTACTGTGAATGCCTCAGAGGTTTGTTAGAGAACATTAGTGATCAAACAGCATTATGAAAACCAAGGAACACCCCAGACAGGTCAGGGATAAAGTTGTGGAGAAGTATAAAACAGGGTTAGGCTATAAAAAACATCTCATAGAGCACTGTTCAATCCATCATCTGAAAATGGAAAGAGTATGGCACAACTGCAAACCTATCAAGACATAGCCATTAATCTAAACTGACAGCCCAGACAAGGGGAGCACTAATTAGAGAAGCAGCCAAGAAACCCATGGTTACTCTGGAGGGGCTGCAGAGATCCACAGCTCAGGTGGGAGAATCTGTCCACAGGACAACTATTAGTCGTGCACTCCACAAAGCTAGCCTTTATGGAAGAGTGGCAATAAGAATTTTCATTTTTGAAGGCAAGCCATAGGAAGTCCCGTTTGCAGTTTGCCACAAGCCATGTAGGGGACACAGCAAACATCTATTCAGATGAGACCAAAGTTGACCTTTTTGGCCTAAAAGCAAGATGCTATGTGTGGTGGAATTCATCATGCTAAACACACCATCCCCACCGTGAACATGGTGGTGGCAGCATCATGCTGTGGGGCTGCTTTTCTTCAGCAGGGACAATAAAGCTGGTCAGATTTAATGG
Organism: Bufotes viridis; assembly: GCA_033119425.1. Classification (NCBI taxonomy): domain Eukaryota; kingdom Metazoa; phylum Chordata; class Amphibia; order Anura; family Bufonidae; genus Bufotes; species Bufotes viridis. The sequence goes on from CM065589.1 coordinate 420,685,148, forward strand.
GAAGATGTATGGAGGTAAATACAGGGTAATGCTGGAGGAAAACCTGTTAGATGCTGCAACAGACTTCAGACTGGGGCGGAGGTTCACCTTCCAGCAGAACAGTGACCCTAAACAGCCATAGCTACAATGGAATGGTTTAGATCAAAGCATATTCATGTGTTAAGCTAGTTGTGTTAATTCTGGTAGGCTGTTCCAGCTGATAATGCAGATAATTGGCTGGACACAAACCGCAGCGTGCAGCGGTTTCTATCCAGGCGATTCTCCGCATTGTTTGATGTAATTTGGCTGGATCTCTGCCGAACCCCATTATTTTTAATGAGGCCAGTGGGCATTCCGCCTGCATCTAGCAGTGTCAGATGCAGTAAGTTCCGGCAGGCTGTTCTCTGCAGCGTGCGGTGGTTTTTATCCGGCATATTCTCTGCATTGTCTGACGGAATTTGGCTGGATCTCTGCCGGACTTGCCGCTGTAATTGCAGCAAAAGGTGGTCCTACAAAGTATTGACTTAAATGAAGAGGGCGCAGCAGTTGCAGAGAGAGCTGAGTCTCTAGGAGTAATGGCAACTCCCCATTGCTCCTAGAGGCTCATTTGCATATATTAAAACATCTTTTTCTCAGCAATGCTGACATATATGAACATGGGACCAACACAGAGGCCTTCAGTTTCCAAGTGCACATGTAACAGGTCAGCCAGTTTCATAGCTACAGAGCTGCTGACAGATTCCCTTTAAGTACAAGCATTGAGACATATTCTTGATTTTCCTTATATTTTCCGTATGTTGATTTCTCATCTTGATAAAGGCAGTGCCATGACTCATGATAGACATATTATAAATGTGATAAGACTGCTGTCATTTTAATTTCACTTTAATTGTTTTTATGTGGCTATTAAATCAAGTTGTCTAGTCAAAAAATGGTCATTTGATTCACTTCTGGAGCAGCTCTGGGACACTGGTGCTGTTTGTGGAGCAGAATGACTTGGGCAAGTCCCACAGTTGGAATTGCTGAAGGCAATGTGTGGGATATGGTGCTTATGTTAGTCTCCTTACTTAGAGGCAAAATTGTGTGGTCTGAGATGCTACCATAGTTTTTTTTAGGATTGCGGGAAGCCACTGGTCTTGGCTAGCTCATATTGATAGTTTTATTGGCTTCCTATGTAATTTACACCATGGGATACCTAGATTTTAAACCTACTTCAAGGGGTTGTCCGAATTATGAAAAAAAAATATAGCACTGTAAATCTGATGGTCAGCAATGAATAACTAAGCTAAGCAAGTTTTAGGCAAAAAAAAGTTTCCTCATTTCCCTGGTTCTCTTCTGGCCCTTTGTTTACCTGCAATAACAGTCTCTGCCCCTCCCCCTGCTCTGCAAAGAGAGTGAATACAAGTGCTGCCCTGAGTAACATGTCTGCCTGCTGGGATACTTGGCAGCATGTTGTATGTGTAGGACTACAAGTCCCAGCTGTACAATGGCACTGCTGATACACACAGGATATTTTCCCATACCTGTTCTTGTGCAATGCTCTGTAGAACTCCCCTAGTCCATCAGCTCCTGTGTCCTGCATTTGTCTCCTCACTGCCTGCAGCTACTCAGTAAAGCCTTCAGCCCTGAGTCTGAAGGGGTTAATGTTTTTCCTCAAGAATCCAGGGAGAGAGCAGCCTGCAGTGCAGGGGGCGTGGCTGGCACAGTGACCTCTCGTGTACAGACACAGATCAGCTCTCTCAGGCTTGTGCACAAAACATCATCAGAGCAGGGAGAGAAGCTGATATCACAGGTCATGTGACCCTCAGTAAAATCTGAGAAAGCAGCAACTGTAGATGCAGTAAGTGCATGGTAAAGCCTTTACATTTGATTAGTTAGAAACATACAAAGAAAAAATAAATAAATTGGGAAAATAACTTGGGTCAACCCCTTTAAGGACAAAAAGCAATACTGGTTCCTGCTGACAATCTCTGTGCAGCAATGTGGAATATGTTAGCACTATTTAAATAATAGTGTGGAAAAGGAATAAATACCACATGTTCCTTTACATGGTCAATATGTAAGAATGGACTTTTATTTTTAACATTTATTTTTTACTAAAATAGTAAATAATACCAAAATTGTATTCTTTAAATTTCAGCATTCCTAAAGCCTGCTGGTAAAAGAAGGTCTGGTGAGAAAGCTGCAGAGAGGTGAAGGATTATTTACAAGTAGAATCGGATTCTTGGCCAGTAATTTAATGATTAAAAAGATTCATGTCATATAGATGGTGTCCACATTTGTCACACATGTAAATCATTCTCTGAAGCATACCTGCCACCAGTCAGGCCTCTGAAGGACAGGCCTAATTTCTCTGTAGTCTACTATTGTGCTTTCCTCAATATATTTTGATTGCTGAGCTTCCCTGGTAGGCTTCTTACTCATTCAGTGATTTATTTTTCTTCTGACATTAGCAGCAGCAGTACGAGCCACAGTAATATAATCTGCCTGTCACTTGACTTGTTGAGCTTAGCATGACTGATCCACTGCTTATTTCATTTGTTTATGGTGATATAAAGGAGAAATATCCATGCTATTAACATCTGTAGTAAATACATTGAAGGAAGCGTACCGATTGGCTTGATTTAGATCATTTTATATATATTTTTCATACTTACTTATACCTATTTACTTAGAATGTATTTACTGTGTGCTGAAAGGATCAAGCCATTGCAAAGAAAGAGATTTATTCACTTTTTGATGCTCAAGCTTATTGAGATGCACAATGTTGATAAGTACAGTGTATTTTTTGAAAAAGGGATAGTTTCATAAAGATAGCCCCTTTCCATATGCCAAAAAGGGGTCCCAAGATGACCTGGCTTAAACGTGAATTAAATTTTGGCTCAGGGGAACATCTGGCCAGCTGTCTGCCAAAGGTTACTAAAGCTTCTGACGGCCTGGTTAGCTTTTGTGCTAAAACGGGTTGTTTTAATGTATGCTCTAATAAAATATAAGACCTATTACTAGAGGTAACATTTGACCTTTCTGAATTATATGGTGTATCGGCAGTCGAACCTCATCATTAATCCTGTTTTAAAGGGTTATACCCATCAGACCCATTGGTGGAATATCACTAGGATATGCCACCAATGTCCCACCTCTGGGACCTGCCCCTATCTCCAGAACGGGGCCCCCAAAGCAAAGGGGAGTGCACAGAGCATGCGTGGTGTTCTCTTCATTCACTTTTATGGGTGTTCTGAAAATAGCCGAGTAAGCATGCTCGGCTGTTTTCGGAAGTCCCCTAGCGGAGAATGGAGAGCGTACTACACATACACGGCCACCTCTCTATTCACTAGCCAAGCTGCTAGCGTTCATCTATTTTCTGAATAGCAGTGAATAGATCGTGGCCTTGCTTACGCAGTGCACTCTCCCTCGAAATGGGGAGCCTGTTCTGGAGATAGAAGGGGTTCCCAAAGGTAGCACTCCCACTTATCCAACATTTGTGGCATGTTCTAGCAATATGCCACCAATGTCTGAGATAAGACAGCCCCTATAAGTGATAAATGTTAATTCCCCACTTTTGTGGTTTTCTGAGCTATAGATATTTATGGTGTCTCTTAAAGGGGTTGTCCGGATTCAGAGCTGAACCCGGACATACTCATAATTTCACCCAGGCAGCCCCCCTGATGTTAGCATCGGAGCATCTCATGCTTCTGATGTGCTCCCTTGCCCTGACCAGGATCGTGCAGGGCAAGGGCTTTTTTCTTTACAATAACACACTGCCTGGCGGAGGCTTCTGCCCAGCAGTGTGTTCCGTGATGTCACCGGCTCTGATGGGCCGGCTTTAGTGCTGCCCTAGGCGTTTTACAGGCTAGGGCAGCGCTAAAGCCCGCCGATCACTGCCGGTGACATCACTGAGCTCACTGCTGGGCGGAAGCCTCCGCCTGGCAGCCATAAGGAGACCCTGGCACGTCACCGGATCTCCTGAAAATGCCTTTGCCCTGCGTGATTCATTGCAGGGCAAAGGAGAGCATCGGAGCATGAAATGCTCCGATGCTCTTGTCAGGGGGGCTGCCTGGGTGAAATTCAGATCTGAACCCGGACAACCCCTTTAAGGATTAAAGTAATATAACACATTACCAGATGCTTTCCTTCTTGCCAGGGGTAAGAATATATTCCAGGTTCTGTGGGTTTACAAGCATACATGAGCTGCATGTATATGTATTAATAATGAATGCAGCCTTAGTTTGTTCCCAGTCGTATTTTATATATTACATTTATTATTCGCTGTCAAAGGCTCTTACTAGATTTGATGTAGTTTATATTATTACAGTGCATGGAAGGATATGTACATCTCCCTGGAAAATGATACTAACAAAGGATAAGAGGTGTCTTCCCACATACTGTGGGTGGAATGGATGGTCTTTTACTAAATGTTATACATTTGCTTTCAGCTGCAGAGAAAGTGGAATCCCTGTCTTCTGTCAGCAGTTAACTGTGAGAATGCAGAGCACTTATATTCGTGTGTGCTGTATAAATCCACCATACTTTTCAATTGTTAAGATTATTTCCAGTTCATTAACTGGAACCTCAGGTTAGGCCTGTGTTCTTCAACATAGCATTAATAAAGTTTTCATACTATGAGACGTAAAGTACTTAGTATGAAAACTAAGTACTGAGTATTAATGCTATGTTGAAGAACACAGTATGTGGGAAGACACCTCTTATCCTTTGTTAGTATCATTTCCCAGGGAGATGTACATATCCTTCCATGCACTGTAATAATATAAACTACAGCAAATCTAGTAAGAGCCTTGGACAGCGAATAATAAATGTAATATATAAAATACGACTGGGAGCAAACTAAGGCTGCATTCATTATTAATACATATACATGCAGCTCATGTATGCTTGTAAACCCACAGAACCTGGAATATATTCTTACCCCTGGTAATATTTGCGGCAAGGAATAGAAAATGAATTGTAACAAGGTTATTGAATATTAAGTGTGGTGTTGGACCTATGTAATATGTACAGGAGCTCTCGTTCCTTATAATGAGGTTTAATAAAAGGATGTTCCAGGCTTTAATAAAAGCTATAGAAATCTGACAACCTACCTGCCCTTACAAGAAACTACATATCTTTCACTGTTAACTTGTTGCTAATTGCTATGAGTTACTACTTAACCCTGATGGGGTGGTCGTGCCACCAAAGCTGAAATGTTGAACTGTTATGTGACTAATCCTCTATGTCAGTAATAAATATGGTGTGTTATTGTTTATTGCATGCTATTTTATCTTGCTGTAGTTTAATGTGGTATGTAGCTTGCATTGACATTTATAAGCCATGTGAATTGTGCCTTTAAAGGGGGTTTCAGGTTTATATCAACATCCTTTAAAATATTTATGAAGGTAGCGGTAATTTTACCCTTATTGCTCCCTTTTTCTGGGCTGTGGTCACATGACCATGTCCACTCTGCTCTGTCATTTCCTGTGATGTTATGTCTGTGGACATGTCAAAGCAGCAACAGCGGCAGCGATAAGGGAGTGTCTATGTAACTAGCTGGGTGGGAGGAGCTATAAACTAGCTAGGCTTTAGTAGAAGCTGTGCTGGAGCTGTGAAAGCTCAGCTCCCCACGCTCCCAATCTTCTTCAGGCCGGCGCACTGAATGGTGAAGGAGGGAGCCTTCTGTGTCTGCAGGGGGAGAGCTGGATGTGAGCTTCAGGAACTCGACAAGGTGAGTAGTTACTGTGTTTTTTTTTTTTTTTTTTTTATTAAAGAGGGGGCACAGAGGGCATTACTACAAACCAGATTCCAAAAAAGTTGGGACACTAAACAAATTGTGAATAAAAACTGAATGCAATGATGTGGAGATGGCAAATGTCAATATTTTATTTGTAATAGAACATAGATGACAGATCAAACGTTTAATCCGAGTAAATGTATCATTTTAAAGGAAAAATATGTTGATTCAATTTAACGGTGTCAACAAATCCCAAAAAAGTTGGGACAAGTAGCAATAAGAGGCTGGAAAAAGTAAATTTGAGCATAACGAAGAGCTGGAAGACCAATTAACACTAATTAGGTCAATTGGCAACATGATTGGGTATAAAAAGAGCTTCTCAGAGTGGCAGTGTCTCTCAGAAGCCAAGATGGGTAGAGGATCACCAATTCCCACAAAGTAGCGCAGAAAGATAGTGGAGCAATATCAGAAAGGTGTTACCCAGCGAAAAATTGCAAAGACTTTGCATCTATCATCATCAACTGTGCATAAAATCATCCGAAGATTCAGAGAATCTGGAACAACCTCTGTGCGTAAGGGTCAAGGCTGTAAAACCATACTGGATGCCCGTGATCTCCGGGCCCTTGAACGACACTGCACCACAAACAGGAATGCTACTGTAAAGGAAATCACAGAATGGGCTCAGGAATACTTCCAGAAACCATTGTCAGTGAACACAATCCACCGTGCCATCCGCCGTTGCCAGCTGAAACTCTACAGTGCAAAGAAGAAGCCATTTCTAAGCAAGATCCACAAGCTCAGGCGTTTTCACTGGGCCAGGGATCATTTAAAATGGAGTGTGGCAAAATGGAAGACTGTTCTGTGGTCAGACGAGTCACGATTCAAAGTTCTTTTGGAAATCTGGGACGCCATGTCATCCGGACCAAAGAGGACAAGGACAACCCAAGTTGTTATCAACGCTCAGTTCAGAAGCCTGCATCTCTGATGGTATGGGGTTGCATGAGTGCGTGTGGCATGGGCAGCTTGCATGTCTGGAAAGGCACCATCAATGCAGAAAAATATATTCAGGTTCTAGAACAACATATGCTCCCATCCAGACGTCATCTCTTTCAGGGAAGACCCTGCATTTTTCAACAAGATAATGCCAGACCACATTCTGCATCAATCACAACATCATGGCTGCGTAGGAGAAGGATCCGGGTACTGAAATGGCCAGTCTGCAGTCCAGATCTTTCACCTATAGAGAACATTTGGCGCATCATAAAGAGGAAGGTGCAACAAAGAAGGCCCAAGACGATTGAACAGTTAGAGGCCTGTATTAGACAAGAATGGGAGAGCATTCCTATTTCTAAACTTGAGAAACTGGTCTCCTCGGTCCCCAGACGTCTGTTGAGTGTTGTAAGAAGAAGGGGAGATGCCACACAGTGGTGAAAATGGCCTTGTCCCAACTTTTTGGGGATTTGTTGACACCATGAAATTCTGAATCAACATATTTTTCCCTTAAAATGGTACATTTTCTCAGTTTAACTTTTGTTCCGTGATTTATGTTCCATTCTGAATAAAATATTAGAAGTTGGCACCTCCACATCATTGCATTCAGTTTTTATTCACGATTTGTATAGTGTCCCAACTTTTTTGGAATCCGGTTTGTACTACAAAGGGGGCACAGAGGGCATTACTACTATGAAGGGGCACATAGGGCATTACTGCTATGAAGGGGGCACAGAGGGCATTGGTACTGTAAAGGTTGCACAGAGGGCTTTACTATTATAAAAGAGGCACAGAGGGCTTTACTACTATAAAGGAGGCACATAGGGCATTACTACTATAAGGGGGGCACAGAGAGCTTTTCTACTCTAAAGGAGGCACAGAGGGCATTGCTACTATAAAGGAGGCACAGAGGGCATTACTACTATAAAGGGGGCACCGAGAGCTTTTCTACTATAAAGGGGGCACAGAGGGCATTGCTACTATAAAGGGGGCACATAGGGCTTTAATACTATGAAGGGGGCACAGAGGGCTTTACTACTATGAAGGGTGCACAATGGGCATTATTATTATAAAAGGGAAACAATGGGCCTTATACGATGAAGGGGGCACAATGGGCATTACTACTGTGAAGGGGCAACAACAGGCATTACTACTGTAAAGGGGGCACAGAGAGGGCATTACTGCTGTGAAGGGGCATAACTGTTATGGAGTACAGAGTGGGCATTACTACTGTGAAGGGGGCACAATGGGCATTACTACTGTAAAGGGGTCACAGAGTGAATTGCTACTGAAGGGGGCACAGATAGGGCATTACTCCTGTGAAAAGGGCACAGAGAGGGCATAACTACTGTGAAGGGTCCACAATGAAGTTATAAGTACTTTAAGGGGGGCACAATGTGGGCATACCTACTGTGAAGGTTGTACAATAAGGGCATAAATACTGTGGGGGGCACAATATGGGCATAACTACCGTGAAGGGGCACAATGTGGCTATTATTAGGGGGCACATATCTAGACATAACTACTGTGAAGTTTGTACAAAGCGGGCAATGCTACTGTGAGATGGCACAATTTTTTAAAGTATTGTGTGAGGGGGGGTATCAGGGAAAGGACCCGCCCCGGGTGCCAAACGCCACTGCAGAAAACCGCTTAAAGCTGATGTAAGATTGTAGCAAGATAATGTGCTAATGTGGACTTGGCACAGCTGAGAAATACCTGCAGGGGTATTGTTGAAAGGTATAGAACTAAAGTGGATAAATTGACCTGTCTTCACCAGCCTCTGTGCATACAGTAGCTTCACACCGATGGGAGTGTCACAGGTGACCTGCAACGGTGTGCTGCATTGTTAAAGGAAATGTGTCAGCAAAAAATCTGTTTTTATTTTCTGATTGCAGAATTTATTCATTCTATTTCTTGAACATGATTATAGGGGTGACCATCTTGCCTGAGCTGTTCTTAACAGCAGTTAGAAAGCAAAACATTTTTATTTATGGCAGCCCCAAGGGCCAAAGGCCCAATGGTCTGGTTGGGACCTCGTTGACTGCTATGGGAGAGTTTTCTAGGCATGATCTCTGACCTGTGCAGAGGTCATTGTACAAGAAACGAGTAGCTTATCTATACACAGAGGTGATATCATCACATGCAGGATTAGAATGACAGATAAGCAGATAACTACAGTAAAGTGATCTATGTAGACTAGGGATGAGCGAATCGATTTCGGATGAAACATCCGAAGTGGATTCGCATAAAACTTAGTTCTAATACTGTACGAGCAGGAGCTACGTACAGTAGTACAATGTATTGGCTCCGATGAGCCGAAGTTATTGCTTTGCGAAGTCTCGCGAGACTGAAGTTTTATGTGAATCGACTTCGGATGTTTCATCCGAAGTTGATTCGCTCATCCCTAAGGTAGAGCAAGAAGTGGTACTTATTATTAGGCTTTGTGACCATTGTGGAAATTGCAGGACTTTATGGTTTTTGTTTAAATATATTGACATGGAAAATTAAAAAAAAAAACATCATCATTGTTTAAAAACGTTAAACATAAAAATGTGATTTAAACAATAGGTCATTTTCCAATGACACATTACTTTGTGCATGTGATGAATAGCAATGAACCTATGCTGCCACCTAGCGGCCAATTGTGTTATTGTTGTTGAATAATATTCAGTTGATTTAATTATGCTGAGCCTCCAGCTACAGTGAGAGGCACATGATGATAGATGTGAGATGATAAATAGCTAGGGCAGTGCTACAGCCGGCCCATCAGAGCCGGTGACGTCACTGGCAAAATTGCTGGATGGAAGCAGTGAGCCAGAGTAAAGGGAGCAGTGTCCCAGGGCAAGGGAGAGCATCAGAGCATAAAATGCTCCAAAGCTCATATTAGGGGGCTGCCTAGATAAAAATGTGGGTATGTCAGCCACTCGCCTTTACTTCAATGAAGCGGAGTTGAAGTTCCCTGCATAGCAGATGGCTTGGATTGGCAGGAGTGCCAGAGATCTGATGCCCACTATTCAGAATGATATGTGATTTTTGTAACATTTAAAGGGCATCTGTCAGCAGATTTGTGCCTATGAAACTGGCTGACCTGTTCCATGTGAGCTCTGCAGCTGAAGGCATCTGTGTTGGTCCCATGTTCATATGTTCCCGCATTGCTGAGAAAAATGATGTTGTAATACATACAAATGAGCCTCTAGGAGCAACAGCGCCGTTGCTATTACACCTAGAGGCTCAGCTCTCTCTGCAATTGCCTAACCCTTTGCACTTTGATTGACAGGACCAGACATTATGACAGTTTCACTGCCTGGCCCTGTCAAAGTGGAAAAGGCGCGGCAGTTGCAGAGAGAGCAGAGTCTCTAGATGTACCAACAACACCCCCTGCTACTGTCTCTAATGGCCCAACAATAATGTCATCTTTGTATTTATTCCAAGTCCTTTGTCATTGTGCATTTATAATGTTGTCATGAAACTGTTTTGTACATGTAATGTGTCTGATTCACCAGCAGGTGATATATGGTAGAGAGATCTCTAGATAGAATGTAACTTACCATTCCATTCTCCCCCTTTGGGGCAGAAGTGGGCCAGTCCTATTTCCTACCAAAGGGAGGGTTTGCAGTTCTAGTTTATTCCAGTCTAGTCTAGACAGTGGAGCTAAAAAGATGTGCCAAGATCTAGCAGCGAGGGAAAAGTTCCCCCTCCTGCACCAGTAGTCTTCCAGAGGGAAGCAGCTCATAGAGCACTATGACTCCTTACAGATTTGCAGACAGAGTGCTACATGGGGGTCAACAGCCAAATACACCCCAAGCCCTGGGGAGCAACGGTATCCAGGTAGGAGCACCTTGAGACACAGAGACTGTAAAGGCTGCACCACACCACTCGGCATTCCTAACGACCTTGGACATGGTTGGCACATTGCACAATGTAGAGGGAAGCTGGAAAAAAATTCCAAATGGGATGGAATTAGATTTTTTAAAATTTTGCCACAGTTTTATGGGTTTTGATTAAATAGCCGGCACCCGCTAGCTATGGCGATTGCTTCGCTCCAGAGTAGACACCATCTTTAAGACCCGACATCATGAAGGGGTTAAATCAGCAGCCTAAATGTTTTTCCATAATAGTTTTAAACTTTTATTGCATACATTTAATATAACAGTTATATTCCTATATATATTTTAACAAGGTGTGTAGGAAAAGTTCTGGAATGGTTATATATTCCACCCAGTGTCTTCAGCATCAGCTGGGTGAGCTAAAAGGAATCCAGAAAGTGGTATTTATTTCAACAAGGCGTAGTTTTCTGTAGCTATTATTATCATATTTTTTTGTGGGCTGGATTATTTTGGACTGGTAGGTAGGCTTGTCAGTGGGATCTACCAGTCCACACCCTTACTCCAGTACAGTTATTCACCCTAGCCTTAGGAAATCCCAGGGGAATAAACAGCGGCCTTAGGGTGCTGGCACACTTGCAGTTATGACATGCATTCAGGATGCAGTTTTCAATTTAGCCACTTTACCAGGCTCATTCAACCATGGTGTTCTGCATAGTGGGAATTTAATTAATTTCAGCTAGCTACATTAAAAAACTGCATGTCAGAACTGCACTGTGTGCCAGCACCCTTAGGCCTCTTTCACACGGGCGTCATGTTTGACGCCCGGATAAGAGGCGGGTGCGTTGCGATATTATGCGCGATTTTTCCGCGAGGGTGCAAACGTTTGTAATGCATTTTGCACGCGCGTGAGAAAAAACGCCATGTTTGGTACCCAGACCCGAAGCCGGACTTCATCACTGAAGTCCGGTTTCGGGTATTCTGGAGAATTTATTATTTTCCCTTATAACATGGTTATAAGGGGAAATAATAGCATTCTTAATAAAGAATGCATAGTAAAATGAAGAGGAAGGGGTTAAAAATAATAAAAGTTAACTTACCTTAGCCACTTGATCGCGTAGTTGCGATCTGTCCTCTCTTTCCCAGCATCAGCTAACAACTAAAGGACCTGTGATGATGTCACATCACATGGTCCAATCACATGGTCCATCACCCCTCATTACCCGTATGCTCAATATAAGGAGAATCGCAGAAACTCCTAATGCTGGCCATACGTGTAATGATTGCGGAGACCCTCAAATGCCAGGGCAGTACAAACACCTCACATGTGACCCAATTTTAGAAAGAAGACACCCCAAGGTATTCCGTGAGGGGTATGGCGAGTTCATGTAAAATTTTATTTTTTGTCACAAGTTAGTGGAATATGAGACTTTGTAAAAAAAAAAAAAAAAAATATATATATATATATAAATTTCCGCTAACTTGTGCCAAATTTTTTTTTTCTGTGAACTCGCCATGCCCCTCACGGAATACCTTGGGGTGTATTCTTTCCAAAATGGGGTCACATGTGGGGTATTTATACTGCCCTGTCATTTTAGGGGCCCTAAAGCGTGAGAATCCAAATGCGTAAAAATGCCCTGTGAAATCCTAAAAGTACTCATTGGAATTAGGGCCCCTTTGCGCATCTTGGCTGCAAAAAAGTGGCACACATGTGGTATCGCCGTACTCAGGAGAAGTAGGGAAATGAGTTTTGCGGTGTATTTTTATATATACCCATACTTTGTGTGAGAAATATCTCTGTAAACGACAACTTTTAAAAAAATTTTTATACAAACTTGTCAGTTTACAGAGATATTTCTCTCACCCAACATGGGTATATGTAAAAATACACCCAAAGCACATTGCCCTACTTCTCTTGAGTACGGCGATACCACATGTGTGACACTTTTTTGCAGCCTAGATGCGTAAAGGAGCCCAAATTCCAATGAGTACCTTTAGGTTTTACAGGGCTGCTCACAATTTAGCCCCACCCAAAATGCCAGAACAGTACAAACACCCCACAAATGACCCCATTTTGAAAAGAAGACACCCCAAGGTATTCGCTGAGGGGCATATTCTGTGCATGAAAAATTGAACTCACAAGTTAGCGGAAAGGGAGAGTTTGTGAGAAAAAACAATAAAAAATCAATTTCCGCTAACTTGTGCCAAAAAAAAAATATTCTATGAACTCGCCATGACCCGCACGGAATACCTTGGGGTGTCTTTTTTCCAAAATGTGGTCACATGTGGGGTATTTATACTGCCCTGGCATTTTAGGGGTCCTAAAGCGTGAGAAGAAGTCTGGAATCCAAATGCGTAAAAATGCCCTCCTAAAAGGTACTCATTGGAATTTGGGCCCCTTTGTGCATCTTGGCTGCAAAAAAGTGTCACACATATGGTATCGCCGTACTCAGGAGAAGTGGGGCAATGTGTTTTGGGGTGTATTTTTACATATACCCATGCTGGGTGAGAGAAATATCTCTGTAAATTGACAACTTTGTATAAAAGGTTTTAAAAAGTTGTCATTTACAGAGCTATTTCTCACACACAGTATGGGTATATGTAAAAATACACCCCAAAACGCATTGCCCTACTTCTCCTTAGTATGGCGATACCACATGTGTGTCACTTTTTTGCAGCCAAGATGCGCAAAGGGGCCCTAATTCCAATGAGTACCTTTAGGATTTCATTTTTACGCATTTGGATTCTCACGCTTTAGGGCCCCTAAAATGCCAGGGCAGTATAAATACCCCACAAGTGACCCCATTTTGGAAAGAAGACACTCCAAGGTATCCCGTGAGGGGCATGGCGAGTTCATAGAAAAAAAATTTTTTGGCACAAGTTAGCGGAAATTGATTTTTTTTTTTTACAAAGTCTCATATTCCACTAACTTGTGACAAAGAATAAAATTTTACATGAACTCACCATACCCCTCACGGAATACCTTTGGGTGTCTTCTTTCTAAAATGGGGTCACTTGTGGGGTATTTATACTGCCCTGGCATTTTAGGGGTCTCTAAAGTGTGAGAAGAAGTCTGGAATCCAAATGCGTAAAAATGCCCTGTGAAATCCTAAAGGTACTCATTGGAATTTGGGCCCCTTTGCGCACCCAGGCTGCAAAAAAGTGGCACACATGTGGTATCGCCGTACTCAGGAGAAGTAGGGCAATGTGTTTTGGGGTGTATTTTTATATATACCCATACTTTGTGTGAGAAATATCTCTGTAAATGACAACTTTTTAAAAAATTTTATACAAAGTTGTCAATTTATAGAGATATTTCTCTCACCCAGCATGGGTATATGTAAAAATACACCCCAAAACACATTGCCCTACTTCTCCTGAGTACGGTGATACCACATGAGTGACACTTTTTTGCAGCCTGGGTGTGCAAAGGCCCAAATCAACGAGTACCTTTAGGTTTTACAGGGATGCTCACAATTTAGCCCCACCCAAAATACCAGAACAGTAAACACACACCACAAATGGCCCCATTTCAGAAAGTAGACACCCCAAGGTATTCACTGAGGGGCATAGTAAGTCCGTGGGAGATTTATTAATTTTTTGCCAGAAGTTAGCAGAAATGGAAACTTTATCATTTTTTTCCTCAGAAAGTGTCATTTTCCGCTAACTTGTGAAAAAAAATGAAATGATACATGAACTCACCATGCCCCTCCGCGAATACTTTGGGGTGTCTTCTTTCTAAAATGGTGTCATTTGGGGGTATTTATACTATCCTGGCATTCCAGCATCTGAAGAAACATGACAGGTGCTCAGAAAGTCATAGCTGCTTCAAAATGCGGAAATTCACTTTTTTGCACCATAGTTTGTAAACGCTATAACTTTTACCCAAACCAATAAATATACACTTATTGGATTTTTTTTTATCATAGACATGTAGAACAATAAATTTAGAGAAAAATTTATATAGAAATGTAGTTAAAAAAAAAAAAATTTACAACAGAAAGTGAAAAATGTCCTTTTTTTTGCAAAAATTTCGGTCATTTTTGATTAATAGCAAAAAAAGTTAAAATGTCAGCAGCAATGAAATACTACCAAATGAAAGCTCTATTAGTGAGAAGAAAAGGAGTTAAAATTCATTTGGGTTGTAAGTTGTATGACGGAGCAATAAACGGTGAAAATAGCGTAGTGCAGAATTGTAAAAAGTGGCCTGGTCATTAAGGGTGTTTAAGCTAGGGGGGCTGATGTGGTTAAAGGTTGACTCTGGTTGCTATGGGCAACTAAGCCAGTTTTCTTTTTTACCAGTTCTGATAAATTTCTCCCTATGCGTTTTTTTGCAAATAGATCAAGCGGCCATACATATATAAAATGAAATGGATTTTTGGCAGCACAGTCATGGAACATGATTTAGAAATACTCCATCTCCCTCTGCCACTTGTTTTGCTCTACAGAGGACAGAAGTTACAACCTTATGTTGCGGCTCACACAGCATCTTGTGCTTGTAAGAAAGATCATTCTAAGCTATTATATCATATAAAGTGCTGTACATTCTGACAGCAAGTAGTGTCACCTGACAGATGCTTTAGTCTTACAGTCTTCAGCTGTGTTATTTTTCTTCTGTTTCATCTATTTTTTATGTAAATACTTTTATTGCAAAATAAAAAATGTGATACAGAAACACAAATGAGATGTGACAAGAACTAAATACAATTATCCCAAGCAAAAATTAAGTCTAACTTGCTGACCAAATATTGTTATTTTAATGCTTGAAAAGCACAGTATTTTATTGTTATCCCTTATATTCCTATATATTTATTATGTATTCTTCTCTAGTTTTCTGCAGCTAATACAGGCTGAACCTCCAGTGTGAAACTCCGACAAGGCTGTTCCGGCTGCATGCTGTGGTTTGTGTCCGGCCGGTTCTTTGCTTGTCTACCAGAACAGCGTACGGATCTCCACTGGACCCCATTATACTTATGGGGCGGGCGGACATTCTGTCCCCATCGGGGAGTGCCGAAACAGCCTGCCGGAATTTACACTGGAGATGTGAAAGTAGCTTAACATACAAACTCCATTCAAACTACATTTCAAAGCTCTCAGCACTGAAAGGTGCGCTTTGTATTTTTGGATTTGTTTTTAATAAATTTCTGTTTAAAAATAAAAAATGCCCAATAGAAATGAATGGCAAAACTCTGCAATTAATACAGCCCCGCACGTGTGCCGGTAGTCGTTACAATTCTATATTCCATATACTATGATTTTGATATGCTTGTTGTCACCGCTAGTATTCTATTAATTCTATTTAAAATAACACACAACACCAACCACACTATTATGCAGAAATTACTATATACTTTGAACTGTTCCATTACATGTAACAATTGTTCATAATACAATTCAAAAACATTTGGTGTCAATACGTATTGCATTTGTGCATGATAGTTCAAATAATACACATTGATAATTTTTTTTGACTGACCAATATTTACCATATACTTTAAACTGTACCAGTATTCATTACAATTTTTTATTACGTATACTATGATATAGATACTCTTGGTATCAGTATAGACTGTGCCTCTAGTATTATTTTCATTATAGTCAAAATAACACACCAACCACAATATTGTACAGAGATTACTATATACTTTGAACTGCGCCATTACATGTAAAACTCTCACACACAGAGAAGCTTTCAGCTCTTTTCAAGCAAAATGCACATCTAGTTATTATTGCGATTATTAGCCTATTACCTTATCTTGATCAAAGCAGGTAATGGCCATGCCAAAGTACTAGGGAGCGTGATTTGATGTCAGGTCTAGTGAGTGCCTGTTGGTTCGTATGGGAGGCTTTGAAAAGGTTTCCTTTAAAAAAAACGCAAGATGTGAAAAGTATTGGGACACACCATTTAATCATTGAATTAACTTGTTTTAAGTCCAGTTACCATAAAAAGTCCAGCCCCAAACCATGCGGTCTACCTTGAAAACGTTTGAGAAAGAATGGCTTGGTCTACAGAACTCACTGAATTTAGCGTTGTACAGCTTGTCAAATTTCCTCCCTCCTAGATATTTCATGATCAACTGTGAACAGTATTATTACAAAGGGAAGAATTTAGGAATCACAGCAACTTAGTCACAATGTGGCAGACCACAGAAAGGAACAGTGAGGTAGCTGAGTGCTGAGGGGCACAGTGCAAAAGGCGACAACGCTGCCGACTGCAGAGCACCAAACCTCCTCTGGCATTACCATCAGCACAAAACTGTGCGCTGAAAGGTTCATGGCATTGATGTCCATGGCAGAGCAGCTGCATTTAAGCCTTTCATCACCAAGCACAATGCCAAGTGTCGGATAGAATGGTGGAAATCATGCTGCCACGGGGCAACACCGTAAGACTTCTCCGGAAGTCTGATGGACGATCCTGGATTTGGGGAATACCAAGAGAATATTACCTGCCTCACTGCATTATGTCAACTGTAAAGTTTAGTGGAGGAGACATAACATAACAATATTCAGTGGTTGGCCTAGACCCCTTATTTCCGGTAAAGGGAAATCTTAATGCTTCAGCATACCAAGACATTTTGGAAAATTGTATGCTTCCATCTTTGTGGGAACGTTTTTTTTTTTTCCTCTGATAAGATTACTTTGCCCCAGTGCATAAAGGCATGATTGGGTGAGTTGGGACAGGGGAACTGTGTTATATGGTGGACATCTGTGGACTGTCTTGGTTATATTTAGGGACATTTGTGGACTTTTGCTATTATATGGGAAGCATCTGAGGAAGGTCACTGATGTCTGGGTCTGTTGGCTGTCATTGATTTGTGGTGCATCTGTGAGCATCACTACTAAGGGGGCATCTGTAGACCTCTCCAGTTATGTGTGGTCATCTATAGGCTGTCACTATTATGGGTAAATTTGTGGGCCATTACTGTTCTATGGAGGTCAATTGTGACTAAATCCTAGATGTACAGCCCATTATCACATCCAAAATCTGGCACCAATTAAAATTCTGTGGTCAAAAATATATAATATTTTTTTTCACCATCTGTGAGAACATTAGATTTTGTCAATAACGCCCAACAATTATTTTAAGAAAAAAGTGCACCATATTATTTTAACCACACGACAAATCAGTGAAGGGGAACGAGGATTTACATTCAGATAAACGTTTTCCATTTGTTCAAATAAATATGAACAACATACCGAGAAAAAAAGCAAATTTGTCAGGATTGTGTTGTCATAGGAACCAGTTCATTCAGCTTGATTCCTACCATACTGCGTGATAGAAATAGGGCAATAATGATAATCACTCTAAATGTCTTTCCTCTTAGGTTCTTTCAGAAAAACCCTCTTGTCAAGAGATGAAGAAATGGGAAAAATTTTGGAGGGCGAGTGGCTATTTGTCCCTGATCACTGGTATAAGCTGAATGAGCTATGGCCTTCCTACATTTAAGATGCATATTGAGATCTGCAATTTATTAAATATATGCAATCCATTTTGTTCTGCATAGGATGGAAATAGAAAATAAATTACAGAGATGGTTCAAGGTTTGCAGTTTTCAATCTGACTCAGTTTAAAGAGATGTGCAGATAGTTTTATTGGAGTTTAAATTGGTTGAGCGCTGATGTTAGAGAAGCTTTGATGTTTGCAGACTGAAGGACACAAAACAAAAAATACTGCATGTTCTTATCTGTTTCCTTGAGCACATCTCTAAGCTGTCATCTGTCAGGCAGAAGACTGCAAAGTCACGATGTGAAAAATATAAAACCATTGTAGGAAAAAAAAATCTGTTTTTAAAGGGACCTTCTCGACCCTTTTATCATCCTATAAAAATGAATTCCTTATAATCATTTAACCAGTACTGTCTGGTCCATTGGCTGAGTCTGGTATTGCTTTTCATCCCAGTATACATAAAAGAAGATAAGCTCATGCAGTCTCTTTGACCCTAGTAACTACCCTGTAGAGCCCATTCAGTCCTGTCCTATGTATCCATGGCTTACAGTATCAGAAGTTTGCATGGATTACATTTCTTCATCATCTTTTTTACAATTCACAGATATAGCCCACATCTTAAATAGGATGGG
The DNA here is from genome assembly GCA_033119425.1 of Bufotes viridis. Lineage (NCBI taxonomy): Eukaryota > Metazoa > Chordata > Amphibia > Anura > Bufonidae > Bufotes > Bufotes viridis. Next base: position 420,703,742 of record CM065589.1, read on the forward strand.
TCACCAGATTTCACAACGTACATTAATAAATAGATCTCTTAGACCTGATGAGGCTGATGCCCTTATTTTGAAAATCCATGTCAAAATAGCTCTAAAAATCCTTTTTGAAGGTTTTCTCATCTGATATTAAAATAAGCATTTTACAAATCTATAATAATAAATGATCTAGCACTCTAGGTATGAATGCAGATATTACCAGTTTATAGAAAATATTTACTGATAAAACACGACTGCAAACAATAAAAAATCCACATTACACAATAAGGCTTATGCACATGACCATATCCATTCCGCGGTCCACAAATCGTAGATCCGGAAAATATGGATATAATCTGTGTGCTGTCTGCCTTTTATTTGCAGACCTACTGATCAATAGGTCCGTGGTCCGCATTTCGGGTACATACAGTTTTTTGTGTGGAAGTGACACGCAGATGAGGAAAACCACACAAATGATCCACGTGCTTTTCACAGCCATATATCCGTTCCTCAAAAACATGTATGCTTGGCTGCAAAGTGCAATTTGCAGACAGCAAAATAGATACAGTCATGTGCATGAGGCCGAAATGATCGAAATTAAAGAATAAAGAATAAGAATAGGATATAGAGTCTATTCTGCTGGACCCTAGCAATGATAATTAGTCTCTTAATAGATTTTACAATATCATGATGGCAATAGGAGGATTCATTCAGTATGTTGATTCAGAATAGTTATCCCACCTATGAAGTATAAAAACCATATAGGCCAAATGATATCACTGTAAAAATCACAGTCTTGATTGTATTGATCAGATAAAATATACCTAATGGAACGTTTCAAACAATGGTGTAAATGTCTCAAATAAAACATGCATAGGAAAATCCACCTCATTGACCATCCGCATAAACTATTATTTCAAGGTCATATATAGTTTGTGTCACTTACTGTACCCATCAGACCAGTAGATAATCAGAGCTGGAGCTGGATTGAATAGTAACAACACTTTTAAATCGTGTGGTTTATGGCAGGAGATATCCGTGCTGTTAACCCTGAGGACCTTCAGGGTATTGTTTTACACCGCTACCTGACTGATTACAGGTGTGAACTGAAGGTTGAAACTGTTGCGATTTAATTCTTAGACAAAGATTTATGGACCGGATCAAGATCCACTCCGAATCATAATAATGTTTTCTAGATATCTGCGTCAGAGTACCAGGTTCACACCCAGTCTATATTTGATAGATAGGTAGATGTTCCCAGTATTCCATAAAGAGGTTGGCATAGCTGGACAGATATGGCTCTTATAGAGGTACCTTAAAAGGACACTGACAGGCCCTATAAACATTTTTAGATATTTATATGCAGTCATAGGTCTTCTAATGTGTATTGAAAACATATAAGGGTACCCCCTGTCCACATTTCAAACACAGTAAAATCAACTTTTTAATCCTAAGTGAATCACTTGCCTTTGTGCCCAAGAGGCGGTCTTTCTCCTGCACTTGTGCCCAGCCGCGCCCCAACTGCCGTTTTCAAGTGCTGCCCAGCTCATTATTATTCACTTCTCTAGGCAGCTTCTCCTGTCCCCGATGCTCCGAGATCCTGTGCATGCCCAATAGAAAGCTATGGGCATCGGCCTCACTCTTTCTCCGCCTCTCTTCTTTTTCTGTGTGTACAGTGTGCAGACAGTGTGGGCGGAGAGAAGAGGTTGCTGCCCGGCGCAGGCGCATTAAAACACATAGATGCCGCTGAAGCGCTGGATAGTAGTGCTTGTGATCAGAGAGTCGGCGCAGGCGCAGTAGGAGACGCTGAAGCCGTCTCATTGATGGTATTGGGACGCAGGCGCACTACGATTCCGGCTACTGAGGGTGCCGGGCAAGGTATCCGGCGCATGCCCAGAAGCTCCGAGTGAGGCCGATGCCCATAGCTTTCTATTGGGCATGCGCGGGATCATGGAGTGTCGAGGAAAGGAGAAGCCGCACAGCGAAGTGAATAATAATGAGCTGGGCAGCGCTTGGAAACGACAGTTGGGGCGTGGCTGGGCACAAGTGCCGGAGAAAGACCGCCCCTTGGGCACAAAGGCAAGTGATTCACTTAGGATTAAAAAGTTGATTTTACTATGTTTAAAATGTGGACGGGGTACACTTATATATTTACAATACACATTAGAAGACCTATGACTGCATATGAATATCTAAAAATGTTTATAGGGCCTGTCAGTGTCCTTATCAGGGATGCCGGCGTCTTCTCTTCCGGGTGTAGCGCTGACGTCATCGGCGCAGGCGCACTGAGGACGGAGCGCCTAAGCAAGCATCCTACACTCAGAGCGCCTGCGCCGACTAAAGACCGATACGGCGAGGCGCGGGATTGCAGCTGCAGACAGGGCCAGCGGGAGGAGGAGAGCGCGCTGGCCCTGTCTATCAAAAGAAGAGGGGGCGTTCCCAGGGCATGAAGATGCGGCGGCTACCAGCAAGTACCCGCCCAACTTGCTGGTAGCGAAGCTAATTTGCATATCACAAAAGTAAGTTTTTTAGAAGACAGAAAACAGGAAAAAAGTTAGGAAACATATGTTTGAACTCAGCTGACATTAGCAAGTAGCTAATGTCAGCTAGTGAAAATTACATTAGTGGGGGTGACAGAAGCCCTTTAAGGGACCACTCTATATAACAAGAAGCAGATATATAGATTTTGTTACTTTACAAGTAGTTCAAAAAGTCATCTGAAAGACAGTACCTCATATGCTTTTTTTTCATGGACATAATCAAGCTTTCCCACATTTCTTTAAAGAGGGTTTCACTATTTTCACTATTAAACTGGCTGACATAAAAAATGTCAGCTGCACCTAACTATGCTATTCTTGTGATTATTCATGTCCCCGTTACTGCAGAATTCGTACTTTTATAATATGCAAATTAGCCTCTAGGAGCCCAGTGGGGCGGGGGGGACGTTCCTGGGGTGTTGACCCTGCTCCTAGAGGCTCCGTTCTCCCACCTCATTACACGCCCTCCAAGTCTTGATTGACAGGGCCAGGCAGTCAACGCCCCCCTGCTCCTAGAGGCTAATTTGCATATTATAAAAGTACGAATTCTGCAGTAACGGGGACACGAATAATCACAAGAATAGCATAGTTAGGTGCAGCTGACATTAGCACATCGCTAATGTCAGCCAGTTTAATAGTGAAAATTCTAGTGACAGAAACCCTTTAAAATACCCTGCACAAATTGTACTTTAGATTTTACAAAGCCTTTTTATATGTAACCTCTGCTGCTGCAACAAATGCCACATACAAGAAAGACTAAATAGTGTGTTATTTTAAATGTCATGCTGGAAGGTCTAATCTTAAAACCTCGACTATCAAAAGTTGGATTTCAGAATGCACCAATGGGTAATTAAGTAACAGCGGGTCATGGCACCTCTCTAAAAATATACCGGTATATCTCTGATTATAACTGCTGTTTGTATGTACACTTCATTAAAAGTCAACGGGCAATGGGGATTATGTAGAGATAAACATATTTGTTCCTAATTTTTCATAATTACTCATATCGAGTGCATCTTTGAACATACACATGCTTATTTACTGATCACTATGTCTTGTTATAGTGTCATTGTTAATATGGTGCTTTGCTAATTCATTGTATAATTGAAAAGTAATTTATAAAGAAGAAATTGTATGTTCACTTTGCACTTTATGGATAGTTATATGTCATGTAATGCAATGCCATAAATGACATAAGAAGTTTATTTCCCAGCATTCCTTGCTAGCTCATTATCTACAAGGAGCTTGTCCTTGTAGTTGCACATCCTTCTCCTTAGGTCACAGAATCCAGAAATTAACCAATCTCTGTGAACAGTAGCTATAGGGGTTGCAGCAGTCACAATTGTGACTGGGCCTCTAAGCCATGAGGGCTCACAGGGCCCCCCCTCGCCAGTGGCGCACCACCAATTACTGTATTTTTTATTTTATAAGAAGCAGTGTGTCTTATAAAGCAAATACTAGTGAGTCCTTCCATTATGGAAGCGCTCACTAGTATGCAGGAGGGGTGGAGTGAAGTACTGCTAGCACTGTACTCGCCCTCCCTGGTCTTCTCTGGGTATCCAGGCCTACACTGCACTGTCCTGACTGCATACAGTGTCAGGACATAGGTGCATAGGTGCAATTTATTTATTTTGGGTATGATCTGAGGTCTGATGGGGTCTGACATGGAGGTCTAAAGGAGCTCTGATCTGTGGTCTGAAATTAGGGTTTGACATACAGCTCTAAAGGGGCTTTAATTTGAAGTCTGAAAGGGGTTTGATCTAAAGGTCTGAAATGGGGGTCTGGCATGGAGGTCTAAAGGGACTCTGATCTAAGGTCTGATATGGGGGTCTGACGTGGTGGTCTAAAGGGGCTGTGATCCAAGGTCTTACATGAAGGTCTAAAGGGGGTCTGATCTGAAGTTTGAAATGGAGGTCTCAAGAAAGTCTGATTTGAGGTCTGATATGGGGGTCTGATTTGAGGTCTGATATGGGGGTCTATTCTGAGGTGTAATATGGGGGTCTGATTTGAGGTTTCATATGGGGGTCTGATCTGAAAAGTAAGGGAGTATGTAAGGGGGTATTTTTTTGCACTGGCATACGTTGTAAGGGGTATTTTTTGTAATAGTGCACATTATAAGGGGGTATTTCTTTGTACTGGTGCACGTTATAAGGCGGTATTTTTTTGTACTGGCACACATTATAAGGGGGTATTTTTTTGAACTGGTGCTCATTGTTAGGGGGTATTTTTTTGTATTGGCATGCATTGCAATGGAATATTTTTATACTGGCACACATAGAGGGGCATTATAAGGAGAATTATTACTACCGGGGGTCTATGGGGAACATGATTACTAGTATGGGCACAATGGGGGCATTATTACTACTGGGGAAACTGTTAACACTATGTACTCTGGTAGATAATTATTTCTATTGGTAGGACTTTGGGGAGCACTATTACTAAAGGAAGGGGGGCCCAAGCTGAACTCTTGCACCAGGGCCCATGAGCCTTTAGCTATGCCCCTGTCTGTGAAAGTTACTGCTTCTGCTACTGCAAGAAAGAGAGAAAGAAAAACTTAGAATGTGCATGGTGACGCATAGGCGTCAGCAAGGTAACCTGGCACCATAGCTAACCAGACTTTTGAGGGATTGATTACAGAAGGACATCCATTACACTTCACCAACGGCCTGATGGAAACTGCTATTTCACTACCATTTACATCCTCAATTCCGGCTCCTCTATGGCTCGCTGAAGCCATCTTTTTCCCAGCATGTGCATCATACATGCAATGCGCAGTGATTATCCATTTTAGTAATCCCTTTATGTAGCCCGAAGAGTACTGGTCACCTAAAAAAGGGCATATTTTTTTAACTGATGGAGGTGGATATATAAGGGTTGATTGTGTGCTATGGGATTAAAGGAGCGAAGGTGAAACGTACGTCTGGATTCCAGTGCATCTACACTAGACTGTTTTTTTTTTTTTATATGTGCAAACGGCTTTTTACTTTGCATTTTGTGTGGCTTTTTTACTTTTACATTTTGTGTCCCCATTCAGCTCAATTTGGGACTGAGGGGGACTCTTTATGGTATTCAGCTTGTTATACTGTAGGTCTGATATGTGACTCTATTGATCTGCAATATATGAGGTAGCATGGTGTTCACATGGAGCATTTCTGTTCCGTATTTATTATGTTGATTTTAGTGCTGTGTATTTTAGATATTGATAAAGATGAATAGGTATTTTTATGAACTGTGGCAGCCTGTAGTAATTTCTTTAGGTATACACGTAATAGTGACTACATCAGTAATTTTGGTGTATTGGCCCTTTGCATATGAGTAACAACAGACTACAGTGGTGACTGTAGTTTAGGTCAAATTGTTTTCTTTTTGCATTTTTGTTGCACTGAATATACTGTACAATATAATGTAAAATAATAATAGGTCGCAAAGTACAACTTTACCAACCTGGTCAAACTCAATTGTGCTAATGAGAATTGTCAAAGATTCAGAAACCCACACGTTCACACGACGACATTGTAGCGCGACAAATAGGGCACAACTTCACTGCAACATTTGTCGCGAGACATTTCATCGCACTATTGTCACGCGACAATTTTTATAATGGGAGTCTATGGTGTCGCATTGCGACATGCGACTGCGACGCGACAGTCGCAGAAAAACCCATCTTGAATGGATTTTTTGTGACTGTCACGTCGCAGTCGCAGCATGTCCGACTTTTTGTAGAGCGACAAATGTCGTCGTGTGAACGTAGCCTTAGATTTGCACCGAATCCAAATTTCCTCACACTTCGTGGTAACGAATCATATTTTTTTCCCAAAATGGCTGCTGCATGTGTTAGGACATGGAGCAAAGAACTCTGGGAAGGCGGAATCACCCATACTGACATGCATGCAGCCAATCAGCAGCCAGCCAGCCCTTTGATGTCACAACCCTATAAATAGCCTCAGCCATCTTGGATTCACCCATTTTCGAGTGTTCTTAGTGCAGGGACAGACGTTAGCAGGCGCTAGAGAGAGTGCTAGGAAAGACTTGAAAACATATTTTTCTCAGAAGTTCAGGAAAAGAGCATTAGAAGTGTAGGGGAAAGATAGGAATGAATTATTACACAGTATTGAAGCAGGACGGGGTTCATTAGGGGAGTTTACAGCCTGGGTAATAGAAACAATCCTATTACACCTTGCTGCACTCTCTGCGGATCCAAATTTCTATTATACAGCTCTGTAATTCCAGCAAACCGTCCTTATTGGAGTGCAGGTGCTGTTTGATATAGCCATTAACAGGGTTTATTACAAGGAAATATTTCTACTTCTTATTTGCCCTTGTGCGGTGCAGTTATATGTTCTAAAGCGTTTTTTGGCTTGTATTAGTGGGAAAAAGGGCTTATTAGCTGTTGTGGGGTGAAGTGAGAAAATTACAGCCCTTTTTGGCATGTATTAGTGGCAAAAAAATATATATGTTATTTGCCGTTCAGCGGTGCAGGTATATGTTCTAAAGCCCTTTTTGGCATGTATTAGTGGCAAAAAAATATATATTATTTGCCGTTCAGCGGTGCAGTTATATGTTCTAAAGCCCGTTTTGGTGTGTATTAGTGGCACAAAAAAATGATTTGCTGTTGTGTGGTGAAGTAAGAAAATTATAGCCCTTTTTGGCGTGTATTAGCAGCAAAAAATATATATTTGCCGTTCAGCAGTGCAGTTATATGTATAGTTGAGCGGACACCTAGAAGTTCGGGTTCGACGGGTTCGGCCGAACTTCACATAAAAGTTCGGGACCCGAACTTGACCCGAGCTTTACCCCGAACCTCTTTGAAGTCAAAAGGCAGCAAAATGTGGGTAAGTGCCCTGCAAACAAATGTGGATAGGGAAATGACTTAAATTAAAATAAATAAAAATTTAAAATAACAATCTTGATCTAGGAGGAGGAAATTGATGTGGAGAGGGAGGTTGAGAAGGCATCAGATGGGAATGCCATCAGCAGCGCGTCTACCAGCGTGCGTTTGTAGTCACGCATCTTTCGATCGGTAACAGACGTTTTTACCAAATTTGGTTCCCTGTTAGCAATGCACAGCAGGGGTTTTTCACTGGCAAAACTGGGTTAATGTCACCCACCAATGGAACAGGCGTTTTTTAAAAATATAGGCCCCTGGCATCCAGACAGATGAGGGGTTTATTCACGGTAAAACGGGGTTCATGTCACCCACCAATGGAACAGGCAATTTTTAAAAATGTAGACCGCTGGCATCCAGGCAGAGCAGGGGTTTATGCAAAATAAATGTGGAGCCCCAGTATTGGGTCTACAACACAATGAAAGCCAGATATCCCTCAAAGGAAGGAAAACTAAGCAAAGGGGTGTCTCCATTACAGAGATCACCAAATTCACTATATTAAGTGGCCCCTATGTCAAGATCCTGCTTTTTTACAAGCGTTAAGAATGTGACAGGGGAAAACCTAAGCCTAAGTCATTCACTTTGGATTGCTGTGTCGAGACTCATAAATGAGTCCCCGCAGTGTTTTCTGTAGCTGGTCTCCCTGAGATCAGCTATCATTTTGTTAGAGCAGGGGTTTATGCATGGCAAAAATGGTAATATTGCACCCCAAAATTTAAAAGAAGATTTTTCAAATTTTCAGTCCCTGTCACCTATGCAGAGCAGGGGTTTGTACCCGGCAAAAATGGTAATATTGCACCCAACAATTTAAAAGAAGATTTTTCTAATTTTCGGTCCCTGTCACCTATGCAGTCCAGGGTTACTTGACAGCAAAGAATTGGAATATGTCAACCCCTGAACTCCCAGACGGATTAACTATATTATTGTCCCCGACACATATGCAGCGCAGGCCGCAAAGGTAATTGCTGGACTAAAAAAATTAGATTTTTTCACCACCCATGAAAAACATGGATTTAAGTGGTATATTTTGGGGTGTAGGACCTCATCGTTCTCAACATCATCTTCCACCCAGTCTTCACCCCTGCCCTCTTTGTCGGTCTGAACACCGTAGAAAGCCGCAGCAGTTTTCACCTGTGTTTCGTCATCATCAGAGATGTGCTGCGGTGGTCTTCCCATGTCCTCATCCTTAAACCTAAATGGTTGGGCATCCGTGCACTCAATCTCTTCCACTTCTGGGGCAGAGCTATGGTTATGGGCCTGGGAAACCCTGCCAGCAGAGTCATTAAAAAGCATAAGAGACTGCTGCATGACTTGTGGCTCAGATTGCTTGTCTGCTTTGCAAGGGGGTGAGGTGAAAGACTGATGGGCTTGGGCTGCAGGTGCCAACTCTGTGCTTTCAGCAGGGGACAGGGTGGGAGACAACGTGAAGGAACAGGAGGCACTGTCAGCCACCCAATCTACTATTGCCTGTACTTGTTCTGGCCTCACCATCCGTAGAGCGGCATTTGGGCCTACCAAATAATGGTGCAGGTTCTGTCGCCTACTCACACCTGAGGAGGTGTTTCACTTGGACCAGTAGCTGGCGCAGAACGGTCACGTCTTCTCCCTGCAAAAGGAGCTCCACCAACACCACCACGACCATGTCCACGTCCCTTATTTGATGTTCTCCACATTATTTGTGTTCACCCACCAAACTAACCTGTGGTTTATCTCAGGTGTCAATTCAACTGCCAAAAGTCAACAATTAAGTTCACTAACAGTAAGGCAGTGCCCGTGTCATAGACAGAATAAATTTATTTAGGTCACAGCACAGTGTAACGGAGCAATTCAATACAATTACTTCACTATCAACAAAAATTTGATTATTCAAACCAACAATGTAACAGCAAAGGTTAACGGTTTAATTTTACTATCAGAAATGCAGCGTATACTGCAAATGTGCTATTTACCACAAACCTGGTGTTTTTGCAACCAACTATTTAAATACGGAGTTCCACAGGTTACTTAAAATGCCTGAAATACAGGGTAGGCCTCATATCTGCTATGTAGCACAAAACCAGTGTTTATTGCAACAAAGAAAAATGAAAAGAAAATGCAGTATGCCACCCCAAAAATTATAAAACAGGTTTTTCAGCGGTGTTTGCAAACGTGCTCTGTGGTACGACAGTACAGGTTTATTACAGCAACTACAGAAATGCACTATGTCACTGCAAAATTATAAAACAGGTTTTTCAGCGGTATATGCAAATGTGCTCTGTGGTACGACAGTACGGGTTTTTTTTACAGCAACTACAGAAATGCACTATGTCACCGCAAAATTATAAAACGCGTTTTTCAGCGGTGTATGCAAACGTGCACTGTGGTACAACAGTACGGGTTTATTACAGCAACTACAGAAATGCACTATGTCACCGCAAAATTATAAAACAGGTTTTTCAGCGGTGTATGCAAACATGCTCTGTGGTACGACAGTACGGGTTTATTCCACTAACTACAGAAATGCCCTATGTTACCCCAAAATTATAAAATAGGTAATCTAGGGGGACTTGACCTGCCAGAAAAAAGTAATTTTTCCTCCACTGAGCTACCAAAAAATAATTAGACTGATGTCCCTGGCAGGCTGGCACACATGCAGGTCACATGCAGTTCCAAGGACACTGCAGTTGCTAAAATGGCTGCCGACCCCACCTCAGTAACAGATGGATTAAAAATTATTTTGCAGTATCACTGGGCTCAGGGCTGGGTACAAATATGTAGCATTGCACTCTTAATAATTGTTGTAGTTCGAAGATTTAACAGCACCAAGTTCAACAGATGTCTTCCCTAATCTCTCCCTGAGAGCACCAGCAGCAACCTGTCCCTACACTAAGAGCAGCAGAGTGACGTGCAGCGCTACGTGACTCCAGCTTAAAGAGGACCTTTCACTGGTCCACAGTTTATGAGTTAAAGTAATGTACATTGAGAGCAGCACCCAGGGATGTCCCTGCACCTACTTGTATCCTTGGGTGCCGCTCCGTTCGTCCTCTGTAGCCCCCGGTACCGGCGCTCCTGCTGCTCTAATTTTGCCTGGGGCGGAGACTTCTTCTTCTGCCCTGGGAGTCTCCTTCTCCCAGGGCTGGAGCGCTGGCCAATCGCAGCCCTCAGCTCATATCCTGAATATGAGCTGAGCGCTGTGATTGGCCAGTGCTCCAGCCCTGGGAGAAGGAGACTCCCAGGGCAGAAGAAGAAGTCTCCGCCCCAGGCAAAATTAGAGCAGCAGGAGCGCCGGTACCGGGGGCTACAGAGGACGAACGGAGCGGCACCCAAGGATGCAAGTAGGTGCAGGGACATCCCTGGGTGCTGCTCTCAATGTACATTACTTTAACTCATAAACTGTGGACCAGTGAAAGGTCCTCTTTAAATAGAGGCTGGGTCACATGCTGCACTTACCCAATCACTGCCATGCCAATAGTAGGCATGGCTGTGATGGCTTCTTAGGGCAAAGTAGTGAAATGCTTGTTGATTGGCTATCCTGCAGCCTTTTCAAAAAGCGGGAAGAAATTGCCGAACAATGAACCCGAACCCGAACTTTTACGGAAATGTTCGGGTCCGGGTGCGGAAAACCATGAAGTTCGGTACGAACCCGATCTATACAGTTCGGGTTCGCTCAACTCTAGTTATATGTTCTAAAGCCCTTTTTCACGGGTATTAGTGGAAAAACAATATATATTATTTGCTGTACAGCAGTACAGTTATATGTTCTAAAGTATTTTGTTGCGTTTAGAAGTGCAAAAAAATAAGGGCCTATTTACCCGTTCAGCGGTGCAGTTATATGTTCTAATGCCTTTTTTGGCGTGTATTAGTGGAAAAAAAGCTTATTAGTCATTGAGTGCTGAGGTGAGAAAATTACCGACTTTTTTGGGGCGTTTTAATTTCCTTTTTATGTATTTATTTAATTTAACAGTATGTCAGACAGAAAAGTGCCAGGCCCTGCACACGGGAGTGGCAGAGGCCTAAATGTTTCTGGCGCAGGCACAGGTCGCAGAAGAGTAAGGGGGCGTGGCAGCAGGAGTCGCAGCGAGAGGCCTGAGCTCCCGGTGTCATCTAGCGGTCGTGTCTTGACCAGCAACCCAGCGGTTCTTGAATGGTTGACTCAGTCATCCACTTCAGCCCAAGTGACATCAGACATCCCCCAGCCAAGAGTCGGTGGGTTCGTCAGACACAACCCTTAGTTGGCATGGCCCGGGAGCAGGCCCTGTTTCCTCACCTGTCCTATACCTGCCTCTGTCCTTTTCTGTTCCCTCAGCCAGAGAAGTATTATTTGCTGTGGGCTCAGCTCCACTGTACAGTTGGCTGGGAGTCAGCAGGATGACAGCAGTGGGAGGTCGGGAGCCAAACCTGCCTGGGGTAGAAAATACCTGCCCGGGAAGTAGTGATGCAGGGGTTCACGTAAGCAGCATTTGTAGCATTCAGTCAGTGTGGAGTGTTGGGGGTTAAAATCACCTACTCGGTGGTGTGGCAGTTTTTTGTTAAGCCGCTGGAGGAGGTGATCATGGCCATTTGTAGAATCTGTGGGCAGAAGGTGAAGTGTGGTCAGGGTGCCAATGTTGGAACCATGGCCCTGCGTCAACATATGCAGCGTCACTATAAAGTGGTCTTTGAAGAACTGTGGCTCCGATGTGGTGGTCCAGCCTGCCGCAGCAACCGCTGCATCAACCAGTGGCATACACCGATTTGAGGCAGTCAAGGCTCCACCACTTTAGCCGAAGGGAGCTGTCTGTCCTTCCCATCATCTACTGGTCCTGATGTTCCGGCTCCTCCTCCTACTCCTCGTCAGTCATTTCATCAACAATCGATCAGCGAAGCGATTGCCAAGAGACAACAGTATACATGCACTCATACAACTGCGCAGAAGCTGAATGTGCTCCTGGCCAAGTTGCTGGTGCTGCAGTCCCTCCCTTTCCAAGTGGTGGACTCTGCACCTTTCAGAGAACTGATGGCTTGTGCTGAGCCCAGGTGGAGAGTGCCAAGCCGTCATTTCTTTGCCAAAAGGGCAGTACCAGCCCTGCACACATACTGTATGTAGAACAGAAGGTGGGCCTGTCTGTGTCTGCCAAAGTGCATGGTATCGCAGCGCTGTAACTACGATACTGATGCGCGAGCAAGTGGATGAGGTGAGTTTATTTTTTTGTTTTTTAACCCCTCAATTGACATTTTAGTTAGCATTCTGTATTAAGAATGCTATTATTTTCCCTTTATAACCATGTTAGAAGAGAAAATAATACAGTGAATTTACTTTAAAGGGGTCCAGCGTTGCTCATCCCTATTTACTAACATCATCTCCTAGCAACCATGCGTGAAAATCGCACTGAATCCGCACTTGCTTGTGGATGCTATGCGATTTTCACGCAGACCCATTTATTTGTATGGGGCCTGCGTTGTGTGAAAAACGCAGAATATAGAACATGCTGCGATTTTCACGCAACGCACAAGTGATGCGTGAAAATCATTGCTCATGTACACAGACCCATTGAAATTAATGGGTCGCTATTTAGTGTGGGTGCAATGCGTTCACATCACGCATTGCATCCACAAGGAATACTCGTCCGTGTGAAAGCGGCCTTATTTAGAACATCTTTTTAGTAGTTGAGGAGTTTATTCATATAGGGAATGTAAAATTGTCTGCAATTTACAGTAGGTGAGGCGCCCGCGGGGGACTCGTCGCTGTCATTTAGTACAACTGGATCATAAGGCATCACAATTCACTACTCACCTGGGCTGCATAGATTTACTGCTGAGAAAGTTCCTGAGCAAATGAAACATCAAGTACTAATGAAGCAACCATACTAACGCTTTATGTCATGTCGTTATTGCTGGAGCATGGATTTGGTGGGATTTAATAATGTCTGAGAGAAGTGAGGAATTTTCTCTGCTTCAGTTAGTAGGATTTTAGAATAGACTATATAGAAATGTAAGGTTTATTGAAAATGATTGACAATAATATATACAGAGTATTAGGAGAGGTGAGAGAAATAAGGAAACTGGGCAGCAGTTTTGAATCAGTAGCTTCAGTTGTGTAACCCACATCCCCTTTAAAATGCACCTGTCACTATTTTTTTTTCCATTTTTAAGCAACTTTTAGGCCCCTTTAACACGGGCGAGTTTTCCGCGCGAGTGCAATGCGTGAGGAGGACGCATTGCACCCGCACTGAATCCGGACCCATTCATTTCTATGGGGCTGTGCACATGAGCGGTGATTTTCACGCATCACTTCTGCGTTGCGTGAACATCGCAGCATGCTCTATATTGTGCGTTTTTCACGCAACGCAGGCCCCATAGAAGTGAATGGGGCTGCGGAAAAATCGCAAGCATCCGCAAGCAAGTGCGGATGCTGTGTGATTTTCCCGCATGGTTGCTTAGCAACGGGACCAGATCTTTATTATTTTCCCTTATAACATGGTTATAAGGGAAAATAATAGCATTCATAATAAAGAATGCTTAGTAAAATGAAGATGAAGGGGTTAAAAAGAATAAAACTTAACTTACCTTCTGTCTTCATGCTTTAACTAACAGCTAAAGGACCTGTGATGATGTCACATCACATGGTCCAATCACATGGTCCATCTTACCATGGTGATGGACCATGTGATTGGACCATGTGATGTGACGTCATCACAGGTCCTTTAGCTGGTAGCTGAAGCTTGAAGAGAGAGGACAGATCGCAACTACGCGATCAAGTGGCTAAGGTAAGTTAAGTTTTATTATTTTTAATCCCTTTATCCTCATTTTACTAAGCATTCTTTATTAAGAATGCTAATATTTTCCCTTATAACCACGTTATAAGGGAAAATAATAATTTCTCCAGAATACTCTACCCGAAACCGGACTTCAGTAATGAAGTCCGGCTTCGGGTCTGGGTACCAAACATGGCGATTTTTCACACGTGCGTGCAAAACGCATTACAAAAGTTTGCACCCGCGCACAAAAATCATGCATATTTGGCTGGGTTTGCAGTAATGGCTGGGTTTGCAGTAATAAACAATTAAATTCAGCTCATTTCAGCAAAGCACGAGATGTCACATAATCACCCAATGAACTGCCAAATCCTGTATTCTAAGAGGGTGAAGGGGTTGTCCGGGCTTTTTATATTGATGACCTATCCTCAGGATAGGTCATCAGTATCAGATCGGAGATAGGTCATCATCAATATTAAAAGCCCGGACAACCCCTTTAAACTAATTTTGAATACCTTGTGATGCTCTTTGGGCTGTGTAACACCCCAGCTGTGTTTCAAAATCTTGTCAATGAAATTTTCTGAGAGTTCCTGGGTCAGTTTGCTGTCGTGTATCTGGACAATATTTAGATTTTTTTCTCCTGACCGGTCTTCTCATGTACATGTGAGAAAATTCCTCCAAAAATTGAGGGACTGTAAACAGTTTGCTAATCTAAGTAATTATGAATTTGAGGTAAGGGAAGTTTCCTTCCTGGGCTATATCCTCTCCCTGCATGGACCCCGCAAAAGTGAAAGACGTAGTTGATTGCGCTAGGCCTACTTCTCTTAAGGCCCTTCAACAATTCCTCGGTTTTTCAAACTATTATAGAAAATTCATAAAAAAAAATTTGAGTTATTGGCAAGCCTTTGACTGACTTAACCAGGGCAGATCTATTCCATTGGTGCCCTGATGCTCTGTTCACCTTTAAAACACTAAAAGAAAGGTTCATTCACGCACCCGTACTTATTCAGCCTGATGTCACCAAACTATTCATTGTTGAGGATGCTTCTGAGGTAGGGATGAGTGTAGTACTGTCTTAGGGGTCATTCACCACAAGAACCTGACATATCTGGACACTGCTAAGCGCTTGAATCCTAGACACACGGTTTTATTTTAGTTACTTATTGTTACTTATTGTCCTAGGTTAGGTAATGTGAAAGCGTACGGTTTTGGTATTTGTGATTTTATCAATACTGAACCTGGTAACATTCTTCCTCCTGGTATTGTCATTGCTCCTGTTAATCCTGATCTTGCCTCGGAAATACAATGTCAGGATTTGTCTCCTGGTAATCCTCCCTCTGGTAAGTTGTTTGCCTTAAAGCGTCTATCACCTTGATCAACCCTATACAACCAGGTATATAGCCTGGTAGGGTTGCTGATTAAGATGATGCCTATCTTTTATCTGTAGGTAGTAGCATTGTAAAGAAACAGCAGGTGCGAAATCAGAGGCCAGAGGTCTAGTGCTGTCAATCTAAAGGGAGGGGGCAATAATTTGAAGGAGAGGGGCGTCAGTATGAAGCACCTGGGCTGTTACTGGAGCTGTGTTCAAACCGCATAAGCCCGCCTCCTGGTGCTCCAATAGCTCATTAGCATATTTACAACTACCTACAAATAAAAGATAGGTATTGTTTTAATCAGCGTCAGTAACCCTACCAGGCTATATGCCTGGTTGTATAGGGTTGATTCAGGGGACAGAGCCGCTTTAATTTTGTGGAAGAATCTCATTGCTCTGTATTTGTAGGTCATCTGGGAATTGCTGGGACCTTAGAGACACATCTCAATGGATTCGATTACTGACCTTCTGCCCTCCCAGGGGAAGACCGACACCTGGATGGTCATTGATAGGATCTCTAAAATGTGTCACCTAAGGCTTCTTTCACACAAACAATACGCATTGTGTCAGGATGCGTTCAGGGTGCATTAAGTAAGACTCGCACTATTTCCCAAGCAAGTTCACTTAGTTTTGTCTGCAATTGCATTCAGTGTTTCAGTTTTTCTGCGCGCGTGCAATCAGTTTTGATGCATTTTTCACGCTCATGAAAAAAAAAAATATAGACTTACAAACAATATCTTCTACTGCATCCAGATGCAATGTGTTTTTCACTAAAGCCCCATTAAATTCTATGGAACCAGGGCTGCGTGAAAAGCGCAGAATATAGAACATGCTACGATTATTACGCAACGCAGAAAAGATGTGTGAAAAACAACGCTCGTGTGCACAGACCCATTAAAATGAATGGGTCAGGATTCAGTGCTGATACTATGCGTTCACTTTACGCATCGCACTCGCGCGGAAACTTCTGGACGGTAAAAAATGAGATACCTTGTTAGTCGACAATATTCTCAAATTACATGGGATACCCGAGTCCATTGTCTCAGATAGAGGTGTCCAGTTTGTTTCAAAATTCTGGAGAGAATTTAGTAAGAAACTGGGGATCAAACTGTCCTTCTCATCTGCATTCCATCCTGAGACAAATGGACAATCTGAAAGGGTCAACCAGGTACTGGAGCAGTTTTTTCAGATGCTCTGTGTCAGACTATCAGAACAAGTGGAAGAGGTTTTTGTCCCTAGCGGAGTTTGCTATCAACAATCATGTCAGCTCCTAGTGGCATCTCACCTCTCCTTTAATCCACGTTTTTCATCAGTTTCTGGGCTAAGCTCTGTGAGTCCTGCAGTGGATACTATCATTAATGATCTGTGCACAGTTTGGGGCCAGGCTCACAGGAGCCTGGAAAAAACTCAAAGCATCCAGTATAAACAAGCCAATAAAAAGTGTTCTTTGGGTCCGAATTTTGTTTTGGGAGAACATTTTGGGAGAAATTTTCATCTCATGGTAGTGTCTGGTAAACTTGCTCCTAAGTTTATTGTCTCATATAAGATCACCCCTATAATAAACCCTGTATCGTTCAGTCTTCAATTACTGCAACGGAGAGGCGATATAGTCCACAATATCTCTGCTGGTAGACTGGAACAGCATACAATAATCCAGGTAGCGTTACAATGATCCCTTTTTCCCAAGGACTAGACGACACATAGCCTGGGAGTCAACTGAGCTTTTTTTTCTAGGCATAGCACACCTACCTCTAAACCCTCCAACAGCCTCATTTACATACAATGGGGTAGAAAGAAGGGGGAGGGGAAGAGGCACAGAACAGCCATGCATTTACCATAGTAAACAGTACAAACTGAGCCGTACAGACAGCCTAACAAAGGGGATAGCAATGTAGCCAGAGTATCCATTCTGCTACTGTAATAACATTACAGTAATAGCAAGATATATACAAAGACATTCTGGAAGTGGCTAGGTTTGCCAAACAGCCTATCCCCAGATGGCTTGGATCCGAGCGCCCAATATATCCGAACAGCACTCAGATGCCACAAACACAGTCAAATCGCCATGGGGTTTAAGTTTAGCATGGGCTGATGAGAGGGGCCATAATCCTGAGGCAGCAGGTGGGCAACCAGGCTTCTTCAGCACCCAGTGGCGAGGTTGGTTTCGCCACAATTACCTTTGTTCAGGGTACATAGAGGGTTATTTATCAAACTTGTATAAAGTAGAACTGGATTAGTTGCCCATAGCAACGAATCAGATTCCACCTTTCATTTTTGAAAGCTCCTTTGGAAAATAAAAGGGGTAGAATCTGATTGGTTGCTATGGGCAACTAAGCCAGTTCTACTTTACAACAGTTTGATAAATCTCCCTCATAATGTGTTCCACAAATCTTTGCTTAAAGGGGTTTTCCGAGGTTTTGATACTGATGACTTTTCTTCAGGATAGGTCATCAGTATCTCATCAATGGGCATCCAACTCCCGGGATACCTGCCGATCAGCTGTCTGAGAAGGCACTGGCGCTCCTGTGAGCACTGCGGCCTTCTCGCAGCTTACCATGCACAGCGCCATACATTATATAGAAACTGTTGTTGGTATCACACTCAGCCATTGCCAGTGATAGTCTTATTTGGCTCACTTGCTAGGTTCCTTGTTCCCTGTTGCTGCATTTGCATACTGATTCCTCTGTGCTTCTGACCTTGGCTTGGCTTCTGACCTTCTGTCTCTCGTTTGGTATTGCGTAGCATGTCTGGTTCTGACCCATTTCTATTAGACTCTGCTTTGGTATTTGTTTGTCTGTTGGTGTTTGTTCATCTCTGCACTTATTTAGGGACTTATAGTAGGAAGGGACTGTCGTCCAGTTGCAGTTCTGCCAAGTAGAGCTTATACTGCAAGTAGGTAAGGAAAGCAGGCTGGGTTCTAGGTTAGGGCTCACTATACTTGTCTGTCCCTACCTACTAGCGTTATAAATTTCCAGCTGCTAAACCCATACTTAAGGTGTTTCTTCACAACTTCTATGCTTCTTTCACAAACCTCTATATTTGCTTTGAAAACTAATTTAAATATAAATTGATCTGCTTTCTATTTGCTTGCAATTCCAGAAAAAAATATGTGACATTTAAAACCTCTTTAGTATAACACAGGAAGATTGGCCAGCATGCTTCCCAACCCTAGCATGATTTTGAATTTGTATGTATGCCACAAGGAGACAAGTCAGTGAATGTGACCACATGCCAGTTATTAAAAGAAAGAGCATGGCAGATGCTTGATAAATACGATTCACCATAGCATAATAGTGACATTCTGGTCCTGTGATCAGAAAATGCAAATAAACTGAGCAGATTACTGCTCTGCTTCTTGGGACAAATTGTTTACAGACAACCAGGTTTCAGAAAGATTAAGCAATTGATAAGAATAAATTAGCAAGTTATATATGAAGATGCAAGTATTGCAATGAAACTGGACAGGGAAATTATTATTTTCATCATTGTTTTTATGTATTTTTCTTTTCAGTTTTCACCTGACACCACAAGCTCAATGTGGGATTTGGACAGTGGAGGGATGTAGAAAGAAGCAGTTGCAGAGTGGGAGAGATAGACAGGTTTCTGCTGGCTCTAGTAAGCTTTCTATTTCACATACAGGGCCGGCTTTAGACAAAATGTGACCCGGGGCAAAATCAAAAGTGGGTCCCCAAATCTTGTAATAATGTACTAATGTAAATATTTGAACAAAAAATACCTTTTAAAATATAACTTTTAATATAACCTAGTAAAAAGATATACAAGGCCCCAGATAGCAATTCAATCTAAAAATAGGGGGTCAAAGCCCCAACAAGAAGAAAAGGAATGGACAGGATAGATCAAGGGGAAGTACGTCGGGACTATACCCCTAACAGCTCCTGTTTCATTTTGTTTGTCATTCCCTGTGTTTCCCTGCCGACAGGACAGCGACTGCCCAACTTCGTCGAGACTAAAGAGGTACAGAAACAATAGATAGTCAGGGAGTTACAATGATAGTCATATAATATGATAGGTGAAAAAATAGGTGAAAGTAAATACCACATATAATTACCTCCCAACGCGTTTCCTTAGCATACAGCTAATTCATCAGGGGATCAAATCTTAATAATGGACGTAATTACTAATAAACCATAATATAAGCCATGATAATTATCGGTCAGATGAAATCCGAGACAAGGAGGAACTGATGTTGTCCAACCTTAACAGAATGCCGCCAGGTGTATATGACAACTAGGATGCATCCAAAGTCCAACGGTATTGGGGGAGTCAGTGTTCCACAAACATAGTCCAGAGCGTGTGGCAGCCCTGACTACGTCCTCATGGCCAAGGCAGTGGCGCAAAAACCACAAGGTATGGCGTGCATGTGTTTAGCAGGAGCAGCACCCACGCCAAGTCTACCTTCTTTAAAAGGCCGCGGGTTGCTCCCTGTTCCGCCCCTCGGGCGGTCTCAGAGGTCACGTGATCCTACTGTGACGCTCAATGCCGATCACATGACTCTCCAAGACGCGCGCCCTAAGGAGGCAGGAAGGACGCGTCACTCCTCACCTGATCAAACACAGGGGAGTAGCCAAAGGTCCTACAGCCTCCCATGGTAGTATCGGGCGGATATAAAGCAGGCATACGGGGAAAGAGGGAGGGAGGGAGGGACCAGACTCCTCCGTTTCCCTTAAGCCTTGATATATGTACTTAATGATAAACGATGCCACTATATAACAGATAGTCGATTCGGCATATAGGTAGCTGAGACTTACAAAAAGCAGGGCAATTAACACCGGCAGGATAGGGGAATCAGTATAAGAGGAGTAGCGATGTTAGAGTTGTATTATGTCCATCAAAAAAACAATAATAAAATTTTTGTCTGATTGAGTGGAAGACACACACTCATAGATCTACAGTAGAGAGGAAGATCCGGTTAGAACCTATGGACCAAATTGAAACATTCTTGGATGTGCAGATACCGATCTGGAAAATTATATAATTAGGTAAAAGGTATACGGAGGCCTACGTTAGAAGATAAGGTCCATTGGAACCTGTAGACCAGATTTAAACCGCATATGTCGCCGTAAGGCACATTTGTCCTTACTTATGCCCTAACAGAATGGTACAGTCACTTACTAGAGTACTACAAGTACCATACTAGCACACTATGAGAGTAATGATATACTAAGTGCAGGGATACTGGGTCAGAGAAAATGGGAATTAAATGTAGCAACCAAAAAGAAGCTGATCATTGAGACCACTGGGAGCCATGGTGTACTAATGGTGCAATGTACTAATGTCTTTAAAGATGGGCGCCATAGCAAATAGGTGCCTGCTGTTTTATACAGCAGGCACCCGTGGCCAATATCTGCGATCTGCAGTAATGCTGACTGTGGACATTTAATCACTCAGATGCCATTGTCAAATGTCATCACGGCATCTGGGAGTGTTAAAAACCAGGAGTCTACACTTCCTGTTCAGGCGCGCTTTCCCGCAGCAAAGATCAGGGAAAGCACCCTGTTCTAATAATGTGCCGCAGCTTATACTAGGCTTCCAGGCCCATTATTTGTATATCCCAGTTCAGGCCAGTTCAGGGAACTGTGATATAGTAATTTCTTTACAGGATAATGGAGTCATTTCCATTAATCTGTAGAAATTGCAATCTGATGATTGCAAGTTTGGGTCCACTTGGGGACCTAGCAAAAAAAAAAAAATTTTTTAAAAATGTATAAAAATTTTTATCACCCTACTTTCCCCAAAATAAAAATAAATAAAATAAAACATCATGGGCAAAAATGCCCGCACTATTAAAATAGAAAAAAGTTAGCCTATATGGTGAATGGTATAACAGAAAAAAATAAAAATAGACGATTTTTCATCACTTTACCTCCCAAGAAAATTACATAAAAAGTGATCAAAAACTCATACACACCCCAAAATGATTTTGCCAAAAACTAAAAATTGTCCTGCAAAAAGTGAGCTCCCACACATATTCGTAGACATAACCATAAAAAAGTTATGGGGGTCAGAATATAAAGATGAAAAGAAAAAAAATATTTTCTTTCGAAGTTTATATTTTTTTTCATTATTAAAACCCAAGAAAAACTATACATTTGTACTTACCTGGAGAAAGAAGAGCCCAAGTAAGTTTTACCACATAGGGAATGCTGTAAAAAAAACAAAAAGACGTATAACTGTGGTGGAATTTCATTTTATTTTTTCCAATTCCACTCCATTTGGAATTTGTTTTCCTGCTTCCCACTACATTCTATGTAAAAAAAAAAAATATTAAATAGTGGAATTAGAATGTACAACTTGTCCCACTAAAAACAAGCCCTCAAATGTGAACAGAAAAATTAAAAAGTTATGGCTTTGAAGAGGCAGGGAGCGAAAAATGGAAAATCCAAAAAAAAGAGAATTATCACGTCAGGAAAGGGTTAAAGAGCATGTGACCACAAACCTCCTTCTAACAAATCCATTATAGTTTATACCCTAGCGTAGTAGTGTGGTAAGAAGGAGGTGGCACTAGGCTTACACTCCTCACAGAACGTCCTGACGTTGTGAGCACTGACTAAGGCTGGGCTTGCTGCAGTGAGTGGGCCCAAAAAACAAAAATACTGGCAAGTTTACACAAGTTATAAAGGGGGTGTTATTTGAACATATTTTACATTTTGCTCCTTTTTTTAAAATAAAATAAAAATTTTCACTGTTGGGGACATCCTGTATATTTAAGCTTTTCTTAGCCTCTATTTTTGAAATGTTTCGAATTTCGATTCGAATTTACAGCCATCTACTTTAAAGGCAATAACCTTAACCACAGAGCTATAGAGCTATATTATGGCTAAAAACCTCAGTAGTAATTTCCCATGTATTATATATTCATATATATCAAAAGTATCATTTTATATTTTTTTTTAGTAATTACATATTTATTTTGTGCCATACATTTGTTTACAATTACAAAAAAAATATAAAATCATACTTTTGCTGTATATGAATATCTTATGCGAGAGAGTACAATGAGGTTTCTGTACAGCACTTTAACATTGAGCTCTATAGCTCAGTGGTTAAGGTTTTTCTTGCCTTTAATGTAGATGGTTGTGAGTTTGAATCCCGACAGAAACATTTCAAAAATAGAGGCTAACTAAAACTTAAATACACAGGGTGTTCCCAAGCATATTGACAATGCTTTGAGATATCACCTTCATCCTTCATAGTACTGACTCCATTTATGGACACAGCCATATATAGAGTTAAAGCAGGGATTCCCAAGCCATATATGGAGTCAAAGCATGGACTCCTAAACCGGAACTGAACACTCTCTCATGTAGCTGTCTGTGGCTATTCAGTGTTCTGACGTACTGAAGCAGGGGGCCCCTTAGAGGTTGAGAGCCCTGGGCAATTGCCCAATTTGCCGGCCCTGCTCACACCAGTGTTGCATTAACAGCTACACTGCTCATTCTTGCTGATAAGTGTCCTCCATGCTGCCTCTGATGTGCTATAGAGAGCTAGGACAGCAGGATTCCCTATTCTCAGTGTGTGCTGAGTAAAGAAAACATCATTGAAGCTAGTCTCCATCCTCTAGTGCAGTGAGTCCCTGTGGATCCGGTGCAGAGGATAGGAGTGGTAGTGCATACCTCACAACTTTTGAAAAGAAGAAAGAGGGACAGTATGTGACAGTATGTGTGCTGCCAAAGCCACTAGGTAATGCCCAAAACATAACTATACACACCCAATCCCACCTAGTCCCTTGAATGCCCCCAAATAATAATTATCCCCCTTTTTGCTACTACACAGTAGTTATGCCAACATTGTGCCTTCTTCACAGGTTGTGCCCAGATATGTTCCCCCTCACAGTACTATTGCCCACATTGGGACCCTATTTCACCATAGTCATGCTAACATGTGCCCCCTTCATAGTGGTGAGGCCCAAATATGTGCTCCCTTCACAGTACCTATGCACGGATATGTGCCCCCTCACAGTAGTTATGCCCAGATATGTTCCCCCTCACAGTAGTTACGCCAGATTTGTACCCCCTCACAGTAGTTATGTCCAGATATGTGCCCCTCACAGTAGTTATGCCAGATATATTCCCCCTCACAGTAGTTTTGCACTGATATGTGCCCTCTGACAGTAGCTTTGCTCTGATATGTGCACCCTTCACAGTTGTTTTGCCCTGATATGTGCCCCCTCACAGTAGTTATGCCTTGCTTCGTGCCCCCTCATAGTAGTTATACCAATTTCTATTGTTAAAAACCTTTTCCCGAACTCTGGTTCGGTTCCAAGTGGTACCTTGGAACTGAACCCAAGTACAGGAAAAGGTTTTTAACAGTAGAAATACATTTTTGAAGTTATTACCCGAAGCCTTGCAAGACTTCACAAAGTAATAACTTCAGCTCATCTGAGCCAATAGATTCTAATACTGTACAGAGTGCTCGCTCCGTACAATATTGAAACAAATGTGTCATCCGAAGTCTATTCGCTCATCCCAAAAAATTATGTTCTGGTATTGTTCAGAGAGCTGACATACAGGAGAGTCAGAAACTTGTGCATACAAGGCTGCAGAGGTGAAGTGAAGGTATAGAGCATATGACAACTGCAGCCAATCACAGTCATCAGTTGTATCCAGCACACAACTGCTGAGGACAGTTTTTGGCTGCAGCAATCAAATTCCTTATAACTGCATTTCACCTCTGCAGCCAGTAAACAAACAGGAGCGGGACTGGACTGGTAACAGAGAACGGCACAGGAGAAAGAGGGGAGTGTATAATCATTTTCATTTTACAGCATTGTGTCATGGAGAAAGTTTATAGCGTATTTTTCGCTTTATAAGATGCACCCGATGATAAAATCCACCCCAGGTTTAAGAGGAGGAAAATAAGAAAAAAATATTTTTCATCAGACCTCATATCAGATCCTCAGATCAGACCCCCATAAATATCAGGACAACAGATCAGACCCCCATAAATATCAGGACAACAGATCAGACCCCCATAAATATCAGGACATCAGATCAGGCCCCCATATCAGGGCATCACATCTGACCCCCTTATTAGGACATCACATTATCCCTTCATGTCAGAACCCCATCAGACCTTATATCAGCCCACATAGTGAGACCCCCATGAGGCCTCATATCAGCCCACATAGTGAGACCCCCATCAGACCTTATATCAGCCCACATAGTGAGACCCCCATCAGACCTTATATCAGCCCACAAAGTGAGACCCCCATCAGACCTCAGATCAGCCCACATAGTGAGACCCCCATCAGACCTTATATCAGCCCACATAGTGAGACCCCCATCAGACCTTATATCAGCCCACATAGTGAGCCCTTATCAGACCTCAGATCAGCCCACATTGTCAGACCCCCATCAGACATTATATGAGCCCACATAGTGAGACCTCCATCAGACCTCAGATCAGATTAAAATAAAAACCATCCCTTATCCGCTCCTCTCCACCTCCGGCACAAGTCCCGCTCCCCTTTCCTCCCAGCCTGCGCGGCTCTGTCACCTGACTGCGTGCAGCGTCAGGTCATAGTGTGGGCACTACATACTGACGCTGTACGCGGTCAGGACAGTGCAGCGCCAGCCCCAGCAAGAAAGACCAGGAAGGGTGAGTACTACAAGCGCTTGCGGCACTTCACTCCCGGCACCTAATACATACTAGTGAGCGCTTCCATAATGGAAGTTCTCACTAGTATTCGATTTATAAGACGTATGCCCATTTTCTCCCTACTTTTGTCTTATAAAGTGAAAAATACAGTAATTAACTTGGGCAACCACTTTACTGTAGTGGCAAAAGGGGCATGGACTAGTATGCAGCATTTTGCACTAAAATTGCACTACAATTTGGCATAAAATTCTGTATCAAACTAAAGAAACTGATGGTTGGTATAAAGTTAGTTAAAAATGCCTAGTCACGCAGGGGTGAGTAGTGATGAGCGGGAGGTGCCATATTCGATTTCGCGATATTTCGCGAATATTCGAATGAATATTCGTCATATATTCGTCCAAGTCGAATATTCGTCATTATTCTATATATTGCGACTGTTACGCGAATTTATATTCTCATTGCGAATTAAATTTAGAGCTGAGTTCCTAATAGTTGTAACTTATATTGCTAGAATTGACGAAGATAATGAATATCACGAATATATAGCACTATATTCTCAATCTTCGTTATATTCTAGAAATACAACCATTAGGAACTCAGCTCTAAGTTTAATTCGCAATGCGAGAAATTTAGGTTATATTAATCGCATTGCGATTACAACTTAGTCAAATTTGTGAGATCGTGATTCTCACATCCGACAGTACATTTTATCATGGAGGCGTTCCCATGCACATGGGAAGTCGGCAGAAGCGGCAACGGGCATTGACTGGAGCGGGCAGGGAGCCAAGAATCCTCCGGACAGGTAAGAACAGCTTTTGGGAAGTGGGAAGACAACCAGAGAGCAACAAGGATTAACAACTTAAAAATAAAAAAAAACGCATATTTGAAATAGTGAATATATAGTGCTATATTCGCGAATTTGCAAAGTGACGATATTCGCTAAAAAAATTCGCTATTCCAATATTCGTGCTTAACACTAGTGAGCACTGACCCAGTCAGTGGCAGCTGTCCAAAGTGGATCCATGAAGCAGGCCTAGCTTCAGCCAAGGAGCAGTGTCCAGTCTACAGTTACATCAGTTAGCATTCAAGTAATTGGTGTGTTAGAGGGTGCAGATGAGTGAATTGATATACTAGATACATCAGTCTGTTGGTCCGAAAAGAAAATGCCCCAACTGCTTTGAAAAGTCATCATGTATGACATACTGAAGTCAGGGGTGTCTAACCTCCCGACAGCATTAGTAATGTCATAGTGACAGTAACATGCATGGCTATGAGTAAATGGGTGGTAGATGGTAGTAATGACAGCCTGCTTAATAACACCATGCTTAATAACACACTGCACTGTCCGTTTTTTTATTTTATTAAAAAACGGTCTAAAATTATCCCTTTTTGGTGGCAGATGTCTTCAGAACTGTAAACTGACAGTCACCAATTTGTGCAGGACAAATTCCAAAAGTTTCGTTAAATTCCAAATCCTTTGTAAAGTTTGTAAAAAAATAAAATTCAAACGAAATCACCTCTCTTATCTCTACTAGAAGGTGGTAGTGAGTGCCAAGGGAGTCTTTATAGGGGCATTCCCTTGCAGACACATCCTCTTTAGGCACAGTGCCATATTAAAATAAATATCTGACGTGCTCATAATTTCACAGAGTACATTTTCTTAATATAGTATCAAAAAGGTTTTCCAAGACTTTACAAGTGATAACCTATCCTCAGTATCTGTTCTTTGGGGGTCAAACACCTGGGACCCGCACCAATGCTGTTTGAGAAGGCGCTGACTCCAGTGAGCCCCACTGCTCCCTGTTTACCAAGCAGAGCATTGTATAGTGGCTGTGCTTGGCATTGCGTTCAGCCCCATAAAAGTGAATGCTGCGTCTAGGCCACGTTACCAATGAATGTGTTGTTATTGGCCTAGGAAAAGCTGCGAGCACCGCTGCCTTGTCAAATAGCTGATCGTGGGGGTCCCACCAATCAGATACTCCTGACCTCTCCAGAGGTTAGGTCATCATTATTAAAGTCTTGAAAAACCCCTTTAAGTTTTTCTACATGCTATTCTCACGGTTTTCAATTGATGAATTTATTTCTTACAGGAATGATAAAGGACTAGCACAAAGCCATTCCAAGAAAAAATACTACTGCATAGTTATTTCATACAAGTAATTACAAAAACTGGCAAGTCAGAAGAGGGGACGTACTTTTAGTAACGCAGGCAAGCTCTCTAATAAAATCACCTAATTAGTTGGTACAACAGTGTGGTGTAAATGGCAGTAGATTACCCTTTCTCCTTTTTTATCTTTTAAAATGAGCCTGTGCACCTGCTCTGGAAAGATATTTTCTTGATATACTCAATACATTTCCATCCAGTCTTCAGTTCCTGTACTTGACACCTCAAAGCTTGCTCTTAAAGCCTGTGCTGGAAAATGCTGAGTCACTGAGATCATACAGTGTCACAGTATAGTAAGCTGAGCAGGCATATACAATAGTCACATAAAATTCATCTAATTGCAGCCTGTCTCCCAGTTTCTGCTGCCCTATCTCGGGGCAGCAAAAAATAGTGACAGAGACCCTGATTCTAATGCAGGGTCACATTCTTTTTGACCAGTTCTTTTTGGAAAATCACTGATGAGTAGCTCCAGCGTGACTTGAGTCTGCTTCCTGTAATACATGCGCCCTGAAGTCTTCGCGTTCATGGGCTTCCACCGCTGATTGGCAGCTTTATTCCTCGTTACAGTATAGGGAGGGCAGGGGAACAACAGCTTATGAATATGAGGATTCATATTTAGCTGTATGGAATAGATTTTCAGTTAAAGAAATTCTGCAATGAACCTGCCCTTTTTGCGACTAAAAGTTATACATGTTATACATGTAGGGTTTGCTGTGGATTTCTTCAAAATTCAATGTGAAAGGCCACAACAATTCCACAACAAAATTGGCAGATTCATCTGTGATATAGTCTTCCATGCAGAATGATGCATTTCTTTCCAGGGTCATATGAGGAATGTGGGAAATGCACATATTGTCTCTCTTAATATTTTTTTATTTTTATAAAAAAAAGTAAAATGTACATTTAGCATTTTTAGCATGTATTCAACCTTTTTCCTCCAAAAAACCCTGTACCTCCCCACCAACCCCCATACAATTCTAGAGCAGGGAGGAAAACAGTGGAATCCTTAATCACAAGACTATAGGCCCTATTTCTTCTGCAAAATACCTATGGGGTCATTTATCAAACTGGTGTAAAGTAGAACTGGCTTAGTTGCCCATATGTCACGGTCCCCTCCGTGACGGATGTAAGAAGATCGAAGAGACTGGCTACACGTGAAGGGATCTAACAGCCTCTTTGGTTACTCTTGCTTCAGTGTTGTTGTTGTTAATGACCACACCCCTTGTTTCAGGTGTAGCTTAGTGGTTGTTACACTTCATTTGGTTTTGGAAGAGCTGGTGTTTTGTCCTCTCTGCAGTTCCTGCTTGTCCATCTCATTACAGAAGTTAAGTGTCTCGTTCCTTTGTGTTTTGTTGTCTCTCCCAGTGTCTGTTGTTACTAGGCCTTGGGTTTGTTTAATCTGGGAAGGAACCGGTCATCTCAAGCCCTGCCAATACCCATAGGGCGCTTTAGGATCTCCAGGTCCTCCAGGTTCCGGTGTATGGGCATTCCTAGCTTCAAGGTGTGCCCATATGGAAAGGATTATGTGCAAGGAGTAGGGTTTTATAAGAGTTGACCCTTTCCCTAGCGTTGAGGCCTAGTGACTTTTCCCTTCCCTCCTGTTGTCGGTGTGGTGTTCCCTCCCATTTCTCATCTGTGACACCATAGCAACCAATCAAATTCCACCTTTCACTTTTAACAGCTACTTTGAAAAATGAAAAGTGGAATCTGATTGGTTGCTATGGATAACTTAGCCACTTCTACTTTACACCAGTCTGATAAATGACCCCACTAGTTTATTTCTAAATTTAAATTATACTTTGTTACATTGAATTGCTTTCATTGCAAGGGTTAGATTGTCACAGAGAGGGAATTATTTGAGCCTCATATTCTAATAACTTCCAGTCTGGCCAGAAACAGTAACTTCATCACTAAGCTTATGATATTACTGCTTCCTTCTATTTCATCACCACAGCCTAGTATACCAGCCAATATGTTAATAGCAGGGGCGTGTCAATCTCATAGGGCCCCATAGCAAACTTATTATGAGCGCCCGTCCCAACCGGTTTCCCACTATGCATGCATCAATCACTCTCAGGCAATTCAGAATGCAAAGCACTGCAATACCCCATCTTTATGACAAATTTACATTTTTTTTTGTTAATCAGAAGAAATTTTTATTAAAAATTGTAATAAAAAAGTCACACTTGGCCTCACGAAATTTATCCGACTTCTATGTCAGAAAAAGTGGAACAAGCGGTTCATAAATATGGGGCTTATCCTGACCACTACTGCTGAGCAAATTGGGTTCGGACTGCTGTATCCGAACCCAATTAGTTTCATTAACGATACAGCCTTCATACTACCGTAAAATATATGGGCTTCGCTGAGATCTTTGCGATCTTGCTGCAAATATCAAGACACTTTCTTCATCTCAGGTCTATGACGTGACACTTCGGTTACGCGCAAGCATTTTTGTGACAAAATCGAAGCTGAATTCGGCTTTGTGCCTCATTAACGATGCTGAGTTAAGCTTCTGATTTTGACACTGTAATTTAAACGTCTGCACATAACCCAAGTGTCACGTCATAGACTCGAGACGAAGCAAGTCTAGCCATATTTTCAGCAAGATCGCAAATACCTCTGAGGAGCCCATACATTCCACGGTAGTATGCAGACTATATTGTTAATTAAGTTTTTAAACTAATCAGGTTTGGATACTGCATTCCAAACCCAATTCCCTCAACACTACTGACCACTACATAGATAAATCTCCTGCTTCCTATTACAAAGCCGTCTGCAGCAGCTACCACTAGGGGGCGCTTAGTGCACAGGAATTCATACAGTTACAATTGACTGAATTAAAAGCTGCAATAATCTGTTTTCACTGAGCTCCCCCTAGTGGCAGCTGCATGAACATGCAGTGTTTTCACATAAGGAAGAGAATAAGGAGTTCAGTGCTGGGCACCCCCTCCCCCTGAGCCCTAGTGTAGTCTTGTGGTCTGACTCCATTGAAGGCATGCCATTGATTAAAGGTCTCCAGTTATCCAGGTTTCTTTCAATACATGCAAACACTTTAACACTTTACTTCAATATTTCGGTAATTTTTTACAGCTCACTAATAGATGCAACTTATCTGCCTTACCCTGTTCACATCTCGTACACCTGGAGTTATTTCTGAGGCCAATATTCTAACATTATGCAAGAATAGTCAATGACTAACATTAAACTGAACGACCCTATGACTACGATTCACAGAATTTACTGGTATATTCTTAAGAATGTTCCCCCACTGTCAAACATTTATAATTTACCTATATCTACCTCCTATTTATATCTACATATAAATCTAATTTCACCTTTGATCTCCCCCTTTATATACTTTACTGAAACAGCCTTCTTTTTAATCCCAGTGTGTATTAGAAAATCTATGCCCCGGTGAGAAGAAATCAGAAATCTATCCTTATGATCTCTTCTATTATAAGCCTGATAATATCTATATCTATGTTTCTCCCAAATCATATAAAGTGTTAAGGTTCCCAAAAGACATCAATTTCTCATAAAAAATAAGTGTTTAATCAAAGTGGTATCTTTTCTACACCAAGCCCAATAATTCTTTTAAAATACTATTTTCCCACAGAGGAGTAAAAATAAAAAATAATAAATCCCTTTATATCCAGACTGTTCTTTAAATTTAGAGATTAGCTCACAAAAGGCAAAGTCTCGATATCCTCCTTCCATGAGTAATCTTGAGTCTAATAATTTAACATTTCTCTGCACCTGTTACCCGACATTGAAAAACAGTTTCAGTCTGAAAGGGGTATAGTATATATAAATCTGCAAGAACTCATACCTGTATTGCATCCATATCTAACAGGTAAAGGTGTGTCCGAGTTATATAAAAATAGGGCAACCCTGCAAACGGCATAAAACAACAAATGATGACTCCTGCTGCTCTCTGTTCCTCTCTTT
Organism: Bufotes viridis; assembly: GCA_033119425.1. Lineage (NCBI taxonomy): Eukaryota > Metazoa > Chordata > Amphibia > Anura > Bufonidae > Bufotes > Bufotes viridis. Next base: position 420,734,958 of record CM065589.1, read on the forward strand.
TGTTTTTACTAAGCTCTAGTACCACTGAAAGAGTGGGGGGGTCATTACTCTTCAATCCCACCACTATGCAATGAAGGCCTGCAAATAGAAGGATGGCTTCATCCTGTAATCCCTTCGCTGCATCAAAGTCTAATTATGCTTTACGCCTCATCACCTTGACGTCTAAATGTGCAATGGTACTGCCTACAGCATTGGTACTTCTTGTAACTGTCATGGTCCTCCTGTGTAGCAATGGCGCATGATCCCAAAGACACAGCACATACTGGCTCCTTCCCCTTCAAGTCTGTGGAGATAAAACTGTTAAGGGTATATGCAAACACAGAACAATACCTAAGCTATCTAAACTAACACAGAGCAAAATAACCATTTTATACTTCTGAGTCCTCAGAGGCGGTCCACAAAAGCAATGGAGCAAGGGATAGCTAACTATCTAGCTAACAGTACTAATACACTAAAGTCCATTCAAATAGTGCATCAAAAATCACATTGTTGCTCCAATCAAAAAGAGTCCATACAATGGGCAAAAGTGCTTGAACGTTGTTAAAACAGTAAAACTTTTAGTGCAGACATACGTAAGGCTCCCAACCTGTGAATGTTCAAAGGCACGTGCTTTCAAAAACACACAGGTGAGGCTCCCACTACTGGATCCATGAGGAGTCATAGGTCACTGCAGTGTCATTTAAATTCTTAGTGAGTTCCCACTTAACCTGAGAAGAGGGAAAAAGGGATGGGCGATAACGTTCACATCCTGGAGGTAGTTTTTAGAAGATGAGAAGATAACAATCCCAGCTCCTCTGGGTGAGAGATAAAACAAGGGCAATAAGCAAGCAACCTTTCCCTTGGTAGGAAGCAGGACTAGCCCACTTCTGCCCAAAAGGGGGAGAATGGAATGGTAAGTTCCATTGTATCTAATGATCTGTCTCTGCCAGATACATTGCCACCTGCTGGTGAACCAGGCACAGTACATAAACATAACAGTTTCATAGCAATACTATTAAGGTACAGTGTATGACATACCAATACATAGGTTACATAGCTATGTTATTAAAGGACAATATCAAAGGACCTGGAATTATGTGCTCAGATGACATTTTTTGTTAGCCGCTAGAGTGTAGGGAGTAGGAATGGTAGTACCCTCTCTGAGGTAGGGCAGAGGTGTTGGGAGCAGCAGTTACATGAGGGCACAGATACACAGTGAACAGGCTTGAATGGCCCAGACAGACCATCCATAGAGAGGATTATTTGACCTACTGACAAGCATAAACAGCTCCCAGAGTTTTGTGGTCCACCCCCCAGACACAGTAGAGCCATCATTCCCCAGCCCTGTTTTTGGTTGGACTATTTCCAGGCCCTTAGTAGAAGGAAATTTGATGTCAAGCTGCCCATCATGTGCCCTGCCATTGATAGCCAGCCACCATCATCTTAGTTTGCAGTGGTGTCATGAAGGATAAACGTAGACTGATACAGATTGGAAGTGTATCATCTTTAGCAATGAATCCAGGTTCTGTTTGGGTCTGTTGGTGGTCAGGTTTCAGTCTGGAGGCCTCGTAGTGAGTGCTCCAATCCTGCTTTTGCTATGGAGCTACACATTGCCCCAACTGTTGGTGTGATGAGCTGGGGAGCCATTGCATGCAACCGTCGATCACCCCTAGTAGTGATACAAGAGACATTGACAGCTCAGTGATATATGCAGGACATCCTGTGGCCACATGTGTCTCATGGCAGGGCTTCCAACTGGCATTTTTCTGCATGATAATGCTCACCCACACACAGCAAGGGTTTCCCAGGAATGCCTTTGCCAGATTACAACACGTCCTTGGCCTACCAGCAGGGGCATTGCTAGGTTAAAACATTCAGGGCCTGGGCCCCTGATGTTTTGTTCCAGGCCCAGAATGTTCTTCCTGACAGATACAATACAATGGCAATACAATTGAATCTAATGCACTGAAAGAGCTGAAGGACCTGTGGTGACATCACAGGTCATGTGACCAGTAAAACAGGCAGTGGTTGAGAAGGACATGCGATGATGTCACCATCATCCAGTGACCAGTGCAGGAGAGGACAGCAGTCAAGAGGAGTCCTGGGGGAAGAAGCTGTGGTGATGTCTGCTACATGAGGAGAGGTAAGTGAATGGAGAGGCGGAGCAATAGGAGTTGTGGTTATTTAACTGGGACTGTATGTTAGGGCTGAAGGGAGAGATGTTATTTACATGGAACAGTGTGTGTTGGAGGTGGCTGGGGGGGGGGGATCATTCTATTTACATGGGACTGTATGTTGATGGTGGCTGTAGGAGGGAGTGATGCTATTTTTATGGGACTGAATGTTGGAGGGGGCTGGGGAAGGGTGATGTTATTTACATGGGACTGTATGTCAATGGCGGCTGTGGGAGGGGATTATGTTATTTACATGGGACTGTATGTTGGTGGGGGTTGGGGCAGGCATTCATGTTATTTACATGGGACTGTATGTTAAAGGTGGCTGGTGGGGAGAATGATGCTATTTACATGGGACTGAATGTTGAGTGGGTGATATTGCATGTTGGAGGCAGCTGGTGAGGGGGTGATATTATTTACTTGGGAGTGTATGTTAAAGGCAGCTAGAGAAGAGGTGATGTTATTTACATGGGACTGTATATTGGAGGGGGCTGGAGAGATGGTGTGATGTTATTTACATGGGACTCTATGGCAGAGGGAGGGAAATAGTGTTATTTACATGGGACTATATATTGGAGGGGCTGGAGGGAGGGGAGTGATGTTATTTACATAGGACTGTATTTTGGAGGGGGCAGAAGAGATGGTATGAGGTTATTTACATTGGACTGCATGGTGGAGGGAGGAATATAACTACAGGGGGCGCTGCAGGGGGGATTATAAATCCAGGGGGCACAAGGTGTTCTTATTACTACTGGGGGCTCTATAGGAGTGACTTATAGATCCGCCTTATTTCTACTAAGAGCACTAGGGGGGCCTTATTACTACTGAGGGGTATGTAGATAGCTTTATTACCACTGGGGGAACAATAGGGGGCCTTATTTCTACTGGGGCCTTTGTGAGGGTATTATAAATACTGGAGGGCTCCTCTATAAACGAGGGCACTCTTGGGGAGCATTATCATGGTTGGGGGCACTGTAGGGGGCAGTATTACTAATAGGGCCATTCTTGGGGAGCATTATTACTGCTGAAAGCAGTATTACTAATGAGGGCATTCTAGAAGGGAATTACTATTAGCAGGACTATGAGGAGCACTATTACTATGGGGGGAGGGGCACTTTTATTATTTACAGGATGGTATTTGGGGGTATTGCAGAGCACAGCGAGCAGCAGGATAACACTGTGGGGACTTCAGGTTGGGGGATGATAATAGAAATGTCACCTGGAGGCACTGGATGTGAGAGGTATGTGCCGCTGTATAGCAAGTACAGCAAAATGCGGTGTAGGGGGACGAGGGTTGCGACTTAGAGAACTGGGCCATATTTATTGGGGCTAGGGCCCCAGATATTTTGAGACCCTAGCAATGCCTCTGCCAGCCTGGTAGCCATATTTATCGCCAATCAAGCATGTATGTGACCAGTTGGAACACCAGCTTCAGCAATCTAAGTGTGAGGATCTACAGTCGTGGCCAAAAGTTTTGAGAATTACATAAATATTGGAAATTGGAAAAGTTGCTGCTTAAGTTTATATAATAGCAATTTTCATATACTCCAGAATGTTATGAAGAGTGAGCAGATGAATTGCATAGTCCTTCTTTGCCATGAAAATTACCTTAATCCCCAAAAAAACCTTTCCACTGCATTTCATTGCTTTCATTAAAGGACCTGCTGAGATTATTTCAGTAATCGTCTTGTTAACTCAGGTGAGAATGTTGACGAGCACAAGGCTGGAGATCATTATGTCAGGCTGATTGGGTTAAAATGGCAGACTTGACATGTTAAAAGGAGGGTGATGCTTGAAATCATTGTTCTTGTTCTGGCCATAAATCCAGTGCTGAGCCACGCCCCCTGCACTGATCACATGACGGTGACGTCACCCCAGGTCCTTCAGCTTTTCCAAAGTTCGGGTTCGTGGAAGCCGCCCCTTATGGATTCCATATGCCGGGATAGTCCGCGGTAGTGGAATCCATAACGGGATGCGGCAATTACCACAACTCGAACGCCGAACTATTTTTTAAAGTTCGCTCATCTCTAGTCCCTAGCTAAAACCTCTCTATTAGTTATATCAATCTATCCTACTAAATCCCTAACCCGGAGCTCGCTGTATTGGTTGTGTGTCTAAAGATAACTTTCCCTTCTTTTAGTTTTGTCAGTGATGTCCTACCTCATCAATGTCCAAGCTCAGAATGACATAATTACCTCATTTGGGATCATAGTGCCAATGACACATGTAATTTTCTGTAAATTCATCTTCCCTGCCCTGCATCGCTCACTTCCGTACTGTGATATGTAAAATGGCGGATGCATTTTCAGCAATTGATATAAATCCAATCCAAAACTTCGGCTTCGTTTGGAAGATATTCTTTTTACATACACATCCATATTAATCGCATGGAAAAACTAAGCAGGCTAGGCGGATGCAAATTATTTCATGTGTGTTCTGAAGTTCATTTACTCTAGCATTTTCCAGCTCTGCTGTCTGAACTATTTTTCATCCATGTGACACTGAGTGGCATAGATAGGGCATGACTCCAGTGACAGTGATTTTAGCTAACCCATATAAAATCTAATATTTTTCCTGTTCTACGTACAACTGGCCATGTACCTTTGAGCTAACAAGACTGCAGAGATTGCTGATCTGTGTCTGAAGATGATTTATCTTCCAGAATTTGCCTGCCAAAAAAGTTACAAAATAGCTCAGCTTTCCAGGCAATTCAGCAGAAATAAAACAAATAAGAATGTGATCATGTAGGCTGCTAAGCAATCCATCATGCTGCGGGGAATTTAAAAGGCGCAAACTGACAGCTGCACCAATAATAATGCGATTTGAAGCAGACCCTGTCACTAACATAAAATCATTGCAGTAAAAATATGCTGATTAACTGAATCTGAATGGTGGATTATAATATGGGTGGTTTTAGTGTCTGATGACAAATACACTGTACATTCACAGACATAAATAGTCTTTGTACGTACAATGTATTTGTGTAGATAGATATATGTGCAGTTTGTCAGTATATAAGTATATGTACAGTGTATATATGAGTGTGTGTATGTGTATATATATATATATATATATATATATACATACACCGGTATGTATCTACAAACTCAAACATACGCTCACTCTCTCTCTCTCTCTCTCTCCATACAGTACAGACCAAAAGTTTGGACACACCTTCTCATTCAAAGAGTTTTCTTTATTTTCATGACTATGAAAATGTAGATTCACACTGAAGGCATCAAAACTATGAATTAACACATGTGGAATTATATACATAACAAAAAAGTGTGAAACAACTGAAAATATGTCATATTCTAGGTTCTTCAAAGTAGCCACCTTTTGCTTTGATTATTGCTTTGCACACTCTTGGCATTCTCTTGATGAGTTTCAAGAGGTAGTCACCTGAAATGGTCTTCCAACAGTCTTGAAGGAGTTCCCAGAGATGCTTAGCACTTGTTGGCCCTTTTGCCTTCACTCTGCGGTCCAGCTCACCCCAAACCATCTCGATTGGGTTCAGGTCTGGTGACTGTGGAGGCCAGGTCATCTGGCGCAGCACCTCATCACTCTCCTTCATGGTCAAATAGCCCTTACACAGCCTGTAGGTGTGTTTGGGGGTCATTGTCCTGTTGAAAAATAAATTATGGTCCAACTAAACGCAACCCGGATGGAATAGTATGCTGCTGCTAGATGCTGTGGTATCCATGCTGATTCAGTATGCCTTTAATTTTGAATAAATCCCCAACAGTGTCACCAGTAAAGTACCCCCACACCATCACACCTCCTCCTCCATGCTTCATGGTGGGAACCAGGCATGTAGAGTCCATCCGTTCACCTTTTCTGCGTTGCACAAAGACACGGCTGTTGGAACCAAAGATCTCAAATTTGGGCTCATCAGACCAAAGCACAGATTTCCACTGGTTTAATGTCCATTCCTTGTGTTCTTTAGCCTAAACAAGTCTCTTCTGCTTGTTGCCTGTCCTTAGCAGTGGTTTCCTAGCAGATATTCTACCATGAAGGCCTGATTCACACAGTCTCCTCTTAACAGTTGTTCTAGAGATGTGTCTGCTGCTAGAACTCTGTGTGGCATTGACCTGGTCTCTAATTTGAGCTGCTGTTAACCTGCGATTTCTGAGGCTGGTGACTCGGATGAACTTATCCTCCGCAGCAGACGTGACTCTTGGTCTTCCTTTCCTGGGGCGGTCCGCATGTGAGCCAGTTTCTTTGTAGCGCTTGATGGTTTTTGTGACTGCACTTGGGGACACTTTCAAAGTTTTCCCAATTTTTCGGACTGACTGACCTTCATTTCTTAAAGTATTGATGGCCACTCGTTTTTCTTTACTTAGCTGTTTTTTTCTTGCCATAATACAAATTCTAACAGTCTATTCAGTAGGACTATCAGCTGTGTATCCACCTGACTTCTCCACAACACAACTGATGGTCCCAACCCCATTTATAAGTCAAGAAATCCCACGTATTAAACCTGACAGGGCACACCTGTGAAGTGAAAACTAGTGTTGAGCGAACAGTTCGAGAATAGTTCGGGTTCGTACCGAATTTTGGGGTGTCCGGGACCCGGACCCGAACCCGGACATTTTCAAAAAAGTTCGGGTTCGGTGTTCGTCGATTACTTCCCGCTTTCTGAAGGGCTGCACAGTTTTACTTCTTGCCCTAAGAGCCCATCACAGCCATGCCTACTAATGGCATGGCTGTGATTGGCCAAGTGCAGCATGTGACCCAGCCTCTATTTAAGCTGGAGTCACGTAGCGCCGCACGTCACACTGCTCTGATTAGTGTAGGGAGAGGACGCAGCTTCTGTCAGGGCGAGATTAGGCAGGTTAAAGTCAGCAACAGCACCTAATGAACGGATCAATTTACAGCTGAGAATCATTGAACTTCTGCTAGTTACTTGCTCGCTGGTTTTTAGGCTGCACAGAGCGTTTTTCTGTCACTTATTTTCTGGGTTGATCGGCGGCCATTTTGTGACTTGTGGTGCGCCAGAAGAAGCTGCCACCAAGTCCATCAATCCATCAATACTAGTTTTTTTTTTTTGCTATATCCTACATCAGGGGCTTGGCTGTGCTAATTGTCACCCCTAGAAACTCAGGAAAGAAATTTCTATATTTTATTAAGGGATTAAATACAATTGCCCAAATACCAATCCCCTAAATCTGGTGTTCCAGCTTTGGTTAGACAAGTATAATACTGTCTGCTGTCTGGCAAAGGATAGATTATTTTCTGGGGTTAAATTCAATTGCCAAAATAGCAATACCATAAATCAGTGGTTTCAGCTGTGGCTGGCAAAATAGAATAGTGTCCGAGGTAACGCACACACGTACAGACGCCCGTACACGATTCTTGAATAGTTGTATTATCGCGATAATAAAACTAACAGTGTAAAGTTGACTGTATTGCTCTAAGTTATATTCAGCATCGAATGTAACTTCTATTACAGCACACCAATACTAAAACTGACTAAGAGACAGCTTTAAGTTCTATTCGAACGCGATTGCAACTTTGGAACTTAAAGTGGTGTACGATTTTAAAAGTTGAGTACTAAAAGTTGGAATCGCAATGCGATTCTTATGTATTTAGCTAATCGCATTGCGATTACAACTTTGAGCTACCGATCACCATGGGAACGCTCCTCCAGTAGAATGTACTGTCAGATTTGACAATTAAGTTGAAATCGCAATGCGATTATTATATATCTGCTTAATCGCATTGCCGTTTCAACTTAGCATTGCTAAATAATTCCATCCATATTCGTTAACTTACTGACTCAGTAAGTTAACAATATGGATGGAATTATTTAGCAATGCTAAGTTGAAATCGCAATGCGATTAAGCAAATATATAAGAATCGCATTGCGATTTCAACTTAATTCTCAGATCCGACAGTACATTCTACTGGAGGAGGCGTTCCCATGGTGATCGTTAGCTCAAAGTTGTAATCGCAATGCGTTTATTGCGGTATATTATCCCTCTGGGTGTCTTTTACAGCCTTTTTAGTGCCCAAAAGTTCGGGTCCCCATTGACTTCTATGGGGTTCGGGTTCGGGATGAAGTTCGGGTTGAGTTCGGATCACGAACCCGGACATTTTCCGGAAGTTCGGCCGAACCTCTCGAACCCGAACATCCAGGTGTTCGCTCATCTCTAGTGAAAACCATTTCAGGTGACTACCTCTTGAAGCTCATCAAGAGAATGCCAAGAGTGTGAAAAGCAGTAACAAAGCAAAAGGTGGCTACTTTGAAGAACCTAGAATATGACATTTTCAGATGTTTAACACTTTTTTGTTATGTATATAATTCCACATGTGTTAATTCATAGTTTTGAAACCTTCAGTGTGAATCTACAATTTTCATAGTCATGAAAATAAAGAAAACTCTTTGAATGAGGTGTGTCCAAACTATATATATATATATATATATATATATATATATATATATACAAATGTGTATATATATACTTTTAAGTGTTTAAAGAGTGCTGCACTTTCAAAAAACTTTTGGTGTGTCATAGTGACTTATCAAAGGCTTTAACTGGTGGGGCTCTGACCACTGAAATCCCCTCCGATCGGTAAAATGAGGAAGTAGTACAGCTCAGCCGAGTGCTGTTTTTTCTCACTGCTAAAGATGGGCTCAATAGAAAGTCTATGGGGAGAGGAGAGACTGGGCTTGGCAGAGCTCTTCTCTATATCCTCATTTTGGCAGTAGGTGGGGGTTTCACTGCTCACCAATTAAAACTTGACATAGCAAAACCTATGACACATCAAAGGTTTACTGAAAATGTAGTTACTCCTTTAGTGTATTTAAACTTGCCTGGTTACCCACACAGAAAAGTATATGTGTGTGCATATCTGTTTTAGAGATGAGTGAATTAGTTTGTAACGAACTGGGCTATAATCTTCTTAAAATTTCATCCGGCAGACAAACCCGCAGACCTGAAGCTTATCAGGTTCGTTTTGGACAAATCCAGTAAAATGGCATGCAGCGCCATTTTACTGCACATGTCAGCGGGAAAAAGCACACGCGAGAAAGAAGAAGGATGCTCAAATGGCGCATGAAAGGAAATGGGGAGAGGGCCAACAGACAGCTTGGTTGAGCCAGTCATTGCCGCAGAAGGCAGGGTGGTGCCCTTGCAGAACGAGGAGAACATCATTCTGTGTTGGTCTGTGAATGAGGTTGGATTGGTCTATGCCAGGGATCAGCAACGTCCGGCACTCCAGATGTTCTTAAACTACAATTCCCAGAATCCTCCTTTCACTTCTGTAGGCATTACAAAAAGAGCCAAGTAAGTTTGCATGCTGGGAGTTGTAGTTTCATAGCAGCTGGAGTGCTGAAGGTTGCTGATCCCTGGTCTATGCAGTGTCTGACAGAAAACAATGTTAGTGTGAGGGACAATGATGGGAAGGGCTAGAAAGAAGAATTGTGTAGAATGGGGAAAGCATTCAGGGAGTATGAAGTGAGGAGCTGAGAGTAGGTGTGCCTGGAAATGCCTTCTAGCTGCAATAACTGCCTTATAACCAGCTACAGAAGCTGCAGTACCTCAAAAGCAGCTATATGCAAGTACATTTCTTTTTTTTTATTTCCCCATTTTTACTAAAATACAGTTTTTTTTGTGAGGGATAACCTAAAAAATGTACAACACACGTTTTACCATCCAGAGGATTGATAGCATTTACTTCTTTTTTTGTAGTGGTGGTGGAAGTATAGCAATATGTGTGTGTCTTACAATGCGGAGGGTAGCTGTTTAAATCTCTAAACAATAATGTAAAATCCTAGGCCATAATCCATTTCAAGGTATTTCCAGACAGTTTTTTTTTTTTTTTTTTTGGGGGAGTGTTTAAAATAGAAATATACATGTGTCTTACAATACAGAGGGTAACATTTTACCACTCTGAGCGATAACGTAAAATACTAGGCCGAAATCCGTGTCAGGGCATCTCCAGATAGTTCGAATGTATTTTTTTTTAAGGGGGGGGGGGGGAAGGGGACAGATTGGCAAAGTAGGATGCAGAGGATAGCGTTTTAGATCTCTGAGTGATAACGTGAAGTCATCTGCAGACAGTTCAAGTGTTGGTGTGCGTGTATGTGTGTATGTGGAGGGGGCAAAAACCTCATAGTAGGTTGACAACTGGTGTTTTACAGTACATAAAGCTTTATTCTGATTCTGCATATTTCAACACACATTTAGCCCAAAACTGTTAGTGTCACCAATAATGCATTATTTCCAAAGTCAATTGCCAGTAGTATGTTTGTGGAAAGGAAGACATTTTATTGCACTTCTCTGTCTTTAAAGAGGACCTTTCACTGGTCCACAGTTTATGAGTTAAAGCTATTTACATGGAGAGCGGCACCCAGGGATGTCCCTGCACTTACTTGTATCCCTGGGTGCCGCTCCGTTCGTCCTCTGTAGCCCCCGGTACCGGCGCTCCTGCTGCTCTAATTTTGCCTGGGGCGGAGACTTCTTCTTCTGCCCTGTTCGTCTCCTTCTCCCATGGCTGGAGCGCTGGCCAATCGCAGCGCTCAGCTCATATTCAGGATATATGCTGAGCGCTGCGATTGGCCAGCGCTCCAGCCCTGGGAGAAGGAGACGCCCAGGGCAAAAGAAGAAGTCTCTGCCCGAGGCAAAATTAGAGCAGCAGGAGCGCCGGTACCGGGGGCTACAGAGGACGAACAGAGCGGCACCCAGGGATACAAGTAAGTGCAGGGACATCCCTGGGTGCCGCTCTCAATGTACATAGCTTTAACTGATAAACTGTGGACCAGTGAAAGGTCCTCTTTAAGTTCCAGAAAACAGACTTACAAATTATCCATTAGACCTAAAAATGTCAGGAATACGGAAGGGCTCCAAACAAAAGACCCACGGCCAGGTCTTGTTTTCTTAGAGCCAGAAGATAGGTAGCAGCAGCTCCAGCTATTCTGTCAGAAAAAAGTAGTAGTGGTAGTAGTAGGTCACAGTTGTTCCTGGCTTCGGAAAGGCGCAACATTATCATTAAGAAGAAAAAGGATGAGAATGTGGATTGGATGGCTCATGCCTCATTTCAGTCGCTGCAGGATGACGTGGAGGTGACCTCTGAGTCTGACAATGTGCTGTGGAGCCATGGCTCACAGCATTCCTCCTGCTTCTCCTCCTTGCAGCCCCAATGAAGGATTTAACTGGAGTCCTCTCTGTCTTCACTGCCCCTTCCTAGTGGGTGCCTTTCTTTTTCCTAAGAAGAGTAAACAAAACCCCACTAAGCCCTACAGCAGATAGTCAAGAGAGTTTCTCTGTTGACGACTTGTGTGACAACAGTTACTGTTTGGGCTGCCCTGAGGAGGAGGAAGGGGACCACATTCATAGCTGTGTTGGTGGTGTTAATAGAGGCACCCGTAGCTACCGTATTGCTGGTGGGCGCAGTGACAATGGCAGAGTAGGGAATGAGGAGGGGGCTATGCAACCCACTGTGATAAATCAGTCTGATAAAAGTTGCAGGAAAGGAGGGTGGTGGTTGCGGTAACAATTTAGAGTGGAGGCAATGTAGGGCGTAAATTTTCAATATAACTGTCAGGGCCAGATCTGCTTATTTTGTGGTCAGCTTGGGAACTGGTTATGCCACTAATACTGTGGGCGCAAATGCAAAAGGTGCAGGAATAAAATATGCCATGTGTGTTCAAACACGAACATAGGTACCAGAGTTGTATTGCAGCACATGAGGTGTTATCACCAGATCCTTTGGGAAGGTACAACTGATCAGCATTCCCAATAAGAACAAGTCAAAAAGCAGACTCCTGAATCCAAATACCTCTGAGTGTTACATGTACACAAAAATTAGGGTTATTTGGCATTTGGGTGAAATTTATGGACAACGTAAAAAGTTCACGCCACAGTGATATTATATCATGAAAGTAGGGCATTTAAGTAGAAGCGTGCAATGGTGATTTCCTCATCTCAAACAATTTATTGAAATAAAAGCCAACAACAGTGGTGGGTATACCCCCACAAAAAATGTCAATGTCTCAAAAACTTGTCATGTGGTGTTGAGCTTCAATTACAGCTTGATAACGACATCTTATGCTGTTCACAAGTTGACCTATTGTCTACTGATGGTTGGCATCCCACTGTTCTTAAAGAGCGGCTCTCAGGTCATTAAGATTCTGGGGTACAGAGTTACGAGCCTCTACACAGCGACATAGGTTTTCAATGGGATTCAGGTCTAAAGAAAGTGCAGGCCACTCAATTTGAGGTACTCCAGCCGATGTTCCCTAATGATGCAACCTCAATGAGTTAGCGTATTGTTGTCCATGAAGATGAAATTAGGCCTGTGTTGTTCATGCAGGGGCACAATGACTGGATTAATGATGTTATTCAAGTAGTATGGGCTTGACACGGTACCATTCACAAAGTGTAGGGCAGTTCTGTATTGAATAGACACACCTGCCCACACTGTAACACCTCCACCACCAAAGGCTCGTCTGATGGCAACAATGGCTGATGCATAGCGCGCTCCTTGATGTCTCCAACATAGTTGGCAGCCATCATTTCTGCTCAGCATGAATCGACTTTCATCAGTGAACAGCCCTGAGGCCTACTGGTTCCTCATCCAATGTAGTTGCTCCCTGGCCCATGCAAGACGATGACACCTATAGTCAGACTCAGGTACCCTTGCAGGTTGTCTAGCACGCAGACCTTGCTGATATGGTCTGACGTGACACTTGGGTGTCTCTCATCTCCCCTAAATGTGCCTGGAGTTGTTTGGCATTCATCATCCGGTTACACAGGACATTGTTCATAATGAAGCAGTCATCAGTGTGGGATATGGCAAAAGGACGTCCACTTCTATGCCTTTCTGTGACTCTTCCAATCTCTCTGTATCTCTATTGTAACCTGCTGATGACATTGTGTGACACTCTAAGCTCACTCTCTACTTCCTTCTGAGAACCTCCTGCTTGAAGTCAGAATGGCAAGGTACTGTTGATCAATAGGTGTCGTCTTGGTCTCATGATGTCAAAATGTGAACAGCATGAGGAGGACTTTAAATACCAATTCTAATATAACCAGGAAATTTATTGGACGATTCATGGATCAAACACCTGTTGTGGATTTTGCTGTTAAGCTCTTTGTTAGAGAACAGCAAGTTGTGCAAAAAGTACTGAAACATTGAATAGTTGGACACGTGCATTCAAAAGTTTAGAGAAGGTCACATTAAGTTCACCTGTAAAGGTTAGAATGCATTTTAGGTTTTCCTTAAAATTTCACCTACAAGCCAAATATCCCTAACTTTTTGTGAGTAGGGTATATTCAAGTGAGCACTTCATTCAATACTCACGAACACAGGGTAAATCACCTTCATATTTCTTCATTCATCCAATCCATCATAAAAAATTGATAGCAGTATAAAAGCATACCTGGAACTTCTCAGCACAAAAGCAATTTAGCTGGTTCCTACAGTGCCCTGAAAATAAGGAGACTGGTAAGTCCATGAGAGGCAGTATCTGTAGTGTTAAGGACCCATGTGCGGAAGTTGCCGTGAAGTGGCATTTGGGCCCGACATACTTTTGATCAAAAATGTGCGCAAAGAACTTCCTTCATTCCTATTTCTGGAATGAGCCCCTTTTTTGTTTTTCTGTTAGTTTGAGATGTATTGTGCGGCCATCTTTTAACCTACTTAATTTGCCTTATGGTCATGCACTTCTGAGTGTAGAAATATAGGTGCTTAGTCTGAACTTTGTCTTATAGTATAAAAGCATACACCATGAGGGACTCTGAGATGCACATGACTCCACCATTTTCTCCTCCGCGCAATGTTTTTGGAGAACATGGCCCCTTACAACATCTTGGCCAGCCTGATTCTGGGGGAAATAACACATGCTCCCTGCATGGTGCATGGCATTAACCTAGTCATGCAACGCTTTTATAAAAAGTACACTGGCTTGCGCAGGGTGCTGGCTATGTTTATAAGACTGTCCTCACATTTCAGCTATTCTTACGTGTCGAGGAATGCTCTCCTGGACTTGCATCGAAGAACGATCTGCTGCTACACCGCTTAATCTGCGAAATTCCAGCTCGCTGGAATTCAACACTGTACATGGTAGAGCATTTGTACTAGCAGCAGAAAACCATGAACTATTTACTCATGCACCATACCACCTCAGTAGGGAGCATGTGTTGTTTCCAGGTCATGCAGTGACCGCTTATGCTATTCATACTGCAGTTGTCCCTCATCCCCAGGGGCGTAATGATCGCGGTCACAGGGAGTGCCACTGTGACCGGGCCCGGCAGGGGAAGGGAGCCTGCTGTACTCACATGTAATGGAGCGCTCTGACGGGGCCTGGCATGAAGCGCTCCATAGCGGACATTACATGTATAATATTAGGCAAGGTGGGGGAGGTTGATGCAGAGGCAGAAAGAGGGGGTGGGGGCGCACTAACTCACACACACCTGGGCCCGGCAGTTCTTGTCACTGCTGGGCTGTCTCCACCTCAGATCAGTAAAGCAGGAGCTCCAGTGCGCACCCCCCCCCCTGCTGGCTGCACATCGCGCTGAGAGTATGGGAGCACGTCTTCAGGGAACAACGTAAGTATGTGTTTTTCTTTTCCCTAACGCTGCAGACTGGGGGCAAAGAGGGGTTGGGGGCGTTTAATGGGCACAACTAGAGTGAGGAGGTACAAAAGAGGGCATCTCTACTGAGGGGCAACTAATCTGGCAAAACTACTGTGAGGGGGGTAACATATGAAGCCATAACTATGAGGGGCACATATGAAGGCATAACTACTGTGAGGGGGCACGTAATCTGGCATAACCACTGTGAGGGGCACATATGTGGGCATATCTAATGTGAGGGGCACATATCTGGGCACATCTACTGTGATGGGGCACATATCTGGGCACATCTACTGTGAGTGCACATCTGGCATAACTACTGTGAGGGGCACATAATCTGGCATTACTACTGTGAGGGGACACATATATGGCCATAACCACTGTGAGGGGGCACATATTTGGCATATCTACCTCGAGTGGCACATATCTGGGCATTACTTCTGTTAGGGGACACAAAAGTAGGCATAACTGCTGTGAGGGGCCACAAGGAAGACATAACTTTTGTGAAGGGACCACAAGGTGGGCTTAATTACTGTGAGGAGCCACAAGGTGGGCATTAGTACTGTGAGGGGCCACAAGGTGGGCATTAGTACTGTGTGCTGTACCTAGCTTACCCTGCTATACATTGGCATGGCTCAGTCTTACAGGCCAGCACACCATCACAATCCCTTCCTTATGTCATTATTCTTTTTTTCTCTATCACCACAGGGACCTCGTTCTGGATCCAGGGGACATCACGCCGACATCCAACAGCTTTCAACGAGCAGACACCTGCCGTCAGTGTGTCTGAAAGGTAGGCCCCTCTCTGCTTCCCACAGACTCACCCATCTCCCACTGACACAAGAAGCAGCAGCCAGTTCAGTTGCCTCAGGCTGAGGCCAATTATCAAGCCGAGAACTCCCACTCCAACGCCCAGGTTCAGGACTACTTACACTTTGGCCTGTCTCCGGTGCATACCCTGTTCCCTGACCCATTGGATTTCTGGGCAGACAGACTCAAACAGTGTCCTGAACTGGTTCAGTATGATCTGTCTTCTTTCTGACCCAGCCTCCAGTGTCATCACAGAGAGGGTTTTCAGTGCGACAGGGGGCATGGTGACCAAGTTGTTCTCCACCAGTTTCCAAAACATCACTTTTGTCAAAATGAACCAAGCCTGGATTCAGGAGGATTTTTACACTTCTCTGGCTCAGGATGATGAATAGATGTGGCCTTACTGATGGTTCTCCATCTTGCCACTGCCTAACATGCTCCATATGGCTGCTGCCTCCACTTCCATCGTGCCACCACCATGCCTCTTGCCACTGCTGCTGCCTACCTGCCAACATGTACCATATGGCTGCTGCTGCCGCCACCACCTTAGCTTCTACTGCTCGATGCTAATCCCCTACTTTCACCACTATAAGCGCTACACATCTACTACTAATACTACTACCACCCATAGACAGGCGACGTACTGCCTTGTATGTTCCATGCTATGCTGCTTCTGCTGTCACTTCTTTTGTGACCATGTGCCTTTTAATACCCTACCCTTTCCATATCCACACTGCACTGCTGCGTCTCCCAATTAAAAGGGAGAATTTTTGTAGGCTAGTTCACAACTAGTACTTTTTTCTTCTGACAGTAATACTTGTGCATGTAGTATAGGAAGGCTCCGTCAAGACACTGTGTGTTTCACCATCTGCCCCGATAAGGGACAATATTAAAACGTATAACACAATGTGCGTTTTTAAACATGCTGTTCATTAACATCATGAAACATACATTGACTTAGCTTCTACTGTTATACAAAATGCCATATGCTTTTCCATTGAGGGATGTGCTGTTTATACCTTAACCTCCCCTCTTGGTAATATACTGGGGACATATCATCATGTCCTCTTTTCTTGGTGCCTTTTTGCAATGGCAATGGCATAAAAAAGATGTCAGAAAGATGAATTATGTTGTGTCTTCAATCTTCCCAGGTACGCAGCTGAGATCCTGCCACAGTTGTTGATATTTGTGATTTCATGGGGAGAATATAATGCTTCTCCTTACTGCATGAAGAATGATACACTGCAGGCATGGTAATAATATTTAGTGATAGACATAATGTTCTGTCGGTAATATGATTAAAAATGCAAACAAGAAATCAAACACACTCCCCGTATACAATGGCTTATGTTTAGCTTAGTCTGATCTTGATATTTCCAGTTATATCAGGTTATTTAGAACACAGTTGGATATCCTGATAAGTAAAAATGACAACGGCTGAACGACTTCATTAAAGAGGGCCCGTTTCAGTAGATGCTCGTATTCCTCATAAAATAAGAACGCAGGAACATCTATTCTTATAACTGCATTGTGCCGTTCTGTATGTACTGTATAAATTGCCAGTTGGGTGCTACCAGTTCCTTTGCCAAAGGATGTGTCTTTGCACAGTCTGCATCAAGATGGCAATTTATTTGGAAATTTCTATGAGTAATAATAGCAGAACAGCACAACACAGAGTTCTTAGAAATGACGCTTGAGAATTGTTATATTATGGAGAATACAGGTATTTACTGAAACAGACATGTCAGGAGTAGTGACAGCTCCTCTTTAAATGAGAAATTGGCAATAGTAATTACAGAGAAGGCACCGATGATGAATAAAATATTCCAGAAGAATAGAAACATTACATAATCAAATGAGGCCGCAATGCCAATTAGAAACTGCGGTGTAGAAGTCGAGCCATGCTGCAGCATTGACTGTGTGCTGTAGTTCTATTAAACAAAAACCATGTCTTATGGAGCAAAGCCATTTATTATAACATTTAGTTATTCATCATTATGTACTTTTATAATAGGTATTATATTGGCTAAAATCCATGTTGTGGCTACAGTGTTCATGTACTGTACGTTTACTTATCACACTGTAAAGCCAACCATTTACTCTATTGGGCTGTCAGACCAACAAGCAGCTGTGACTGCCCCTTAAACATTCACCCGTGTGTGCTATAAGTAGAGGGAAAACCTCTGGCAGAGCTTATGTCCTGACTAAAAGTGCAGTGCCCCAGAATAGGGTAAATTATTGTATTGTCAAGTGAAATGTCTGATTTACTATGTTTGTATACCCAATAGTATTGCATGGATAAGTCAGGGTTAAAACCTTTACTCAATCACTTTATATTGTCAGGAGATGAACCCATGTCCACCCCCTGCTTAGGGAGGAAGTTGTTCTATGCTAGCTGAGGAAGAGAAAGGTCCGAGAGGCCTCAGCTCAGATAATCATTACCTCTGAGGTTTTCTACAGCTAAAGAACAACTGCTGCATTAAAGTGCTCAAGAAAGAAAATAACTTAGAAGGTCCAGAATCTACAAGGCTGTGCATTGAAGTCAGTGAGTAAGGTTTCGTACTAGTCTGTGGCAAAAAGAGAAACCTTTCTGTAGCGAAAATAAATATTGCTAACACACCCTTTCACACTTTGATATGGTTTGACCAGCTGTATCTTCTGTACCCCTCAGCCTGGGAATTACAGAAATTTCTACTAAGTACCTCATTGCCAGTCTTTGTCTCTCCAAAGTCTTTCTCTCTGCAGAGCCTAAGTGCATGAGTATCACAACCGCCATCATTGTCTTTCTCTCTGCAGAACCTAGCATTGCCAGCCTTAGGCTCTGCAGAGAGAGACTTTGGAGAGACAGACAGCATGAGTACCACATACTTCATCATTGCTGGTACCCGTACATTGCTATTGGGGAAGATTTGCACTATGAACTGCTTGGAAATATCCCTTGATAATGTGTTTGATTTACTACTTCACTTAAAAATAAGAGCACCCCAATCACCACCAAGCAGAAGCCCCAACATCAGGATGTGTCCCAAGGAAAGAAAGAATGCACCCTCTTGTCACTGCATGGCCCTAGGAAGCATCAGTGTAGGGGTTGCCACCAGGCTTGGACTGGCCCACAGGGGAACAGGGGAATCCCCCGGTAGGCCCCTGAGAAAGGTGGGCTCCCAGTCCACCAGTACAGAATCTCAAATAACATATATCAATATAAAAAACTGGGTAGACTATCCAGATTATTATTATAGACGCACATGAAGGTTAAGATGGCCTCTAAGAATAGAGGCAGGCCATCCAGTATCCTCTCTTCCTTGGGGCCCATCTTTTGAAGTTGTCGCAGAAACCCCCATAATCAATTATCATAATCATCTTATAGCATCTTGTTGCTTTCTGCCTCTGTGTGGGCAGGTAATATTTGCATGTCGCTGTACAGTGGGCCCCCAGAATAAATATTACTGGTGGGCCCTAAGCATCCCAGTCCGACACTGGTTGCCACTGTGATCCATGTGAACAGCTACCACGTTATCGTGACCACCTGCAAAGGGGTTGCTGGCAACTCAGGCTGCAGGCCGGAAGAGGACGGTGGCCTACAACACAGAGGGTGAGTGGGTACCAAAACCTCGCTCAGAACACGTCTATTCCAAGAACCCACTTGCGAGCGCCAATGTTTTGTAGATAGGTGGTAGGTAGATAAAACAAATTTTATCGTATAAGTGGTATTTTTTGTATAAAAGGTATTTATATCATATAGTATACAGAATTAAAATCAAAATGGAATAGACATTAAACTTACTTCACGAGGGGGGCTGTTTACCAGAATAAGCATAAAACACCTGTAAACCAAACAGCCCCCCAGCCTGGATCGCTTCTAGGATGTTAACAAATCGGAGACAGCCAATCACAAGGGGGCTTCTGTTCAAATGTCTTTTATTCCAGTGTAAAATCCGGCTCAACGCGTTTCGGGGCAGGCACGTCCCTTCATCAGGAGTTTAAAACATTTTGCATGTATATATGGGGTATATATACCCCCAAGGTAATGAGGAAAAGACCGCCAAATTAAAGGGGGAGGGCCTGAAAGAATTGCGGCGCATCAGAAGCGGAAGTGCCAGGATGTGATAATGCGAATGACCGGAATGGTGCGCGATGTTCGTGCATGTCAGCCTGGAGCGCATCTCGTACCTGGTGCGCATGTCCAGGCTTCTATCGCTGCGCTTCAAACGGAGCGCTTCGGTGGCTTTTGCGCAGGTCCGGAAGTGTCACTATGTTTGCGTTCCAAGCTGGAACGCACGTTCGTTTTCCGGCCTGTGTTGTTCTTTCGATTACTAGGTGACTTTGTGTATATTCTTTATAATAACCACAAAGTGAAGATATGGTGTGGGGGCATACATAGAAGCCCCTTATATCGAAGAATGGGGGTGATGTCTATTAATTTTATAATGTAAAATTTAAATTTAAAAATGATGTCTTGTTTAAGAGGGATATAATAAAATGAGTGAAGAAATGATTGAAAAAATGATTGAAAAAGTAATTGAAAAAATGAAACAGATCTCAAAAGATGGAGGTAAATAGGGAGTGTATATTTGGATTGCCTTCTTTTTTTTTATTTTCAGGGGTTGGATTTTCAGGGCTCCAGGTTTGGTTCAAACTGTGACCTGACAATGTATGTTTCTTGGTTTTGCTCTCAGAACCCTATGATATTATAGTGATCTAGTGCTGTATTAGAGTGAGAGAGAGGCGTGGTGAGGCAAACATTGATTAACGTCATAGGTAGATTGTACCCCGTATTGGTGGATATTGTAACATAATGTCCTGCGGTAGATTATGTATATAGTATATTCTATTTTATTTTGTTAGGTTGATTAAATATATAGTAGAATAAATATGTATATTAAAATAAAATAAAATGTGTATTGAAATAAATATATGAATAATTAAAAAATAAAAGAAATAGATGGATATAGTGAATTCTTATGGTTGTCAGAAGGAGGAAACTTGTTCTAGTGGGGTTACTTTCAGGTCTAAGGGGTTGCCCTCATGTAGTAGTGCGAAGTGGCGTGATACACTGTGCGTCAAGATTTTCCTTTTTATATTTGATCTGGGAGTTCAGCGGATATAGATTTAGATTTTTTCTTTGGTAGTGATACTTTATTTGTGGGAAATGCTTCTTTAAGGTTGTCTAGGACCATATTATAGTAGCTTTCTAGATGTGGACCTCTGCTCTCTAGGGGTAGAATGAGGATTTGCTTTTTAATGGTGGTTTTATAGTACTAATTGGTTCTGGGATGTGTGTATCATAATCATGTGTTTGCATAGATTTGGTGGAGGCTGTAATGTCGTCTGTTGGGTAGGGGCGGGGACGCGAGTTGATGTTTGTCATAGAGTTTTTGATGGAAAAGTGGCATTGGAGGGTTAGTCTTCTAATAAATTGGTTCAAATCTACAAACAACTCAAATAAATCTGGTTTGTTAGTTGGGCAAAAGGAGAGGCCTCTGCTGAGTAGTTCTATCTCATTTTCTTTTAGGGTGTAACTAGATAGGTGGAAGATGCCTATTTTTTTTAATGATTCAAATTTTAATTTTATGGTAGTCGGGTTTTTGGTTTGTGTTTTTTGTTTGAAGGTGGATCGTTTTCTACCACCTCTGCATCCTCTGTAGCTGGATTTGGTCTTTTTTTGGGATTCAGGATTGGACTGTAGAAGTTGGTGATTTTTAGTGGTTCTTGGGGTTTGGGTGAGAGGAGGCATGAGGGCCCTGGTGTTGAGATGAGTGTTTTCAGGATCTGTGTGCTGGATAGGTTTAAGTGAGGCGGGGGTTGTAGATGGGATGGTGAGTGCCCCCACATCCTATAAGAAAAATATAATTCCAACAATCAATGACCTGCGCAGGCAGAAATATAATCTACTTACTCCAATGTCCCTGTAATTTATACTATGTGGGCCGTACCACACAAGCCCTCAGAGAACGGATGAACGAGCACAGATCAAATATAAAAAGGAAAATCTTGACGCACAGTGTATCACGCCACTTCGCACTACTACACTAGGGCAACCCCTTAGACCTGAAAGTAACCCCACTAGAACAAGTTTCCTCCTTCCGACAATTATGTCGGAAAGAGATGTTCTGGATATACCAGCTTAATACCCTCACTCCATATGGTCTGAACGAGACACTTGAACACGTCAATTACTAAATATCCGACCAACCACTCCTTTTATTCTTTTATACAACCATAAGAATTCACTATATCCATCTATTTCTTTTATTTTTTATTTATTCATTGATTTATTTCAATACACATTTTAATTTATTTTAATATACATATTCATTCTACTATATATTTAATCAACCTAACAAAATAAAATAGAATATACTATATACATAATCTACCGCTGGAAATTATGTTACAATATCCACCAATACGGGGTACAATCTACCTATGACGTTAATCAATGTTTGCCTCACCACGCCTCTCTCACTCTAATACAGCACTAGATCACCATAATATAATAGGGTTCTGAGAGCAAAACCAAGAAACATACATTGTCAGGTCACAGTTTGAACCAAACCTGGAGCCCTGAAAATCCAACCCCTGAAAATAAAAAAAGAAGGCAATCCAAATATACACTCCCTATTTACCTCCATCTTTTGAGATCTGTTTCATTTTTTCAATTACTTATTCAATCATTTTTTCAATCATTTCTTCACTCATTTTATTATATCCCTCTTAAACAAGACATCATTTTTAAATTTAAATTTTACATTATAAAATTAATAGACATCACCCCCATTCTTCGACATAAGGGGCTTCCATGTATGCCCTCACACCATATCTTCACTTTGTGGTTATTTTAAAGAATATACACAAAGTCACCTAGTAATCGAAAGAACAATACAGGCCAGAAAACGAACGTGCGTTCCAGCTTGGTGACACTTCCGTGACACTTCCGGACCTGCGCATAAGCCACCGAAGCGCTCCGTTTGAAGCGCAGCTATAGAAGCCTGGACATGCGCACCAGGTACGAGATGCGCTCCAGACTGACACGCACGAACATCCCGCACCATTCCGGTCATGCGCATTATCACATCCTGGCACTTCCGCTTCTGAAGCGCCGCGATTCTTTCAAGCCCTCCCCCTTTAATTTGGCGGTCTTTTCCTCATTACCTTGGGGGTATATATACCCCATATGCACATACAAAATGTTTTAAACTCCTGATGAAGGGACGTGCCGTCCCCGAAACGCGTTGAGACGGATTTTACACTGGAATAAAAGACATTTGAACAGAAGCCCCCTTGTGATTGGCTGTCTCCAATTTGTTAACATCCTAGAAGCGATCCAGGCTGGGGGGCTGTTTGGTTTACAGGTGTTTTATGCTTATCCTGGTAAACTGCCCCCCTCGTGAAGTAAATTTAATGTCTATTCCATTTTGATTTTAATTCTGTATACTATATGATACAAATACCTTTTATACAAAAAATACCACTTATACGATAAAATTTGTTTTATCTACCTACCACCAATCTATAAAACATTGGCGCTAGCAAGTGGGTTCTTGGAATAGGCGTGTTCTGAGCGAGGTTTTGGTACCCACTCACCCTCCTATCTCCTCCCACCCCACACATTCCACTATTTGCAGACAATCCTGTCCGCATGACGAACTCTTGAGCAGCCTTTTATTACACCTGCCTATCTCCTATCACGCTCTTTTTCACCATCCTCTGGCGCCTCAAGTTTCTTGAGTCTCTTGGACTTACGTCCAATAGATCCGATTAACCCTCAAAAACTCTCCTTTTCTTTTTATACTCTACAACACAGAGGGCAGCATGGAGTGGAAGGCAGGTGAGTATTTTTTTTCTCTTTATTGCTACTACTAAGTAATTTTAACTACTGGAGTCAATAGATCTAAGTGTGGCACTCTAGGGGGAATTATAGCTACCATGGAAAATGGAGGGCATTATAACTACTTGTGGAATATAGAGGGAATTATAACTTCTGGAGGCACTATAGGGGGACATTGTAACTATTGAGAGCACTATAGGAAGTATTTAAACAATTGTAAGTGCTGGGGGCATTATAGGGGGGGGGCTTATTACTACTGTGACCGCTTTAGATGGTTCCTTATTACTACTGGGGGATTTGTAGGGATGCATTAGGGTCCATTCACACGTCCACATTTTGTAATCCGCATCCGTTCCGCAAAATTGCGGAACAAGTGCGGACGCATTCATTTCAATAGTACTGCAAAAAATGCGGACACCATTCAGTGTGCTGTCCGCATCCGTAGTTCAGTTCCGTTATGCGGATCCACAAAGAAAAAATATAGCATGTCCTACTATAGTCTGCAAATTGCGGTCCGTGGTCCCATTGTAGTCAATGGGTCGTCAAAAATGCAGATGACATGCGGAAAGCTGCAATATGTCATCCGCATGTCAATCCGCATGTCCGCAATTGGATCCGGAGGAAATAGAAAAAAAATAAGCCTGCCCCCTGTGACATTGAGAACCCAGTAAAGCAGAGTACAGAAAGCAGAAAACAGAGTACAGTCTTTAAAAATGCAATCTTTTGATGTGGAAAAATTGATAGTACTCATACAGGAGTGCCCTATGGGACACCCGGTCAGAGGTATATCATGATCGTGTCCAAAAAGACCGGTCATGGGAGGAGATAGTGACACAATAAGTACCCACACCATTGTCTTCAGCTTCTACACAGAAAAAAAAAAAAATGTGTGAGTATATTAATTTATTAAAATGTATAATGTGCATTTTAAAGTATTGCTTCATACTTATGGTCCGTGAGTGGGCCATATGTCCTGGCACAGCATAGATAGTGTACATTTGAGTGATACAGTAGTTTATATGCTAATTTTTACATATTCTATGCTTCTTCATGACATATGCCAACTCACTTTAGTGTATATATTGTAAACTATATATATTTTGTATAAGCGGCCTAGTCTGAAAATGTCTTGCATTGCATACATTTAAAATTCCCTTTTTGCAATGCATAACTTAGCAACCAATGTCTTTAACATGTAAAAAAAAAATATTTTTAACTTTAATAACCACATTTTATTCTATATTTCCAAATGTCTTTGATATGAATTGAGTTTAATAGGCCTCTTTCACAAATTTGATTATTTAAAAAGAAGGATGTTTGTATCAGCCTCAGACACACGACCATATGCCCTCCGAGACATATGGTCTGTGAGCGGGCCATATGTCCCAGAACAGCATTGATCGTGTGCACGAGAGCACACAGCATCATAGGTTACTGTGATGCTGTGCACATCGATCCGCCCGCAGACTATAGTCCTGCACTCATAAGATTATATAAGTGTGGTACAGTAGTCCCGCGGGCGGCCCAATGTGCACAGCATCATTGTAATCTACGAAGCTGTGCACTCCCCTGCATACGATCATTGCCACTCCGGGACATATGGGCCACTCACAGACCGTATTTCTCGGAGGGCTTACGGTCGTGTGAATGAAGACTTTTGCAAACCTCCTCAATATGCAGGCATCAGCCATGTGCTCTACGCATGTTGACCCATTCACTTGAATGGGTCCGCAATCCAGAAGGATGCAGAGTGGAACAGAGGCACGTAACCAGGGAACTAAAATTGTTTTTTTTTTGGAGTACATGGATCAATGACCCATTCAAGCTGAATGGGTCTGGATCCGTCTCAACATCCTTGCAAATGCCTGTTCATTATTGACCGCATATTGTGGTCTCCAGTGCACGGAACGGCCGTGCTATGACACGATCTCATGACATACATATTATTTTGATATGTGCCTTTTTGTAACTTTATTTATATGAAATCTAACTGGCAATTTAATGTCAAAATGACATTAAACTTTATCAATCTGGAAGTATAGAATGAAGTTCACAATTACACTTTGAGCATTAATTCATATTTTGTCTTGTAAATTTTAATTAATAATTACAAATTTATAATTTTTATTTTTAAAATATTATTTTCATTTCAGTAAAACAAGTAAAAAAATGATGGAATACCTGCAGAGACCAATTCAGAAGGGAGATAAATGCAAAACCACACAGTGGAGATGGCGGGTTAAAAAGAAACCCTATATGTACACAAAATATCTTCAATTCTTAAAACCTATAATGGAGTTACAAACGTAAGTAATTTTAATATTGCACAGGCTATGGAAGAAGACATTATAGAGGCCAACGCAGAAAGGACCCCTGTTGGTGCAGTACCAGTTTGCTGTTCATTTGATAGTCTGGTTCTCGAATATCTAAATCAGAATCGATCAGACAGCAAGGAAAAAGTTGCTTTAAAAGGCCTTGCTCCTTCCTTGCGCTGTGTGCCAGATAAATGGCAAATGCGGTGCATTTCTGCGGTGGCACTTATGATTGATCAGTTTGCTGGGCCTCAAGAGCCGCACAATGTGGTTCATTTTTTGGAAAACTCATGTGATAAAATGACGAACACTGAGACCCCTCCATCACGTCTGAATAGTCTTATTTTCTGTATGTCTTTTATCTTTAAAAATGTATTATTTTAAAAATGTATGTTTGTTTTTAATATTGATGACCTATTATCTGTTTAGGTCATTATTATTAAATAATCTTTCTAGAAAAAAATATTTTAAAAAGTATAAGGCCCCTTTCAACACAGGCAAAAATTCCGCGCGGGCCCAATGCTTGAGGTGAACGCATTGCACCCGCACTGAATCCAGACCCATTCACTTCAAAGGGCCTGTGTACATGAGCGGTGATTTTCACGCATCACTTGTGCGTTGCGTGAAAATCGCAGCATGTTCTATATTCTCAGTTTTTCACGCAACGCAGGCTCCATAGAAATGAATGGTGCTGCGTGAAAATCGCAAGCAAGAGCGGATGCGGTGCAATTTTTCACGCATGGTTGCTAAGGAGACGAAGGATGAGTTAACCGGGACCCCATTTACTTTATTATTTTCCATTATAACATGGTTATGGCTTGCAGGACCTGGCTGGAAAAGTACCTTCGGTGACATCATCACTATCTTCTATCTTCATTCAGCAGGACCTGCGCTGACGTCACCGCGCTCACCACGTGGTGAGCGTGATGACGTCACCGAAGGTCCTTTTCCAGCCAGGTCCTGCAAGAAGAAGAAAAAAGAAGACGAGCCCGGCTGCACGATCAAGTGGACAAGGTGAGTTAATTTTTTTATTTTATTTTTAACCCCACAATGGATCTTTTACTTAGCATTCTGAATTAAAGAATGCTATTATTTTCCATTATAACCATGTTATAATAGAAAATAATAAAATATACAGAACACTGATCCCAAACCCGAACTTCAGCGAAGAAATCCGAGTTCTAGTCTGGGTACGACATTCAGTTTTTTCTCACGCGTGTGCAAAAAGGCCTTGCACTTGTGCGGAAAAAACTGAACAACGCAATGCAATCGCAGTAAAAACTGACTCAAATTATGTGCGTGCTCGCACGATTTCCCCGCCATGCACCCGCATCCTATCCGGCCCTCGCACACGACGCCCGTGTGAAAGAGGCCTAAGAATCACCTTTTTGATGTTGTTGCATCTGCAGCCGAAATCCCGCGCCTGCGCCGTATTGGTCTACAGTCGGCACAGGCACTCTGAGAGAAGAAGCAGCCAAGCGCCTGCGCCAACTGAAGACCGTTACGGCGCATGTGCGGGATTTCGGCTGCAGACAGGGCCAGCGGGAGGAGGAGAGCGCACTGGCCCTGTCTATCAAGAGCAGAGGGGGCGTTTCCAGAGCATGAGAATGCGGCGGCTACCAGCAAGTATCCGCCCAACTTGCTGGTAGCGAAGACAATTTGCATATAATAAAAGTACGATTTTTAGAAGATAGAAAACTCAAATAAAGGTATGAAACATATGTTTGAACTCAGCTGACATTAGCAAGTAGCTAATGTCAGCTACTGGAAATTGCATAAGTGGGGGTGACAGAAGCCCTTTAACCGGAGGATTTATTGACCTGTCCTGTAGTTGTCGCTCTATGGGCTACTCATTTAACCCCTCCATTAACTATCTCCTTCCAGTCCTTGTCAAAATTTAATACTGGCAGATGTTGCTGTACGATCTTACAAATCTCAGAATACTCTGTGCTATAACCTGTCACAAAGGTCACTGGCTTTTCTTTTCTTTTGTTTTTTATTTTATTATCAGAAAGCAATTTTTCTGGAAATACTAATTTCTTTCTGTCTAGAGAAAGAGTCCAATCCTTGGCTCTCTATAGACTGAATGGTGTAGTTTCTTGTATGTAACCTACTAACTATTCTTTCCCCTTCTTGAATAAACATAACGCTATTAGAGCAATTGCGCCTGGCTCTTATCATTTCACCCTTTGAGATATTTCTTGTAACATGGGGTGGGTGGCAAGAGGTTGCCAAAAGAGCGGTATTTCCTGATATTTCCTTCCTGTGAGTTGATCTAAAAAAAACACTGAATTAGAAACTTTATTGTGTCCACCCCCCCATTGACATAATTCCCAAAAGCTGGGATGCTCGCCACATCGCCGACCCATACCATCAATAGATTGTCGATGTATCCTCCATACCATTTGATATTCTGAAAAAATGGATACATGTCTGTAAATAGAAACTGTCTCTCCCACCAAGCCATGAAAATGTTTGCTATGGAGGGTGAGAACTTTGCCCCCAGAGAAACTCCAGACACCTGCAAGTAAAATGTCCCATTAAACATAAAAAAAATGATGCTTAAGTAAAAAGTGTATAACCATGCAAATATAATCCTGAAGCTACATCGTATAATTACTGTTGGTTGACAGAAACCACTGTAAAGCCTGTATTGCTAGTTGATGAGGAATGTTTGTATATAGCGATACTACATTTGCGGGTTAACCATTCATATTGCATTCCACTTCAAACTATCAAAGGCTTGCAACACCGAATGTGTCTTTCAAATAACCAGGAATTAGCGGTACCAAAGGTTGAAGGAGAGTCCACCCACTCCGATAATTTTTCAGAGTAAGAACCAATACCTGCAACAATTGGTCTCATAGGGGGTGGAGACTCTCCTTTATGCACCTTTGGTAAAGCATGAAAAATGGCAACAATGGGATGTTGTACATATATATATTCAGTTTCTTTTTGACTAAGAACGCCGATAGAGAAACCATACTGCACTATTTTCTGAAGTTCTTGTTTGTACAGGGGCAGATGATTGTTTTTAAGTAGGCAGTAAGTAGCCGTATCTTCCAACATGCGCAGAATTTGTTATTTGTAGACATAACTATCTAACAAAACAACCGCTCCCCCTTTATCCGCTTCGTTAATTATTATGTCAGATCTTTTTATTAAATCATTCAGTGCAGTATGCTCAGCCCTCTGCATATTAAACTTGTTTTCATATGATGCTACACCTCCCACTGTTAGTTTTGTGGATGTTATTTTATCATGTAAGGCACAAAGATCTTTCTCCACCAAATCCTGGAAACTGTCAAGAGCAGGCGATCTTGACTGTATTGGATAAAAATCCCTATTAGATGTTTTAAAAAATGTAGATCTATTTTGTTTAAATATATCAGCCTGCTCTTGACACATTTCCTGCAAAGATGCTATTTGTGCTAATTCCTTAAAGTCCATTGAGGATATCGGTGTCTTTGGCTCTGTTGATATTTCATCCTGTGGAACAGCTTCAAAAGAATTTTCCATAGATTGAAAGTGTTTTTTCAGGGTCAAAATTCGTGCCAGGCAATTAACATCAATAATCGTGCTGTAAAGATCAAAGTGACAGGTTGAAGCAAAAGATAGTCCCCTTCTCAGAAGATCCTCCTGCTCCTGTGACAGGATTGTAGATGATAGATTAATTATTTGAGGATCTTCTACTCCTGTTTGTGCCGAAAGGGATACCGCCGTCCTGCTGCAGGGTTTCCTCCCCACCTGACATTTTTTGCACCTGATTTTCTGCCCACATCCCCACTTCCCATTTGCATACAGGTGGTATTCACACTAGGGTAGGTGGAAAGATTGCTAATTTCTGGAGCTGAATCAGATGACTCTATCTCAGTAGAGCTAAAAGAAACCTTGGACACACGTTTCCTTCTGGAACGAGCTGATCTTCTCAAAATCGAGCAGGGAGTATTAGCCCTTGCTTCTGGCCAGGAGTAGACCACATTTGATTTATAATCCACTAAATCTCTGTTATACTGTAGGGTCTGAAACACGTATATATTGTGGACTGTGTATGTGATTCATGTTTGGATTTGGATAAATAAAGTGGAAGAAGTTTTTATGGAAGCTGGACCTAAATTTTTTTCTTTTGGATTAAGTTTGCACACAGCCGGGTCCGGGCTGGGTCCGTGCCTCCAGTAAAACAGCACAGGTGAGAGCTGCTTTTTGTACTTTGTTACTTCATTCATAAGGTCTTCTGCCATGATGATTGCTGAGAAATGGGAAGAAAACAATGCCAGCCAAGCAAAGGTTTCTCACATAGCTCTTAATGACACCAAAAGCACAAGTAAATGGCGCTTGTACTATCACATGTCTTCTGTTTTAACCCCTTTAGGACCGGGCTCATTTTCACATTAAGGACCAGGCCATTTTTTAAAGGCTGGGAGTAGTATTGGCCCTGATGAGATGTTGTGTCTCAGTATATTTACTCAGGCTGTCACTCCCTAAGGTTCAGTGCAGTGAAAATGTACAAGTAAACTTATAAAAGACTCTCTTTACTAAGTGCAAAATATAACAAAATATATATTGGTGAAAATATAACAAAATATCTTATATATATGCTATGTGGGGAGTCGCTCTGGTAGATAGCGGTGCGGGTGCAGTACAGAGGCAAGACAAGGAGTCCAGAAAGTGCAATAAACAGTGTTTTATTCACACTTGCACAAAATAAACGATAAACAGTCTCTTGGTGTTAATTCACACTCAGCAAACACAAAAGGCAAAACCAAAGAGTCCAAAACCAGGTTCAATCACCTGTGAGATGTTTAGGTGCGCGTTCGCACCTGGCGGTCGGCCCAGCCGCAGGATAATCCACCTTCAGGCTTCCAGGACGCCTCCTTGCTGGGCTCATCCTTCCAGCCCAGAGAGCTCCACAGCACTAGCAGCAGCTCCAGGACAATCACAGCCACACCTGCTGATGTGGCTGCCTTTAAAAAGCCCGGCAAAGTCCGGCCTGGACCATGGGGAGTAGGCACCCACCCAACTCTTTGCCTACTCCCAGTAAGAGCCGGCCCGGATTGGCTTTGCAGCCAAACTAACTATCAATGTCAAGCAGCACTAGCTGCTGCTGACACATAAAACCCGGCTCTCACCTCCCCGAGGCCAGGAACCTCGGTGACACGTATCTTCCGTCCATGACGGCACCTTGCGCCCTCTTACATACCTCCCCCTTTGTTCAACCCTGACAGGGTGAACACACGCCAAACACTGTACTCGAGACAGGGCATCCGCATTTCCTTGCAAGCGGCCTGCCCTGTGTTCCACTGTGAACTTGAAGTTCTGCAGAGACAAGAACCATCTGGTGACCCGAGCATTCCTGTCTTTCGCCTGGCACATCCACTTTAGAGGGGAATGGTCGGTCACCAGACGGAACTTTCTCCCTAGCAGATAATAGCGGAGAGACTCTAGTGCCCACTTGATGGCCAGGCACTCTCTCTCCACTATACTGTACCTGGTCTCGGCTGGGGTGAGTTTGCGACTCAGGAAAACCACGGGATGCTCCTCCCCATTGATTTCCTGAGAGAGTACAGCCCGAGGCCCACTTCAGAGGCATCGGTCTGTACCACAAATTCTCTCTTGAAGTCGGGCGTCACCAAAACCGGGGACCCACACAGGGCCGACTTCAGAGCAGAGAAAGCCTTATCCGCCTGCTCATTCCACTGGATCGACACTGACCTGCGTCCTTTAAAAGGCTTGTCAATGGAGCAGCAATTGTAGCGAAGTTGGGAATAAACCTCATGTAGTATCCCACCATGCCCAGGAATGATTTTACTTGCCGCGTAGTGACAGGTCGGGGCCAATTCTTAATTGCCTCAATTTTGTTTACCTGAGGTTTGACCACCCCCGCCCAATGACATACCCTAGGTATTTGGTCTCTTCTAACCCTATCACACACTTTTTTGGGTTAGCAGTTAAGCCAGCTTTCCTAAGGGAGTCCACTACGGCCTGTACCTTCGGTAGGTGACTCTCCCAGTCGGTGCTATGGACAACGATATCATCCAGATACGCTGAGGCGTACCGTCGATGTGGACGGAGCACAATATCCATAAGCCTTTGAAACGTGGCGGGGCGCCATGTAGACCAAAGGGTAATACCTTGTACTGATACAACCCCTCCGGTGTGATAAAAGCAGTTTTTTCCTTGGCAGCCTCCGTTAAGGGTACCTGCCAGTACCCTTTGGTGAGGTCCAAGACAGAAAAATACCTGGCTTGGCCCAATTTTCAATGAGCTCATCCACCCTCGGCATGGGATATGCGTCAAACTTGGACACCTCATTCAGCTTGCGGAAATCGTTACAGAACCTCAATGTCCCGTCCGGCTTGGGTATTAAGACTATCGGACTGGCCCAATCACTTTTTGACTCCTCGATGACACCTAACTGGAGCATCAGCTGCACTTCCTTCACAATGGCTTGTCGCCGAGCCTCGGGTACCCGGTACGGCTTTAACCGGACTTTGGCCTGAGGCTCAGTGATAATGTCATGCTGGATTAGGGATGTGCGCCCAGGGAGGTCGAGAACACATCCGTGTTCCGACTAATGAACTCCTTAACTTCCTGGACCTGTTTGGAGGATAGGCTATCTGAAATTTTACGGTGGCTGCTGCTTCCCGGACTTCGAGGTGAGGGGCTGGATCCTTCTCACCTAGAAGCCCTGGCCGAGGGCTGTCATCGCTGGACGAGTCCCTATCCTTCCATGGCTTCAGCAAATTCACATGATACACCTGCTCCGGCTTCCGCCGCCCTGGCTGGTGCACCTTGTAATTTACTTCCCCACTTTCTCGAGCACTTCATAGGGCCCCTGCCACCTAGCTAGAAATTTGCTGTCAAGGGTGGGTACCAGAACTAAAACTCGGTCTCCGGGATTAAAGTCTCGTACCCGAGCCTGACGATTATAGACTCTACTTTGGGCCTGTTGTGCTGCCTCCATATGCTCCCGGACCAGCGGTAACACCCTCTCCATACGTTCCTGCATCTGGGTAACATATTCAATTACGCTTTTGTGGGGACGGGCTGTTGTTCCCACGCTTCCTTAGCGATGTCCAACAGGCCCCGTGGGTGTCTGCCATAAAGCAGTTCGAAGGGTGAGAACCCAGTAGAGGCCTGGGGCACTTCTCGCACTGCAAACATGAGATAGGGCAGAAGCAGATCCCAGTCCTTCCCATCTCGGGACACCACCCTTTTTAACATATTTTTTAAAGTTTGGTTAAATCTTTCCACAAGGCCGTCCGTTTGCGGATGAGTAAGCGGACGTCCGTAATTGCTTTATATGCAACAGTTTACACAATTCCCTCATAATCTTAGACATAAAAGGGGTCCCTTGGTCCGTCAGAACCTCCTTAGGTAGGCCCACCCGGGTAAACATCTCCATTAACTCCTTTGCAATGAGCCTAGCCGATGTGTGTCGAAGAGGCACCGCCTCTGGATATCGAGTAGCATAGTCCAGAATCACCAGGATATGTTGGTGACCCCTAGCAGACTTCGGTGCGGGTCCGACCAGATCCATGGCAATACGCTCGAATGGGACCTCAATTATTGGGAGAGGGACCAGGGGACTTCTGTAATGCGGCTGGGGGCTATTTACCTGACAGGTCGGACAGGACTTACAGAACTCCTCTACTTCCTTAAACAAACCGGGCCAGTAAAATCGCTGTAGTACGCGGTCCTGCGTTTTCTGCCACCCCATGTGTCCCCCAAGAACATGTTGGTGGGCAAGCTCCATAACAAGCTTGCGATATGCGGTGGGCACCACCAACTGTTCAACTGGCTCACCTCGGATTTGGTTCACCCGATACAACATATCCTGAAGAACAATAAATCGTGGAAACATTAATTCAGCCCCAGGTTTCTGGGGTTTACCATCAATCATTACGACACTTTCCCAGGCCCTGGTTAGGGTTTGGTCCCGGTGTTGTGCGGTCCCAAAATTTTCCCCGGAGACATTGAGGTCTGCCAACTCAGGTCCCGGTGGCAAGTCCTCCGTGTCTCCCACCATTACACTCAGTGGGGTTGTCTCCCCCTCTACCGCTGGAGCAGTGGTCACCCCTACCGCTGGCCCTTCAGATTCGGGCTCCCAGGGTTCTGGCCTTCCAGTGGTATCAGGCCACTCTACTAGGGTTACCCCTGTCTCGGGCCCATCAGACACTTTTATAGCCGGCCACAGCGCCGGGAAACCTGGGAAGTCCCTCCCAAGTATCAGTTCATGTGGGAGTTTGGTAGCGACAGCCACCTCGTGGGTCCACTTACCAGCCGCTGTGGACAAAGTCACTAATGCAGTGGGGTAGTCTTTTAAGTCTCCGTGGATACATAGGACCCCGATTTTACGGCCGGTATACTCCATGCAGGCCGTACTAGGGCAGCTCTTACCAGGAGACTAAACTCCCGGAGTCCAGCAGGGCCACCGCCAGAGAATCTCCCACCTCTACCTGACACAGGTGGTTATTATCCTGCACCTCACGGGTGCCAGTTGCGCACAGCTTCCGTGCATACAGGGAGTGGCGATACCCGTAGTTCACATCCATCGGCTCACCCTGATGCGGACAGTCGGCCCTGATGTGGCCTGGCTCCTGACACCTCCAGCATACCACGGGAGGCGGATCCGCAGGGGATACATTCCGTGCAGGTCTCTCTGTCGCCGGTCGTCGGAACTGGGGTGGAGGCCTCCGGGGTTTGACTGGCCCCTTCCCAGCAAGACTCCCCTGCAGGTTTCTGGTGGCCTCGTAACGCTCCACCAGGTCGACCATCTCCAGGGCACTTACCGGAGACGCCTGGCCGACCCAGTGCTGGAGGGGATAAGGCAGGGCCCTCCAAAAGATGTCCGCCAACAGTCGATCCAGCATGGCAGTGGGACTTAGTAGATCGGGCTGCAGCCACTTTTGCAGCCTGTGCAGCAGATCGTAGTACTGCGGCCTAGCGGGTTCAGTCGTTTTAAAGTCCCACTGGTGGACTCTTTGAGCGCGGACCAGCACGTTCACCCCCAGTCTGGCTAGGATCTCTCCTTTCACGGTGTCATAATCGGCCGCTTGGTCGTCCGACAAGTCGAAAAACACCTGCTGGGGTCCGGAAGCCAGGAACGGAGCGACCACCTCAGCCCACTGGTCACGGGGCAGCTTCTCCCTCACGGCCACTTTTTCGAAGACTGCCAGGTAGGTCTCAGCATCATCCTCGGGGGTCATCTTGGGAATTGCTGCACGGACCGCTTTCCGGGCATCATGGGCACGGTGAGAGGCTCCAGTCGCTTGCAAAGCCATTACATGTTGCAACAGCAGCTGGTTTGTCTCCTGCTGCTGCTTGTTGGCCTCCCGCTGCTGTAAATTGGCCTCCACGAGAGCCTTTACAACTGCCTCCATCTTGTCAGGGTTCACGTGTTGAAACTTTGCCGGCTTGACATATGACATTCACTTTAGAAAAAACAAAACTTCGGCGTTTACGCCAGCCTCACTGCGCATGCCCGCATCCGACACCAAATGTGGGGAGTCGCTCTGGTAGATAGCGGTGCGGGTGCAGTACAGAGGCAAAACAAGGAGTCCAGAAAGTGCAATAAACAGTGTTTTATTCACACTTGCACAAAATAAGCGATAAACAGTCTCTTGGTGTTAATTCACACTCAGCAAACACAAAGGCAAAACCAAAGAGTCCAAAACCAGGTTCAATCACCTGTGAGATGTTTAGGTGCGCGTTCGCACCTGGCGGTCGGCCCAGCCGCAGGATAATCCACCTTCAGGCTTCCAGGACGACTGCACGCCTCCTTGCTGGGCTCATCCTTCTAGCCCAGAGAGCTCCACAGCACTAGCAGCAGCTCCAGGACAATCACAGCCACACCTGCTGATGTGGCTGCCTTTAAAAAGCCCGGCAAAGTCCGGCCTGGACCGTGGGGAGTAGGCACCCACCCAACTCTTTGCCTACTCCCAGTAAGAGCCGGCCCGGATTGGCTTTGCAGCCAAACTAACTATCAATGTCAAGCAGCACTAGCTGCTGCTGACACATAAAACCCGGCTCTCACCTCATTGAGGCCAGGAACCTCGGTAACACGTATCTTTCGTCCATGACGGCACCTTGCACCCTCTTACAGCTATCAGAAGGAGCTGGCTTCACACGGGTATATTTCATCTATTTCATTTAATGTTTGTGTGTGTCGTTAAAAGATATCGACCGTATTCCCCATAACAGTGACCTCCACAGCACCCCGGCCCTTAATTCTGACCAACAGTGCCCCGCCACTTTAAAATGGGACCTCCACAGCAGCCCATCCCCTTAACTTTGATCTTCACAGCAGCCCGCCCCTTTAACAGTGAGTTTCACAGCACCCCACTCCCTTGACATTGACCTCCTCAGGGGCCCGCCCTCTTAACAGTGACCTCCACAGCACCCTGCCCCCTTAATGCTAGGGCTACACAACGACATGTGTCGCGCAGCATTTTGTCTCAACAATTTTTACAATGATAGGCTATGGCAGGGATGGCCAACCTGTGGCTCTCTAGCTGTTGCAAAACTACAACTCCCAGCATGCCCAGACTGTCTACAACTATCAGCCTACAGCAGGGCATGGTGGGAATTGTAGTTTTACAACAGCTGGAGGCCCGCAGGTTGGCCATCCCTGGGCTATGGTGTCGCACTAGCGACATGTGACATACTGCGACACAACAGTTGCAAGAAATCCACCTAAGATGAATTTTTCTGCAACTGCATTTGCAGCATGTCACGTGTTGCAGTGCAACACCATAGACTATCATTATAAAAATTATCGCAAGACATTAGTGCGACATCAATTTCGCGCGACAAATGTAGCAGTGTAGTTGTGCCCTATGTGTCATGTGACACATGTCGTTGTGTAGCCCTAACCTAAAACTGACCTACAGCAGTGAAGAAAAATGACTGTGTTGTTATGGAAACCTGGAGTAAAACTGTGTGTATGTGGAGACTAAGGGCCTGTGAGATTTTATTGGCTGATAAGGGACATATGACTGTGTGTATGGAAGTTAGGATATGAAGAGAAAGACTTGCAGGCTTGTATTGGCTAATGCAGGTCATTTTTTGGGAATATCACAGGAATGGAACGTTCTAAAGAGCTGTGACCCCCACAAGAATTTCTTTCAGGTAGCAAGGGATGTATATACCAAGTTTCGGTGAAATCGATAGTTGCGTTTTTGAGTGATCGCAGAACACACATACATATATATGTCCTTCTTATATATATACAGTTGTGTTCAAAATTATTCAACCCCCACTGAAATTGAGTGTTTTGGCCAGTTTGACATTGATTTTGATCATTTCAGTCATCTTGTTTACAATTAAATCAAAGAGGCACTTGTAAGTCAGACAAATATAACATAACATTTATAATGAAATAACCACAAATGTCTTTTCTGTGCTGACATCATTATCAGTTTTATTCAACCCCCAAGTGACATTCAATCTTAGTACTTAGTACAACATCCTTTTCCAGTTATAACCGCTTTTAAACGATCTACGGGTATCTTCGCCCATTCTTCATGGGCAAAAGCCTCCAGTTCAGTCACATTCTTAGGCTTGCACGCTGCAACTGCTTTCTTTTAGTCCCACCAGAGGTTCTCAATCGGATTTAAGTCTGCCGACTGCGATGGCCACTTTAAAATGTTCCAGCCTTTAATCTGCAACCATGCTCTAGTGGACTTGGAGGTATGCTTGGGATCATTGTCCTGTTGAAAGGTCCAACGTCTCCCAAGCCTCAGGTTTGTGACGGACTACATCACATTTTCATCCAATATCTCCTGGTACTGAAGAGAATTCATGGTACCTTGCACACGCTGAAGCTTCCCTGTACCTGTAGAAACAAAACAGCCCCAAAGCATGATTGACCCCCCGCCATGCTTCACAGTAGGCAAGGTGTTCTTTTCTTCATAGGCCTTGTTCTTCCTCCTCCAAACATAGCGTTGATCCATGGGCCCAAACAGTTCTAATTTTGTTTCATCAGTCCACAGAACACTATCCCAAAACTTCTGTGGTTTGTCCACATGACTTTTGGCATACTGCAGTCGACTCTTCTTATTCTTTGGAGACAGCAAGGGGGTGCGTCTGGGAGTTCTGGCATGGAAGCCTTTATTACGCAGTTTGCGCCTTATTGTCTGAGCTGAAACTTCAGTACCCGCATCTGACAAATCTTTTTTCAGTTTATCAGCAGTCACACGGGGACTTTTCTCCACTTTGCGCTTCAGGTAGCACACAGCAGTCGACGTCAGCATCTTCTTTCTGCCACGACCAGGTAGCGTTTCAACAGTGTCCTTTGCCTTGAATTTGCGAATGATGCTTCCTATGGTGTCTCTTGGTATGTTTAACATATTTGCAATCTTCTTATAGCCATTGCCCTTCCTGTGAAGAGAAATCACCTCTTCTCTTGTCTTCCTGGACCATTCTCTTCACTTCACCATGTTTGTAAACACACAAGTAAATGTCTAGAAGGAGCTGAGTATCACAGTCATTTTACATCTGCCTAATTGGTGCTTATTATGCTTGATTGCTGCTCCTTGACAACCACAGGTGTTTTCAATACCTGATCGAAAACACTTGAATGAACCTCTGTTCTTAAGAGTGGTAGTGTTTAAGGGGTTGAATAATTGTGTCAATGAAGAAATCACAAAAAAAACATTTAACCCCTTAAGGACCGGGGGTTTTGGGATTTTTGCGTTTTTGTTTTGCGCTCCCTGCCTTCCAAAAGCCATAACATTTTTATATTTCCGCTCACATAGCCATATGACGGCTTATTTTTTGCGGGACAAGTTGTACTTTTTAACGCTACCATTTATTTTTGCATGTGATGTAGTGGGAAACGGGAAAAAAATTCCAAATGGGGTGAAATTGCAAAAAAAAAGCAATTTCACCACAGTTTTACGGGTTTTTAAATTACAACGTTCGATTTGCGATAAAACTGACTGATTAATTTTATTCTTCAGGTCAGTACGAATCCGGCAATACCTAATATGTATAGTTTTTCTTGCGTTTTGATAGTGAAAAAAAATTAAAAGTGGGAATTTTTTATTTTATTTTTTTGTCGCCATGTTTTGACCCCTATAACTTTTTTGTAATTATGCGTATGGAGCAGTGTAGGGGCTCATTTTTTGCGGGGCAATCTGAACTTTTAATTGATACCATTATGGGGTGCGTATGATGTTTTGATCACTTTTTATTCATTTTTTTAGGAAATGAAGGGTCCAAAAATGGCGAATTAGCCATTTGGGCGCTTTCTTTCCGTTTTATGTTTACCGTATGGTGAATATTTTTAATATTATTATAGTATGGGCGTTTTCGCACATTGCGACACCATTATGTGTAATTTTTTATTTTTTTATTTATTTTATTCTCATTTTGGGGAAAGGGGGTGATTTGAATTTTTATATTTTTTATTTAATTTTTATTTTTAAACTTTTTTTTTTTTTACCACTTTCTTATAGTTCCCATAGGGAACTATAAGATGCAATCATCAGATTGCTATTCTCATATATTCCAATGCAATAGCATTGGAATATATGAAAAATCACATATTTCCTATGGAGCCTATTACAGTCATAGGCTCCATAAGAATACTATGTAGTACCCTAGGTTTCATTCACAGAAACCTAGGGTACTACATCATGCTCGGCTCCCCTTGTGGCCATCAGGGAGCCGGGCAAACCAGTGAAACTTTCGGTTTTGCGCGATCAGATGCCGTGGTCAGGATTGACCCACGGCATCTGAGGGTTAAATGTCCGCGATCGGCATCGCTGCCGGTCGCGGACATGAGCTGCGGGTGTCAGCTTGATGAATCAAGCTTTTACCCGCAGCTCGGGCGCCCGCTCCGTGCGGGAGCGGGCGCCATCTTTAAAGTGCGGACGAAGGGCGTACATGTACGCCCTTTGTCCTTAAGAGGTTAATACTGTATTACAAAAACAATTGATGTAATTTTAGATGCATTTGGTTCTTTAAAAAGTCCTTGTAAGATTTCATTCTGAACACAATTACAAATGTACACTAAATTCCCTAAAACCCTTTACAGCATTGGGGGTTGAATAATTTTGAACACAACTGTACGTGTGTATATATATATATATATATATATATATATATGATTATCAATAATATATATATATATATATTGTGGGGAGTCGCTCTGGTAGATAGCAGTGCGGGTGCAGTACAGAGGCAAAACAAGAAGTCCAGAAAGTGCAATAAACAGTGTTTTATTCACACTTGCACACAATAAACGATAAACAGTCTCTTGGTGTTAATTCACACGCAGCAAACACAAAAAAGCAAAACCAAAGAGTCCAAAACCAGGTTCAATCACCTGTGAGATGTTTAGGTGCGCGTTCGCACCTGGCGGTCGGCCCAGCCGCAGGATAATCCACCTTCAGGCTTCCAGGGCGACTGCACGACTCCTTGCTGGGCTCATCCTTCCAGCCCAGAGAGCAACACAACACTAGCAGCAGCTCCAGGATAATCACAGCCACACCTGCTGATGTGGCTGCCTTTAAAAGCCCCGCAAAGTCCGGCCTGGACCGTGGGGAGTAGGCACCCACCCAACTCTTTGCCTACTCCCAGTAAAAGCCGGCCCGGATTGGCTTTGCAGCCAAACTAACTATCAATGTCAAGCAGCACTAGCTGCTGCTGACACATAAAACCCGGCTCTCACCTCACCGAGGCCAGGAACCTCGGTGACACGTATCTTCCGTCCATGACGGCACCTTGCGCCCTCTTACATACCTCCCCCCTTTGTTCAACCCCGACAGGGTGAACACACGCCAAACACTGTACTCGAGACAGTGCATCCGCATTTCCTTGCAAGCGGCCTGCCCGCATCCTCCACCAAATGTGGGGAGTCGCTCTGGTAGATAGCAGTGCGGGTGCAGTACAGAGGCAAAACAAGAAGTCCAGAAAGTGCAATAAACAGTGTTTTATTCACACTTGCACACAATAAACGATAAACAGTCTCTTGGTGTTAATTCACACGCAGCAAACACAAAAAAGCAAAACCAAAGAGTCCAAAACCAGGTTCAATCACCTGTGAGATGTTTAGGTGCGCGTTCGCACCTGGCGGTCGGCCCAGCCGCAGGATAATCCACCTTCAGGCTTCCAGGACGACTGCACGACTCCTTGCTGGGCTCATCCTTCCAGCCCAGAGAGCAACACAACACTAGCAGCAGCTCCAGGATAATCACAGCCACACCTGCTGATGTGGCTGCCTTTAAAAAGCCCCGCAAAGTCCGGCCTGGACCGTGGGGAGTAGGCACCCACCCAACTCTTTGCCTACTCCCAGTAAAAGCCGGCCCGGATTGGCTTTGCAGCCAAACTAACTATCAATGTCAAGCAGCACTAGCTGCTGCTGACACATAAAACCCGGCTCTCACCTCACCGAGGCCAGGAACCTCGGTGACACGTATCTTCCGTCCATGACGGCACCTTGCGCCCTCTTACAATATATATATATATATCACATAGTCTGTTCTGGCAGAGGAACAGATTTTTGAAGTTTACTGTATTCGACTGCCGCCCACCACCGGATCCTCTATAAACGGGTCCAATAGGGATCCGTCAGGTTTTCGGGATAAATGCCACAATAGGACAAATAATGCTGAGGGATGGCATTTATGCCGAAACCAGACTGATCTCCGTCAGGGCCTATTAAAGCCAATGGAGATCCAGCGGTGAGTGGCTATGCCGGAGGATATGGTAAACACTCCAGTAGTCTGTTCCTCTGCTTTAATAGCTGCATATGTGAACCTAGCTTTAAGGACTACTGGGAAAACTGCAGGATTTTAGAATAAAAAAAAAAAGATAACATGGCAAATTAAAAATAGCATCACCAAAAAATGATTTAAACATGTCTAATATGAACTCTTGCGATGACACATTTCCTTTAATACGTAGCCTATCAAAATCCCAGAGACTGCAATTATATTCTATTGCAGTCTATGGTACAAGCGATCAGAACATAACATATATTTAAGTCCCTTAAAGGGACTAGCTATTGCAGTTAAAAATGTAAAAATATTAAAAAAAAAATATTATTATTCAATCAGTCCCAATTTTACATATAAAAATAAACAAAAAAATAAACATAATTGGTACCGTCATGTCTGGAAAAAATAAAATAAAGGGTGATTAAAAAATTGTACAGTAAAATGGTACCAATAAAAAATACAGTTCAAAAGACAAAAAGACAAAGCACTGTACATGGAAATATAAAAAGGTTATTGGTTTCATAATATGATAAATAGGGTTGAGCGAACCTGAACTGTAAAGTTCGGGTTTGTACCGAACTTTAGGGTTTTTTGTCCCCGGACCCAAATATTTCCGTAAAAGTTCGGATTCGAGTTCGGTGTTCGTCAATTTAATGAGGTTTGTTAAAAAGGCTGCAGGGCAGACAATCAACAAGCTTTTAACTAGTATGCCCTTATAAGCCATCACAGCCATGCCTACTAATGGCATGGCTGTGATTGGCCAAGTGCAGCATGTGACCCAGCCTCTATATAAGCTGTAGTCAGGTAGTGCTACACGTCACTCTGCTCTTACTAGTGTAGGGATAGAATGCTGCTGTGAGGGAGAGATTAGGAAACAATTCTGGTCTGGTGTGCTTGGTGTTAAATCTGCAAACTACAGCGATTATTTTTGTGGCTGCTATGCTATATTTTTTTACTCATGAGCCTAGTGACACAGCCAATGTGGACAAGCTCTCGTTCATTAAAATGAACCAGGCATGGATCCCACAGGACTTGTGCAGAATAGACATGTATACCGGCCTCACCCAGCCTTTGTTATGCTCCAGCGCATTTTCTCTTTGTTTTCTTTTCTATATTTACCAATGTTTTGGGGGACCCAAAAAAACAAAAGTTAAATAAAAACAAAAAACAGTGTTTTGGCGGCTACCTCCTCCACCACCGCTTCCACCTACACCACCACGTCACCACCTCCTCAATATCCTACTCTATATGGACCTCCTCCTCCTAGTTCAAGATTATTATTTTTATTTTTTATGTATTTTATATTATTTTAAGTCATTTCCCTTTTCACATTTGTTTGCCGGACACTTGTCCTGCTCTTACTCATATTTTGATGCAGCCTCACATTTTTTGCAGCCTTCTAGCCCTTTCCATGACTCTTTTAGAGCCATTTTAGTGCCCCAAAGTTCGGGTCCCTATTGACTTCAATGGGGTTTGGGTTCGGGGTCAAGTTCGGGTCCCGAACTCTAACTTTGCCACGAAGTTCGTCCGAAACTGGCGATCTTGAACATCAAAGTTGTTCGCTCAACTCTAATGATTAATTTTTTTTAAGTAGTAAAAATAAAAACATTATAAATTGTAATGACCTGCAGAATATGGACGGCATGTTCTTGTTAGTGCACTGTGAAAGTCATAAAAACAAACCCCAAAAAAACATTATAGAATTGCCATTTTTTCTTTCAATTTCACTCAACAAAGAATTTGGTTTCCATTTCCGACTTCAA
This sequence comes from Bufotes viridis, assembly GCA_033119425.1. Lineage (NCBI taxonomy): Eukaryota > Metazoa > Chordata > Amphibia > Anura > Bufonidae > Bufotes > Bufotes viridis. The sequence goes on from CM065589.1 coordinate 420,778,130, forward strand.
GTTATGATACATTACCTGGTGCCAATAAAAAATACAACTTGTCCCTATGGGCGATAGGGCTACGAGAATGGAACATTTTAAAAGTTATGGCTCTTGAAAGGTGGGGAAGAAAAAAACAAATAAAAGGCAAAAATAAAATTTGGCCTGGTCCTTAAGGGCTTAAAGACGTGAAATATTTATCCAAACTGGTGAAATAGAAAACCAGCTTAATTGCCCATCGCAACCAGTAAAATTTATCCTTTAATTTTCCATAGGAGTTCTGAAAAATGAAAGGTGGGGTCTTGATAAATGCCCTCCATTGTACGTATATTGCATGATGAGGATACAGGAAGGATGAAGTTCTGAATGTATAGATAAATACATTTCTATCATGTTTGGAAAAGCTGGTAAATCACACTTCAGATTATGCTATGGGACTTTTTTGGTTTGGTATATTAGTTACTGGAAGAAAAATACTGTTGCTATCATTTTAATTCCTTGCAGCTTCTCTGGTATTCATATTTTACAATGCGTCTTTGTGCTGCTTTAAGCTTTGTTCACAAGACACAATCTGCATTCTTTTTTTTAATAACTGTATTATAGAGGTGTTCTGCATAATACATAATGTCATATTGTTAGACAGATGAATGTCTACGGGGAAACAAAACAAACAGATTGCATTAAAATGTAATGCCTCATGCTTTAATAATAACTAACTGTAGAAAAAGAATATAAGCCAGAGCCAGCTCACCAGTTATCGGATGATACACGGACATGCACAGAGGTGGATTGGCCATAGACCTTACAGGGAAGTTTCCCATTGGGCAGATGCCCAGAGGGCTGCCCGAGCCCTCCTCTCTGCCGCTGGCCGGGTACATAAAGATCTCTCAGCGGTAATTAAAGCTGTGAGAACTGGGTATCAGGTATGTACCTGGCCGTACATGCCCTCCTGAATTCAACTGCTGCGGCCCACATCTCACCTCCCAAGCCCCCTGCTTCATATCTAAATCAGAGACAACTGGAGGAGGACAGGAAATGGCATCTATTGATGGCCACCACAAAGGGACAGCTTTTCAGGCAATATATTGTTCTACACTGTAGTATATGGTTCTGATGGGACAGTACTTTGTGCTATGATACCACCTACCTGTGTTCCCTCGCCTTCTGTAAATTTGGACCTGCCTACAACATTGGGCCACTTTTAGTTGTTTTTTTTTTCAGGGCCACTTTATGTTTCCAATCCGTGCAGGAAACATCATAGATAAAGAAAATGTAGAAGGGCTCCAGCATCCAAATTTTCTGTGTCTTTATTTGGCAAATCACTTAAGGAAACATTTACAGTTAATGTGTTTTGGCTAACACAAGTAACCTTAGGCCTGTTTTACACTTGCGTTGTTAATTTTGGTTTTGAGATCCAGCAGAGAATTTAGATTTTTGACATAAGGATGCATCCGTTACGTGTACGGAACTGGGCCATATTCATTGGGGCTTGGGCCCCGGATCTTTTGAGACCCTAGCAACACCCCTGCTCTCGTGGATAGGCAGAAAACACACTATTAAAATGGTTACCCTGCCTCAAATATTGTATTATTTTTGTTCCCTTCCTGTAGCAGTTACGGTTCCGTGGTCACATCATTACAGAATGAAATCTTTAGCTTTTTTGGGGGCGTATAAGAGACCTCGAGTATCCAGGTCTATTATGCATTTACATAAGAGGGTGGGTGGACTCTCAGTCACACATCTATATAAATACAATTTAGCAGCCAGACTATCACAATTAGTATCATTCCATGCATTCCCTAATCCTCCACAGTGGGTTCTACTTGAATCCGATTTATTGATGCCAGTCTACCCATTAGAGTTAATTTGGTCCCCTGATATCTCCTTAGGGATAGTTGAACCCTCAGCGAAAATCCCCTATCTTATGTTGCAAATATAGAGGAAAGTTCAATTTAAATATAAATTACAAAGCTCAATCTCGCCAATTCTTCCTATATTTAGAAACCCCCTCTTTTCACCTGGGTTATCACCAACATCGTTCATTTGGTGGGAACATGCTAAGCTATGTTATGTTGGTGACTTCTTAATTAACTACTTTCTTTCCATTTTCTCACCTCCAACTTATGAACTCTTCAGAGTTACTTCCATTTTTGATCTTCCCTGGTCTCAGCAAGCTGCATAATAGACTTCACAATGTTTAAAAGGCTCTGCAAATATAGAGCTTTGGAGCAGGGTATCCTCTCCCTTCTTTACTCTATTTTGAATTCACCACTTTCTTATACCAAGTTGGCCTTTATGCATGGCTGGGAGGTGGATTTGGGAGAGACCCTCACTTTAGAGCAATGGCATGAATGTTGTACGACGATCAGTAAGGGAAGTTGAAGGAGACTTAATGGGGACCTCTTTAAAGATACTCCACAGTAAACATCTGCTCTGAAGCCACACTAAATACACATGTCAACTTGGGTGAATAAAGGACACAGATTTTTTTTCACTTTATTTGGATATGCTGCTGCTTTTTTTCTATTTATATATATAGTGCTGTGAAAAAGCACACTTAAATGTTTTAAATTATCAAACAAATTTTAATATCAAAGATAACCTGAAGAAATACAAAAAGCAATTTTTTTTTAAATTATGATTTCATTTACTAAGGGAAAAAAGCTATCCCAAACAACCTGTCCCTATTTAACATAGTAACATAGTATATAAGACTGAAAAAAGACATTTGTCCATCCAGTTCAGCCTGTTTCCTACAAGTTGATCCAGAGGAAGGCAAAAAACCCCTGTGAGGCAGAAGCCAATTTTCCCCACATAAGGGGAAAAAATTCCTTCCTGACTCCAATCAGGCAATCAGAATAACTCCCTGGATCAACAACCTCTCTCTAGTAGCTATAACCTGTAATATTATTACACTCCAGAAATACATCCAGTCCCCTCTCAAATTATTTTATTGTACTCACCATCACCACCTCCTCAGGCAGAGAGTTCCATAGTCTCACTGCTCTTACCGTGAAGAATCCTTTTCTATGTTTGTATACAAACCTTCTTTCCTCCAGACGCAGAGGATGTCCCCTCGTCACAGTCCTGGGGATAAATAGATGATGGGACAGATCTCTGTACTGACCCCTGATATATTTATACATAGATATTAGATCTCCCTTCAGTCGTCTTTTTTCTAAAGTGAATAACCCTAATTTTGATAACCTTTCAGGGTACTGTAGTTGCCCCATTCCAGTTATTACTTTAGTTGCCCTCCTCTGAACCCTCTCCAGCTCTGCTACGTCTGCCTTGTTCACAGGAGCCCAGAACTGTACACAGTACTCCATGTGTGGTCTGACTAGTGATTTGTAAAGACTATGTTATCACCACGAGCATCTATGCCCCTTTTGATGCAACCCATTATCTTATTGGCCTTGGCAGTAGCTGCCTGACACTGCAGCTCAGTTTGCTGTTTATTAAAATTCCTAGATACTTTTCCATGTCAGTGTTACCGAGTGTTTTACCATTTAGTATGTATGGGTGACTTGTATTATTCCTTCCCATGTGCATAACTTTACATTTGTCAGTGTTAAACCTCATCTGCCACTTATCTGCCCAAGCCTCCAATCTATTCAGATCCCTCTGTAGCAGAAAACTGTCCTCTTCAGTGTTAATTACTTTACACAGTTTAGTGTCATCTGCAAAAATTGATATTTTACTGTGCAAGCCTTCTACAAGATCATTAATAAATATATTGAAGAGAATAGGTCCCAGTACTGACCCCTGAGGTACCCCACTAGTGACAGTGACCCAATCTGAGTGTGTACCGTTAAAAACCACCCTCTGTTTTCTATCTCTCAGCCAGTTACTTACCCACATACAGACATTTTCTCCCAGTCTGAGCATTCTCATTTTATATACTAACCTTTTATGAGGTACAGTGTCAAATGCTTTGGAGAAGTCCAGATAGACGACATCCATTGATTCGCCGTTGTCAAGTCTAGAACTTACCTCTTCATAGAAACTGATTAAATTAGTTTGGTATGACCGATCCCTCATAAAGCAATGCTGATATGTCGTTATTTGCTTATTTTCATTGAGATACTCCAAGATAGCATCTCTTAGAAAACCTTCAAACAGTTTACCCACAACAGATGTTAAACTTACCGGTCTATAATTTCCAGGCTCTGTTTTTGGACCCTTTTTGAATATTAGCACCACATTTGCTATGCGCCAATCCTGTGGAACATTCCCTGTGAGTATAGAGTCTGTAAATATCAGAAATAAAGGTCTGGCTATGACATCACTTAATTCCCTTAGGATACGGGGGTGTATGCCATCCGGTCCTGGCGATTTGTCTATTTTAATCTTTTTAAGTCGCTGTTGTACTTCTTCCTGGGTCAGACAGGGCACTTTTAATGGGGAATTTAGTTTTACATTCTGCATTTCATCTGACAGTTTATTTTCCTCAGTAAATATAGTGGAGAAAAAAATATTTAATAGTTTTGCTTTATCCTCGTCGCTCTCTGCAACCCCCCCACCTCATTGCTGTGTAGAGGGCCGACTCCTTCAGATTTTATTTTTTACCATTTATATAATTGAAGAACATTTTAGGGTTAGTTTTACTCTCTTTGGCAATTAATCTCTTGGTCTCTAGTTTGGCAGTTTTTATTAGTTTTTTACATATTCTATCTTTTTTCCTTATAGTTTATCAGTGCTTCCTGGCTCCCCTCCTGTTTTAGTGATTTATATGCTTTCTTTTTGTCATTCATTGCTTTCCTTATGGTTCTATTTATCCACATTGATTTCTTATTGTTTCTTAGCCTTTTATTCCTATAAGGTATGTACCTCTAACAATTAGATGTTACAATGCTTTTAAAAATCTGCCATTTTGTGGTTGTATTTTTATTTTTAAGGACTTTGTCCCAGTTAGTTAGGCCTATGGCCTCGCTTAGTTGGCTAAATTTAGCTTTTTTGAAGCTTGTGAAAGAAGAATTGCCCCCCCCCCCCCATGAATTAACTGTTTTTGGAAAGCTGAGTTCAATTTCCCTAGCCACACCCAGGCCTGATTTCTGCCAGACCCAACTTAAATGGAACCTGTCTGACAACATGAAGTAGGCTAAAAGATCTCAAAAAGAAACACATGATGCCCTGATCTAAAGAAATTCAAGAACAGATTAGAAAAAAAGTCATTGACATCTATTAGTCTGGGAAAGTCATTTCTAAGGCTTTGGGACTCCAGCGAACCACAGTGAGAGCTATTATTTGCAAATGGAGAAAACATGGAACAATGATGAACCTTCCCAGGAGTGGCCAGCCTGCCAAAATGACTCCAAGAGGACATCAACGACTAATCCAGGAGGTCACAAAAGAACCCAGATGCAAAAATTGTATCCATGGAAAAGTTCCAAGGCAAAAACCACTGCTAGCTAAAAACCCCCACAAAGGCCTATCTCACATTTGCCAAACACATCTTGATAATTCCCAAGCTTTTTAGGAAAATATTCTGTGGACTGACAAGACAAAAGTGGAAATTTTTGGAAGGTGTGCGTCCTGTTACATCTGGCATAAAACTAACACAGCATTTCAGAAAAAGAACATCATACCGACAGTCAAACATGGTGGTGGTAGTATGATGGTCTGAGGCTGCTTTTCTGCTTCAGGACGACTTCCTGTAATTGATAGAACCATGAATTCTGCTCTCTACCAGAAAATCCTGAAGGAGAATGTCATCAGTACGGGACCTTAAGCTCAAGCGTATTTGGGTTCTACAGCAGGACAATGATCCAAAACACACCAGCAAGTCCACCTCTGAAAGGCTAAAAAAAACTAAATGAAGGTTTTGGGATGGGCTAGTGAAAGTCTGGACTTAAATCTGATTGAGAAACTGCCTGTGGTATGACCTTAAACATGCCATTTAAGCTCGAAAACCCTCCATTTTGGCGGAATTAAAACAATTCTGCAAAGAAGATTGGGCCAAAATTCATCCACATATATGTGAAAGACTCATTGCCAGTTATTACAAATGCTTGATTGCAGTTGTTGCCGCAAAGGGTGACACAACCAGTTACATATATATGTAGTACCAGTTATATATAGATTTAGTACACATTTAAATTTCAGATTTTTCTGAATACAGTTGTACATGGGGTCCATCTTACCAGTTATTTATAGCATTCCATTGCTGCAGGGCACTGCTGCTCAACTCACTGGTCCTTGGTTTCTGTGTCCCAGCGGGCCCGTCTGACATGGTTCTAATACTTGTATTCCTGGACTCTGCTACCTGGTTGATCTCTGCCTGCTTACCTTGACTCTCCTGTTGCCGACCCGGATTGCCTGACCTGTACCTGTGCCGCCTGCCCTCACCTATTGCCTGTTTGACTTCGCCTCTGCCTCATCCTTCGGTCGTGCACTGTTGCTCCTGGTTATGACTCAGCCTGCTGACAATGCCTGTACCTCTGGTACCTTTCTCAGGTACCTCCTGGTCCACCTGGACCAGCTGCCTCGTGTGACTAAAGTTAAGAAAAGCATATAAATGTATAAATTAAAAGTTATAATGAATCTTTTTTTACAAAACTATCTATCAATCTGCTTAGCTCCTCCTGATCTATAACACAGTACTCTGCTTTTAGTGGTAACAGGTAGAGATGAGCGAATTTTTAAAAAATTAGATTCGGCCGGTTCGCCAAATTTTTCGCAAAAATTTAGTTCGATTCAAATATATTTGCAGTGATTCACATTAAAAAACAGCTATTTACTGGCTGCAGAGAGCCTTTATAGTGGTGTGGTAAACTATGCCTTGCATAGGGTGTCATGCAAGCGGGTGTAGACCCACTGCGCCACTGACTGGGTATACTCCAAAAGGGTGTAACTAAGCAGCTATCTGGTATTCACTAGAGCCCCTGGTGGCGGGGAAAGACTTGGGCCATAGGGTAGCTGCCAGGTGCCACTCCAGAGTAGTCCCCAAGTCAGTGGCAGCTGACCAGTAGTACAGGATACTCGGTGCGAGCACAGAGGGGACTTGCGAGGTCTGGAGGTAACGGGTCTGGACAGGCGGCAACAAACAAAGTCCGTTAAAAAGATCCGAGGTCAGGGGCCAGCGGCACAACAGGCATAGTCCATAAACGAAGTCCGCGGTCAGACGCAGGCGGCAATCAGGCGAAGTCCAGGAGTACAATAGCAGGAGTCGGTACACAGAAAAGCAGACAAGATAACACACCTTTGCACAGTAGCTAGACAGGCTAGAGACTGAGGTTGCTCAGGCAACTTCCTGTAGTAGGAAGTGCCTTTAAATACATGCTGCAATCCAGCCATAGGCTGCTGAGACAGAGGGCGTGTATGTGTTGCCTCATAAATGCAGAGAAACACACCCATGCCAGCTTCAGTACTGATGCAAGTCTCCAGCAGGAAGGAAATGCGGTTAGGGGCAGTGGCGTTGGCACAGACTGCTGGCCTAACATAGGGAGTCTGCCGTGGTAGTGAAACAATACTGTGAGTCAGTATAACATGCAGATGAACTCAGCCTTACAGGTCAATGTTAGCGTCAAGAAGAAGCGCGCTCCTTTTACACCGTCGTCAGCTGATTCCACATAGATGTCTGCAGAACCTGTTCTACTAAACGCTTATACAAGTAGAGCCCCCCGACAGAGTGGAGAGGGTGTCAGCAGTAAGTTTGTGTTGACGTCACTGATTAATTTTCTCTTCCTCTGATCCATCAGAACAATAACTCCCAAAAAACTGATCCTGTCTGTGGAGTATCCACCTTCACTCGGTCAGCATTTAGTCAGTAATCCATCAGTATTGCTAAAGCCAAAAGAAACAGAAGTGGATCCAAAAAAGAGATGACACGTGAATGGATTATTTGCATGTCTTCTGTGTTTTGTACCCACTCCTGCTTTTGGCTACTAAATCATAAGCCAATTCTGATGCAAAATAGGCACCATGTCATGCAGACCTTACAGCTGTTACATAGACAGGATCCGTTGTGCGTCTCATTTTTCCTTACTTCTGACAGATCAGAAGAAGGGTTAAATAAATGATGATGTCAGCCAGGCCGAAAGGCAAAATAGTGGCCCAGTCATGAAATGGGGAGGGTTGAAACAGCATGAGAAGTCCACAAAGTGGCACAATGACAGAGTGGAGGTGGCGGCAGCATCAGGAGGAGGCCACAGAGTGTCACAATGACAGAGTATGGAGGTGGCAGCAGGAGGAGGCCACAGTGTGGCACAATGACAGTGTGGAGGTGGCAGCAACATCAGGAGACCACAGAGTGGCAAGGTGACAGAGTGGAGGTGGCAGCAGCATCAGTAGACCGCAGAGTGGCAAGGTTACATAGGGTGGAGGTGGCAGCAGCATCAAGAGACCACAGACAGGCAAGGTGACATAGTGTGGAGGTGGCAGCAGCATCAGGAGACCACAGAATTACCCGGTGACAGAGTGGGAAGATGGGTGGCAAGACCAGTACCAGCTGAAGATGGTGGGTGAAAGAAGGAGCACTTGGCATCAGATGTCTGGCATCAGGTGGGTGGCAGCATCAGAATATTAGTTGACCACGTAGCCAGAAGAAACCGGTTTCTTTTGTCAAAGTGTTGGTGTGGCACCATAGATGATCTAGTCTGATGCATCAGGCATTGGTGGATGGAAATCCTGGCTGACCCAGATTCATCTTGACAAAGGTCAGTCTCTCCACATTTTGGGCGGACAGGCGAGTTCTTCTTAGGGTAGCTATGGCCCCCGCCGCACTAAACACCCACTCTGGTGCCACACTACTGGCCGGGCAGGACAGCTTTTCCAGGGCAACCTCTGCCAGTTGCAGCCACAAATCCAGTTTGTCTGCCCAGTAGTCCAGCGGATTTTTAATGTGGGGTGGCAGAGTGCTGTCCAAGTATGCCACCACCTGCTGGTTCAGTTCCTGCTCCAGGTCTAGCTGCTGTTGCTACTGGTGAGTTGTTTCTTCACTAGGCAGGTGAAGAAAGCTGCTCATCAGCGACTCTGGACTCAAGTTGCTGCTGATGGAGCTGGAACTGCTCCTACCTCCCCCCTTCCCCCCCACCACAGCAGCCATGGCAGAGGAACGAGAGTGCAGAGGGGCCCCCCGGTCAGACCTGCGAGAGGATAGACGATGGCACAGATAGGCAGTGGCCAACTGACTAAATTGGTTGTCTCTATAGTAATTCAGTTTGTCCTTCCTCTCAGCGGGTGTAAAAAAGGCCTCCAGTTTGGACCGGTAGCGAGGGTCCAACAACGGGGAAAGCCAGAAGTCATCCCTCTGCCGAATGGTGACAATTCGGCTTTCACTACGCAAGCAAGTTAGCATGCATCCTGTCATTTGTGTAAGTGACTTGGAGGGACTCCCTGACTCCACTGCATACTGCCATGGTGTGTCTGGGTCCTCTGCCTCATCTTCCTCATTGTCCTGTAGCTCCTCTGGCTGCTACTTCTCTTCTATCACCTGTGTAGAAATACCACCCATTTTGCTACACATTGCTTGTGCTCCAATGTCCTCCTCCTCCTCCAGTTCAGCCCCCACAAGTCTTATATGGCCATGGGATCTAGGCGCCATGTCTCCAGTCCCCTGACCAGCCAGATTTACCAGCATCTGTTCCAGGACATGAAGCAGTGGAATGACGTTGTTCATCCTGTAGTCCTGGCGTATGACAAATAACGTAGCCTCCTCAAATGGCCTGAGAAAATGGCAGATGTCACGCATGAACTGCCACTGGCTGACATCAAAGTAACACAGGGGAGTACTCCTGTCCGCTTGGATCATCAAGAAATCGTTTATGGCCTTTCTCTGTTCATATAGTCGGTCCAACATATGGAGGGTGGAATTCCAGTGGGAGGAAGCGGCGGATGTCCTACCGGAGGAAGCGGCGGATGTCTCCTTCACATCTTGGCTGGCCAGTAGCGACTAACTGTCCTCTAGTAGCTCAACCTCGCTTTATAGTAGAGCTGAGCCCACATAATATAAAACTTCTCTGGCTGAAGGTACAGAAAAGGACAGAGGCAGGTTGAGGTCACAGGGCCTGCTCCCGGGCAACTATGCCAACTAAGTGTTGTGTCTGATGAACCCACCGACTCTTGGCTGGGGGTGTCTGATGTTACTTGGGAAGTGGATGACCGAGTCAACCATTCAAGAACCGCTGGGTTGCTGGTCAAGACACGACCGCTATATGACACCGGGAGCTCAGGCCTCTCGCTTCGGCTCCTGCTGCCATGCCCCCTTACTACTGCGAAATGTGCCTGCGCCAGAAACATTTAGGTCTCTGCCACTCCCCTGTGCAGGGCCTTGCATTTCTCTGTCTGACATACTGTTAAATCAAATAAATAAATTAAAAATGAAATGAAAGCACCCCAAAAAAGTCTGTAATTTTCTCACTTCACCACACAACAGCTAATAAGCCCTTTTTTTTCCCACTAATACACACCAAAAAGGGCTTTAGAACATAGGGCAAATATATATATTTTTGCTACTTATACATGCCAAAAGGGGCTTTAGAACATAAAACTGCACTGCTGAATGGCAAATATATATTTTTTTGCAACTAATACCCTAGTATTGAGCGCATTTTTTTAGCGAATATTGGTGCTTCGCTAATATTTCGAATATAGCGCTATATATTCGCTATTTTGAATATTTGTTTTTTATTTATTTTTTCTAAGTTGTTATCCTTGTTCCTTTCCCACTTCCCAAATGCAGTTCTTACCTGTCCGGAGGATTCCTGGTTTCCTGGCCGCTCTAGTCAATGCCTGTTGCCGCTTCTGCCGACTTCCGTGCTCATGGAGCATTCACATCACTATGGGACCGCCTCCATGCTACAATGTACTGTCGGATGTGAGAATCACGATCTCACAAATTTGCCTAAGTTTTATTCGCAATGTGAATAATATAACTTGTATTACTCGCATTGCGAATTCAACTTGCAGCTGTGTAGAATTAACGAAGATTGAGAATATAGTGTTATATTCGATATTCGTTATCTTTGTTAATTCTATGAAGCCGACCATTAGGCACCCAGCTCTAAGTTGAATTTGCAATGTGAATAATATAACGAATTACTCGCATTGCGCATCCAACATAGACCTGGTTTACTATAGTTGGCTTGCTCGAATTAACGAAGATAGAAAATATAGCGCTATATTCGTTATCTTTGTATTCGTCAATAACGAAGATATCGAAATATTCTCTATCTTCGTTATTAACGAAGATAGAGAATATAGCGCTATATTTTCTATATTCGTTCATTTAGCAATCCAATAGGAAAGTTGCCTATAGACAGCTCTAAGTTGAATTCGCAATGCGATAATTTTACTTTGCCTATTTTTTAAAATAAATAGAATAATTATAATAATTATTCTATTTATTGGAAAAAATAGGCAAATTATTATTATCGTATTGCGAATCCAACTTAGAGCTGTGCATAGGCCAGTTTACTTGGCTTGATAGAATTAACGAAGATAACTAATTCGAATAGCACTATATTCGCTATCTTCGTATAATTCTTATACTCCGTTCAAAGTTAAAATCGCAATACGCGAATAATTAAATTGCATATTATTCGCGATAAATAGAATGATGATGAATATTCGATTTTGACGAATATAATACGAACGAAGCGAAATATTGCGAAATCTAATATGGCACCTCCCGCTCAACACTATAATACACGCCAAAAAGGGATTTAGAACATATAACTGCACCGCTGAATGGCAAATATATATTTCTTTGCCACTAATATACGCCAAAAAGGGCTGTAATTTTCTCACATCACCACACAACGGCAAATACTTTTTTTTGTACCACTAATACATGCAAAAAAGGGCTTTAGAACATATAACTGCACCGCTAAACGGCAAATATATATATATTTTGCCACTAATACATGCCAAAAAGGGCTGTAATTTTAACACTTCACTTCACAACGGCAAATACTTTATTTGTGCCACTAATACACGCCAAAAAGGGCTTCAGAACATATAACTGCACCGCTGAATTGCAAATATATATTTTTTTGCTACTTATAAATGCCAAAAAGGGCTTTAGAACAGATAACTGCACCGCTGAACGGCAAATATATATATTGTTTGCCACTAATACATGCCAAAAAGGGCTGTAATTTTCTCACTTCACCACACAACGGAAAATACTTTTTTTGTGCCAATACACGCCAAAAAGGGCTTTAAAACATATAACTGCACCGCTGAACGGCAAATAATATATATTTTTTTGCCACGAATACAAGCCAAAAAGGGCTTTAGAATATATAACTACACTGCTGAACGGCAAATAGGCCCTTATTTTTTTCCACTTATACACTCCACAAAAGGCTTTAGAACATATAACTCCACCGCTGGAAGTCAAATAATATATATTTTTTTGCCACTAATACACGCCAAAAAGGGCTGCAATTTTCTCACTTCACCACACAACGGCAAATATTTTTTTTTTGTGCCACTAATACACGCCAAAAAGGGCTTTAAAACATATAACTGCAAAGCTGAATGGCAAATATATATATTTTTTGCCACTAATACACGCCAAAAAGGGCTGTAATTTTCTCACTTCACCACACAATGGCAAATACTTTTTTTTGTGCCACTAATACACACCAAAAAGAGCATTAGAACATATAACTACACCGCTTAACGGCAAATAATATAACAATATATTGTTTGCCACTAATACACACCAAAAGGGGCTTTAGAATATATAACTACACTGCTGAATGGCAAATAGGCCTTTACTTATTTCCATTTATACACTCCACAAAAGGCTTTAGAACATATAACTGCACCACTGAACGGCAAATAATATATATATTTTTTTCCAACTAATACGCACCGAAAAGGGCTTTAGAACATATAACTGCACCGCTAAACGTTAAATAGATATTTTTTGCCACTAGTGATGTCGCGAACATAAAAATTTTTAGTTCGCGAACAGCGAACGCGAACTTCCGCAAATGTTCGCGAACAGGCGAACCGGGCGAACCGCCATAGACTTCAATAGACAGGCGAATTTTAAAAACCAAAGGGACTCTTTCTGGCCACAATAGTGATGGAAAAGTTGTTTCAAGGGGACTAACACCTGGACAGTGGCATGCCGGAGGGGGATCCATGGCAAAACTCCCATGGAAAATTACGTAGTGGACGCAGAGTCGGGTTTTAATCCATAAAGGGCATAAATCACGTAACATTCCTAAGTTGTTTGGAATAACATGCTTTAAAACATCCAGTGTGTGTATACGATCAGGTATGATGTTGTATCGATCAGGTAGTGTAAGGGTTACGCCCGATTCTCAGACATTGACATACCAAACTCCTCTTCTAATGCACCGCAAACAGTCCATTTGCACAACCGCAAACTCCCCATTTGCACAAGGTTGGATACCAAGCTAGCCACGTCCCGGTGATGTCATTGAAGGTTTCTTCCTCCACCCAGCCACGTACAACACCAAGGGTCCCCGAAAGGTCAATTGAATTGATTTTTCGAACGGGGAGATGGTTAAAAAAACGCTGGCTCCCTCCCCTTTGTTTTAATCCACGGTCACTGCGTCTGCGCTGTGCAATTTACTGTCACACTCGATATGAGTGGTATTTTCTATAGTACTATTCTCATCAGTTTAATCCCTGTTACATCCCATATCAGGGATTGCCTTTTGTGAAAAAAAATTTAGGCCTGGTACCTTCGACTGCCTTCACAATGACAGACCAAACTCTCATACACCAAACTGAATTGATTTCAGGAACCGGGAGATGGAAAAAGCAGCTTGGTCGGTCCTCATACTCCCAAATTGGGGCACTGCGCGTGCACAGAGCAATGTGCTGTGACACCCTATATGAGTGGTGTCTTTACTAGTACTATTCCTATCAGCGGCGGGCAGGTGCGTGGTAACTTGAGAGCAGGTGACCAAAGCTGAGCTGGAGGAAGATGGTGCGTCAAGGTTCTTAGCGGAAGCTGTTGAAGATTGGGTGTCCTGTCTAAGCCAGTCAACTACGTCCTCAGAATTTTTCGGGTTCAGGGTACATGGCCTCTGAACACTAGGCATTATTCCAGGGACAGTGGAAATCACAGCACCACGACCACGACGGCCCCTGCGGGGTGGCCTGCCTCTGCCTGTCATTTTTTTTTTCGATAAGTGGTACTGTGCCACCCGGTATCAGTGGTTGGCACTGGCAGTGGGCACACTACAGTCTGTGGAGGTGGGCCTGACAGACACTGGCAGGAGGCAAGCAACTGAAATTAGACTACTGTGTAAAAATGAAATGCCTTATTTATCGGCAAGCTACTGTGCCACCCGGTATCAGTGGTTGGCACTGGCAGTGGGCACACTACAGTCTGTGGAGGTGGGCCTGACACACACTGGCAGGAGGCAAGCAACTGAAATTAGACTAATGTGTAAAAATGAAATGCCTTATTTATCGGCAAGCTACTGTGCCACCCGGTATCAGTGGTTGGCACTGGCAGTGGGCACACTACAGTCTGTGGAGGTGGGCCTGACACACACTGGCAGGAGGCAAGCAACTGAAATTAGACTAATGTGTAAAAATGAAATGCCTTATTTATCGGCAAGCTACTGTGCCACCCGGTATCAGTGGTTGGCACTGGCAGTGGGCACACTACAGTCTGTGGAGGTGGGCCTGACACACACTGGCAGGAGGCAAGCAACTGAAATTAGACTAATGTGTAAAAATGAAATGCCTTATTTATCGGCAAGCTACTGTGCCACCCGGTATCAGTGGTTGGCACTGGCAGTGGGCACACTACAGTCTGTGGAGGTGGGCCTGACACACACTGGCAGGAGGCAAGCAACTGAAATTAGACTAATGTGTAAAAATGAAATTCCTTATTTATCAGCAAGCTACTGTGCCACCCGGTATCAGTGGTTGGCACTGGCAGTGGGCACACTACAGTCAGTGGAAGTGGGCCTGACACGCACTGGCAGCAGGCAAGCAACTGAAATTAGACTAATGTGTAAAAATTAAATGCCTTTTTTATGCAAAGTCCTGTGCCAGCCGGTATGACTGGTAGGCACTGGCAGTGGGCACACTACAGTCACTGGAAGTCAGCCTGACACACACTGGCAGGCAACTAACCTTAGATTAAAGTGTAAAAATTAAATGCCTATTTTGATGCAAAGTCCTCTGCCAGCCGGTATGAGTGGTAGGCACTGGCAGTGGGCACACTACAGTCACTGGAAGTCAGCCTGACACACACTGGCAGGCAACTAACCTTAGATTAAAGTGTAAAAATTAAATGCCTTTTTTTGATGCAAAGTCCTGTGCCACACGGGATGACAGGGGTGGGCACTGGCAGTGGGCACACTACAGTCAGTGGAAGTCGGCCTGACACACACTAGCAGCAGGCAAGCAGCTGAAATTACACTAAAGTGTAAAAATTAAATGCCTATTTTGATGCAAAGTCCTGTGCCAGCCGGTATGAGTGGTGGGCACTGGCAGTGGGCACACTACAGTCAGTGGAAGTCGGCCTGACACACACTGGCAGGCAACTAACCTTAGATTAAAGTGTAAAAATTAAATGCTTTTTTTGATGCAAAGTCCTGTGCCACACGGGATGACAGGGGTGGGCACTGGCAGTGGGCACACTACAGTCAGTGGAAGTCGGCCTGACACACACTAGCAGCAGGCAAGCAGCTGAAATTACACTAAAGTGTAAAAATTAAATGCCTATTTTGATGCAAAGTCCTGTGCCAGCCGGTATGAGTGGTGGGCACTGGCAGTGGGCACACTACAGTCACTGGAAGTCAGCCTGACACACACTGGCAGGCAACTAAACTTAGATTAAAGTGTAAAAATTAAATGCCTATTTTGATGCAAAGTCCTCTGCCAGCCGGTATGAGTGGTTGGCACTGGCAGTGGGCACACTACAGTCTGTGGAGGTGGGCCTGACACACACTGGCAGGAGGCAAGCAACTGAAATTAGACTAATGTGTAAAAATGAAATTCCTTATTTATCAGCAAGCTACTGTGCCACCCGGTATCAGTGGTTGGCACTGGCAGTGGGCACACTACAGTCAGTGGAAGTGGGCCTGACACGCACTGGCAGCAGGCAAGCAACTGAAATTAGACTAATGTGTAAAAATTAAATGCCTTTTTTTATGCAAAGTCCTGTGCCAGCCGGTATGACTGGTAGGCACTGGCAGTGGGCACACTACAGTCACTGGAAGTCAGCCTGACACACACTGGCAGGCAACTAACCTTAGATTAAAGTGTAAAAATTAAATGCCTATTTTGATGCAAAGTCCTCTGCCAGCCGGTATGAGTGGTAGGCACTGGCAGTGGGCACACTACAGTCACTGGAAGTCAGCCTGACACACACTGGCAGGCAACTAACCTTAGATTAAAGTGTAAAAATTAAATGCCTTTTTTTGATGCAAAGTCCTGTGCCACACGGGATGACAGGGGTGGGCACTGGCAGTGGGCACACTACAGTCAGTGGAAGTCGGCCTGACACACACTAGCAGCAGGCAAGCAGCTGAAATTACACTAAAGTGTAAAAATTAAATGCCTATTTTGATGCAAAGTCCTGTGCCAGCCGGTATGAGTGGTGGGCACTGGCAGTGGGCACACTACAGTCACTGGAAGTCAGCCTGACACACACTGGCAGGCAACTAACCTTAGATTAAAGTGTAAAAATTAAATGCTTTTTTGATGCAAAGTCCTGTGCCACACGGGATGACAGGGGTGGGCACTGGCAGTGGGCACACTACAGTCAGTGGAAGTCGGCCTGACACACACTAGCAGCAGGCAAGCAGCTGAAATTACACTAAAGTGTAAAAATTAAATGCCTATTTTGATGCAAAGTCCTGTGCCAGCCGGTATGAGTGGTGGGCACTGGCAGTGGGCACACTACAGTCACTGGAAGTCAGCCTGACACACACTGGCAGGCAACTAAACTTAGATTAAAGTGTAAAAATTAAATGCCTTTTTTGATGCAAAGTCCTGTGCCACATGGGATGACAGGGGTGGGCACTGGCAGTGGGCACACTACAGTCTGTGGGCCTGCAGCTCCTCACACACAGGCAGGCCAGGCAACTGCAATATGCATATAAAGGGAAAAAAAGCAGACTAATGTTGCAGCCCTAAAAGGGCTTTTTGGGGTGCTGTCAGGAGGCTGTCCTTACAGCAGAGATCAGATGAGTCTTTCAGGGCTGGAGTGGACACTGAATTCACTAGCCTAGCTATCAATTTCCCAATTAAATCAGCAGCAATTACACTCTCCTTCCTCTCACTAAGACTGCAGCTTCAGAATGAATCTAAAATGGATGCTGTTCAGGAGGTGGGAGGGTCTGGGAGGGAGGGTATGCTGCTGATTGGCTGGAATGTGTCTGCTGACTGTGAGGTACAGGGTCAAAGTTTGCTCAATGATGATGTATAGGGGGCGGACCGAACATCGCATATGTTCGCCCGGCAGAGGCGAACGCGAACAAGCTATGTTCGCCGGGATCTGTTCGCCGGCGAATAGTTCGGGCCATCTCTATTTGCCACTAATACACGCCAATAGCTCTCTGAATGCCCTCTTGGATAGTGTGGATGAGTTTGGAAATTTCTCTGGTTTGTGGTTAATTTGGGCTAAGTCGAGTCTCTGCTTGATAGATCATTTTGATCCCATCCATATTTTATCGCAGTCTATACTCCAAGTTGTCGAGCAGTTTAATTATTTGGGGAATGCTATTTATAGCAAGGCCACAAGGTTTTACCAGCTTAATATAGTTTCCACCATGGCATATATTAATAGGAAAATTGAGGCATGAAAAAATTTGCCACTGACTTTGATAGGTCGTGTCAATGTTATTAAGATAATTCTCCTGCCAAAATTGTTATATCTTTATAGAGCGGCACCGCTAGCATTACCAAAGAGACATTTTGTTCTTATGGATAAGATGTTTACCCCATTTGTATGGTGCAAAATGTGTCCTAGAATAGCGAGATATACCCTTTAGGCATCTTATGGGCGGGGGGGGGGGATGGGGGGTTGGCACTGCCGAATTTTTCCCTCTTCTATTCGGCAGTACAGCTCAGTTACGTGGCGTGGTGGATCAGAGCAGATGCAGCTAACCCAGCTGTAGTGTTAGAAGCTGCTTTGGTAGGGTCTTATGAGGCCCTTACAAACCTAGTATATAGAAAAGGAGCCTATGCAGCACGCCATTATACCCCTACTATGACTGCTACAGTGGGGAACTGAGCCAAGTGGGTGAACGTGCATACAGTTCGTGACGGTGGGGAGAGGTGGTCACCATACGTGCCAATATGGAGGAATAAGAAGCTGTCAGAATTATTTCAAGAATTATTTCAATAGACAAGGGTCTATTCAGGTCTTTTAATAGTCTGAAACAAAAATTTAATTTACCTTAACATTGCCTGTATAGATATTTCCAGCTCAGACATGCCTGCTCTACTCAATTCGGTAAGGGTCCACTGAAGTTGGAATGTGGCCCTGTCAAGGCAGTGATAAGGAGAGCACAGCTAGTTAAACCAGTGTCCACTTTGTATGCAACACTAATGGAGGAGCAAGTTTCTCCGGTTGATAGATCTTTTACCAAGTGGAGACAAGATGTAGTAGACTTGAAGGCCTCTCATGTGAGCGAACTGAGCCACACCTTGAGATCCCCAGTTGTTAGTGCCAGAGACCAACTTATACAGTTGAAATGGCTACTGTACAAAGGATGGCAGGTTATTTAAGATGCGTAAATTAACTATTCCTCAATGCACTGTTTGCGGATACCATAGTGGCTGTTTCTTTCATATGGTGTGGCAGTGACCAATTATTCAGAATTTCTGGGCAGAGATGCATGCCTATATAAACACTAAACTTGGCTTCCTAGAGGGTCTTCACGTCGAGAACGAGTCTCCTGGGACTCGTTAATGATGTCATCCCAACTAAATACGGTAGGCGATTATACAGGCTACTTCTGTATTATGCAAGGAAAACCATACTTCTGAACTGGAAGACCCCCAAACTACCCACTAAACAGTAGTGGATACAATTGGTTAATTCTGGCTATACAAGCTTATCTATGAACATAGGGGGATCCCTGACCGTTTCCTGAAAATATGGGATCCTTGGATCAACGCTCAAACACATAATACCTTGATTGCATAAGACTTCATTGTCTGGTCCTGTGGGGGAGTGAATGTTTTGTTGGATGTGTGTCTGAATGACTGTGTTTGTGCACTTTGTTCCTAATATCGGGGTCTTGCTACCATTTTTTCTCGAAGAGGTGCCTTATGCAAGTATAACCCTGTACAGCGATATGGACTCTGTGTAGGGGAGACCAATGGACTAATTGTGTTAGCGTGATTGTCTGTGTATTATTCTATTTTAAGAGTTTGTTGCACTCTTTAAAATTTAATAAAAAGATATTATTAAAAAAACTAATACACGCCAAAAAGAACATATAACTGCACCACTGAAGCAAATAATATATAGTTTTTGCCACTAATACACATCAAAAAGGGCTTCAGAACATATAACTGCACCGCTGAATGGCAAATATATATTTTTTTGCCACTAATACACGCCAAAAAGTGCTGTAATTTCCTCACTTCACCACACATTGGCTAATAAGTCCTTTTTTCCCCCACTAATACAAGCCAAAAAATGCTTTGGAACATATAACTGCACCGCACAAGGGCAAATAAGATGTAGAAATATTTCCTTGCAATAAACCTTGCTAATGGCTGTATCAAACAGCATTTGCACCCCAATAACAAGAACAGTTTGCTGGAATTATAGAGCTGTATAATGGCAATTTGGATCCGCAGTCAGTGCAGCAAGGTGTAATAGTATTGTTCCTATTACCCAGGCTGTAAACTCCCCTACTGAACCCTGTTCTGCTTCAATACTGTGGAATAATTCCTCCCTATCCTTTCCTTGAACTTCTATACAGAAAAATAAAAGTTTTAAAGTCTTTTCTACAACTGTTCCTTACGCCTGCTGACGTCTCTTCCTGCACTAAGTACAATGAAAAATAGCTGAATCAAAGATGGCTGAGGCTATTTATAGGGCTGTGACAATTCGAATCGAATTCCACTTCGGCAAATTTGATTTACTAATCTCTAGTAACAGGTTCTCTTTTAGGGATAAATGTGCTCTATGTCTGTATTATACCTTATTGTAGTTAATAATAAAAAAAAGTAGTAGAATCAGAGGAATCTGGGATCCCTGTAAATCAGCAAACTACATTGAAGTTGTTTTCAGAATATGATTTTATTAAACATTCATAGGATTGAAATAAGTTATGACAATATCGCATTGAAATAACTTACTTAGTGGTTTTATGAGGTATCACTCAGCTAGAAAAGAAAATATTAGATGACTTCACTTTTTTTGCTCAGTTTAGATAATGGATGAATTTAACGTGCCTGATGTTGATTAAAATATCCATAATGTACTTATGTGCAAGTGCAGGAATTTAATAGACACTAAAACAGCTTAAGCCATTAATCAAGAGATAACATTCTAGATTTAGTATTTATAAATGTACATCTGAGGTTAAGGTGGAAGAAAATGTGGTACCAGTGACTGCTAATGTTGATGGTTGGACATTAAAACAAACTCTGCGAAATCGTATGCTACAACCAAAGTATTTTAGAATGACTAATTTCAAGGAGATGGGCATTTTAAAATGAATACAATAGTGGAATAAAACAGCAGTGGGCATTATTAAACATAAAAATTTTAAGGGCAACTAATCTATTTGTCAGACAAACTAGCATATGTCAAAGGAAGACTAAACCACTATGTAGAAGAATTGTGGAATTATAAAAATTTTGAAATGGGGAAGTTAATATATTAATCGTGATAAGGCTGTCACTGACAATTTGAATAGCTAGTTTTGTTCAATATTTTCAGAAGGTGGGTTTCAGAGTAATGGGATGTTTTGGGCATATCATTACCTCTAGTTGTAAAGGTTCAGCTTCAGTGTTATTGAAGGCTGATGTTTTAGGTAAGCATGTTCCTTTGAAGTTAAATAAGGCAATCAGTCCAGTTGGCATCCGACCCAATGTTAAAGAACTCCAATGTGTGATTGCTGCACCTTTTGATTTGTTTAACCAGTCCCTTGTAACAGATAATGTTCCTGCAGATTGCAGAATGCACAATGTTGTATCCATCGATAAGAAAGGTATTAGAGAAGAGGCTGGGAACTACAGGCCAGTTAGTTTGATATCTGTAGTAGTAAAAATAATGGAAACTCTACTAAAAAAAAAAGCAGATCGATGCCCTAAAACAGAATGACATACTGGTGTGAAAACAGCATAGCCTACTTAGAGTAGATCTAGATCATGTCAAACTAAATGCATTGGGGGAGATATTCCAAGGCGCATCCATTCGCCAGTCTTGATCTCCCTGCAGTGGCGTGAGAGGCGCCTAATTTATTAGGAGACAGAAGCCTCTTAACAAATCAGGCGCATCTGCCGTGCGCCAGAAACTGAAGTCTACTTCAGCAACAGACTTCATCTATAACTTCCGCCACTTTGTGGCGAAAGTTATAGTAAATGCGGTGGGCAGAACTTGGGGGAGAAGGAATCCTTTGAGTATTATATTGGCAGTTTTGTGTTAGCCAGGACTTCAGAAGAGAAGGGGCTCTGCTTTCTGACCGCTTCAAAATGAAGTAGGGAAAGCAAGTATGGAAATGAAGTAGGATGCTTGACTGTAGAGCTAGAGGTATAACCAGTAGAAAAAGGGAGATTGTGATCCTACTGTATAAAGCCCTAGTGAGTCCACATCTTGAGTACTGTGTTCAGTTCTGGATTCCTTATCTCCAAAAACACTGATAAAATAAAACAGCTACAAAAAGTTGATAAATTGGCGCAGGGTCTTGAGCATAAAACTTATCAAGAAAAAATTAAAGAACTTTAAGAAAGAAAAGAGAGGGGGATTATGTTAAAGGCTACATTAGGTTCAGGAGTAAAGTTTTTCTAATAAAATCTGAATATAAGAACAAGGAAGCACAATCTGAAGTTAGTTGGGGTGTGGGGGGAAAGATCAGAAATAGTGTCAAAAAATATTATTTTACTAAAAAGAGTAGTAGATGGTTGGAACTTTATATATATATATATATATATATATATATATATACATATATATAAATAAAGGCAGACTAGATAGACCAGGTGGTCTTTTTCTGACTTTAATCTCCTAGGTTTCTATTTTTCTACTATGCATTGATTTGATCTTTGTATTTGTGTCAAATATTAAAACTTTTTTTTTAATTATTAAGAAAATGTTGTTCAATAATTGTTAATTCATTATCATGACATGTCACTTTAGTGTGAAAGGGAAAACAAAGGATTTCAGATACAACGGCATTGACATAAACCGACAGGGGTAGCTACTTTAGAACATGCCTAGTGGCATATTGACTGAATGTATGCTGGAATTATTCGTAACATTTAGGAGACACAGGACTTTCTAGTTCCCTGACATACCAGACACTCTTTAGTCTATTTACAGGCTCAACATGTTCAGCATGCACCACAGAAATTTTCATTGGTAAACCCCAAACATAATGTCCTAACTTGTAAATTTGTTCCTGTTGAAACTCTAAAACTAGATGACCACTATATGTTCTTTACTGGGTGAACTACCACATTATACTTCTATATTTTCTCATAAACATACACAATAACAAAAACAAGACACATTTTAGCATAAACAAAGTTAAATGTCAAAAAATAAAAGTATAAAACAAATCAAATACAATATAAAAATTACAAAAAACATAAAGTTACATTTCTAGTTTTAGTTCTGAAAAGCTGAACAGCAGTATACACTTAGTGCAACGGTTTCCATTCATCATGAAATGCAAAGCAATTGACACATACGGCATCTAATGTTTGTAATGTCTTCAACATTCAATAAACTCCATTTGATTTGATGATACCCTGTTTGCATCTAATAAAATATAAAACACAAATGATGTCATTATTATTTGCGGCAAATTACAGTAAACTTCAAGCATAACTGTGTACAGTAGAAGTCTACAGTGTTTCTATAACTGTATGTTGCGGTGCAGGCTGACTTCCTATACTTTGATGTACTGTGACTTTCTGGGGATGAAGCTTCAATCCTGGCTGTTTAACCCCTTAGATACCATAGACATTTAATTGGCTGGGGTTCAGAGTGCCAGACTCTTGCAAATCAGATATTGATAGCCTATCTTGAGGATAGGCTATCAAGAGTAAAGGAGTGGACAACCTCTTTAATTCCCCCTGCAGTGAAATGAACATTCTCTGGTCACTTGATCAATGGACTGGTCTTGGGAACATTGATTATCCAAAACACACAAGCCTTTTAAGAGAACAATTACCCTGTATATATCTCAGCCACCACTAGAGGATCTGATCCATATCTAGCAGTATATATGGTTAGGTCCCTATATATTTGGACACTGACACTAATTTTGTTTTTATTACTTGTTTACTAAAACATATTCAAGTTATAGTTATATAATGGACATGGACATAAAGTCCAGACTTTTAGCTTTCGTGTGAGGGTATCCACATTAAAATTGGATGAAAGGTTTAGGAGTTTCAGCTCCTTTATATGTAGCACCCTGTTTTTAGAGGGACCAAAAGTAATTGGACAATTGACTCAAAGGCTGTTTCATGGGCAGGTGTGGGCAGTTCCTTCATTATTTCATTCTCAATTAAGCACATAAAAGGTTTGGGGTTGATTGGAGGTGTGGTGCTTGCATTTTCAAGATTTTTCTGAGAAGTAAACATGTGGTCAAAGGAGCTCTCCATGCACCTGGGCACCCACGGAAGACAATAGTGGTGGATGATCGCAGAATAATTACCATGGTGAAGAGAAACCCCTTCACAACAGCCGACCAAGTGAACAATCCTCTCCAGGATATAGGCGTATCAATAACCAAATCTACCATAAAGAGAAGACTGCATGAAAGTAAAGACAGACGGTTCACTACACCGTGCAAGCCACTCATAAGCTTCAAGAATAAGAAGGCTAGATTGGACTTTGCTAAAAACATCTTAAAAAAAGCACACTTCTGGAAGAACAGTTTTTGGACAGATGAAACCAAGATCAACCTTTACCAGAATGATGGAAAGAAAAAAGTATAGCGAGGTCATGGTACAGCTTATGATCCAAAGCATACCACATCATCTGTAAAACATGGCGGAGGCAGGTGACACAGGACAGAAGCAGCCAGATGAATTATGGGGTTTTCAGAGACATACTGTGTGCTCAAATCCAGCCAAATGCAGCCACACTGATCAGTCGTCGTTTCAGAATACAAATGGACAATGACCCAAAACATAAAGCCAAAGCAACCCAGGAGTTTATTAAAGCAAAGTGGAATATTTTTGAATGGCCAAGTCAGTCACCTGATTTGAACCCAACAGAGCATGCATTTCACTTGTTAAAGACTAAACTTCAGACAGAAAGGCCCACAAACAAACAGCAACTGAAAACTGCTGCAGTAAAGGCCTAGCAGAGCTTTAGGTAGTCATTGCCAACAAAGGGTTTTCAACCATGTAGTAGAAATTAACATTTTATTTACAATTATTTAATTTGTCCAATTACTTTTGAGCACATGAAATGAAGGGATTGAGTTTAAAAAACGCCTTATTTCCTCACTTTTTATGCAATCATTTTGTTCAACCCACTGAATTAAAGCTGAAAGTCTGAACTTCAACTGCATCTGAATTGATTTATTCGAAATCCATTGTACAGAACAAAAATTTGAAAAATGTCTCCGTCCAAATGTATATAGATCTAACTGTAGCTCGTATTTGGCTAAATAAATGGATCTTTAAATTAGTGTATTGAAGTAACTGAATTATATGTAAAAACACACAATATTTTATGTTCTGCTGGTTTCTACTGACAAAAGGAGGTACATGGTAAGGAGGACCCATTTTAATAAAATTTCAATAAGTAGTATTACAATAGTCTTCTCCACTCTTTTCATTTTCTTTGTAGTAACATGTAGGCACAATGTCCATTCTTATTTTGCTTCCCATGGGAACAGAAAAATCAAATTACACTTAATTTTAATATAGCTGGCATCAGCCCAGCAGGCTGCAAATATTTAATATCAGAGACAACTGTTCAAATATTTAGCCAATGCTTGCCAAGGGCATTTGAAGATTGTGATGGAGAGCAATCCCAGACACTTACCAGAATATGGAGTCGCTGTCTTTACAGAAAGCAATTTAACATTTTCTTTAGTTTGAGTAGATCTATTACAGTAAGAAAGAAAAAATGTAAGTTTTTTGGTAAAATGGAATACAAAGTTATTAACTTTAAAAATGTAATGTGCAAACTTTTTTTTTCTTTTTTGAGGAATTAGGTTTAATTAGGTTTCATCATGATGAACCCTGTTAAAGCAGGCATTGTGCCAAGTAGGATTGATCATGGTGACTAAAATGAGCCCTTTCTCTGCTCTCTGCTCTATTGCCTGGTCCTGAAAACTTACGCGTAGGAGGTTGTACCTGGAAAAGCATCCGCTGGTAGCAGCATTGTCCCCCTTTTTAACCCTCTCCTACTGAATTCCTACCCCTCCCCACCCATCCGCAACTGATATCAGTATTATCACCCCTAAATACCCCTCCTCAGTGCTTGCAGTGTTCTTTTGTCCAGCTGAATCCCCGGACTAATGCTGGAAACAGGCAAGATCCCCACTGGGTCCAATTATAGTTAATGGGCTCCAGCAAGGAAATGCTAGCGTGAAGCCAGCCTTAATGTTAATTATTAAACATTTTATGAGGTACAACTATCTGTCTTAATAGCAGAGAAATTTAAATTTTGAAACCCGCAAATTTGTTAAAATTTTTGTTAGGTTTTGTTGTTTTTATGTTATAAAGTGTAAAAAAAAAAAAATACACATACAGTGCTATAAAAATGTATTTGCCCCTCACCCATACCAATTTCTTTTATTTTTGATAATTTATTGTTTAATCCAACTCATTTTAATAAAAGGAGTAAAGCACAAAACCTAACAGTAAACACAAAATTCCATTTATTAATGATATTTATGTAAAATTTCTATCCTCCATGCGAAAAATATATTGCCGCCCATTAAACATTTGCAATAACTTTCGATAAGCCCTTACATCGCTATGGATGAATTTTGGCCCACTCTTTTGCAGAATTGTTTTAATTTGGCTACATTGGGGGGGTTTCACCATGAACTGCTTTTTTAAGGTCTTACTACAGCATGTCATTGGGATTTAAATTAGGACTTTGACTCCACCACTCTAAACCCTTTGTTTCTTTTAAACCATTTATAAGGGAATTTGCTGGTGTGCTTTGGATCATTGTCCTGTTGCATACAAAAACTGTGCTTGAGCTTTAGGTCACAAAATGATGGGCGAACCTTCTTTTTCAGGATCTTTCTGATAGAGAACATAATTCATCGTTCTATCAACTATGACAAGTTGTACAAGTCCTGCTGAAGCAAAGCAGGACCTGGGTGAGTCAGCGATGTATTTTTGCTGAAGTTTTGATAGGCCAGCCACTCCTTGAAAGGATCACCACTGTTACAAATTTTTTCCACTTATGGATAATGGCTCCTACTGCAGTTCTCTGGACTCAAAGAGCTTTAACGTGGATTTAGATGGGCAGATAATCGGGCAGATTATTGAGAACGAACATTCCTGCGAACGCTCATTCCCGAAGTCTGCGCATCTAAAGCTGCCGCTGATCATCTGATGAATAAGTGAAAAGCTCGTTCATTGGGTGAAACTGTTGATCGTGCAGGCACCCAAATTATCTTTTCCGGGCAGCAGATCATGCTGTCTAAACAAAAACAGTGGAGCTGTATGAAAAGATTGATCAGAATAGTGTTCCCTCTTCCTCATACTGTGGAGGTGATTGCTGCATGTAAATGCAGTTTTCTCCTCCACTGAGCAAGCAGCCAACTGTTGGGAAGGAATGCTTCCTTTCCGACATTCTGCTGCTCATCGGCCCGTGTAAATCCACCTTTAGCGATGGCTTTATTACCCTTTCCAGATTAGTAGATTTCAATGCCATTGTTTTGCATTCCCTTTAAGTGTTCTTTAGATTCACCAGGTCTAGCAGTAACCATGTTGGTTGTGGCTAGCTAAATTATACCCAATCGTCTGATTTTAGTTAACTGGCTGATTTAGTAACTAAGGGGGCTATTACTTCATTACATAGGGCCACAAAGGCCAGAACAGAATTTTGCTTTCAATAAATAAAATCATGATTCAAAACAGCATTTTGTGTTTACTTGAGTTCTCTTTGTCTACTATTAAAAGTAGTTGGGTGATCTGAAACATCAAATATGCAAAAATGGAAAAATGCTAAGGAGGCAAATACGCCTTCACAGCACTTTATGATACAAATAATACATATAATACACATACACACGTCATTTAAACCACAGTGAATGATGTAAAAAGAGCAAAAAGGAACAGAAATGTTGCATTTCTTTTTCCATTCCGCTCCTCTAAAATTAATAAAAGTTTAAAAGTTAGATCATTCTCTGGTTGGGTCATCAGTATGTGATCAGTAGGGGTTCGACAGATCGTGTGAGCGCCGCTGCCTTATCACAGCATGCAAAGCACAGTGCCCTACATTGTATGGCAGCTGTTCATGGTACCGTGCTCAGCCCCATTCATTTGAATAGGACTGAGCTGCTCCTATGCCATGTGACACATTATCGTGGCGTCACTCAGCCTAGTGAAAGCAGAAAGAAGGCCGCGGCGCTCAAATAGAGTTTGAGAAGGCCTTCTCAAACAGCCAATCAGCAGGGGTCACGGATGTTGAACCCGCACTGATCAGATACTAATGTCATCAGTATAAAAATCTCAGAAAAACCTTTTAAGCAGTAATTTATATAGATGTAGCTGAGCTTAACTTGATGGGTAACATGTTAAGTAAAAAATGGCAAGAAAATGTTAATTTTTCAATGGATTTTAATGTCTTTTGTCACAAGATAATGTGACGTATTATCACTCACATTATCAGTCAATTTTAGCTCAGCTACATCTGTATGTACCAAATGTTTCTAAAATATCACACATCCTGTGATAAACAAGCCGTCATATAGCTACATCAACGAAAAAAACTAAACAATATGGCTCAGTTTTCTCTAAACAAAAAAAAAAAGTAATGAAAGGTGATCAATCAGTTATGTGGACCCCAAACTGAGCATCTTAAAGATACAGCTCATCCCATAGAAACAAGCAATGTAAATCATACAGCTGTGTTGACAGAGAAATAAAAAAACTATGGGGAGAAATTATTATTTGTGGCGGTTTTGTGGATGTCCGGGTTTGCCGGGTTCGGCCAAACTTGACCTGACCTCGAACCTGAACCCCATTGAAGTTAATGGGGACCTGAACTTGGTGCACTAAAAATGATGTAAAATAGTCATAGTAAGGGCTAGAGGGCTGCAAAAGAAAACAGAATGGGGGTAAGAGTAGGACAATTGACCTGCAAACAAATGTGAATAGGGAAATTACTTAAAATAACCTAGAATAGAAAAAAAATTAAAAAAATAATATTCTTGAACTAGGAGGCGGAGGTCAAAGTGGAGTAGGAGGTGGTGGACGTGGTGGTGTAGGTGGAAGCGGTGGTGGAAGAGGAGGAGGCAGCCAACACTGTTTTTCCCTCTATTTATTTTTTATTTTTTTTATAAATTTGTCACCCACCAATCTAACAGATAGATTAACTATATTAATTTTCCTGTCACGGACACAGTGCAGGCGTACCTCACATCAAAAATGGGTATATGTCACCCACAGAACTAACAGACAGGCTAATTATTATATTTGACACGTTATCGTATATATAAATCATTTCTGTGTCAGGGGTACAAAGATGGTGCATTGCACCCACAAAAGATCGCTATAGGTCACCCACAGAATAAATAGCCAGATGAAATTCCTAACCCTCTCCCTCACTTCAGCTGCCTGTTTTCTGTCCCTGCACTACTCGTGCTAGACGTGATCCAGCTTGTATAGAGGCTGGGTCACATGATGCACCAACCAATCACAGCCATGCCATTACTAGGCATGGGTGTGATGGCCTCTAAGTGCCCACAGCTTAAAAACTTGTTGATTGGCTGCCCTGCAGCCTTTCTACGAGCTTTATTAAATGCCCGAATACCGAACCCAAACTTTTGTGGCAAAGTTCGGGTCCGGGTACCCCAATTTGCATAGTTCAGTACAGACCCGAACTTTGCAGTTCGGGTTCGCTCAACACTACCTAAAGCTGTAAAAGTACACCAGGGGGTTGCCTGGCATGGAGATGCAACCGTTTTTGTGACTTTAAAAAAAGCCATATATCATAAATAAGACATAGAAGTGTTGCAATCTGTAATCCTGACTACTTTTCACTTCTGTTCTGAAAGGGTCTGAAAATGTCGCAAAATGTGACCAAATGTCACAAAAATATGCACCAAATGGCACGTGAGGGCATCACATGCGTCTTTTTAACACCACAAAACTGGCATAGCAGATTTGATAAGTGTCCCTCTATGGCGCTCACTGAATGCAGTGATGCAAAAACAATAAGCTCGGTAATGAAACAGTGTAAAGCCTCCAGTGATGAAGTGGTTAAACTGTATGTGGTGCTATGTCAGCTCCTGACATTTGTGATGTTTATCGAACTGGACTGTAGGTCCAAAAAGACATTGGAGGTTGCACATCCCTGTTATGCAACTTTTGAGATGCCAGTGTGCCTAAATTTAGGTGCACATAATGTTTTTACACTGTCCTCGACATTGGGAAGTGGCGGGGGACGGGCTTATGACCCCGAAAAATTTAATAACCTGTTTCCAGGTATAAATCAGGATTGAAAGCTACTCCAATCGTCATAAATGTAGCCCATCCTCCGGCACCACAGGGCTAGCAAAGACCGGTGTAAAATGCTGGTCTTTGATAAATGACCCCATTCACTTCTGGCTTGTCTTCACTTAATGAGCCATATTAATATATCATTAGCAGGAGGTTACTTACACTTTTATTTCACTGTTCTCAGCAGCTAAAAAGAAAAGACATTGTCAGATATTATAACCTCATTACTTTGCAAAAGTCATATTAACAATAAAACTGACCCTATAAAAATATAGCAAAGTACACTTTCTTACATACGTGATTTTTCGTATTCAGAACATTTGTCCATTGCAGTTTCTATGTGGCTTCCTAGCTGTTAACCACTATAGATGCTATGATACACCAGGGATGTCACAGGATTACTGAAATTTGGAATCAGGCTCAGAATCGTATGATCGTATGATACTAATATCCATTTTCAGATTTATCAGTTGCTACCTGTTATTTTTTTTCTTAAGTGACTGAATTTTAATTCTTCTTCCTTAGGGCAAATCTGACATCAATAACTATTCCCTGCTCCTTCTCCTCCATGGTTGTGATGCTTCGGAGGTCTCCCTGTAAACATCCGGTTTGATATCGCCCCAGCCAATCACTGGCCATTGTGGTGTCTGGCTCCCAATATGTCATGACATCACATGATGCAAGGAGATCCGGTCTCTTCCACTGAGCACCAACGTGAGACAGAGTGATTGGCTGCGTTAATGTCAAACCAGATGTTTACAGCTAGGGAGATTGCTAAAACATTGCAAGCCTGGAGGAGAAGGAGCGTATAGCCGGTGCCAGGAAGCAGGTAAGTAAGCATCTCTTTACTGGTCCGGCCATGTGTGGGGGGAGGGGGATGGTTAACCAACCCCCCATTCCCCCAGTTTTGCACAAAATCTTTAATGGGCAGCATGGTGGCTCAGTAGTTTGCACTGGTGCCTTGCAGTGCTGGGGTCCTGAGTTTGAATCTGATCAGGGACATCTGTAAGAGGTTTGCATGGGTTTCCAGGTGCTCCTGTTTCCTCCCACACTCCAAAAATATACAAAATAGGTAAATTGGCTTCCTACGAAATTGATCTTGACCTGAAGTGTGTTTCAGGGTTGAGCACCTATATGGCAACCGCTGACTTCCCAGGGAGTCACCCTAGCCACACAACTGTCCCTGCACTTTGAGTCCCTGTAATAAAAAGCACATTACAAATATTTGTCATTGTCTTTTAGAAATTAAAACTAGTCTGAAATCTATGTTCTGTCTCATCAGGTACTTAAAAGCTATGTACACCTTTGGGGGCAATTTTTTTTTTATGATTGCATTTTAGTCATTTGGGGCTACAAATCATTTTTTAAATTGGTCTTGAGTACAATGCACTAATAAAAAAAATGCCCCCAAAATTATACATAGCCTTTAAGATATATATGGTCGGCACTCATTGTCTCAAGCTGGTGCTCGGTGGAAGGAAAAACATACAAAGTAATATCCAGGTCATATAAAATTGCAGTAACAACATGATCAATGCACAGCTGGCTATGGCTATCTACATATAAACATATATAAAGCAAATACAACAAAATATTCTGATGACCATGTGCAGTGGCGTGCCTAGTGTGTTTGGCACCCGAGGCCGGTCCATTTTCTGGCACCCCCCCAATACTTAAAATTGTACCACCTCACATTAGTATTGCCCTCACTGTACAACCTTCACAGTAGTTTTGCACAGATGTGTGCCCCCTCACAATAGTTATGCCCACATTGTGCCCCTCTCAGTAGTTATGCCCTCTCTGTGCCCCTTTCACATTTGTAATGCCCTCATTGTGCCCCCTTTACAGTAATAATCCCATTTGTGCCCCCTTCATAGTAATAATCACCATTGTGTCCCCTTCATAGTAATAATCCCCATTGTGCCCCATTTATAGTAATAATGGCCACTGTGCCCGCTTCATAGTAATAATGCCCATTGTGCCCCATTTACAGTAATAATGCCCATTGTGCCCTCTTAATAATAGCAGTGCCCACTGTGTTAGTAATGCCCTCTGCTTCCCCTCCATAGTAGAAATCCCCATTGTGCCCCTTCACAGCAATAATGCCCACTGTGCCCCCTTCATAGTAATAATGCCCTCTGAGCCCCTTTCTTTGTAGTAATGCCCTCTGGCTCTGTGCCCCCTCCATAGTAGAAATGCCCATTGTGCCCCCTCCATAGTAATAAAGTCCTCTGTGCCCCTCCATAGTAATAAAATTCTCTGTGACCCCTCCATAGTAATAAAGCCCTCTGTGCCCCCTCTGTATTGAAACAAAAAAAAAAAAAAAAACTCACCTTGTCTCTTTCCTGAAGCTCATGTACCTCTCTTCCCTGCAGGCACGGATCGCTCTGCAGCACTGTGTGGGCAGAGCTCGTGCAGATTTCCAGGCTGCAGGCTCCACTCACGCAGGCCGTCAGCGCGATCTGAGCCTCTACATAACTTTGGCGGATCCACCACTGCTTCTAAGCGCAAGAAAGCTTTCTTGATGTCTTATACTTACACCATTTTCTACTCCTAAAAAAGGTGTAGAAAATTATAATTGAGACAGGCCTGCCGGCCCATCGACGCCATGCCCATTTTTTTAGACCTGTCGTGAGCGGAGAAGAAGTCGCAGATTCTGCCGCAACATGGCGTGCGACAGAATCTGCACTGGATATACGCCATAAAAGTGGCATATATCTGCTCACAGATTACCCCCTATGTTTGTATAGGCCATGAGCAAGGTTACCGGACAGGACAACTTTGGCCATATACTCAATGTGCTAGATGGAATGAATAAATAATTTTTCTGAGTGCCATGGTATCATCAGGTACTTTGACAGCTGTTCAGTCCCTTTCCACTGCAGCTCTGTTTACTTAGTTTGGCTTCTGTGTATAAGTACAACCTCAACACAACTTAAACGGGTTTTTCACGTTCAAGAAAAATAGTCCAAAGGGGGAAATGCCATAAAATAACAAATACTCACTTTATAAACCCCCGCCATTACAGTGCTGCCGCTCTGATGCTCCCTGCCTGTGATTTTTTACTTGGCTGCAGTGATAACATGCCTGTGTACCCATGTGACTGCTGCAGTCTATTCCTGGTCTCAGAAGTTCACTACATGAGACCAATAAGGCCAGTGACTGGCTGCAGCAGTCACATTGGTGGGCCAGCACCTCATCACTGCAGCCAAGTAAACAAAGGGGCAGATTTATCATTACCTAAATTTAAATTTATGGTATGACAAAGTCGCAATCGGTAAACCTGCACAAAAATATGCGACTTTTTTTGGCTCTGCACTATGCTTGCCATTTTTCTGAAAGTGGGCATGTTTTCTTATGTAAATCAATCTCTAGACAGATTTACTATTGCGTCAAATTCAAAAAAAGTAAAAAAAATCGCGCAATTTCACTCCAGTCAGGACCATGCTTATGTTGGGAACCTTATATATATGTCCTGCACTTATTACATTGGCATCAAAGAGAAGACTATTTTTACCTTTTTTCATCTTTTTACCTTTTAAAAAGTTGAATTTTATTCAAAATGTTCATCAAAATAAATTAATTTGTTTTCATTATTATTATATTACTATGTTACTATATTACTCCATGCCTCTCCACTTTTTTGCGACTTTTCTGTCAGAAACCTATAAACGTCCAACTTTTTCGTAAAGACGTGCGACTTTTGTAAAGCCGCTTACTAAAGGATAGACTGCTACCGTCAAACCACATTTATCACAGTATAAGGGCTCATGCACACGGCCGTAGGTGGGTTGTTCCGTGCATTCGGGACCACAATTTGCGGTCCCCAATGCACGGGCAACCTCCGTATGGCTGCAGGGATGAATCCAGACCCATTCAACTTGAATGGGTCTGCATTTGTCAGTTGCGCAAAAAGATAGGACATGTTCCGCATCTCTGGATTTGGGGACCCATTGAAGTGAATGGGTCCGCATCCGTGATGCGGAATGCACATGGAATGGTGCCCGTGTATGACAGATCCGCAAATGCGGTCCGCTATACAGTAACAGGCAGCACATGCTCGTGTGCATGAGCCCTTGAAGAACCATTAATAAATCTGACTTTGGACATTTGTAAAAGTGGAGTAAGATGTAAGTGTAATGATAAATTTGCCCCAAGTCTTCAAATAGAAAGCTAATGAATGGTGAATGGCACTCATAAACCACAATCAGCTAAAACACTTGTTAAAAAAAGAAATTATTAGCAACTTCTCATATTTATTGGGGTAACATGGTTTTAATATTGGGGCTATACTGGATTTCTGCACTATGTTTATTCTTTTTTGCCTTAATAATTACTGTTGCACAGGTCACTTAATTCCCTCATTATATTGTTATCCAGGCTTCACATCCATGATGACACATTTTTAGCATACCCGCATTAATTAATCTCAGTGACTGTCAGCTACACTTGTTTTGTTATCTTGGGAGGGTGTATGCAAATCATTGAATATATGAAATCAATCATCTGAAGCTCAAATAAAGCTCCATTTTTGGACTAATACTTTTAGACTACTTACATGGACTTCTTACCTGGGGGCTTTTTCTGGCACATCTTGTACAGAAATATTAAGACAACAAAAACAACTGCAGCAAGCATACAGCCGACTCCGATAATAATTCCTTTAAGAAAAATATTGTAAAGGTGATAAAACATCTTACAAATGATACTAAACTACTAGTCAATACATGTAGCCTTACAGTTACCCCTGCAATAGTCTATGAGGTTTACGCATTGTCTGTGAGGTTTACTTATACTTATATTTTATGTCCAGTATGCATCTTGGAAAAGTATGTTGTGTAGTTTCCTGTTATAACTTTATTATTGGAAACCCTTCCCACTGCCGGACACATATTCTAGTAATCTGCTTGACTGCAAAAAATTCCAGCCAAAGACACCAGCCTAAAGCTGACCTTACCCATTTGGTGTGTATCAGCCAAACCCACATATTTTGTATGTGTATAGTGGCCTCCATACTTTCCCCCAATGGCTGATATCAAGGGAGGTAAAGATCAGCCATGTTGGATTTCAGCTGCCTGATCCTTTTGTTCTCGGGAGATAATCTGCTGTCAGACATTTTACCTCCTTCCCATTCACTACATGCATGCATATATATGGTTGGATTGGGAGAGATAGTTGTAAGCTGAATGACCATTGGTCTGGTAATCATCTTATATGTATGGCCAGGTTAATGCAGGCTGCAGTTCTCAATGTAAATTAGGTTGTGTCTGCTGGTAAGTCTGGAGAACAAGGGTGTTGGA
This sequence comes from Bufotes viridis, assembly GCA_033119425.1. Classification (NCBI taxonomy): domain Eukaryota; kingdom Metazoa; phylum Chordata; class Amphibia; order Anura; family Bufonidae; genus Bufotes; species Bufotes viridis. The sequence continues at coordinate 420,813,202 of CM065589.1, forward strand.
TTTTAAGTTCTCTGTTTTGTTTTTTGTTTTTAATCTCAATACTCAAATTCTTAATGTGAGAACTTCAGAGATAAATATGAGGAGCTTCACTTTGAACACTGTCAAAGCATGGGTTACAAAGTACACAATTCAGTTTCTAGTTGAAAAAGATTTGTTACTGGCATAGGTGCAGCCTGAAACTCTTGGCCCCAAAGCAAAATCTGCAGCAGCCCCCTTGCCTACCATGTGTCATAATACCTATGCTCTCTTAGAGGGAATCCTGGTCTTTGGGCTTTACGGTAGTGGTGGTGGTAGGGGGTGTTGGGGGTGGTTGGGAGTAACTGCCCCCTATATGGTGACTGGCCATCTGGACCAACTCCAATACTGCTTGACATAGATGACCATAGGGTTCTATGGTGGTCTAAATTCTGGTAGTTGTGGGTATAACACAAATAGTAAAACTCAGTCATATTACAACCTTGTGAAACCAACTGTACAATAAAAAGAAAGCAGTTGTATGGTAGACACTGAACAAAACGCACATATGATGGAATGATTCTATGGGTGGGAATACTTACCTTTTTTGCTTTTGGATGGTGTTGGTGGTGCTTCACCTCCTCCATCTTTTCCATAGTTTTGCCTTGTACCTTAATAAAATAAAAAGTGAAAAAATATAAAATTTTGAAATCATTTATATTAACTATTAATCAGAATAAACCAATGACTGCTGATTGAAAAAGATACAGTACCCAGTATTATCCTAATAATTATCTAGAATTATTAGAGCGGTTCTATCAGGGCTGGACTGGGAATAAAAATCAGTCCTGACTCACAGCCCACATATGTATGTAGTTAGTGAATACACTTACTATGTATACAGTATATACACCCATTTACTGCTTACATTTACATACAAGCCACATACTGTATGGGCACACATACATACTACATATTGATATCCACATTACTCTTATGTATACACATGAACATGCACTTACTAGAACCATTCTGAAGAATAGCAGAACATCTCCTAGTTCATGTTCTTTGGACTCACAGTACTATCCTGCTGCCTACTTAAGTCCAAAATGATTATATAAAAATAGCAACATTCTTAACACAAAAAATCTAAGGTGCAGCAATAATAAAAAGTGTCCAATTTTCTGTCAGTTCAAATACATTACTTATTACATTGAACCAGCACTCCAGACACAGAGTTAGCTTCCTGCCTTTCACAAAAATAACTGTCAATCCTTAAGATTTCACCCAAGATAAGCACTTTGAGGCAGATTTATAATAAAACGGGTGTAAAGGAAAACAGGTTTAGTTGCCTGTTGCAACCAGTTTACACGTTTAATTTTTCTAAAATCTCTGAAATCGGCAACTGCTAACAGCCACTAGGTCAGTTTTCTTTTACATCAGCTTTGATAAATCTCTCCCTTTTGTCATTAAGGTAGCAGAGTTGAACTGTCAGCTATTCATTGATGTCTACACAGTTCTGAGCTGTTCAGCTGAACAATAAAAAAGGCATTGGGGAAATGTATCAAGATCAGTGCTTTCTGTGCTGGTCTTGATATCCCCTGCATTCTCTTGGAGGATGCACCACATTTATGATGAGGAGCAAGAGCTACCGAGCCTTTCTGGCTTAATTTGAGACAGAAAACTGGCGTAAATTAAAATACATTTGTCATTGCACCTGGCCATGCCCCTTCTTGCCCTTGCTACACCCTCTTTATGGAAAGTGGAGAAGGCAGTGTAAAATCAGAGAGATGTTATACAATCACAAACACATTGTTTGCAACTTTTTTACGCCACTTTTCAGGTGCAAGGGAGATGAAGTCTCGCCCATAGTGCAATAAGGCCCCAGAAGAAGGCGGATGATGGCAAAACTTGAGTTGGCGTTCCTTACATGTAGCTCCCCCAACTGACGCCTTGGCTCCCACACTTTCCAGAAGTCTCTTACCTCTTTCTCTTAGGAATTGCATTGGCAGCCCTAAACAGCTCCCTGTGCAGTCAGCCATATACTACTCTTACTTCCTTCTACCTGCACTTTATAGCTATAATTTTACTGATTTCTGCTTCAATATCTAGTGGCAACAGCAAATACAGGTACATCTCAATTAACTAGAATATCATTGAAAAGTTAAAGGCTATGTACACCTTCTGAGGCAATTTTTTATGATTGCATTTCACCCATTTTGGGCTAAAATCTTTTTTTTTATTGGTCTTTATTAAAAAAAAAATATTGAGCTGTTCTGTCACAAAGGGTTAATTGTTTTTCTAACTTTGTGACTGGTACTTTCAATGTCACTTTATGCCAATAAACCTTATTTCTAAATTACTAAGAAGTCATAAACACTTATTTAAGCCACATTCTTATCAGTAAGATAAGAACTGAGCTATAATGAGTGTTATAATGGCAGAAAGCAGAGATAAGGAGCCCATCAGGTGAGCTGGCTGATGGAAGAGAGAGAGAGAAAAGAGGCTGCTACTAGAGCATCTCAGCTATGTACATAAAAAAGGGCTCCATATTTTTAATAAAGACAAATTTAAAAAATTATTTTTAGCTCAAAATGAGAACAATGCACTAATAAAAAAAAATTGCCCCCAAAGGTGTAAGTTGTATGTTGATGATTATGGCTTACAGACCAATTAAAAAAATAATTTTTAATACAGAAATGTAGGCCTTCTGAAAAGTAAATACAGTATAGGCATTCAATACTCAGTCGGGTCTACTTTTGCATGAATTACTGGCAGGGCATGCAGGCAATCATCCTGTGGAACCGCTGCGGTGTTATGAAAGCCTGGATTGCTTAGTGGCATTCAGCTCATCTCCATTTTTCAGTCTGGTGTCTCTCATGTTCCCCTTGACAATATCTTATAGATTCTCTACCCATTTAAGTCAGGCAGGTTGATGGTCAATCTAGCACAGTGATACCTTGGTTATTAAACCAGGTATTTGTACTTTTGGTGGTGTAGGCAGGTACCAAGTCCTGCTGGAAAATGAAATAGGCATCTCCATAAAGCTTATCAGCAGAGGGAAGCAAGGAGAGCGCTAAAATTTCTGGATAGATGGCTTTGCTGACTTTGGACCAAGACCAGCAGATGACATGGCTCCCCACACCATCACTGGCCATGGAAACTTCACACTGGACCTCAAGCAACTTGGAATGTGTGCCTCTCCACTCTTTCTCCAGACCCTGGGACCTTGATTTCCAAATGAAATGCAAAATTTACTTTCATCTAAAAACAGGACTTTGAACCACTGAGCAACAGTCCAGTCCTTTTTCTCCTTAGACCAGGTAAAATGTTTCTGACATCGTCTCTGGGTCCTGAGTGGCTTGAGACAAGGAATGTGACAGTGTCTGTGTGTGGTGGCTCTTGAAGCACTGACTCCAGCTGTAGGCCACTCCTTGTAAATCTCCCCAAAATTCTTGAATGGACAAACAAGGCTGCGGTTATCCCTGTTTTCTACCACATTTTTACCTTCCATTCAAGTTTCCATCAATATCCATGGATACAGCACTCAATGCCTGCCTTCCCCATGATTTTGTACCCTACTGAACCAGACTGAGGGATATTTAAATTTAAATGCTTAGCAAACCTTTGCAGGTGTTTTGTGTGGAAAAGTGGTGATTTGTTTCACCTCATATATCAAAAGGCGCACACCACTTTTAAAATGTGACTTTTTAAAATATAAACCTGATTATCCATCTATTTCTCTCTATTTGAGACATTTTAACACCAATGGCACTAAAATGTGAATTTTTTAAACTAAAATGCGCCATTTCAGCCACCACCTCTGCCAGACCACACTTGAGACATTTTTAACATATTTGCGGCTTATGAAGCATATTTGTGACATTTTCATTGGTAAATTGCGACTTTTGTCTCAGACTCAGGATGTTTTTGTTATTGTTTTGTTTTAGTTGGATGTCAGTTTACTGACAAAACTCTGTTGTTTATCTCATTTCTATTTGAAAAAAATAAGTGCACGCTGTTTTGATACTTACCTATCACTTGTTCCCATGAGTTAGTTTTCATTTCATAAATGCGACTTTTTGACAAAAAGTCACATCTTTCTGCCATGAATGCAACTTTTTAAACAAAACACCACCACATAAGCTGGCTTAATTGTCGGTAACATTTGGAGTTATTTCTGCCGATCAGAGGATGATAAATGAGGCATAATATGTGCCAATTTGAGAGCCCCACCCACTTTGACATATAACTCATTTCTGGCATGATGCATCCTCTATGGTGAAAATTCTGGAGAAAACAGTTGATAAATTTGGCACAAATCAAAACGTCATTCTTTTTTGCGCATCTTACACCATAATTCTGGCGCAAGGTGCTTAGTAAATGTCCCCCAATGAGTCTACAACATTGAATTTTTTTCACAAGTATCTCAGAAAATGAGAATATAACTTTTGGGTTTTCATTACCTGTAAGCCTTGATCAAAAATAAATAAATCTTTGAAATAGGTCACTCTGTGCGTAATGAATCTATATAATATGAACTGAATTACTGAAATAAATGAACTTTACGATGATATTCTAATTTATTTAGATGCGCCTATATCACACTTTAAAGAGGGTGTTAATAATAAAGTGAGTAGCCAGATATGTAGCAGCGCAGAGCGTCACAGCCAGGGAGATGGTGAGTTTTTCTTTTCTAACTGGCTGTGACGCCCTGTGCTGCGATTGGACAGCGCTACAGCCAGGAAGAAGGAACGCCCAGGAGAGAAGCTGATGTTTCCTCCCTGGTGTTCCAATGCTAGTGATTAGCATACAGCACGGGAGAATTTAAGGGGGCTAGAGCGGGCAAACAGAGCACTGAAGAGAAAAACTAGTAAGTGCAGGGAGATCCCTGCATTAACCCCTACATGTCCTGCTACTTACTTTATTATGTTTGGACCCATGAAAGGTCCTCTTTAAGTTCTTATACATGGCATTGCAAGCCATCACAGCAACACATTTTAAATCATCATCATCAATATACTCATGAAAGGATTCACAGACCTGTATCTTCTTTTGTCATTTTATCAGAAGAATTTTCTGGAATTTCAGGGACATTGCTCTGGTTAGCAGTAGAATTACCTTCGACCTTTCCATCTGTGAACCACATCAAGCAAAATGTAAATGCCCTTTATGAATAAGTTGAATATACTGTAAAGAATTGTTTGGTTGTGATGTACACAGTAGATACATAAATAATTCCGATCTCATTTATATCTTTACAACTTGATTTGTTGTGACCTGTATAGCTACTCACATGATATACATGATATAGTCATATGTTACCCTGGTTATGGTGTTCTTATGCACAACAATACATTTGAGCTAAGATGGCTATACTTGTCTTTTTGTTGACAGTCTCTCTAGTCCCCAGTCTCTACTTTAAGGTCCAATAGTTTTTTCTTTCAATATTGCTCTATACATTAATTAATTCGGCCAAACAGAGAAGCTTAGCATATAATATCAATATTTACAGACACAATACTATTACTTGAAGAGTCCATAAAACTGCTCAATTTAGATTTAGAGGTGTTTTCTGGGATTAACATATTGCTGGCCTAAGCTCAAAATAGATTATCAGTATCAGTTCGGCAGGCGGCCCTGCACCAGTCAGCTGTTTTAAGAGACCGTGGCATTCAAGTGAGCTCAGCAGCCTCCTCCCAGGTCAGTGATGTCACATTCATCGGTCACGTGGCCTAGGCTTAGTGACCGATGAAGTGAATGGGGCTGATCTGCAATGGCAAGCACAGCTGCTACCCAATGTACGGCACTGTGCTTAATAAACTTCTCCTCAAACAGCTCATCGGTGGTGGTCCCGGGTGTCAGACCCCCACTGATCTGATACCGATGACCTATCCTTAGGATAGGTCATCAATATCAAAATCTTAGAAAACCCCTAGTTATAAATGATGAAAAAAATATATCTATGAAATGATTCTGAGGGCCCACTCTGTGTATACAGGACATCTGTACATACACTTTTATGTAATTTTTTAAATCATTGCAAATGCAGGTCATCATCAATAAGCTTTAATAGGGTATCTGGTTCAGAGGTGGACCCTGAAAAATATGTGGGCCCCTTTTATGTAAATGATAGATTGTTGAGAGGAACTTATAATAAAGCCCCATTTCTAGAAGGTTATTTAATGGTGTACAAGCGTCTCTTGTGAATTTTAATCCACCAATAACTTTTATGAGCATGCTTAACAATCTTTTACATACAATGAAGTAGACATGAGGATGCAATGATGTTTTCTTGTTTGGTAGGCCCCCCTTCCTACTAGGCCCTGTGTAGAATCCTCACTAGATGCTGGCTATATTAATCTGCAGTCAGTCTGAGTTGCCTTAGAGAACATTTAGGACTTAGCAGTTTTGTACTCATGCAGCAAGCCCAGGAGGAGCTGTAACGGGGATAGGAGTGGTATGGGTTCTGGTTGTAATAGTTGATCACAGTGGCTTTCCTCACACCGTTGCTTCCTAGGGCTGTACAGTGAAAGGAGGATGCATCTTTTCTTCCCCAAGGGCATGCCATGGTTCTGGGGGTCCTGTCTGATGGTAGTCAGGGTGCCTGTGATGCTGAGAGTTTGTATGGGTGTAAGGAGTCAGTTACCAGGCCAAATGTAGCAAAATAAATGTCTCTCTTTACTTAAGTGCAAAATGGGAGTTCTGGTACATCCAAAAATAGCAAAACACAGTTTCCACAATATACAGTGTGGATCTCCCAGGATTTTTTTGTATGGATTTGAGCACAATGAAAATTATTGTACTCTTTCCTTTTTATGTTTCTCAAGTCTCTTCCTGCAGAGTCTATGGCTGGCAATATCACTTTTGCAGTTGTACCTGTAATTTCCAATTTATGCACACAGGTTTTAAAGATACGACCAGCCAAATCATGTCCAAGCGTAAATGGTGTTTTAACAGCATTCCCCTCACTGCAGTAAAGTCTAAATAGCTAAGATAGCAGGATACCTTACTGATTATAATGCTCAGCTCTCAACTCTGTATACTCAGCAAGGGGTGGATCAAGGATCCACACCCAGGCTTCCTACAAAGGCTGAGCCAGGATTGTTAACCCTGGCTGTGCTTGCCATTAACTCACTGGATAACAGCCTAAACTGTATGGACACATGTTTTTTTTTCATTGTTACAAACTATGTTAGTATACTGTTTATACAAGACATAAAATGATGTTAAATAGCATGACAAGCATTAAACAGCAAACAGTTGTCAGGTACCCCCAGCTTTGGGTACTGCACTCAGAAGTATGCACACATATGAATGTGGATTTGCATAAACCAGTCTTTTATACAAACATAAATCAAAATGTGACTATAAAAGCCCACAGTATGGTAAAATACCCAGTGTAGTTCATATTCTACTAGATATTTTACAACCTGGCAGACAGTCATCTGTGATTTATGCGAGAATAAAGTTCATGAAAATTCTATTTGTCTGTGCATGCTTCTACTACTAAGTACATATTTTATAGGGATGAAGATAATAATTGTCATTTCAGATGCACTTCTCATTCTGTTTTCATTATGTAGCTTTTCTCAGCAGTAGAGATTCATTTTCACAGGGTAACATTTCGAAATATGCCACAGGTATCTCACAATAACAGGAAGTTCCTGATAGACATATCTTTTGGAGTGGAACCACACATACAGTTTTTGATGCTTTTTTTTTTTTTACCAAAACCAAGAGTATAATCAAAAGGAAGGACTGATTTTTCTCTTCCTGCTGGATCAACTTCTGACTTTAGCTGGAAAACTGCACCTGAAACTACACTGCAAACTGCTTAAAAACTGTTTCAACCAGCCAAGCTGGAGCATGGTTTCAGAGCTCTTGGCTGACTGAGCCAAAAGCAGCTACTATAAACAACTATAAAGCAGCATTTAGGTCAAATTTAGAGACCACAAACCACCACCTCACTTATCTTTAGTAACATAATCAGAATGACTGCAGGAAAGAAGAATAGGCACCTAAGAAATTGACTGAATTCTCTTCAAAACAGTTTGAAGTGCTACTTCATCAGCATCATCTTGTTCTGTCATCCCAGCATATAACCTCTCAGAAGACCCAATCTAGTCACAAAACATATCAACAGTAAAAAAAATCTTCCAAAAGCAAGAAAGAAAAAAACACAATGGTCAGTAAAATTACCTAAAACTGACAAAAGTTATAATAAGTAAAAAGTTTACTAAAAATCAACTAATGAAAATCAGACATTGCTTTTGAATTGTGGTTTAACAGAATAATTTATAAAGCAAACTAACGAAACTGGCCTGGCCCTTAACTTAACATTTTGTTGCACAAACTTTTGAGGCAATCACTGCAATCAAGTGACTTCTGTAACTCTCAACTAGACTTGTACACCTGTCCACAGGTATTTTGGCCCACTAAATTTTTGCTCCAGCTGGCTCAGGTTTGAAGGGTGCCTTTTCCCCAGACTTCATGTTTCAGCTTCTTCCACAGATGTTCAATAGGATTTAGATCAGGGCTCATTGAAGGCCACTTCAAAAAAGTCCAATGCTTTGTTCTTAACCATTCTTAAATTTTTTTTAGCCGTGTGTTTTGGGTCACTATCCTGTTGGAGGACCCCTGACCTGCGACTAAGACCAAGCTTTCCAACACTGGGCAGCACATTTCGCTCCAGAATGCCTTGATAGTCTTCATATTCCATTGTACTCTGTAAAGATTTAAGACACCTCGTGCCAGATGCAAAGCAGCCCCAAAACATAAAAGAGCCTCCTTCATGTTTCAAAGTAGGTACAATGTTCTTTTCTTTGTATGCTTCATTTTTGTGTCTGTGAACATAGAGCTGATGGGACTTGCCAAAAGCTTCAGTTTTTTCTCCTCTGTCCAAAGGACATTCTTCTGGAAGCATTGTAGCTTGTCAATATGCATTTTGGCAAATTCCAGTCTCCCTTTTTATGATTTGCTTTCAACAGTAGTTTCCTCCTTGGAAACCTTTGGCTAAAACAGGAACGGATGGTGTGATCTGCAACTGATATACCTTGGAGTTCACCTCTAATCTCTTTTGAAGCTGTTCTGGGCTCTTTGGTTACCATTCATATTATCCATCTCTTCAATCTGTCATCAATTTTCCTTTTGTGACTACGTCCAGGGAGGTTGGCTACAGTCCTGTAGAACTTAACTCATTGAGCCCCCTGTGATTTTCCATATTTGTGTTTTTGTTTTCACACCTTGCCTTCCCAGAGCCAGAATTTTTAATTTTTCTGTTCACATAGCCTTATGAGGGCTTGTTTTTTGCAGGACAAGTTGTACTTTTAATGCACCATTTACTATTGCATACAATGTAGTAGGAAGCTGTAGTTTTTACTGATACTATTTTAGAGTGTGTTTAACTTTTTGATCACTTTTTATTAAAATGTTTGTGAGGTGAAGTGACCAAAAACTGTCTAATCGGCCATTTTGATTTTTTGTCTGTTATGTCATTTGCCATATGGGATAAATATTTTGATATTTTAATATTACAGGCAATTTTGGAAGTGGTGATGCACATGATGTATTGATGTTTAGTTTTTTTTATTGTGTATGTATTTATTTTTTATTGTAATGAAAGGAGGATGATTTCAATTTTAATATTTTTTTATTTAAACTTAAAAAAAAAAAAACATTTTGACTATAATGTGAGATCATTGAGGTATGAGGTATCATATGAGGTATCACTGTCACTTAAGGCAGATAAATTCAAATTTATCACATTTATAACTTTTCTGTAAATGTTTAATTTTTATTTAAATAATGGTAAAACATATTGACTCAAATTTACCACTAACATTTAGTGAGACATGTCACAAAAAACAATCTCAGAATCACTTGAATAAGTAAAAGCATTCCAAAGTTATTAACACATTCAGAGTTGTACAATTAGGCTTGGACCAAAAGTCTGGGGGGTGTAAATGGCCAGGTCAAGTTGTAATTCATGCTCAAGGCTCAGGTTTTTGAGACATTGACATTTTTTGTGGAGGTATACCTGCAACGGATGCCTCCCCCAACGCCCTCTATATATATCGCATCTCAGGTGTAGGAAATGCGGAGTAGTATGTTGCAGCCTAAAATGCATTTGAAGAAATAACTTGAGTCCAGACCTTAAGATGAATTTCAATGGCAGCTTTCCTTGAATAAACGTTTCTCCAAACAGTATACAGGCTTTGTCTTGGTTCCAGCAGGCTTTAGCATTAAATTGGCAGGCAAACTCAACTCTTCTATATCTTTCTCTCACTCTGCTGTACTGACAAGCTGACTTGTTAACTTGGCTTCTTCTTTATGCTGCACTTCACTTTCTAGTTGGACTTATCTTCAGCCAAGGAATAGGTTAGAATTCTAACAGCTCCAACATGGAGTCTCAACCAGCACAAACCAGAACTGCCCCACCTCCTTCTGGTAGCAAGCAGGACTGGCCCACTTCTGACCAAAGGTGGGGGGGGGGGGTGGAATAGTGAGTTTTCATCTAACTATAGCTCTGCTGTGCTTGCTGCCACCTGCTGGTGAACCAGGCACATTACACGAACAGTTATATAACATTATAAATGCACAGTGTTGAGGGACCTGGAAATAAATATATAGGTGACATACAGGTTAGACCATAAAAGATAGCATCAAGGTGCAGAAGGGGTGTTACACACCCACCACTGTTGTTTGCTTTTGTTTCAATAAATTGTTTACATGCTTCTACTTAAATGTCCTACTTTCATGATATAATATCACTGTAGCAGGAACTTTTTACATTTTCCATAAATTTCACCTGAAAGCCAAATATCCCTAACTTTTAGTAGTATATATGCATTAATGGAAAGCTGCTGTATTATTTTGCTGTATTGTCTGTGAAGGTTCTCATTCATTTATGTCATGGTAAATCAGTAGTAATAAGTCAGAGCAAATGGACTTGTATTTTCTCTTGAAGATGTTTCACTAGTCATCCAACTAGCTTCACAAAGTGGTTCCTTGTTTGGTATCTCTTATTTTTCTGGTAATATAGTTTACATTTTGCATTCCTGACAAAAGGTATTTTTATTAGCTTTTTAGCTTTCTGTAAGTGTTAGTATCCAGACTCAGACACTGAAACGTCTGACACTGTATGGACTGTAACATTATGCAACCATAATACATAGCCTTGACAAACTTTACATATACTGTATAAATTCACTTCTATTAGTTCAGAAAACTGCCCGATGTGACTTGATAGCATCTGTCATAGTTTGTGAAATCATGGAAGAAAGAGAAAAGAACAACTGACCAAAGTGTCGAGTAGAAGAGTTTGGTATTGACAGTTTTCAGATCCAGGCAATTATTTAAGCAGAATGAATCATTCAGTGTATGACAGACGGTACCAATTAGCTAAGTATGAGATCTACAGATTTACTGATATAGAAGAATAGCAAGGCTAAGGATCTTAAAGTTGTAATACACTCAAATTACAATTTATAGCAGTAATATTAACATCCAATCCGGAGTAAAAGGCATTGTTTGTTATGCTTTAAAATCATGTGTGAATTAAAATCCTCAATAAATATCCAGGACAGATGGATGTCCCCATAAATGAAGATAATTACAATGGTCTAGAGACAAAAGTCTACAGGAACCAAATGTCTCCATTGTCTTTTTTCCAATTTATTACACAGCGGTGTTAGGGTACTTTCACACTAGCGTTTTGGATTCCGTTTGTGAGATCCGTTTCAGGGCTCTCACAAACGGTCCAAAACGGATCAGTTAAGCCTCAATGCATTCTGAATGGATAAGGATCCGTTCAGAATGCATCAGTTAGGCTCCGTTCCGCCTCTATTCCGTTTTGGCGGCAGACACCAAAACGCAGCATGCAGCATTTTGGTGTCCGTCTGAAGAGGCGGAGCCTAACGGATCCGTTTTTTTTTACAATGTAAGTCAATGGGGACGGATCCGTTGTCAGTGACACAATATGGTGCATTTGAAGACGGATCCGTTCCCCATTGACTTTCAATGTAATTCAAAACGGATCCGTTTTGGACTTTGTCATTTTTATTTAAAGCTAATGCAAACGGATCCGTTCTGAACGGATACAAACGTTTGCATTAGAGGTGCGGATCCGTCTGTACAAATAAACAGACGGATCCGCACCAACGCTAGTGTGAAAGTACCCTTAATGAGATGTATGCCCTGATGTCTCATGGCCTGTCTCCAGCCTACACTATGTTCTGTAAATGGCTGAAGCCCTCTTTATGCTAGTTTCACACTAGCCTTATCAATCTCTGCTGGAACAGCCTGCAGGAGGTCTCTGTACCCGGCATGCTGGATGTTACTGCAAAGCCCGCCGACTTCATTGACTATAATGGGGTCCAGCGGAGATCTGACCGGTACCTAGCAAATATGCTGGCCCCTACTCTGCAAATATGCTGGCTGAGTCCCGGACGTGTCTGCTTTTTCAAGTGGATCCAGGTGGATTTTTTAAATGAAGTCGATCAGAAATTTGCTAAGTAAACCATTCTCCAATAAATTAAATTGTGTGAAAGTACAGTTACTCAGTACCATCAGGTGTCTATCTATTGGCTTGTAAGGATTGGTATACAGGTTCACTTGCCCTTTAGGCATGTATGCCCTACAAGTAAGAGAAAGCAGCCAGTCGTTGGTTGCAGCCTCCAACAAGGGAGACAGAACTCCGAAGGCTAGCCCTGCTACTGGAAGGCAGGGAAAGATCAGCGGGGCTCGTACATCAGGCAGTGATATGGTGAGGGATGTGGTGGGACCATGGTGGGCACGGAGAGGCGCCATGACACATAGTATCACAATAGGAGTTATTTTATATTAGGTATGCCATAGTTTAAGGACATATTGGGCCTATTAACCCCAAAGGAATGAAGGGATGAAGGTACCAAGGTGGTACATTTGATCACCACCTATGATAGAGCAGCTAAACCAATCCGTGACATTTTGACCAAACACTGGGACATCATTATGATGGACCCAGACTTGAGCCAAGTTATCGGAAAGACTCCCCAAATCACGTATCGACGTGATCTATTAAGAGAGAGACTGGTACACAGTCATTTTGTAGCACCATCATCCACACATACCACTTGGCTCTATAAGAAAATTAAAGGCAGTTATAAATGTGGTAACTGCATTGCATGTAACCAGTGGTGTAGCTATAGGGGTCGCAGTGGTCGCAATTGCAACCAGGCCCCTAAGTCAGGGGGGCCCATGGGGCCCCCTCCAGGAGATACAGTCTAAAGCCCTATTTAACTATATTTTCACTTGCGCACTGTCAGCCACCCTCCCTGGCCTCACGACAAGTTGTTTGAGGTCTTGAGGACCTTTTCCACTCAGCCAATCAAATGTGACATATCCCCCACCATGTGACATTTCTCCTCCCCATGTGACATTTCTCCCCCCCCCCATGTCACATTTCTCCCCCATGTCACATTTCTCCCCTCTCCATGTCACATTTCTCCCCTCTCCATGTCACATTTCTCTCCCCCATGTCACATTTCTCTCCCCTATGTCACATTTCGCCCCCCTCCATGTCACATTTCTCCCCCTTCCCCCTCCATGTCACTGGACACTATTCGCCTAAGTTCACATCAGTGTTTGGCCTTTTCGTTCTCCTGCTCTGTTATAGGAGCAGGAGAACGGAAAGGATGCATTCGGGACATAACTGAGCCGAACGGAGCCTAAGGATCCTATAGACTATAATGGCATCCGTTAGGTGTCCGCTCCGAAGATCATTTTGGAGCGGAGTCAAAAGTCCTGCATGCACAACTTTTGTCTCCGCTCCAAAATCATCGGGGGGCAAATTAAACTCTTGCACCAGGGCCCATGAGCCTATAGCTACGCCCCTGCGTGTAACCATATACAAACAGGGACATCATTCACAAGCAACATCACTGACAGACATTACACCATCCAGCATAGCATAAATTGTAAGTCGCGGGGAGTGGTTTATCGCTTAACATGCGAATGTGGGATGGAGTACATAGTGAAGACTATTCGAGAGTTTCGGAGCAGAGTAGATGAGCATTTAAGTGACATTTCTAATAACCGGGACACACCTGTATCTAAACACATTCAGCAGAGTCACAATGGGAGAGCAAAGATCTCATTTATGAGCATTGATATGGTCAGACCACCTTCTAGGGGTGGGAATTGGGATAGAGAACTCCTTCAGAGGGAGGCTCGTTGGATTTTTTTATTTGAAAACCTCAGCCCCTCAAGGTCTCAATAAACGTTTGAATTTTAGCTGTTTCCTTTAGTCTTTAATTTGGCAAAGGACAGCTATTGCTCCCCTTATAAGAAATGTGACTCTTTTACTAGGCTCAAACCAAAATGTGACTCTGTTATGCCCCCAGTAAATCTTACCAATCATGACTCCACCAGACTACTCTATCATGTTGTTATTGGACGCAGTTAGATAGTATATACTGTATGCAGGATGGTGGGAATGACTTCATACTTGAGAGTGGTCATAACCAAGCTTTAAGACCCCTCCCTCCTCCCCTCTCCTCCTTATTTTACCTTCTCTGTTTGGATTAATTTTATTTCATCTATTACATTTTATCACTGTTTATTGCTCTTTTTAAAATCCCAGTGTGATTTCTAGTTTGATTATAAGTGTGGGGTTAATTTTGAATGGTCAGTTCTTCTCTTCACTTATTTTATCTAAAACTTTTCATTTATTTTTGCCACATCTGTCATTACAGCCTGTTGGTATTAGATTCTGCCGAATAAGTAGGGTATATATTAAGATGCGCAGTATCAGTCGAGTATTAGTCGTATGCCATTAATGCCATTTGTTCTCCTTGATACGCTTTCTTATGTGCACTCCCTCCCCTTATCTTTTAATTAGCCATTCTGCCCCACATGACTACGTAGTGTGCGCGTGACGTCACTTGCCCACGTCACAGCCTCAGGGGGCAGGCGCTTTGGAAGACGTGCGCTAACAGAGTATTTGAACGCCATCATGCATGCATATGGTGGCTGGTAAGCAGTTCCCAACACTAAAGGGACATTCTTTTTTACACACTCCTGATCCCACTGGCGGCAGTGTATCATGTAGAAAGCATGCCTGACGCATACCCGTTCCCACTGGCAGGTCTCTGCATTCATTGGTGTGTTATCTTTGATCATCTGAGGATTTGGCCATTGGTTTGTTTTCTTTGACTTTTGCATTTCAGTAGTTCTCTTCAGTCTCTGACCTGGATCCCCTGATGAGCTATTTGGACAAAAACGTGCCACGTCAGGAGTATATACCAGGGACTACATTTAGGCATTTGGCCATGTGTAGGGGCAGGTATCTGGACGGGGTCACCCCTTTTAGGGCGGGTGCTCTGTGTAGATAGGTAGGATATAATAGTGTCTCCCCCCTCACCCTTATTTTAGAGTTATAATGCACTGTTATATATGCACTGTATATTGCATGTATTGCACTATATATGTATTTATATATATATATATTTAGTGGCATACATAGAGAAGTAAGGGCCCTATAGCATAGTTCAAACCAAACCCCAATCCCTTAAAACATAACCTTTAATATTTAAGGATAAAACGGAGGGAAAAATAAAACCCCCACCGATCGTTATAATGAGGACTCTCAGTACAAAAATATTTTATGATGATCTTTCCAAGGCCCATACCCACACATTGAGCCACCAAGTATGCACTGGGGTGCTATCCGTGTCTGGGCAAAGAGTAAAAAGGAGGGTTGGCGATTGGGTAGGGGACTAAAGCTTATCCCTATTGTGATCCTAGGCTAGTCCTCAGCCCAGGGAAGTCTCCTGAAGGTGGAGACTTCCTGTCCTCGAACCTTCCTGGTATATCCTACGATCACCCTGCCTACAAGCCTCAAAACACCTCAGGCAGGTGCCGGGGTATGTTCCAGGGACGGATAGTAATTCAGAATAAATGGTTAAAATAACGCCTCACGCCTCAACGTGTTTCTCCCTCAAATACCGAGGGTTTATCAGGAGGCTAAGTTAATTAGATGTTACTAGGACAAACAAGATATAGTAATTTACGAGATAAGGTCCTTATACCAAGTTTAAACCATAAATATGTGGTTATAGATACTGACGGTTCAAAAGGGAAAGGCACATAGTTCCATCAATTTATGCACCAGGTGTATAATGATAACAGTGGGGTAACACCAATAAAGGCCGGTGTATGGTTACACCCAGGTCAGACAGGAGGGGTGGTATCCAAGAAACCTGGCCGGCACGTTGTCAGGTAGTGTGGTCATTCACAATGCAATCAGTGCCTTAAAATTGCCATCAAAAAATTGGATAGGCACACGGACCGGTCGCTGCACCCAGCAGTCAGTAATCCATGGACCTCCATGGTGTGCGCACGTCCACCCTCCTCCTAGAAGTTTAACAGTCTAACAGACCAACAGACAAACTTCACATGAGCAAGGAACTGTGAGTGACAACGTGGTGAGAAAATCAGTTACTATCAGCCAGAACTAAGCAATAGGACTGCAAGGCCAAATCATATGTCAGAAGTCCACCTCCAGCTCCTGGCATTTAGGACATGCAGAGGTAGATACCCTGCCCATCCTATACAGTCTGATTGGAGTGGGATATGTTTGATATATAACATACAATGGAGTGAGCCTATTATTAGTAGATTGTGAGACCTTAAGATGTGACTCTGATAAATCATTTATTAATGAATCTGTGAGTGTTGCGATTTGTAATTTCCATTTGTCAAGCTCTTTTAATGGTGTCCTTGCTAATTCAGTTTGTAATAAGTTTTTTTTTTTTTATTATAAAAAACTGATACTAGGCATCTTGGTTCCTGAGTCTTGAAAACACAGATCAGATGATGTGTGAAAAAGGTTGACGTGGGATCAGAAATTGGGTAGCTAGGGCATATCGTAGCTGCAAATAAGAGAAAAATGCAATGTAAGCAATCTCCAATTTAGTAATTAAGTCAGTAAAAGGTAACAACATATTCTGTACAAAAAGATTATCCAGAAACTGCTCCCCGGCTGTCGGTGAAGGTCTCTATTCCATAAACATTGAAGAGCTATGATAAACATTGGTTTTGCCATAATGGTAAATCTGTCACTACTGAGTGAAAGTGGTAATTTTTTCTTTTGCCTCTCTTCAAACTGTCTGGGCAAATCAGTGCAAAGGAATACGAGGTATAATGCCTCATTCACACGTCAGTGTTCGGTCAATGATTTCCATCAGTGATTTTGAGCCAAACCCCGATGCAGCTCTAAACACAGAACAGGTGCAGATCTTTTCCTTATATCTTATCTCTGTGGAGGCTCCAATCCTCGTTTTGGCTCAAAATCACTGATGGAAATCACTGACCAAAACACTGACGTGTGAATGAGGCTTAAGAAACGGAGTAGATTGCTTCAGGACTGGCCACGGATTACGGAGGTCTAGAAAATCCACCAAGCAGTATTTAAAGGATAACTGTCACATTTAGACCCTAATTTCAGTTTTCATATATGTAGTTACTAATATGATAATATTCCTGAATCAATAACTATTAGACTTACTTACCCCATATTTAATAAGATTCAGCCCTTAGCAACCAGTCTGCATAAAACTGCAATTTCACTATTCTGTTAAAATGGCCGCCCTCAGCCCTGAGGCTAATCCATAGGACACCTGCTGTGAAGTTAGTGAAGACCAGCTCTGTATAGGGCAGAGATGCTCAACCTGCGGCCCTCCAGCTGTTGTAAAACTACAACTCCCATGATGCCCTTCTGTAGGATAATAGCTGTAGGCTGTCAGGGAATGATGGGAGTTGTAGTTTTGCAACAGCTGGAGGGCCGCAGGTTGAGCATGCCTGGTATAGGGGGTCTTCCAGTTAAATTTCCAGGTCTGGCTAAAGCCTGTAGTCCTCTCCTACAAGCTCTCCTCTTATCAGATAAGGCTTTCATTTATACACTGAGCAGCAGGCATATCTCCCTGGGCTCTACATTGTCCAGCACTGCTAAGGGAGTGTCTGCCAAGCACAGGCATGTGGAGCACTGTTATCTCCTGTCAGGAAGAACCTGGCTTTTTATACATTCCCTTACAATGTTGACTCACTATCAGTTCCCAGTGCACGCAGCGTGCTCCGTCCTCATCTGGTAGACGGAAGGAGCATAGCAACCTGATTTTAATCTCAGGTAAAAATAGCCAATACTGGGGACTTTTAAGTGGCTTTTAGGGGTTATTTATTAAACAATCAGAAATTAAAACAGGGCCAACAAGGTGATATTAATCACCAAAATCCAATAGTAAAAAAAAAATAATTTTGACAGTTATATTTTAAAAGTAGGGAGCGGAGCCAGGGCTACCCAAGAACGTAAATGATATATTTGATCGGCTAGGTAATAGATAGATAATAATCCAACAGGGCCACACCCTGACACAGGTCTTCACAGGACTTTTAAACTAAATTTAGCAAGCGAGCATCCCCAGATAAATGGTCTAGTAAGTGAATCTAATTTCAGAAACACATGCTTTAGGCCTCATGCACACGGCCGTTGGTGTTTTGCGGTCCGCAAATCGCGGATCCGTAAAACACGGAAGCTGATCCGCGTTCCGTTCTGCAATTTGCGGAACGCAACGCGGCCCATTATAGAAATGCCTATTCTTGTCCGCAAAACGGACAAGAATAGGACATGCTATATTTTTTTTGCGGGGGCACGGAACGGAGCAACGGATGCGGACAGCACACGGAGTGCTGTCCGCATCTTTTCCCCATTGAAGTGACGGGGTCCGCGGCCGAGCCGCGAAATATGCGGCTCGGACGTGGACCCGAACAACTGCCGTGTGCATGAGGCCTTAAGCTGAGATTTGTCTATGTGCGTGAGGTATTAGAATGAGTTTGAAAGGTAAAGCAACTCGTGGAAATGTCTCTCTGTGTAGCACTATAGGGCAGGGATGCCCAACCTGCGGCCCTCCAGCTGTTGCAAAACTACATCTCCCAGCATGCCCTGACAGTCTACAGCAGGCATCCTCAAACTGCGGCCCTCCAGCTGTTGCAAAACTACAACTCCCAGCATGCCTGAACAGCCTACAGGTATCAGCCTACAGCAGGGCATTGTGGGAGTTGTAGTTTTACAACAGCTGGAGAGCCGCAGTTTGAGGATGCCCAGTCTACAGCTGTCAGCCTACAGCCGGGCATGATGGGAGTTGTAGTTTTACAACAGCGCAGGTTGAACATCCCTGCCATAGGTTATACTTCTTGATGTGACAAATGGAGTACGGATCCAGGGCCCGGTTTCCTGATACATTTTTGAAAGCCAATACCAGGGTTGAATAAAAAAATAAGAAACGTCACATTTGTACTTTATATCTGTCCATAACTTTCTCTCCTTTTATGATTCACTCCTGATATTGGCTTCCAAAACTGCATCAGGAAACCTGACCTTGCGGCCGTACCCTTCGGCATTCCAGCCTGTAGCAACTGTCATTCTCTATAGAACACTTATAGTGAGCATTACTTTAGACAGATCAGGATCTAATGTGTTCAGAAATGATGTTTATACACAATAGGAAAGCGTCGTTGAAATGAATAGAACGGCTTGGTTGTATTTACACCTGCTCACCACTGCAGATGCGACGGCGAGCAGGTAAACAATGAAGAGGAGGCAGCGCTGGCTTGGTGCGCGCCTTCTCTTCAAACAGCTGATCAGCGGGGGTGTCGGGTGTCGGACCCCCGCCGATCTGATATTGATGACTTATCCTGAGGATAAAGAAAAGTAGATTGTAGCACAGAGTTAAAGTCTATGGACACCTTTGTGCACTAAAAATCTATAAACCTATATCTTACCATAATGCAGCACATAATAAAATTGCACTTGTTTGTTTACTGGTATCAGCTTTGCTTCACATGCTCTAAGAAATGCTCTTCTATGAGTTTTGCTCAATGCTGTCTTCCCCTGTGAGTCTCTGTGGGTGTTCCTGTGGATTTCACATGCACCAGCACAGCTCTGCTAAACCGCCCCCACATCGGGCTACACAACACAGCTATCAGCCACTTACGTATAGGCTGTTGGAACTTGCAAGTGACTTGGTAGTAAGATTTCATTCCAATCCACAACATGGTGAGTCTTACAGTATGCTACAACCTGTAATCTGCAGATCTAATTCTCACTTTCCATTCTGTAGAAACAATAGATATTTCTGCTGATAACATTAGTGCAGCGATCTACAGTCAGAACCATGGTGTTATAAGCAGGATAGAGATTTCATTACTGACAGCTCTCACTACCTGCTCTCTTCTGAACACAGTATTGTGTGCAGTCCGCACAGTGAACTGTCCCTTTTCCCACACAGATTAGTAGTGTGACGACACACTATAGAATGTACACATAGAAGTACACACTGGCTTAGTTGGCCATAGCAACCAATCACATTCCACCTTTCATTTTCCAATGAAGCTGTGAAAAATGAAAGGTGGAACCTGATTGGTTGTTATGGGCAAATAAGCCAGTACTACTTTACACTAGTTTGATAAATGATATATATATATATATATATATATATATATATATATTGTGGGGAGTCGCTCTGGTAGGTAGCAGTGCGGGTGCAGTATAGAGGCAAAACAAGAAGTCCAGAAAGTGCAATAAACAGTGTTTTATTCACACTTGCACAAAATAAATGATAAACAGTCTCTTGGTGTTAATTCACACTCAGCAAACACAAAAAAGCAAAACCAAAGAGTCCAAAACCAGGTTCAGTCACCTGTGAGATGGTTAGGTGCGCGTCTCGCACCTGGCGGTCGGCCCAGCCGCAGGGTAATCCACCTTCAGGCTTCCAGGACGACTGCACGACTCCTTGCTGAGCTCATCCTTCCAGCCCAGAGAGCAACACAACACTAGCAGCAGCTCCAGGACAATCACAGCCACACCTGCTGATGTGGCTGCCTTTAAAAAGCCCGGCAAAGTCCGGCCTGGACCGTGGGGAGTAGGCACCCACCCAACTCTTTGCCTACTCCCAGTAAGAGCCGGCCCGGATTGGCTTTGCAGCCAAACTAACTATCAATGTCAAGCAGCACTAGCTGCTGCTGACACATAAAACCCGGCTCTCACCTCACCGAGGCCAGGAACCTCGGTGACACGTATCTTCCGTCCATGACGGCACCTTGCGCCCTCTTACATACCTCCCCTTTGTTCAACCCCGACAGGGTGAACACACGCCAAACACTGTACTCGAGACAGTGCATCCGCATTTCCTTGCAAGCGGCCTGCCCTGTGTTCCACTGTGAACTTGAAGTTCTGCAGAGACAAGAACCATCTGGTGACCCGAGCATTCCTGTCTTTTGCCTGGCACATCCACTTTAGAGGGGAATGGTCGGTCACCAGACGGAACTTTCTCCCTAGCAGATAATAGCGGAGAGACTCTAGTGCCCACTTGATGGCCAGGCACTCTCTCTCCACTATACTGTACCTGGTTTCCGGCTGGGGTGAGTTTGCGACTCAGGAAAACCACGGGATGCTCCTCCCCATTGATTTCCTGAGAGAGTACAGCCCCGAGGCCCACTTCAGAGGCATCGGTCTGTACCACAAACTCTCTCCTGAAGTCGGGCGTCACCAAAACCGGGGACCCACACAGGGCCGACTTCAGAGCAGAGAAAGCCTTATCCGCCTGCTCATTCCACTGGATCGACACTGACCTGCGTCCCTTTAAAAGGCTTGTCAATGGAGCAGCAATTGTAGCGAAGTTGGGAATAAACCTCATGTAGTATCCCACCATGCCCAGGAATGATTTTACTTGCCGCGTAGTGACAGGTCGGGGCCAATTCTTAATTGCCTCAATTTTGTTTACCTGAGGTTTGACCACCCCCGCCCAATGACATACCCTAGGTATTTGGTCTCTTCTAACCCTACCACACACTTTTTGGGTTAGCAGTTAAGCCAGCTTTCCTAAGGGAGTCCACTACGGCCTGTACCTTCGGTAGGTGACTCTCCCAGTCGGTGCTATGGACAATGATATCATCCAGATACGCTGAGGCGCACTGCCGATGTGGACGAAGCACAATATCCATAAGCCTTTGAAACGTGGCGGGGCGCCATGTAGACCAAAGGGTAATACCTTGTACTGATACAACCCTCCGGTGTGATAAAAGCAGTTTTTTCCTTGGCAGCCTCCGTTATGGGTACCTGCCAGTACCCTTTGGTGAGGTCCAAGACAGAAAAATACCTGGCTTGGCCCAATTTTTCAATGAGCTCATCCACCTCGGCATGGGATATGCGCCAAACTTGGACACCTCATTCAGCTTATGGAAATCGTTACAGAACCTCAATGTCCCGTCCGGCTTGGGTATTAAGACTATCGGACTGGCCCAATCACTTTTTGACTCCTCGATGACACCTAACTGGAGCATCAGCTGCACTTCCTTCACAATGGCTTGTCGCCGAGCCTCGGGTACCCGATACGGCTTTAACCGGACTTTGGCCTGAGGCTCAGTGATAATGTCATGCTGGATTAGGGATGTGCGCCCAGGAGGTCCGAGAACACATCCGTGTTCCGACTAATGAACTCCTTAACTTCCTGGACCTGTTTGGAGGATAGGCTATCTGAAATTTTTACGGTGGCTGCTGCTTCCCGGACTTCGAGGTGAGGGGCTGGATCCTTCTCACCTAGAAGCCCTGGCCGGGGCTGTCATCGCTGGACGAGTTCCTATCCTTCCATGGCTTCAGCAAATTCACATGATACACCTGCTCCGGCTTCCGCCGCCCTGGCTGGTGCACCTTGTAATTTACTTCCCCACTTTCTCGAGCACTTCATAGGGCCCCTGCCACCTAGCTAGAAATTTGCTGTCAAGGGTGGGTACCAGAACTAAAACTCGGTCTCCGGGATTAAAGTCTCGCACCCGAGCCTGACGATTATAGACTCTACTTTGGGCCTGTTGTGCTGCCTCCATATGCTCCCGGACCAGCGGTAACACCCTCTCCATACGTTCCTGCATCTGGGTAACATATTCAACTACGCTTTGTGGGGACGGGCTGTTGTTCCCACGCTTCCTTAGCGATGTCCAACAGGCCCCGTGGGCGTCTGCCATAAAGCAGTTCGAAGGGCGAGAACCCAGTAGAGGCCTGGGGCACTTTCGCACTGCAAACATGAGATAGGGCAGAAGCAGATCCCAGTCCTTCCCATCTCGGGACACCACCCTTTTTAGCATATTTTTTAAAGTTTGGTTAAATCTTTTCCACAAGGCCGTCCGTTTGTGGATGGTAAACGGACGTCCGCAATTGCTTTATATGCAACAGTTTACACAATTCCTCATAATCTTAGACATAAAAGGGGTCCCTTGGTCCGTCAGAACCTCCTTAGGTAGGCCTCACCCGGTAAACATCTCCATTAACTCCTTTGCAATGAGCCTAGCCGATGTGTGTCGCAGAGGCACCGCCTCTGGATATCGAGTAGCATAGTCCAGAATCACCAGGATATGTTGGTGACCCTAGCAGACTTCGGTACGGGTCCGACCAGATCCATGGCAATACGCTCGAATGGGACCTCAATTATTGGGAGAGGGACCAGGGGACTTCTGTAATGCGGCTGGGGGCTATTTACCTGACAGGTCGGACAGGACTTACAGAACTCCTCTACTTCCTTAAACAAACCGGGCCAGTAAAATCGCTGTAGTACGCGGTCCTGCGTTTTCTGCCACCCCATGTGTCCCCAAGAACATGTTGGTGGGCAAGCTCCATAACAAGCTTGCGATATGCGGTGGGCACCACCAACTGTTCAACTGGCTCACCTCGGATTTGGTTCACCCGATACAACATATCCTGAAGAATAATAAATCGTGGAAACATTAATTCAGCCCCAGGTTTCTGGGGTTTACCGTCAATCATTACAACACTTTCCCAGGCCCTGGTTAGGGTTTGGTCCCGGTGTTGTGCGGTCCCAAAATTTTCCCCGGAGACATTGAGGTCTGCCAACTCAGGTCCCGGTGGCAAGTCCTCCGTGTCTCCCACCATTACACTCAGTGGGGTTGTCTCCCCTCTACCGCTGGAGCAGTGGTCACCCCTACTGCTGGCCCTTCAGATTCGGGCTCCCAGGGTTCTGGCCTTCCAGTGGTATCAGGCCACTCTACTAGGGTTACCCCTGTCTCGGGCCCATCAGACACTTTTATAGCCGGCCACAGCGCCGGGAAACCTGGGAAGTCCCTCCCAAGTATCAGTTCATGTGGGAGTTTGGTAGCGACAGCCACCTCGTGGGTCCACTTACCAGCAGCTGTGGACAAAGTCACTAATGCAGTGGGGTAGTCTTTTAAGTCTCCGTGGATGCATAGGACCCCGACTTTACGGCCGGTATACTCCGCAGGCCGTACTAGGGCAGCTCTACCAGGGAGACTAAACTCCCGGAGTCCAGCAGGGCCACCGCCAGAGAATCTCCCACCTCTACCTGACACAGGTGGTTATTGTCCTGCCCTCACGGGTGCCAGTTGCACACAGCTTCCGGGCATACAGGGAGTGGCGATACCCGTAGTTCACATCCATCGGCTCACCCTGATGCGGACAGTCGGCCCTGATGTGGCCTGGCTCCTGACACCTCCAGCATACCACGGGAGGCGGATCCGCAGGGGATACATTCCGTGCAGGTCTCTCTGTCGCCGGTCGTCGGAACTGGGGTGGAGGCCTCCGGGTTTGACTGGCCCCTTCCCAGCAAGACCCCCTGCAGGTTTCTGGTGGCCTCGTAACGCTCCACCAGGTCGACCATCTCCAGGGCACTTACCGGAGACGCCTGGCCGACTCCAGTGCTGGAGGGGATAAGGCAGGGCCCTCCAAAAGATGTCCGCCAACAGTCGATCCAGCATGGCAGTGGGACTTAGTAGATCAGGCTGCAGCCACTTTTGCAGCCTGTGCAGCAGATCGTAGTACTGCGGCCTAGCAGGTTCAGTCGCTTTAAAGTCCCACTGGTGGACTCTTTGAGCGCGGACCAGCACGCTCACCCCCAGTCTGGCTAGGATCTCTCCTTTCACGGTGTCATAATCGGCCGCTTGGTCGTCCGACAAGTCGAAAAACACCTGCTGGGGTCCGGAAGCCAGGAACGGAGCGACCACCTCAGCCCACTGGTCACGGGCAGCTTCTCCTCACGGCCACTTTTTCGAAGACTGCCAGGTAGGTCTCGGCATCATCCTCGGGGTCATCTTGGGAATTGCTGCACGGACCGCTTTCCGGGCATCATGGGCACGGTGAGAGGCTCCAGTCGCTTGCAAAGCCATTACATGTTGCAACAGCAGCTGGTTTGTCTCCTGCTGCTGCTTGTTGGCCTCCCGCTGCTGTAAATTGGCCTCCACGAGAGCCTTTACAACTGCCTCCATCTTATCAGAGTTCACGTGTTGAAACTTTGCTGGCTTGACATATGACATTCACTTTGGGAAAAACTTCGGCGTTACGCCAGCCTCACTGCGCATGCCCGCATCCGACACCAAATGTGGGGAGTCGCTCTGGTAGGTAGCAGTGCGGGTGCAGTATAGAGGCAAAACAAGAAGTCCAGAAAGTGCAATAAACAGTGTTTTATTCACACTTGCACAAAATAAATGATAAACAGTCTCTTGGTGTTAATTCACACTCAGCAAACACAAAAAGCAAAACCAAAGAGTCCAAAACCAGGTTCAGTCACCTGTGAGATGGTTAGGTGCGCGTCGCACCTGGCGGTCGGCCCAGCCGCAGGGTAATCCACCTTCAGGCTTCCAGGATGACTGCACGACTCCTGCTGAGCTCATCCTTCCAGCCCAGAGAGCAACACAACACTAGCAGCAGCTCCAGGACAATCACAGCCACACCTGCTGATGTGGCTGCCTTTAAAAAGCCCGGCAAAGTCCGGCCTGGACCGTGGGGAGTAGGCACCCACCCAACTCTTTGCCTACTCCCAGTAAGAGCCGGCCCGGATTGGCTTTGCAGCCAAACTAACTATCAATGTCAAGCAGCACTAGCTGCTGCTGACACATAAAACCCGGCTCTCACCTCACCGAGGCCAGGAACCTCGGTGACACGTATCTTCCGTCCATGACGGCACCTTGCGCCCTCTTACAATATATACAGTTTCAAGAAAAAGTATGAAACCACTGGTATTGCTATTTTGGCAATTGAATTTCACCCCAGAAAAAAATATATGTTTTTGCGGACATATATGGATTTCAGCACAAATTGGTCATAAAATGTGATCTGATCTTCATCTAAGTCACAACAATAGACAATCACAGTCTGCTTAAACTAATAACACACAAAGAATTAAATGTTACCATGTTTTTATTGAACACACCATGTAAACATTCACAGTACAGGTGGGAAAAGTATGTGAACCCTTGGATTTAATAACTGGTTGAACCTCCTTTGGCAGCAATAACTTCAACCAAACGTTTCCTGTAGTTGCAGATCAGACGTGCACAACGGTCAGGAGTAATTCTTGACTATTCCTCTTTACAGAACTGTTTCAGTTCAGCAATATTCTTGGGATGTCTGGTGTGAATCGCTTTCTTGAGCTCATGCCACAGCATCTCAATCTGGTTGAGGTCAGAACTCTGACTGGGCCACTCCAGAAGGCGTATTTTCTTCTGTTTAAGCCATTCTGTTGTTGATTTACTTCTATGCTTTGGGTTGTTGTCCTGTTGCAACACTCATCTTCTGTTAAATTTCAGCTGGTGGACAGATGGCCTTAAGTTCTCCGGAAAAATGTCTTGATAAACTTGGGAAATTTTATTTTTCCTTCGATGATAGCAATCTGTCCAGGCCCTTACACAGCAAAGCAGCCCCAAACCATCATGCCCCCCCCCCCCACCATAATTAATAGTTGGTATAAGGTTTTGATGTTGGTGTGCTGTGCCTCTTTTTCCACACATAGTGTTGTGTGTTTCTTCCAAACAACTCAACTTTGGTTTCATCTGTCCACAGAATATTTTGCCAGTACTGCTGTGGAACATCCAAGTGCTCTTGTGCAAACTGTAAACGTGCAGAAATGTGTTTCTGGACAGCAATGGCTTCCTCTGTAGTATCCTCCCATGAAATCCATTCTTGTTTAGTGTTTTACGCATCATAAATTCGCTAACAGGGATGTTAGCATATGCCAGAAAATTTGGTAAGTCTTTAGCTGACACTCAAGAATGCTTCTTCACCTCATTAAGCAGTCTGCACTGTGCTCTTGCAGTCATCTTTACAGGACGGCCACTCCTAGGAGGAGTAGCAGCAGTGCTGAACCTTCTCCATTTTTAGACTTACCGTGGACTGATGAACAGAAAGGCTTTTGGAGATACTTTTATAACCCTTTCCAGCTTTATGCAAGTCAACAATTCTTAATTGTAGGTCTTCTGAGAGCTCTTTTGTGCGATGCATCATTCACATCAGGCAATGCTTCTTGGGAAAAGCAAACCCGGAACTGGTGTGTGTTTTTTATAGGGCAGCTGAAACCAACACCTCCAGTCTCATCTCATTGATTGGGCTCCAGTTGGCTGACACCTCACTCCAATTAGCTCTTGGAGATGTTATTAGTCTAGGGGTTCACATACTTTTTCCACATGCACTGTGAATGTTTACATGGTGTGTTCAATAAAAACATTGTAACATTTTATTCTTTGTATTTTATTAGTTTAAGCAGACTGTGATTGTCTATTGTTGTGACTTAGATGAAGATCAGATCACATTTTATGACCAATTTGTGCAGAAATCCTTCATTCAAAAGGGTTCACATGCTTTTTCTTGCAACTGTATATATATAGAAGAAAAAAATGACAGCACTCTCAAACACTTTATTCATTCCTGTGGTAGTAATGTTTTGAGGTCATTCACAGAGTCTCTTTTCAAACTATGAGCTAAAATGTTGTGACTAGTGTTGAGTAAACTTGTGTTTCAATTTTGGCGTACAAGGTTCAGATTATCTAAGAATTCCATTATGGATTCACCTACCACGAACCATAAGGGTCCATTCACACGTCCGCAACTGTTTTTTGCGTATTTTTGGACGATTGTCTTATGTGGGGGCTAATTTTTTGGAGGATGAGATGAGGGTTCGATTGTGACCATTTTGGGTCACATATCACTTTTTGATCGCTTGGTATTACACTTTTTATGTTGTAACTTGTAAGGTGATAAAAAATTGCCTTTTTGGCACGGTTTTTATTTTATGTTTTTTACGGCGTTCACCAGACGGGTTAGCGCATGGGATATTTTTATAGAGCAGGTTGTTACGGACACGGCAATATATAATATGTCTGTTTTTTATTAATATATTTTGTATATGTTTTACACAATAAGAGCATTTTTGAAACCAAAAAATCTGGTTTTAGTGTTTCCATTTTCTGAAAGCCATATATTTTTTAAATTTTTGGGCGATTGTCTTATGTAGGGTCTCATTTTTTCCGGGATGAGATGACTGTTTGATTGGTACTATTTTGGGGTATATATGGCTCTTTTGATCAGTATTTATACCATTTTGTGTGAAGTGCGGTGGGCAAAACTGCAATTTCATCATAGTTTTTCTTTTTTTTTGCATTCACCATGCAGTAAAAGTACATGATCCTTTTATAGATCAGGTCGTTACAGACGAGGCGATACGAAACATGTTTAGTGTTATTTGTTCGGATATAGGAAGAAGTTAATTTTTCCTTTTTTTTTTACTTTTTTGCCCTTTTTTTTACACCTTGTTTTACTTAGACCCACTTAATTCTTAGAGATCCAGCGGGTCTTATGCCTCTACAATACACTGCAGTACACTGTATGGTGTACTGCAGTGCATTGTCATTTACAGTAAGCCTGATCAGGCTCATCTATACCATGGCAATCCGGATGCCTGTGAAGGTGTCCAGTTACAATGGAACCATAGGGATGCTGCCACAGCACCACAGCGGCCCAATGGGAGTGGGTGCTCTCTCCTTCAGTTTACCCTTCAAGCATCGGGCAGCTGCCACAGCAGAACAGTGGCCCAATGATTATCCCCTCCATGCAGCAGTCCCTAAGGACTGCAGCATGGAAGGGGTTAAACAGCCAACACCGATGTCGGCCATTTCAAACAAAGTGTCAGCTGTATATTACAGTTAACACTCTTCCCCACTGCCGCTCTGCAGTCCTTGACTTGGGGGTGCGAGGGGGGTTTGTTGCGTCGCCGGCCATCCTGAAGGAAGGGGTGCGCGGGGGGCTTGTTTTAGCGCCGGCCATCCTTAAGGGGTGGGGAGGCTTGTTGCCACGCTGGCCATCCTGAAGAAAAGGGGGGTGACGGCTGGTATGGAGGTGAGGACGGCCATCCTACACAGCTGGGGAGGGGGGGGGGGAGGGACGGCATCGGGCCACTGCCACAGCAGAGAAGTGGCCCGATGGTTAATCCCTTCCATACAGCGGTCTCTAAGGACCATGGCATGGAAGGGGTTATGTCTGCAGTTTGAAGCAGACTGTCAGCTGTATGTTACAGCTGACAGCAGAAGTCGCACTACATTTTTTCCAGAAGAAATTCTCCTCTTAACAATTTTGGGGAGTATGTAAAGACGAGGAGGAGTACGAATTTTGCAGTAATTCATATATATAATGAATTACGAGGCTGATTATGAGGCTGATATTTCTGCAGGGAAACCATTGCTAGTCTCCCTTACAGAAATAAATGTAGACAATTTTACATTTATCCAACATAATACACTAAACATAAGACCATTGTTGCCATACACAGCGCCCACCTGACGCTGCCATACACAGCGCCCACTAGACTCTGCCATATAAAGGGCCCACCGGACGCTGCCATACACAGGGCCCACCTGACGCTGCCATACACAGGACCCACCTGATGCTGCCATACACAGCGCCCACCTGACACTGCCATACACAGCGCCCACCTGACGCTGCCATACACAGCTCCCATCTGATGGAGCCATACTCAGAGCCCAACTGACGCTGCCATACACAGGGCCCACCTGATGCTGCCATACACAGCGCCCACCTGACGCTGCCATAAACAGTGCCTACCTGACACAGCCATACACAGCGCCCACCTGACGCTGCCATAAACAGTGCCTACCTGACACTGCCATACACAGCGCCCACCTGACACATACATATTACATACACAGCTCTACAACAGGCCCATTACACAGATAGTTTACTATATACACATTGCACACACAGCTCTGCTACATGTCCATTACACAGATAGAACTACTGTGTGCACATTACACACAGTAAACTGTACAATAGACTGGTTACACTGACATAGCCCTGCTTTATACACACCTTCCATACATAAAGTACCTCTGCATTCTCCACCAACACAGTCCTACACGGAGACTGTGTTCTCCTAACTCCTCCCACACACATGGCTGATCACATGACTGTGATATCACCACAGGTCCTGTAACCACAATGTAGTGTTTAGTCCAGACTCTGGAGCTGCTCCTGGTGAGAGAGATGTCCGTGAGGGGTGGGGCTTCTTGGGAGAGGGGCAGGGCTTCATGTTTTGTGGACCTGGCTTCTGATGCATCGGGGGAAGGGAGAGGGAGACAGTGCGCGCTCCCCTGTGCACACAGGAGGAGTTATAGAAAATCCTCAGCTCATTGTTGTGAAGTAACTAGTCCTATGTGATTAGGACAGGTTGTGTGTGTACTAATAGGACAGCGGCCATTTTATTTCTCCTAATTAGTGTTGAGCGAACAGTTCGAGCATAGTTCGGGTCCGTACCGAATTTTGGGGTGTTCGTGACACGGACCCGAACCCGAACTTTTTCGTAAAAGTTCGGGTTCGGGTTCGTCGTTCGGCATGTATTTTGGCGCATTTTGAAAGGCTGCAAAGCAGCCAATCAACATGCATCATACTACTTGCCCTAAGATGCCATCGCAGCCATGCCTACTATTGGCAAGGCTGTGATTGGCCAAGTGCAGCATGTGACTCAGCCTCTTTATAAGCTTGTGCGCACGTCGGGACGTGCTCACTCCCGATGTGAATAGAAAAGGGATAGACGCAGCTGATGCTAGGGCGAGAATAGGCAGGGATAATTGAATAACTGGAAGCAAATTTCTCTCCTCCACCTGTGATTCATCTGAACAACTGTACCTGGGCTGACCGCCGGCCGCCATTTTGCGACTTGTAGTGCTGCAGCAGAAGCTGCCACAGTGTGCATTCCAAAGCTCCAAACAAGTCAGACATCTACACCTGGGATTCAGACCAATAGCGATTTAGCAGCACAGTCCAAGGCTATTTTTTTTAAAGGTTGTGCAGACCATTTTGTGGCACATGTTACTGGGCTGATAGGCGGCGGCCATCTTGGGACTAGTGCTGCAGCACAATCTCTCCCAACGTCCATTAATCACTTGTAATAGTGGTCTGTGCCATAGAAATCCTACATCAGGGACTTGGGTGTGCTTGTGTCACCCCTACTAATACCAGTCCACCTGTAATCCATACAGTGAAAAGCCATAAAGTATTCCAGTGAGGGAATTTTTATTTATTTAAAAAAGGCCAAGTTAGTTTATCTGGCGTTCAATATACTAGATACAGTTAGGCCTGCGTTTCATACATCTGGAATTAGCAAACTAATGTGCTGGGGTTGGGAAAACATATATGTACCCATACTAGAATCTGTCAAAGAAAGCGGTACTCACATATAACAGTCATTCCATCTGTAATCCATACAGTCAAAAGACTGAAAGTATTCCAGTGAGGGAATTTTTTTATTTAAAAAGGCCAAGTTAGTTTATCTGGCGTTCAATATACTAGATACAGTTAGGCCTGCGTTTCATACATCTGGAATTAGCAAACTAATGTGCTGGGGTTGGGAAAACATATATGTACCCATACTAGAATCTGTCAAAGAAAGCGGTACTCACATATAACAGTCATTCCATCTGTAATCCATACAGTCAAAAGACTGAAAGTATTCCAGTGAGGGAATTTTTTTTATTTAAAAAGGCCAAGTTAGTTTATCTGGCGTTCAATATACTAGATACAGTTAGGCCTGCGTTTCATACATCTGGAATTAGCAAACTAATGTGCTGGGGTTGGGAAAACATATATGTACCCATACTAGAATCTGTCAAAGAAAGCGGTACTCACATATAACAGTCATTCCATCTATAATCCATACAGTCAAAAGACTGAAAGTATTCCAGTGAGGGAATTTTTTTATTTAAAAAGGCCAAGTTAGTTTATCTGGCGTTCAATATACTAGATACAGTTAGGCCTGCGTTTCATACATCTGGAATTAGCAAACTAATGTGCTGGGGTTGGGAAAACATATATGTACCCATACTAGAATCTGTCAAAGAAAGCGGTACTCACATATAACAGTCATTCCATCTGTAATCCATACAGTCAAAAGACTGAAAGTATTCCAGTGAGGGAATTTTTTTATTTAAAAAGGCCAAGTTAGTTTATCTGGCGTTCAATATACTAGATACAGTTAGGCCTGCGTTTCATACATCTGGAATTAGCAAACTAATGTGCTGGGGTTGGGAAAACATATATGTACCCATACTAGAATCTGTCAAAGAAAGCGGTACTCACATATAACAGTCATTCCATCTGTAATCCATACAGTCAAAAGACTGAAAGTATTCCAGTGAGGGAATTTTTTTATTTAAAAAGGCCAAGTTAGTTTATCTGGCGCTCAATATACTAGATACAGTTAGGCTCATGCGTTTCATACATCTGGAATTAGCAAACTAATGTGCTGGGGTTGGGAAAACATATATGTACCCATACTAGAATCTGTCAAAGAAAGCGGTACTCACATATAACAGTCATTCCATCTGTAATCCATACAGTCAAAAGACTGAAAGTATTCCAGTGAGGGAATTTTTTTATTTAAAAAGGCCAAGTTAGTTTATCTGGCGCTCAATATACTAGATACAGTTAGGCCTATGCTTTCATACATCTGGAATTAGCAAACTAATGTGCTGGGGTTGGGAAAACATATATGTACCCATACTAGAATCTGTCAAAGAAAGCGGTACTCACATATAACAGTCATTCCATCTGTAATCCATACAGTCAAAAGACTGAAAGTATTCCAGTGAGGGAATTTTTTTTTATTTAAAAAGGCCAAGTTAGTTTATCTGGCGTTCAATATACTAGATACAGTTAGGCCTGCGTTTCATACATCTGGAATTAGCAAACTAATGTGCTGGGGTTGGGAAAACATATATGTACCCATACTAGAATCTGTCAAAGAAAGCGGTACTCACATATAACAGTCATTCCATCTGTAATCCATACAGTCAAAAGACTGAAAGTATTCCAGTGAGGGAATTTTTTTATTTAAAAAGGCCAAGTTAGTTTATCTGGCGTTCAATATACTAGATACAGTTAGGCTCATGCGTTTCATACATCTGGAATTAGCAAACTAATGTGCTGGGGTTGGGAAAACATATATGTACCCATACTAGAATCTGTCAAAGAAAGCGGTACTCACATATAACAGTCATTCCATCTGTAATCCATACAGTCAAAAGACTGAAAGTATTCCAGTGAGGGAATTTTTTTATTTAAAAAGGCCAAGTTAGTTTATCTGGCGCTCAATATACTAGATACAGTTAGGCCTGCGTTTCATACATCTGGAATTAGCAAACTAATGTGCTGGGGTTGGGAAAACATATATGTACCCATACTAGAATCTGTCAAAGAAAGCGGTACTCACATATAACAGTCATTCCATCTGTAATCCATACAGTCAAAAGACTGAAAGTATTCCAGTGAGGGAATTTTTTTATTTAAAAAGGCCAAGTTAGTTTATCTGGCGCTCAATATACTAGATACAGTTAGGCCTGCGTTTCATACATCTGGAATTAGCAAACTAATGTGCTGGGGTTGGGAAAACATATATGTACCCATACTAGAATCTGTCAAAGAAAGCGGTACTCACATATAACAGTCATTCCATCTGTAATCCATACAGTCAAAAGACTGAAAGTATTCCAGTGAGGGAATTTTTTTTATTTAAAAAGGCCAAGTTAGTTTATCTGGCGTTCAATATACTAGATACAGTTAGGCCTGCGTTTCATACATCTGGAATTAGCAAACTAATGTGCTGGGGTTGGGAAAACATATATGTACCCATACTAGAATCTGTCAAAGAAAGCGGTACTCACATATAACAAGTCATTCCATCTGTAATCCATACAGTCAAAAGACTGAAAGTATTCCAGTGAGGGAATTTTTTTATTTAAAAAAGGCCAAGTTAGTTTATCTGGCGCTCAATATACTAGATACAGTTAGGCCTATGTTTCATACATCTGGAATTAGCAAACTAATGTGCTGGGGTTGGGAAAACATATATGTACCCATACTAGAATCTGTCAAAGAAAGCGGTACTCACATATAACAAGTCATTCCATCTGTAATCCATACAGTCAAAAGACTGAAAGTATTCCAGTGAGGGAATTTTTTTATTTAAAAAGGCCAAGTTAGTTTATCTGGCGTTCAATATACTAGATACAGTTAGGCCTATGTTTCATACATCTGGAATTAGCAAACTAATGTGCTGGGGTTGGGAAAACATATATGTACCCATACTAGAATCTGTCAAAGAAAGCGGTACTCACATATAACAGTCATTCCATCTGTAATCCATACAGTCAAAAGACTGAAAGTATTCCAGTGAGGGGATTTTGCTTATAAAAATAATATATTTCATTGTGGTGCGAGTTGAATCGCAACAATGAAGAAAAATACTATTAAGGGACGAGGACGCGGTCGTGGTGGTGTCCGTGGAGCCTCTGTTGCTGGTAGAGGACGTGGCCGTTCGGCCCCAGGCGCACACAGTAGGGAACGAACTCCCTCAACTAGCCGGCAGAATGTACCGCAATATCTCGTGGGGCCCAATGCCGCTCTTAGGATGGTAAGGCCTGAGCAGGTACAGGCATTAATCGATTGGGTGGCCGACAGTGCTTCCAGCACGTTCACCACATGGTCTTCCACCCAGTCTTCTGCGGAAAGCGCACAGGTGGCACCTGAAAACCAAGCCCATCAGTCTGTCACATCACCCCCAAGCATATCAGGGAAACGGTCTGAGCCACAAGTTATGCAGCAGTCTCTTCTTCTGTTTGAAGACTCTGCTTCCAGGGTTTCCCAGGGCGTCCACCTAGCCCTTCCCCAGTGGAGGAAGACATACCATGCACTGACGCACAACCACTTATGTCTCCAGATGAAGAGGACATGGGAATACCACCACAGCAGAGTCACCGACTCTCTGATGATGACGAAACACAGGTGCCCACTGCCGCGTCTTTTGCAGTGTGCAGACTGAACAGGAGGAGGTCAGGAGGGAGACTGGGTGGAAGACGATGCAGAGGACGATGAGGTCTTAGACCCCACATGGACTGAAGGTCGTGGCGATGACTTTCACAGTTCAGAGGAAGAGGTAGTGGTGAGACCGAGACAACAGCGAAGCCAAAGAGGGAGCAGGGGGCCAAAGCAGACGAGCCGCCGCCCCAGAGTTCGCCTGCTACTGGACATCGCCAACAGGGACCCAGCCCCACAAAGGCAGCTTCAAAGAGTTCCCTGGCATGGCACTTCTTTAAACAATGTCCTACCGACAAGACCCGAGTGACTTGCACGCTCTGCCATCAGAGCCTGAGGCGAGGCATTAACGTTCTGAACCTCAGCACAACCTGCATGACCAGGCATCTACAGTGCAAAAGCATGCAAGCCAGGAGTGCAACCGTAACCATGAGGTGCCATAGCATAACTCATGTGCCGGGACCCCACTCTACTATGACCACTTTCAGCAGCAAGTCGCAGAACATGATCTCCCTAACACACAAAGATAATACACACAGTGATGTCACAGTACAGGGATAATAAACACAGTGATGTCACAGTACAGGGATAACAAACACAGTGATGTCACAGCACTAGGATAATACACACAGTGATGTCACAGTACAGAGATAATAACACACAGTGATGTCACAGTACAGGATAATAAACACAGTGATGCTCACAGTACAGGATAATACACACAGTGATGTCACAGTACAGGGATAATAAAACACAGTGATGTCACAGTACAGGGATAATAAACACAGTGATGTCACAGTACAGGATAATAAACACAGTGATGTCACAGTACAGGGATAATAAACACAGTGATGTCACAGTACAGAGATAATAAACACAGTGATGTCACAGCACAGGATAATAAACACAGTGATGTCACAGTACAGGGATAATAAAACACAGTGATGTCACAGTACAGGGATAATAAA